>CM063313.1:60541891-61141891 GCA_032173965.1 Sitta carolinensis
ACAAGCTTAGCTCTATAAAGCAAGATTTGCACCCTTTTATACTGCATGTTGAAAACTCT
The DNA here is from genome assembly GCA_032173965.1 of Sitta carolinensis. NCBI lineage: Eukaryota > Metazoa > Chordata > Aves > Passeriformes > Sittidae > Sitta > Sitta carolinensis. The sequence continues at coordinate 60,541,951 of CM063313.1, forward strand.
CAGAGGGCCTTGAAGAGAAATAATGGCTTTGAACCTTAATAGGTCAATCAAGATTTACAAATTATATTTGTTTTACTCTTAAGTTTTCTTCTTGGTTAAATCACATTTTTGACATGCATAATATTCCTCCATATCTTGAAGTAAATATGAAAAATAAGTTTATACATTAAACCATCTTATTGAATAGAACAAGTAATTATGTAGAAGTAATTGTTTACATTTATATTCTATCTGTTTAGAATTTCAATTAAATTGTTCAAAGTAGTCACTCTTAAAGATGTATTTTTAAAAATTAAAACCATGATACTGCAGATGTGAATTGTATTAATTTCTGAGTCAAGTACCAGAGCTAAATATATGCCTTAGTCTTAGACATGGGTTCATCATAATCCTACCTTAAGATGAAGTTAGTTGTCGTGACAATTATTCATGCAGCATCTTTACTTGAAAATCTGATAAGCTTTTGTCCACATTTTCTGTGGTTACAGAAATGTTAAGCCTCCTCAGAAGTCCTCTGATTAATTTTTATAACATGCACATGTGTCTTTATTGTTCTGGTTAAAAATGGAACTGAATATGATGAGTGTGATAAATACCCAGCTAACAGTCTTGAGAAAGCTGTCAGAAAAGTCTGCAAACAATTTTCAATCATTTTCCTGCAGTCCTGGTCAACCAGGGAGGACCCAAGTGACTGGAAGTTAGCAAAAGTGATTTCCACTGACAAGATGGACAGGAAGGAAGATCCAGAAAACTACAAGCTTTCCAGTCTGACCTTGGTGCCAGGGAAGGCAATGGAGCAGATCATATTGAGTGTTGTCATACAGCATGGCCATGGGATCCGGCTCAGGCAACATGGTCTTATGAAAGGCAGGTCCCGCTTTACCAACCTGGTCTCCTGTGACAAACAGACCTGCTTTTTGGAAGAGGGAAAGGCTGCCTGCCTTCGTCAAAGCTTTTGACACTCTCTCACTCCCATTTTCCCTCAGAAACTGTCTGCTCATGGGTTGGATGGGTGCACTGCTGGCTTAGTTCAAGACCAGCTAGATCTCCAGGCCCAGAGCGTGTGTTGAACAGAGTTAAAACTAGCTTGTGTCCAGTCACAAGTGTGTTCCACAAGGCTCAGTGTCGGGGAAAGTCCTGTTCAATATCTTTATCAATGACTTACATGTGAGGATTGAGTGTCCTCTCATTTGAAGAGTTGGGCAAGAGTGTTGATCTGCTGGTGGACCTAAATGCTCTGCAGAGTGATCTGGACAGGCTGGATTCATGGACCAAAGCCAGCTGGATGAGGTTCAACCAGGTGAAATGCTGGGTCAGAATTTCGCATCCACAACACCCAGATAGTGCTAAAGGCTTGGGAAAGAGGGACTGTAAAGACACTGATAGAAAAGAAACTGGAGGTGCTGGTCAACAGCAGCTTAATATGAGCCAGCATGTGGCCAGGTGGCCAGGAAGGCCAGTGGCACCTTACCCTGTGTCAGCAACAGTGTGGCCAAGAGGACCAGGACAGTGACCTTTACTGGGCACTGGTGAGGCCATACTCTGGGTCTTGTATCCAGTTCTTGTCCCATTATGAAATGAAAGGCACTTGGGTGCTGGAGAATGATCAGAGAAGGGCAGTGGAGCTGGTGGAGGGTCTGGAGCAAAAGTTCTGTGAGGAGGCTCAAGCAGTTGGGAGTGTTTAGTCTGGAAAAAAGGAGGCTCAGGGGAGACCTTATCACTCTCATCACACTACCTGAAAGGAGACTGTAGCCAGGTGGGGGTCGGAATCTTCCAAGTAAAAGTTTGTATGAGAAGTGGAAATGGCCCCAGATTGTGCCAGGTTTAGATTAGATATTAGGAAAATTTTCTTCTCGGAAAGAATTGTAAAGCCTTGGAATAGGTTGCCTGGGAAATGGTTGAATCACCATCCCTGGAAGAGTTCAAAAGGCATGTAGTTGTGGAGCCTGGGGACATGTTTTAGTGGCAAACACAGTGGTGCTAGCTTAATGAGTGAACTTGATGCTCTTAGAGGTCTTTTTGAACTGTGATGATTCTAGGTTTCCATGATCCCATGAAACTGACAATCACTCTCCCTTCAGGTTTCCAGAAAGCAAAAAGCAGAAGGCAAATAAAAATTTCATAAGCAGTGCAAATTTATTTGAAACTAGCAAGGGAGATAATAGAACACTAGCTCTTCAGTATTCCATACTAAAACCAAGGAAAACTGAATGTTTGGATGCCATGCAAAGAAAGCAATAATGGTTTTCTGCATACAAACTGCTTATTGTAGAGTGAGATGCTATTGCGTCTTAGTGGATCCATAGAAATTGCTCATGTACCTACTTTAAATTTTCAGTAAACACTAAATAATTCAAATCAGAGCAACCCCAAAAGAGGAACAAGTTTTTTCTTGTCAGTCACTCATGCTGATTTTCAGGGTTCTGCTGATGAGCTCTGGAAATTCTTTACATTAAAATCAGAAAGCTGCCTTTTTGCAATAAAAGAGCATCAAGGCAGAGACAGCTTGGAAAATTATGGTGCATTTCAATGAAGTGGGGCAAAAATTGCTGTTACAACCAGTTTTGCTCCATGGCATATTGCATCCAAAACTCAAAAACACTGGAATATGAACAAGCTTGTTTGAGACATGACCTTTCAGTAAAATTTGCAAAGGATGTGCTAAACTACATCATGAATTGATAAGAAAACATCTGAGATGTTCTTTAAATTCAGTAAATATTTTCAGCAGATAGAGACACAATCATATTGTATTTCACTGAGACACAGTAGGTAAAAACCATCAGCTCCTATAACTCTTTCATTAATCATGAGAAGCTGTGACCAAATTATTGGGTTTTTGAATCATACTTTCTGCAGAGTGTTTCTGTATAATTTCAGATGACCGTGCAGAACACAGCTGTGCAGAACTGTGTAGGTGGGGTGTAAATGATAGATTAGACTCAAGTTTTTTATGAAGCCAGCTTAGAGATCTAGGTTGACAAAAAGTCAGGGAAGAGTTTTCCTCTGTGTTTGATGTCCATTTGCAAAGCAGGTTGTGGATAGGCTGCTGAATAGACTGATGACTTGTCCACTGTGCTAGAAACTGCCCTGGTGGGAGCTGATTCAATGCTGCAATACATATGCAGCATACACTGTGAAATAACTCTTATTTTTCACACTATTTATTCTTTTATTTTATGCCTTTGCTTCGTGGACACTCATTGCCTATTGCTCCATATTAACAAAAATTGTGTTTTGGCTAAATAAAAAAAAAAATAAATTTGAAAGCTACTGTGTTGGTTGCAAAAGCTGAGATGCAGATACAAAACTTTCAAAGGGGTCTTCATTTTCCATCCTTTGGCTGCATTTGGACTTGGGTAAATGTCAAAAGTCCTTCTGGACTATGTCCTCATTGGACATAATTTAAAGTAACAATGTGGTTTTGAAAAAGAATTCCCAATATTTCAACCAACCATAAGTTGCTTTAGCAAACACAGACTAAATCCTTCCACAGGAAATTTTTTAGAGAGTTTAGTGTCATTGTGATTTTCCTCTCTAACCAGGGGTGTTAAGACAGGTCTCAAAAATGAACAGCTATTACTTTCTCTATTATGTTTATCAAAGTAGTGCTAAACAGAAGAAAATCATGGTGGACACAGCAGCCTGTATTCACAACCTAAAGATGCTTAACAAAATAGTTGGCAATAAACTCTACAAGGAGTCAAAACATGCATGAGATTGATGTGCATGACCGAAAGCAACCATAATCTTTATTTCAACCATAATCTCTCATATTGTGTGATTTTTGATACCTTTACTTCAACTGGAATGGTTCTAGATGGTATCTACTGATGCTATCTATCAAATCTTAGCCCACTTCAAGTGTCTAACTTTGACTTCTTAGGGAAGGCAACTCAGGCTATGACCATGTAAAACTATTTCTTTCCAAAGGGCAAATGAATAGGCCAATATAGCGGCTGCTTAGAAGGTAATCTCTTACATTTTTCTTGTTGTAACAACATTGTTTTGCCCTAGAAATGATGTCTAGGATATATTTTATCAGGTTTAAAAGTGTTTTTATGTACACTATGTTACAGCACATACTAGTATTATAATTGCACAGGGCTTTTCAAAACTGCTGTAGAAAATAATATTTCACTGAATGAATATTTCAGTGAAAATGTCCCTTCCAGTAAAGTAGGTCCACTGGCATAACACAAATACAGATATTATATAGAGGTAGGCATGAGGTACAAAGGAACACAAGCAGAGGGAAATTTCATTTGTTATTCATTTTTTGTCAGCTTCTTGGAATAACATGACACCCTGTTACATAATGATCACCATTCCATTTCCAACTTATAAAATCGTAGACTATAATTTTTCCTTTATAACACATAAGCTGTACAAGAGAGATAAAAATTAACTGAAAAGAACTTACAGGCAATATGTAGAAAGGCAACAAATAACTGGTTTCTACATCAGCAGAAATGGACCAAATTTTCATCACAAAGCTTTTCAAAATATACCAGTTTCTTCATCTAGGATTTTTTTTTTTTAATTGGGAGTAAATGCCAAAAACTAGAGTCAAAACCAAGGTGATTTCTTTGGTTTTCATGGAAACTCCACTGAAATGCATTTATTTTTACTATTATTGATTATATAAAGAGTTCTTTTAGGGGCAACTGGCTACTAGATTGCTTTTGCAGTAAGCTGATGTACTCCTGGTTTTAAATGAGAAAATATTTTCTAATTCGAATATAGTTCCTTGCCCAGGTTTGTCATTTTATATGTGCTCTTTTGAGGACTTGCATATTGGTATAAATTACCCAAGGCAGAATTACCAATTTTACAGAGAAAAATAAAATATTAATAACACAGTTGATGAAATCCTGATGCTCCCTTAGGATAGTAAGTGTCTTCACAGTATCCAAGGAAGCCTTTCAGATCCAAATAAGTTACCAACCATAAGGTTTGCCTATTGAGAAGTTATCTAAGTAATTATATAATTTAACAAAAGCAAAAGCAGTTTGGTTTTTTTTCTCACAAATAATGGAAAACATTAAGATCTGCAGGGTGTACAGGTCTGATTAACCCTCAGATCAGTTTCTTACAATATGTTTGTGGTAATTAGAGTATCTTATTAAAAGTAATTCTCTTCCATTTCTCTCACAGAAATTCTCCAAGCAATAACTATAGTCTTGCCAAAGAAAATTCCTAAATTATATCATTCTCTGTAGGGCAATCCCCTACAGATATTATTTGATCAGTACCAAAGAATCCTACACATGAAAGTGAAATGTGTTAATATTTTAAAGCTCATTAGGTTCAGAAATAAGTCAAATCAGTTCCTCACTTTTTTCCCAAATACCCCCTTCAGATTTTGGCCTGTTTTCCCAATATTACCGATCTCTCAAAGTATATTGAGTTTTACAGATTTCCTTTTTTTTAATTGCCAGCTTTTCAGTATATTTTTTTTATTTTTTTCTTATATGTAGGCCTTTCATTTTGGCTCATTTCACTAGTCTGTAATAGATACTTTCCTTCTGCTCCATCTGTCATCTCCAAAGGTCATTAATGTAACGGTCCCTGTTATCATACTTTCCAAGCCAAAATCTATTAACACAATGTAAATGAATGGTATAAATACAACCCACACTCACAAGTATCCTGTACTACTTGGAAAACAGAATGGTCCTCAGATGAGGACCATTCCATGGTCAGAGAGTATTTCCCAGCTCTTGTTGAGTAGTCTTCATTCCATGCTCTTCCAGGGAATGAAGAGAGGAAGTCCTACAAGAGGAAGGAGACAAAAGAGATTTTAAGATCCAAATGAATATTTTCCATCCATTCCACCCTTTCTTTCTGGTTCTCTAACATATTTTTTAACATACATTTAATTGTCTTCTACTTAGCTTCACATTTTTCCACACCACAATGTATTTTGTTCTAGTACCAATAACTGTCAGCAGAAACTCATGGATTTGTCTCCAGAAAAAAATCAATACACTCCCTATTGGTTTTCAGGCTGTGTCTCTGATTTCCTTTGCTTGTAGTCTTGTCCAGTGGTTCACAGATAACTCATCTCACCCTGTTACTGCCCGTAACCTCCCTGTCTGTTCTGTCTTAGCTTCAGCAAGTGCTTGCAAATTTCCCTAATCCCTTAGAACACCTCTGGGATTTTTTACCTAGGGAGGTGGAAATTATTTTAGATTGCCCTGCTCAATATCTTTTTTTCCTATGTAAATTTCAACCTCAAACTCAATCTGTCTGTTTTCTATAGTGAGTTGTCTTTTTGCAGCATTTTGGTATGTCACCTTCATCAATGCTTTCTTCCAGAAATTTCTGTTTGTGCTGAGTGACTTTCCACTGGGAAATTGATTACTTGGTTGAAGTTTAATTCTGAATCTTGCAGAACTAAGTATTTCAAATTGTGTCGCTCCATGATTGTGACTACCACAACTCTCTGCACACTCCGGCTTGCCGATTCCTTTTCTTTAAGGAATCAGCCTCAGGCTTTGTACTTGAGGTATTGATTGAACACAATCATGATGTTGAATATTTCTACATGTCTGTGGAGGCACTGTGAACGTTTTGGTCAGATATTTTGGGAAGAGGTAGTGAATGCTCCTAATGCACACACACACACAGCAGGTATGCCAGCTCCAAGGATAACTGGGGCAGTAAATTCTACTCACACTCAAAGCAATATAAGCTACATGCAATTTCAGTTGTTCACCAGAGTCTCCTCTGGTACAAAGTGGAGAAGAATCTTTACAACTCAACCTGTAACTACTTACAATTTGCTTAAAAACAATTGAATGATGAGCATCCTTTCTGTGTGTTTTTATTTTGAGACCACAGAAGATCAATAACTATACTAGCAAATACTTCTTTTCATCTTCAGGTCATATCAATTCAATTTCAGTGGATTCATTTCTTTGGCCCAAAGTTTATTCATTGTTTATACAATGTTTTAAGACAGAGAATAGAAATTATATTCATTGGACAGAATCCTACCTTGCCCAGACACTGTGAATAATAAAAATATAATGTTACCCAAATCATCATCATAACTTGATACAGACAATGAGAATCACAACTCTCAGTGAGCAGCCAACATTTATTGCAGTGCTAAAAGCACACATCAATTGAAACAAACACTTTGAAACCCAGCAAAATGGGCTGGAAAATTTCATAGGATTAATTTTTTTCAGTAGGCCTGGTTTTCTGGAACTTGAAGTGAAACACAAAGAACTTATGCTCTCCTAAAATGCCTTAACCTTTTCAGTTTCATGCCTTCAAAATAAAATAAAATAAAATAAAATAAAATAAAATAAAATTAAATTAAATTAAATTAAATTAAATTAAATTAAATTAAATTAAATTAAATTAAAACCATTGAATGTCACTGCCTAGGATGATATCTAGGGCTAGGATTCCTACTAGTAGGAGAAAGCTGGCTTCCTATTCTTATCATCTGGTGTGATATCTTACAGGTTTCTATAAAATCTCTCTATTGGTCTTTCTCCCCACTTCTGATTCTGACTGCAGTCATTTTATTTGCCAGCTCCCTGTTCACAATTTTTATGTGAACAGTCAGAAAAGATCAAGTCACAGTGGGGAAAAGGAAAGACAGCATCACCTGAGTACCTCTAACCTCTTGTCTTTTTCAGTGATAAAACTGAAATCATTGACTGCCCTACTTGCCTGCAGTACAACAGGATGCAGTTCACAGTGAAGTCTCTTAATGGGTCAGACCATTAGAGTGCACAGCTCAGAGCATTCAGGCATGTATCTCTCATACTAATTGCATCCAATCAAATAACAAGATCACTACAGACTCTAAATCATTTAGGCTTGTTAAAATGTCACTGCTAAGGCTCTTTGTGCCATTTTCAGGGTGGAGCTGATTCATGCTGTGATACGCTCTAGAAATTGAACAAGAAGGAGGATAAATATAAAATTTCCTTTGCATGTTTGTAAATAATTGTAATCTGTTTTCTCTAGCAGTTATTATATTTCATCTGTATCATATGTCTTTTTTGTTAAAGCAAATGGTGTTGGTCTAGGCACTTTTTTGGTTTTGGTTTTGGTTTTTTTTGTAATTTGTTTTTGTGGGGGTGTTGATTTGTTTTTTGGGGGAGTTTGGGGTTTTTTTGTTTTATTTGTTTGTTTGTTCGGTTGATTGATTGATCGATTGTTTCTTCTTTCTCATGTGGTTCTGCTAAGAGAGCTGCAGCTCTGAGTAGCTGCCAAGTGAGATGGTTACATACATATGAAACACACAATGCATTCTCTGCAGATGCAGGACTCTGACCTATTCCCTTCCTCTAAACACCACTAACTACTTCTAAGGATCAGAAGGTTTGCACTCCCCATATGCCCAAAGCAGTTCAATTTGTTTAAATATTTTAGTGATTAAATAAAAATCATATGCTATTATATTCACAATTTAGTTTTTCAGCAATAAGTACTCCCCCCGGTGAATAATTCCACCCTATCCTCATCTTGCTTTCTACAGCCAAGTGTCTGCACCTCTGAAAGACCAGGTCATGTCAGGTAGCACAAGTACTGAGCAGTACCTGGTGCAAAGATAAACTCCATTACCTTCTCAGCAGTCTCCCTGTAGCCAAGGGTTCAAGTGCATTAGCAGAGAATAGAGGGAAGCTAACAGCTGAATGGTAAAATGCTTCCAGCACTTTTCCCCCTTTCTCCTCCTAATTCAGAGAGCTGAAGGGACAGACACAGTTATACCTCCATTAGACAACCTGAAGTTGATTAAAATGCTGCATATTCTGGTTATTGCAAACAAGATTGCTTTAAAAAGTGCTATCTACATAACCTCTTTGAAAAATCACTATCAAACAATAAGCACTCATAAAAATACCCAAAAGGTAAAATTGAGTCCAAATTTCTTAAAATTGCAAAGGTGGCTTACCTCCCAGATTCTTTTTATTTAGCCAAAGTGATAAAGTCACTCTTCTGATAGTAAAGGATGCCATACTAAATTTTGTAAATTTTCATTAGTAGTAATGCTCTGAAAAACAGAAATCAAATGAGAAAATAATGTCCCTGGTGTTTAAAATGTAGTGTTTATTAATTTTAGTTTAATTACATATTTGCTTCCCAGTATTTCTGAAATATCAGTTCAGTATGGGGTAGAAAGAGTAACTATGATACAATTCTGACTGAGGTCTTCTCTTAGATAATATGTAAGTCAAAATTTGCTGGTACAAGGGAATATATTTCTAGTTCTATGTATAATGAAGACCTATGTACCTGTTCATGTGTTCATGTTAAATATATTTTTGTGGGCATATTTCAGCACATAAAAAAGAAATTTAAATGCCACAGACAAAAAATTACTCATAAAAATGAGTTATAATGAAAGTATCTACTTACCAAATGTGTAAAGTGAAAAATTGAAGGTTAGACATTAGTTTCAAGCCTCTCTGGCACTATTAGCAGGGAGGGGCTGACTCTCTCAGCCATCATGAATTTAGTTTTGTGCACAAGCTGTAAATCAAGCCGTGGTCTTCAATGTAACCATGTCCAGCTCGTTCCAAAGTTGTGAGAGCAACAGGCACCGTTCTGCCTGTTCCGTGCTGGTGTGAGGGCTATTTGCAGTGAATAATATTGGACTGTGAGAAACACAAGTGTGGGGGTGGTAGCAGGAAAGTATCAGTATTCCGAAGAACAAAAATTACCTCGGTTAAAAACAGTTTCAGTAGAAAGGAAATTAATGTATTTAAGAGAAGGCAAAGCCATCAATATATTAGCTGCTGGGAGGGCACCTGAAGGCTCCTCCTGCATGTTAGATTCTGATTTAGTGAGGGTTGAATATGATTTTGTATCCCTGTAACTGTTGTTTTTTCCCTCTACTCTTTATCTCTTTTATCACAGCCCCTTGTATTTGCTAAATTGCAAGGAAGCTCCTGTGAATTGGCAGAGGGCCCAAATTGTTCAGCTCGCTCAAATAATGTTCAATGTTGATGAATTGTTTTAGAGCCCTCAGATTAACATGCTCAATCTGCGAAAACTCTTTCTCTGGACAAGTTTTCTGTCATGACCTTCTTTCTCACTGCAAGTTTTGGCTGCCAGGCCCTTGAGAGGAGGTGACAGCACTCCCCCCATATCCCAGCAGTGCCGGTCTGACACGGTGTGTGCCCGCAGCTGTCAGCGGTGGCTGCAGGCAGACAGTCTCCTGGGATGCCTGTTTGCTCTGCCTCCTCCTTGCAGAGATTTCACGTGAGCCTGCCTCGAAAATGCTGCCACAACAAAGGTGGTTTCCCGGGTGCACAGACAAAAACACCCTCCTCAAAAACCCAACTCCCACTACGGCCCCTTGTTATCATCCAAGATTTGTTTGATGCAGATTGATAGCTTGCAATAAATATATCACTATGTCTCATACTTTATCTAAGGTTCTGAAATGAGTTAAAAATCATCAAATAAATCATATTTCTTCTATTAGGCATAACATACAGATGGGTACCCTAAAGCACAGCTAAAATAGTATATTTACTTTTTTCAAATTCAGAAGTTTTAAGACCAGAAAGGATCCTTATACCATCTGTGTGCTTATCCATCACATTTCATCTGTTTCCTTCCCAATGGAATCCTTTACAGTTTTTTGTAACTAAGAGAATGCTCACATAGTTACAAACGATTGAATTACATCGTTTGAAAAAGCCATCATAGTCAACCTAGTGATCCTAGTCCATTGCAGTGCCTTGAGTTTGCCACTTTGTAGCACATTTGCAACAAATTGGTCTGAATTCAGGATTAGTTTTAATGTCTTTGCACCTTCCAGGCAAAAGCTCATAATTTCTCTAAATGTCTTGTGTCTCACACCTGCAATCATATGCAAAAGCCAAACAAAACATTCTCCAGAAAGGAATAACTCCTCACTCAAATATAGAGAATCCCTTACTTTTATTGGTAGATTATTTTACTGGATAATCAGCATCATTTAAAAATGAGCTGTATTAGTCATTTGAATGTGACTGGCTCTAACTTGCAGCAATTCACTCTTGTTATACACTTCACAGGAAGTTTAAAAGGCTCTTCAGTTTCAGTTAGTTTGTCCCCCTAAAGTGCTTGCACACCATAATCAAGCTGTCTCTTCACTGATGTGATGAAGTAAATTGATTAAGTTCTGTATGTTTCTCACCAAAAAGCAACTTCTCTTGCTCTGGAGTGTGATTATTTGCTTTCTCTGATTTTCCACCTATTTTTAAAGCTACAGGGAAAAAATCTTCTACATAATATTTATGGGCAGTAATGTCATATTTCACACCTGGAGGTGTGTATGCCTTCTTTTTTTCTCCAGACTTTTTATTTCCCTGCTTATACACGTAAATATCACCTCATAATTTAAGTCATAGACGTTCACACAAATTTATTTGTCTTCTACGACCTTTAATCCTTCCAGATCACTGCTTTCAAGAATATACATGATCATTCTGTATAACACAGTGGTAGTATGTTTTTTTCCCCCTAGATATAGTCTCTTCTTAGAGTTTGCTGAAATCATTTTGTTCTAATAACCTAAGTGCCCCTCTGCTGATCTGGCTTGATTTTATCGATCTTTTTCTAGTGTTGGGAGTCATAAACTGTGTGCAGTATCTTGGTGTAGACCAGTGAGTGCCAAACCAGTGGAGAAAATCCTATCTATAAATTGACTGGCTATTTCACACAGTTCAGTTGGCCTTCACACTTGCCACACCAGACTGCTGGTTTCTGTTCAGCCTCCTACCCACTCAGATACCAAGTCCTTCTGCCAGAGCTCATCCCAACGAAGTAGTCAGCTGGAGAGGTTATCCCTCTCAGGAGCAGAATTTCCATTTTTCCTAGTTGAATTCCTTGTTTTAAACTTCCTCTAATTCAGCATCTGTTTCAAGCTTGACATAAGTACAGTACCTCTGCTACTACAGGTTACATAATCACAACCAGGACATATCCCAATACTGATCTCTGCAGTAGACCCCTTGACACTGGATATTAGCCAAAATCCCCCGAGTCTAACATCCAACCAGGATTTCCTCCATCTCGTAGTGCACACATGCAGACAATAAAATTCTTCCTTGGATTTGAGAGTACTGTATGAAAGGCAGTCAAAAGCTTTGCTAAAACTGAGGAAAATGGTACCAGCAGCTCTCCCCCTATCCACAAATCATCTTGTCATATTATCACACAAGTAATTATACTGCTGAGGCATGGTTGATCCTCAGCAGATTTATGCCAGTGATTCTCCAATAGTTCTCCTTATCTGTGTTGCTAAATTTCTGTTTGAACTTATATTAGACTAATCATAACATCTTCTGAAATTACTTCCTTATTTTAATATCTACATTGAGGAAAAATGGAGCCAACTACACCCTCGATATATTTTGAGACAAAAACTTGGAAGGAGTATCTGAAACATGAGAGGGTTTTGTTGCCATTCAGATGGGACTGAAGAAACCTGACAGAAGATTTGGAAGGACAGGAAGCACATGAAATTAAAGAGACATGAAAATTTATGCATTCTGGGAAGAATAACCGGAGCACCAGTAGATACAAGGAACAGATGGCTCAGAAGACAGCTCAGCAGGGAAGGACCTGGGTGCTAGTGGACATCAAGCCAGCCATGAGAAAGCAGTGCTTCTTCTCTGTAAAGAAGGCCAGCAGCCCCCTGGGCTAGGGAGATCTATCTTTTCCCTATCCAGCACCTGACATGCTGATTACAGTTCTGGGCTTCCCAGTCTGAGAAGGACATGATCTTGTTGAAACAAGCCACACACAGGACCACAAAGATATTTAAGAGACTGGAGCATGTTTTCCATAAGCAAAGAGGGTCATTACTCCTTACCCTGCAGAAGAAAAGGCTCAAAAGATTCTTGTCTGCATTTATAAATAGTGGATAGAAGGGAAGGGAGAAGAGGGGGCCAGACTCTTCCCAGAAGCACCCACTAACAGGACAGTTAAAACACGTAAATCTATATGTGAAGGTGAGAAGAAATCTTTTTCACTGTGCAGACAAACATTGGCACAGATTTTCTAGAGAGGTTGTGGAACGTTTTGAAGATACGTAAAACCCAGATGGACTTGGTCCTGAACCACCTTCTTTGGCTGATTCTGCTTGAGCAGAGGGATTGGACTGGAAGAATTCAAGAAGCCCCTTTAATTATAAGTCATTCTGTGATTCATCAATTTTAGCTTAAAGTTCCATCTTGTAACCTAAATAAATGATGTGTTCTTTGATTTATAAGTATTTTCTTGTCAAGATTGTCACATGATGTCTGCCTATACCTTTTTAGTTGACATTATCTAAAGGTGGGACTTTGTTGCTAGTTTATTCATGTTAAGAAGCTTATGGTCAGAGCCGAGGTGCACAAAGGTTTGGGGTTAACCACTTTCAGGTTATGAAAACTGGCTATGGGATTTCCAGTCTTTCACAGGTTATGATCTTTCCAAAATAATACTATCATCTTAAGTATATCTAATTTTGTGGTTTCTTTTCCAAAGTAATTTGTAGTCATGTAAAATGTAATGGGCATTTATTAGTGGGATGGCTTTTGTGTATGTGCGTGTTGGGAAGGCTTTTTCTGATGTGGTTTTAGTCCGAGGATTATTTTTCAGGAATAGAGTTGTTACTTTGCAGTTTTTATTAGATATAGGCATGACTACCTGAACACATCACTGCTCACAGGGGGGACAGACACAAGGCACTCTGCCAGAAATACACGTTCTCCCTGTGGGGCACTTACACACACAGATGATCATGGCTATGCAGTTGCGTTTATTTAGTTATTTAGAATTGTTTCAACTCCCCACCGTATCCTGTAGATTCATTTTTGAAAGATAAAAGGAAGACTACGAACACAAATCTCTCAAAGCTGATGAACCAAGATATATACGAAATTACAAAAGAATCTGAGTAGAAAGGGGGTTTTGAATATTTCTGATTACTTTAAAAAAAAACCAGATAAGCACATCTACTTTCAGAGTACCTCTGGGTACATTTGCTTGACTCCTCATCCTTTCAGCCTCCACCTACTCTCTGTAAACATCAGGGTAACAGCTGACTTACAATCCTGTTCCTAACTGATCTTTCCAACAGACATTTTGTTTCTAGATCCATTTGATAACCCAAGGTAATACACCATAGGAAACACCAAATAAATCCAACTGACCTCCTCTTTTCTTACCATGCAGGAGCAAGGAGTTTCATGTGATTTACAGCATTGCCTTCCCTGTTCTGGCTGCTGAGCTACCACACATCCTTTCCCTCCTCCTCTTCTATTTCCCATTCCTACTGCCAACTCTCAGCACCACTCAGCTTTATCCCCCCTCCCAGAAAATCCTCTACACACTTAATTGGCTCTACGGGTCTCTAAATTTCCCATCAGCGGAGCTATCTTTTCTCCTTGTCTTATAACCTCCAACCTTCTCTGTAATAAAACAATCAAATCCTAATTTCAACTTTCCAAGTGCTCAATCAGCCTCCCTTGCCCTTTGCTACCCTCTTCACCCTTGCTCCATAGTCTGCAGAGGCCATTCCTTTTATGTATCTAATGAATGTCTGAGAGTTTGTAAAATTTATATAGAAGGTAGTAGCTTGGGCCTGATACTCTGCCTGCTATAAAAGAGGAATCCAACAAATCTGTTTTTTCTACTTTAAGAATAAAAGACTGTCAGAAAAAGTTTGGTAAAACTGACCTTAGTATAGCACATATATTTTTAGGTGTGCAGATATATATATATCTTTCCATCTGTACCTGCTTTTTCTGTCTAATCCATGAACTGATGGGCATAGAGATGATCCAGGCTCAGAAAAACCGCAGGAGACGTCCTGTCTTTGCTCTTCTACAGTGCAATGGCAGCACAGAAACATTTTGTTTGGTGCACCTCATTTCTAAATTTATGAGGCCTGATGCATTCTCTTGTGCACTAAACCACATACTCTTTAGAGCAGGAATTATGTTGAGCCATGTCTTTGTCCTGAAATGAGATCTACAGGCTTGGTAAAGGGTTTGATGGGGGTTTACAACTCAAGAGAGAAACAATATACTACACATATGAGCATTTCTAGCTTTCAATTTTGTGGGAAATTTGATAAAATTAATTTAATTTTCTAACTTTCCAGGTGTATTCCTCTCAAAATATCTTGTCAAGAGAATGAAATGTGTTGCAGACAATTATTTGTTTTTTGACGATAGACTATCAGACATAGACTATCAGACATCAATACACTTATCTAATTAAAGTTCAGATGTTTTCTCATGTAAACAATATAAAAATTTAATATTATTTATTTATTATTCCAATTGGATTTTTTAAGAAACAATATTTTAATATTTTCTTAAAAGAAAAAGAAAGTTATTCCTTTGGTTAGACCATTTCCTATCCTCCTTACTCTATTTACTTACAAGAGCCAAGGAGTAGAAAGAGTGCTGATCGATAAGGAATATACACATGAAACACTCATGGAATATTACTGAAGAAATTAATTAATACAAATGTTACCTCCAGAAAAGGGTATTTGTTCCTTAGAGTCCAGCTTATGAGTCCCTGGCTCCCAGAAATGTCATCATTGCCAAAGATGAAGAGTCCAGACTTCCTGTAGAGTTCATGCAGTGGGCCCCACCATGTAGATGATGACTTTTTGCTTTCTTCTTCCTGGGAAGAAGACTTGGGAAGACTTCTTCTTCTTCCCAAGTGCAATGTCTTCTGTGGAAGAAAGTCACCTTCATCTATCCCATAATAAATCCCTTGTCCTTTTTGAGGAAATAGCCAAACCTTCCCTTGGGGGAGCCTGACACTGCTCTTTTCTTTCCCCAAAAGAAAGTCACTGTCAGTGTGGCTGCTAATAGTAACAAGTCTCTCTGCCACTTATCATCTTAGCTTGGTTTAAAGTGAGTTAGAAATTCTTTCAAATCCCTCTGCTCCACACAAAGCAATAAACCAAACAGACTTTGGATTAAATAAGAAACATATGATTATGACAGTTTGGAAAAATATAAAATTAGTGGCATTTCAAGAACATTACTTATACTTGTCTTTCAAATTAAACATAAACTGAGCTGCTTTAACACACTTATTAGTAAAAACATTGTTTTAAAATCGAATGAAAGAAGTATCAATATTCTTAAAATAGAAAGCAGATTTAGACTTCTAGGATTCTAATTTTCAGCTCAGAAGATTGCTCTTTTTTTTTCTATATCTCTGAAAATTCTTATCTAAAGAAAGTGTTTTATATATTCTTCATTTATTTCCTCTTCTGCCTATAAAGTCATAATCCCCTTTCTATAAATCCCATTCCTTTAAGTATCCTAACTAGCAGGTCACATAAACAAACAAATAAAAAGAAAGTCCAACTTTTTTTTCTTTTGCTTTCTCTTTGCTTTGAATGTTTTCTGGAATATAGTGAATAGCATTAATATTTTTTTTCTTTCAGTTCATACTGACTTCTGAAAGAACAGGAAATCTCCTATCATAGAAATGTCTGGACACAGTGATGCAGTAAGCTGTAAAGCAAGATTAATTCTGCTGTGACAGACGGCAGAAATTAGTAAACAAATCACTTTGAGAATGTATAAGAAAAATGTGCTCTCAGAGCTCCTTTATTACAACACAGACTGAAAAAAAGTGATAGCCCCCAAGTCGTAACATGACAATGGGAAGGGGAGGAATGTTCACCATACAGGCTTTAGCTGGTCAAACAGATGGAAGACTCCATAGAGTCCTTTTTCAGCCACATGCCAGCCTCTAAATGACAGCACAAAGTCTGGACTGTCCCTTAATGGGACATCTGTGTCTCTGAATTTATAGCTGCCACACTGCAAGATCACACACTGGAATAGCCTGACTCTGCTTGGACACATACATATCATCATTGCAGTATTGTTCTTACATGCCAGAGCTTTAGAGGGAGATGATTAAATGATATTATACACCCACCACTAACTAACTGCTCATGGCAGAATGGGGATTTTTGAGTGGCTGGCAGAACACGATTGTAGTCTAAGTGAAACAGATTTGGTAGAATAGTTTCAATTATGTACCTAAAGAAAGGTTCTGGGCTGAGTACAGCCTTATCAAATGCAGTTCACTGAGTCTGAAAGCAGCTGTAAATTCAGTGGTACTAGGAACTGCAAACCATGTAATTTGAAAATGTTCATCATCCAGTATGCCCTACAGAATATAGACAAGGCCATTTTAGTGAAACAAGCAAGTCGGAAATGTCTCAAAGTGATGGCTATTCAAAAAGGGGTGAAACAATTGTTGTTACCTATTGCTTTAAAAGACCCACAATTTAGTCCAAACACTTGCAGTGATGTGAAGCTGAAAGTTGAACAGTTCCCATTGTTTTTACTACACAGCTCCATAAATTTTTGTCATTGTAAGTGGTGGAAAGGCTGAAATAGATGTGATGATAAACAAAAATGTGCAAAACCTGCCAAGCCCTCTCCCTTGCAAGTCCTTCATGGCTTAATCTGAAACGTATGCCATTGCAAAACTGTTAGGAGTCTCTTAAAATCCCTGAGTCCAGCAAATTAACAGCCTGCACCACCCCCTGAATATAGGAATATGCATGAGAGTCTTATAAGAAACAGTAGAGTGAGCAGTAGGAGTGCAGGAGTTCAGGGGAAGTGCACAAGGAGAAAAAAACCTCCTGCTTAGGTTTCCAAATACAAAGTTTTCCAGTAAAATCACTGTATTCATCTAGTGGGAAAGAAAGGGCTCTAGAAAACTCCCACAGATGTCTCCTAAATACTTTCTTTGTTTTAATTCCAGCAGGGAAGCTAATTTACAGCGACGCATAGGGCACAGGTGAAGTAAGATTTTCTGGCTCAGTAAATGGAGGGAAGCTCAAAAAGACTGCATACCTCCATAGTACTTTCTTTGAGGCCTAAATGAGGATTGAAAGTTTTCAAAGCTAACTGTTCAAGTGAAATGCTGGGGAATACGTATGTGTTGCATTTAGAAATACAGTCAACCCATTCAGCTCCTCAACTTCAATTAAGCTTGATCCACTGTAAATCAGTGTTTTATGGTGAAACAAAATTGATTTCTTCATAGATGTACTTTCAAGTTTGTTAGATATTCTTAAGAAATTCTATGACTATAGAAATCTACATAAGGAATTTACTTATCACAATTTTTTGTGCCTCAGTTGGCTTTGCAGTTTAGGAGAAGTAGAAAAGAAAAAAAATAGAAAATTATCTTTCAACTTTACTCTTGATAGTACAAACTTGAGTTACCTGTATTTCATCAGGTCTGACAGGTCAATGTAGGACAAAGGAATAATGTCCCCCTTGCCTTCCCCTATGCATTTGCCTTTATTATTCCAATACCTAAACTCTCGTGTTAATAGTTTGCAGGAAGACACAGGGATATTAACAATCTACAGCAAATTAACCAGACTTACTTTACTTCATTGTATTTTTCAAGTGCATAAATTCTGGGGTTATTTCCCCCAAATTAAAAAAAAATAGACAATAATTGATTTTTTATCAATATATCAAACACAAATCTCAAAGCATAAAAAAACTGCTTTGTCCTCATTACATGTAGTAAAATGGAACAGACCTTTTCAATCTTTGCCACAGCTTTATACTCCTGCTCATTGCTGCTTCAGAAGTCTTTGCTTCCAGATGTGACAATCCCAAAGGCAGTTCCACTGGGAACAGAAATACAGAGAAGTCAGAAGAAGCTTCCTGACGCTGTACTGTAGTTGTCTGCACTCAGTTTGTGAAAAACAAAAACATGCACCTTTGGCTGATAGCATGTAATCAGAGGTAATTAGAACTTATTAGCGGCCCATAGTAATAGAAAAAAGGAACTTCTCTATTCTTGAGAATACTGTAAACTACCCAAAGAATTCATGCACTATTACATTTTACTGTCAGCACATTATTTTCCAGGTTTTTTTTAAGAAAGTGCAAATCAGGATTGTTAAGTGCTCATTAAAAAAACCCCAAAGCAAAACAAATTTAGAAAAACAACAAAAAAATACCCTGAACCAACAAACAAAACCCCCCACAAAACCCCACAAAAAATAAACAAAAAAAAATTGGTGCCTAAGATTCTCATATTAACACTTCCTGCTAGAGTAATCCATATATTGGCTTGTGAGATAGTTGAAATACAGACTTGCACAGGTCCACACTACATATGAGTCTGTTTAAAGAAGGGCTTTAAGCTTTGGGACATTTTTCATGGGCCTTTAGGGAGATGGTTCAGAAAAAAAGTTGCAAAATATCCAAGTGCAAAACCAATCTGAGCACTGCCTGAATAGTTTAGAAATCACTATTCCTGGAGATACTGTTTGCTTTGTACTTGTCTCTTCAGAGTCAGGAGTCCAAAAGATCTTATGAAGAGTCTTCGCAGAGCTGGCATGAAATATTTCAGCAAATGAAGTGTGAAACTTTGTGGTGAAGAAAGCTTGGTGCTCCTGCCACAGAGAAGGTCATAGGTACATGCAACATGCAATTCCTTTTTATAGGTTTTTATGCATATTCTTGACCTCCAAGTGGCAGAAACCCCCGTAGCTCACTGAATATGGCACTAAATGAGGCACTGGCTGATCTGATTTTAATTTCTGCCTTCTGTCAAGAGAATATTCTCACACCGAGCTCAGATCACTTTGTTAGTGGAAATACACTACAGTGGAGCAATAAGGCTTTAAAAAGAAAAGTAGTGTTTCGGAATTGCTGTAGTGGGCAAATAACCATATAATATTCATGTGTAAAATTAAAATGGTTGTAAGATGTCCTAAGAACAGGAGTCAAGAGTTTCAATCATCATTTAAGTGGCTTTCCTCCTACAAACTTCATGTTTGACCTTGAATTTTGCATTGCTTGAAATTTTCTTTCAGGCTAGGGCAGCAGCAATTTAAAAGCCTTCAGGAAAACAGATATGGGGAACGACAGAATTGCAGTTAAGGAAATTAAGATAATGGAAAAAAAGATAGAAATGTTAATTTTGCTGGCTACTTTAAGTGTAGTGATAACTTCAGGAAAAGAAATCTATAACTTCTGATTCTAACATCAGATCAATAGAAAGTAGTGAAATGCAGGGTGTTTTTTGTTTAGACGACAAATTTGCAGAACTTTTTCTTCCTTTAATTCTTAACATGTTGTGCATATTGAGGTCAGAACTCTTATAATGTGGACCCTTCAATCCACCAGAAGCTTTCAGAAGTCATATTTATAGAGAGCTCAGATACAAAGCTCTCCCTTATACAGATCCCTTGGTAAATAAATATGCATAGTGGCTAAGATGCATTTTTGCATCATCCTCAATATCATCATCATCATCGTCATCATCCTCATGGTATTTAACAAAAGAATGTGAACTTGATGACAGCTGTGTTTTGATAACTGTTTTTTTCGTGACATGAAGGTCTGTGGAAAAACTCAGTGCATTATTTCACTTGTAATGTTGCACAATAAGTCAGTGTGATAAATCTGCTTAGTAGAGTGAGGTAGCTCAGATGAATCTCTATACCCAAGAGAAATGGTATACTCCCTATCTCTCCAAGTTGATAAATTTTTCATTCGATTCACTTAAATGTATCTCATAAAAATATATTAAAATTTCAAATTTCAGTCCAATATGGCACATAGGTTCAGAAACGGTCAAAAAAAAAATTTGATATAAAAAAAAATTAATTAGAATGTCAGTTTATGACAAAGCCACCAGATATTTTGTATAATAGAAAATGGAGGTTTTCATATTAATTAGTCAGACTTGAGACAGAATTTTGGAGCATCAGCAATTCTTTTTCTTGACCAGGAAATACATACATACATATACATATATACGTCCCTGTGCATATATACATAAACACACCACACACACACACACACACACACACACACACACACACACACACACACACAAACATATATATTGCAAGGACAACATGATGTAAAGAAAGTTCTCTGTGACAGAGAACTTTAAATTTTACCCCATAAAAATCATAAATATTTTGGGCTTCTGGGGGCAATGAAAGTAGATTAAGATGTGCTTTTCTGTACAAGCCTTTTCTGATACTGGTAAGATCCAGGTCTGGAACTGTTGTCAGTTCTCAGAGATACAGTAGGGGATTTAAAATGTCATTGGTAAACGGGAACAGCTAAACTACTTCACGACATGATCCTAGAAACTGCTGGAGAGGGTTAGATAATTGCCAAGGAGATCCCACTGATTACACAATGATTATATCAGTCATCAGATACCTAGAGGTGTGACAGCCTGAACACTAGGGAGATAGGTTTGAATGAGAAGCAGAAAAGGAAACAGTAGCACTCAAATGAACCGATGCTGGGCTAAATTTTTTTCTTTATTTTTCTACTGGAATCACATTTTATTTTCTGGTAAAAAATAATAAAAACTTTCAAGTATTCCTCATGTTTAGAAAGAGGGAAAAACGATTTCTGGCAGAGAAAAATAAATGATTTTATTCTGTTTAGATTGAAATAATGTGAATGTCCTACAGCTATATAGATAAATACAAATATTGCCTGCAGCTGTATAATTTCATGTTACCACTAGTAACACAAATAAAAGTAATAGCTGATTGCATGTTTTTTGGAGACCTGAGGTTAGAGTATAATGTGATATTGGTAATTTGTAAAACCTGATACCTCCTCTGAATGCCGCCTGCCCCCTGAGGCCCTCCACAGACAGCTGCTGTTTTTATCCAGCCAAGCAAGCCATACTGTCACCCCTCTCTTTTTCTCTGTTCATGTCTGAAATGTTTGCCAAATCTTTGCCCAGCATTTGTCTGCCATTGCAAAGAGGCTAGAACTTACTCACTGAGTCTCTTGGGTAACACATAAAAATCAGATGTGGAAGCAGTGAAAGTTAACATAAAGACTTATTGTAAACGTATGCCATTTTCATTCGTCCCAGAATCTCTATGCCTAATGCAAAATGTCTGGTATAAACATTAGCACGTACCAGGTGCAACTTTGAAGTACAATAAAGGTAAAAAATCCAACACTGAATATGCTCTTATGGAAGCTTCTAATAACTTAAAAACTAATAAAATATTATTACAGGATTAGGTTGTTTACAGCTATTTTAATATTTACAAAGGAGATGGAGGGAAAAAAATAAACACCTGTGAGATGAAGTAGTATGGACAAAATTTATATTCAAATGGAACTTTTATATTTGGTTTCAAAAAAACACTGTTCAAAAGCACAAGATAATAGTTCTTTAGATTAGTATACACAGAAGATGCTTCTGATAGGATTCTTTCCATGTGAATGACCTGGGCAACTTCTTGTAAACTACACAGATGGGTTCAGTGCAAGCACAAGTCTTGATTGCTTTAATAATTTTTTCTTCTTCCAGCCTTAAACTTTGCCCCATGGTGAAAGGGTGAAACACCTCACATCTGCATATTGTAAAATTTTGGCTTGACTCTGTCTTTAATTTTTGCAGCAAATCTCAGTTCTGAGTTCTTTCACTCGGGCTGATTCTGTAAAGTAGACACTGTTTCCTTAGTAGGATTGTTTCTTCAAGTATTATCCTGATTTTAAAAACTCGTGCAGTAGGTCTGTCAAACTTGTTAGTAGTATAGACACTATATAACACTTGTGTCAGCTTTTTGCCTTTAGAATTCTTATGAAATAATTTTAGTTCTATTTTTAGAATTTAAAGAGTTCTTGCATCAAAAAGACAACAACAATGGGCTGAAGAGATATGGTATTTAGAGACAAAATTAAAGTGCAGCTGGTAGTTCTCATTCTAACTGAATTTTCTACTGTGACTGGTTCTGTATTATGGTCTATTGCATCAGTCTTTGGTTAAAACAATTTTTTTCACTTCTTCGTCTCTTGAGTCTCAGATGTAACAGGTAACAAGTTTATTAAAAAATGTGCTTTCAAAATGCTGGTATAGCGATTTCACTGTTAATATTTTCATAAATTAACTCTCCTTAAAAATCTATATATTTTTTCTGTTTGAATGCACAGTTTTGCACGGCTTAGAACATAGATAGTTTCAGGAGTTTTCTGGCAAGCAAAATCTTCAGAGATAATTACATTTAGCTGCTGAGGGAAAGTTACACTCTAAGCATTGTTGATTTTATGACTTTATACTGTAAGAAAAAAAAAAAGACTTTAGCTCCAGTCTGTGCTCATTGTCCTTGTTTATAGCAATGCAGACACATAAGACTGTATCTATGATTTTTAGAAATTATTTTAAAACTTGGTAACAGTTGATTTGGAACAGAAATCTGATAAATAACCTGAACTTTCAATTCTGCTCTGTTAGATTATCTCATAATTAAAACCAATATTAAAAATGTATCAAGGAAGTTACTTTTTACTGCAACCATGATCAAAACCTGCAACTACCTCTGTTACTATATTAGTGTATGGTAAATATTCTCTGCATCATAATTTTTCTAGCAATAAGACTTGTAATATACAACAAATAATGTTATGCATGGTCTGACCACAGATGAATGCTTAAATTCCTGGGTAGGTTGTGTTGTTTCAGCATTTCTCTTGCACTCTTCTCTTTTTAAATCTTTTCTTCTTTTCTTTTCTTTTCTTTTCTTTTCTTTTCTTTTCTTTTCTTTTCTTTTCTTTTCTTTTCTTTTCTTTTCTTTTCTTTTCTTTTCTTTTCTTTTCTTTTCTTTTCTTTTTTTCTTTTCTTTTTTCTTTTCTTTTCTTCTTTTTTTCTTTTCTTCTTTCTTTTTTTTTCTTTTCTTCTTTTCTATTTTTTTTCCTTTTTATTTCCTTTATTTTTACTTTCCTTCCCTTTTATTTTCTATTTTTTTTTTCATACATTATGGGCACCCTTTGTTCTGAACAATAACTCTAAGTCAGGTAACTGAATGAAATGTTTAAAATCAAAGGCTATAAAATAAAATTTTATATTACTTCTACAAATCTAATTTGAAGAATAAAAGTAATTTTAAGTAAACAATGAAAGTAGTATCTTTTTCATCCGCCTTTCCTCCCATCACCTCAGTTTTGGTTATCCACTTGTTGTTTAGTATGAGATTCACTGTATACTGTACAGCTCATCTAAACTAGAAGAGTTGGTATTTTGTTCAAGGGAAAATGAAAAGACTCTTCTATGCTTAAAAACCAAGCAACAGTGAGCAGCACTTATAGAATATATACTATTACATTTTTCTTTAGTGTGGGGCTGTCTTAGTTTGGAAGACAGGTATCGCTAAGGACAAACAGGATCCTCTCCTGAAATGGAGAATGCAAAAAAACTCCTCTCTCTGAGTTGTTATAATTTTAGGATTAAGGGGCTCTCAGACGAAGATGTGAGGATATGGATCACAGTTCTTTACTTGTGTTTAGCAAGGCAAAACAGAACAACAATAACTATGAGATGAACAGCAGACAGAGCCAGGGAAACAGTCACAGTTTTCTCTGCCGCTGGCACCCTTTCCCCGTTGGTGCAGTTCCCGACACAGGCAGCTGTGGTGCAGAGTCCCGGGATGCTGCAGATGGATCAGGAGCTCCCGGCGGTGGCTGGAGCTGCAGCACGAGTCCCGGCAGGCAGGGGGTGCGGGCTGAGGCGTGGAGAACACTCGGAGCAGGAGCCAAGGAACAGCGAGGGGGGCAGGAACTGCAGCGGCTCCCGGCCAGGCAGACAGGGGCAGGGCAGGATTGCCGGGGCACACACGGAGAGACCGTGGCAGGAAACCCCGAACTCCGCTCCAGTGGGGCCAGTGAAGGAAAAATCTTCCCCCGAAGTCTGGAAAACCACAGCCTGCTGTTTCCTTCTCCCAACAAGCACACCCCACAGAGAAGTGAAGTCCATGTGCTCCTCCTCTCCCTCCACCCCAGGCCACTTCTTTTGTCTTTCTTAACTATCCATAAGTACCCAGTGATCAGTTCCCTGGCAATTTACAGGAATAAAATTGTACAAGAGGACCCAACCCCAAACAGGGGCTAGGTATAATGCCAATTGTAGAGAGTTTCTGTGTCAACAATTTTTATGGCCTAATCTTTTCTGCATCCTTTTATTGATGAGAGAATTTTTAACTGCCAGTACAACTATGTAGATTTTTCATGAAGAATTTAGTACCAAATTTGGACACTAGTTTCAAAATTAGATGATCTGACATCCAGAATAATGGAAGTTTCGCAGTCTTTTTGGGGAAACTAAGTCAGGTCAATAGGTTACAAATTTCTTCATACTACACTCCTGAATAATTTCTTATCATCTGGTCAGTAAATCAATTAAGATACAGTTGCAGAAACTGAGATTATCTCAGTTGGTCAGAACATGGTGCTAGTAATGGCAAGGTTGTGGATTTGATTCCTCTATGGGCCATTCACTTAAGAGCTGGACTCAATAGTCCTTGTGGGTTCCTTCCAACTTAGAATATTCCAATATTTCTGTGAATACGGCATGTGTTTCTTCCTTTCTTTTGAAACTGGTACATTCCTATACTGTGTACTAAAGATTATGCCTATAGAGGGAAATAAAAGTTATGTGAAAATATTGAGAAGCCCTGGACAGGCCGTGAGTAAAGCTGAGTTGCATGCAGGCGGGATTTGCACAGGCAGCAGAGTCCAGGTGCCAAATTCAGTGTCCTGCATGTGGGCCAGGGAGCTGCCAGGGAGAACAGCCTGCCTTGGTCAGCAAGTTATTCAATGTTATGCTTCAGGACACAAATTTTTAAAAACTTGGAAAATGTAAGTATTTAAAGAGTGTACTTTGGGGACATGATGGTCTTTTCACCAGTTACAGTTTCTTAGTGAAAACAGGATGTATTTCAAAACTATATCCTGTAGTCATGTTTTGATGAAGAAATGGCTTTGTGGCTTTCTACAGTCTGTTGTGAGTCTGTACGATCATAATTTTCCCCTCTGGCCATAATATCCATTACACTATTCTTGATAACTAATTTTGGCAAATGCCACAAAGGGATGAAGGAAAATTTAAAGGCCCCAAATCCCTTCTGCGTTCCCTGTGACATTTCTACAGATACCTGGCTAAGTTTTAACATTGCAGTATCACAGAATCATGGAATGAATGAAACTGGGAGGGGACCACAAGAGTTCACCTGGTCCAAACTCACTGTTCAAGTAAGGACACCTAGGCCCAGTTGTCCAGGACTGTGTCCAGGCAACTGACTTCTAATTATCCCCAAAGACAGAGCCTCAACAACATCTCTGGAAAACCTGTGCAAGTGCTGCATTACCCTTGCACTGAAAAAGTGCTTCCTGATGTTCAGAGGGAGCCTCCTGTGTGTTTAAGTGTGTACCCACTGCCTCTAGTCTGCTTGCTGGGTACCACTGGAAAGAACTTCCCTTAGTCCTCTTTGCAACCTCCCTTCAGATATTCAGATATATCCAGTACTCAGAGTCTCTCTGAATGCTCTCTTCACCACAAAAAACGTTCCTAGTTCTCTCACCCTTTCCTTGTATAAGATATGTTCTATTCCCTTACTCATTTTTGTGACATTTGTTGGACTTCCTCTAGTATGTCCTTGATTTTCATGTGCTTAGGAGCCCACTACTGGATACAGTACTGTTTCCAGGGATGAGGCCCTCACCACAACTTTGAAAGACCCAGTGTTTCAGTGTTTTACCAACCCCATTGCAAAAGACTTCTTCCTCATATCTAATCTAAATATCCTTTAGTTTAGAAAGTCAAGGAAGCCCACTATCAGCATTAAGCTGTTTGTTCTCTCCTGTTTGCTCAATCAGCATGATGCTGTTTGCTCTGCCTGCTGGGATTATCTGCATTCACTGAAAATACTGGTGAGTGTGGCAGCACAATGATGATGATATTCAGGTATATATATCTATATCCCTCAGGGATGTAATGACAGCCAGGTATTCCAGTGTAGGGAAATATCCTGAACATCCTTACAGTCACTGCAAACTTGCTACTCTTATATTTTCAGATAAAAGTTATTATGATTTTTAACCTGATGCCACTTGAGAATATCAAGGTGTCTTAATTGTATTAAGTTGCTCTAATATCTTACAATCATCTTAGTTTCAGATGGAACTGAGTCTTTGGTTGTATATTTAGTTGCAATCTATACATCATTCTAGTACCTATAGCAGGTATGATATATCTATCAGCTATGGTATATCTTGCAAGTATGTAGGTGCTGAGCTGATGTATATATATACACGGAAATACACACAAAAATATATCAAATTACTTGTATCTGGAAGCCGCGCTGTAGTGCCTGCTTGCAAGTCAGGGTACAGATGACCTCAAAGACCTTAATAAGTTAAAAAGAATGGCTTATGACTTTGTAATTTACCTTGGATATGAAAATACACATTTTCAAGGAAGTAATTTTGTTTCACAAGTGAATGGAACATATTTCATCAGCTAAGAGATTAAGTCATTCTGGGACAGGAAATAAGCACTGGAAACTTATCTGAAAACGCCTCATGGCAACTGACTCTCTTTCACTTAATTGGTAAGGACTGACTTTTCTGACAAATGTTAGACCAAAATGCGACATATTCCAAGGAAGCTAATTGGGGTTTATCACAGCAGCAAGCTAAGATGGGACAGGTCCCCCCAGAAGAAAATAGCAAGATGTTGGTCAGTTATGGCTTTGCACTTTTGCCTGTATGCTGGGCACTGCCAGTAGTCTCTTACCTGGCATGGAGCCCTGGGACCTGCACACTGCACCCCACAGAAGAGGGCACCTGACCATTCTAAGGCTACCATGGCTCCTGGATTTCCTAAAATCACTGGGTTCTTGTCTACTCTACACAGTGAAAGCAAGCAAATAAAAGAAGGGGGGTTTAATGACACTTTAATTTGCTGGTGTATTTCTACTTTTCATTCTAGTTCTGTTGTTGGGGGGATAGTCCACTTGAGAGAATTAATATTCCTGCTGTAAATCTGCTGTGTTATGCATGCAGGAAAAATATGGTCTTGACCTCCAATAAGAAAACATTTCTAAATTATTATTATTATTATTATTGTTGTTGTTGTTGTTGTTGTTGTTGTTATTATATATTATTATTATTATTATTATTAATAATAATAATAATAATAATAGTAATGTGATTTTCAGTCTTTTTAAGGAAAAACAAATTTTCTGTCACAGGACTGCGCTGTCATGGGGTAGTTGCTGCACTTCTATAGCGTATTGATGTTGTGGGCTACCTAAGCACCAGTGGCTATGGAAGCCAGTGTTTCTTTGCTATTACCAAGTAACACTGAGAAACAGCCTTTGTTTCTGTTTCTCTCCCTTCTTTACTCTCTTTGGGGTGGTTGTTCTTGGGTTTACTGTTTTGGTTTGGTTAGGAGGTATTGTTTGTCAGGGATTACTTCTTTTTTTTTTTTTTTCCTTGAATTTTGGCCAGGCAACCTGGTGGACCTATTCCTTCTCCTACAAGAAATTGGCTGCTGATTCTTTTCTAACACAACCAGACTGCAGTCTGAATTTTTTTTTAAGGAACGATCTTAGCTGAATACCAAATGAGACAGAAAGGTATCTTTAAAGAGTGATTTTAAATTTTTTAAAAATATTCAATCTTTGACTTTCTCAGTTTATAAAACTTATTTTTTATTAGAACTTCATTAAGTTGTGGAGTGGTTTATTGATTCTTATAATTTTTATCTTCCAGTTCACCAATGGAAAAAGAAGAAGGAAAAGAAAAGGAAGATCTTATGCTCTTTTCTGTCTGAGAAGGCATGTATTTAAACAAAAAAACCCTTATTTTGCAAGGACGTTTTGTGAACAATCTTTAAGTAGTAATTTCTAAAGCATATATAATGCTGCTCAGTTCTGTATTTCTAGCTTGTATTTCTTACTGATCTCTTACTTGCCACTTGCTTGGCCTCGACATTACTAGCTTCCACGAATAAGTAATCTCAAGGCAGTTATTTAATTCCTTAATACAAAATTCTTCCTTATTTTCTTTTGTATCTTAAGGTCTCTCCATATTTGATACAATCAAAATGTTTCCACATGCACTTTTAGAATCATGGTGCCTAGAGAGCCACAAATAGCATGAGACAAGATTGTAATATATGTGTTATTTGGAAAAGTCTCTTTCTCAATCTCTTTCTCTCTCTCTCTTTTTTAAAGTTATGTTGAATTATTTTAAAGACTAGGCATTTTATCTAATAACAGTTATGATTTTGAAGAGTTATCCTTGGTGGCTAAAGGATTATTGAATCATCTGCTTCTAGCATTAAATATGAAGGTGTACATTCTTCCTGTGTCATAAAAATAATTAGGAGAAAAAAATATCTAAGGCTAGATCCATAAAAAACACCACTTTCAACAGAAAATTGACTTCCTCCCAGATGTTTCCAAACAAGTTTCATTAGAGCCTATTTATAAAAGAAAACATGATTTAACTTTTTGATTTCCCATGTAGACAGTCCAAAATTTGTCATGTATTACACAAAATAGCACAAAGTTGTCAGTGGTAGTTGTATAGATGAAATGAATGAATTACACCTAGATCATAGCAACATAATCAATTTTTAATATCTCTCACAACTTAAAGTTGCAGAATAATTCAGATGGGATCTTGAGGGACAATCTTGTCTAACCTGCTGCTCACAGCAATACCAATACAGAATTTAGACTACATTGCTCAGAGGAACTGCTGCCCAAGGATGGAGGTTGGACAGACTTTCTGGGCAACGCATTCCAATGTGCAATTATCATCACTGCAAAAAAAAGAGTTTTCATTAGTTTAGAACTCTAAGACTTATGGCATTTTTTATATTCCAGTGGTACGCATCCTGAAAAAAATTCTGCTTAAAAGTAGGACTCTGTAATGCTACATTTCATGTACTCCTTTTAGTTACATGAATTCACTCTAATAATGTAGATCAGATTAATTTACATATTTAGGCAACATTTAAAAGTAAAGTGTCCAGCTCTTTGTCAGATATTCTATAGAAACTCCTCTTTAATTCTAGGAATTGTTAATTTAATGTCATGAGGCTAATATGAACTAATCAGATAAATAAATGACAAAAAATTCAGATTCTTAAGAAATTGTTACTTCTTTTGTTTGTTTACATCGCAAATTCTGGTACTCTGCTTTGGAAAAGAATTAATTTGGTTTATTTCACATAACTTTCTGGTTTTAATGTTTTTTATAGCAAAGAGACTCTCACTGGAATAGAATTTTCTTTGGCACCAGAAGTCACTGGAAGAGTACAAAACCAATTCTGAAGAAAACCAGTCAAAATGAAACAAATTCCAATAAAGAGAATGCATTGGCTGATTCAATTCGAAACTCTTAATTTTCAATTTCTGTGTACACATGAAATTGCAAATCTTTTTTCAGAAATGAAGAGATGATAATATTGAAAGCCATTCATAGTTTATTTCTGACTTTAAGGCTAATCAACAATGTGCAAGATTCAAGACTAGAGTCTCTCTGCCCATTTTTCTTTGCCTGTCATTCATAACTTGATTGTTTTCCACCAAGCGTTTATCTATTGACAGCTGAAATAGTGCGGATAATGGTAATGAAAGGACAAGTGTAAAGCATGGCATAAATGGATCAGTACTTCTTACAGGCTGGGAAACAGGGAGAGACAAAAGTTAACACACTTTCTGAGCCCTGAGTGATTACCAT
The DNA here is from genome assembly GCA_032173965.1 of Sitta carolinensis. NCBI lineage: Eukaryota > Metazoa > Chordata > Aves > Passeriformes > Sittidae > Sitta > Sitta carolinensis. Next base: position 60,572,505 of record CM063313.1, read on the forward strand.
TCTCTGTTGTCCACACAAAGTTACACCACTTCTTCCTATTCTGGACAGCAGCAAAGTTATAGGCAGTTTACAAAAACCTGTGATATTTAAAATGCAAAAATCATGTGCATGTTAACCTTGCTTCCAAAAAACAAGACTTGGCTGATTCTATACTTAAAGGATGAAGTGTTTTCTTTGCAGGAACCAAAGAATTTAAGACTGTCCTAGGAACACTAAGCTAAATGAGCTGAATCCACTGCGGAATAATTGAGAGTGAGAAATTTCTCTTACAACATTTTTTTTTTTTTTTCTTTAGGTTGCTTCACTATGCAGCTCTCCTATTTAGTTCATCTGGTCTATTTCCAGGAAATGTCTGTCCTATTTGATTTGAAGACCACTCATGTTCACACTCAGGAATCAAGAAAAAATATGGATGAGACCTCTTGAAATGATGATGTAGTCTAACATGTATGTATGTATTCTAGGGAATTAGGAGTGTCTCGATTACTCCCAGAAGGCCCCAAAACACTTTGGAAAATCAGGTAGAAAAACTCATTTTGGCTTGTTTATTGGATCCATGATGAATCCCTGTACTGACTTCTTGTAGTCATTTTCCACTGACAAAATCAGAAAGTGAAAATATACACTAAGTATTCTTTGAAAAATTCTGAAAAACAGGTTAAAACAGTTCAATGTTTAATGTTCATTTATTTTGTATTTATTTATGTTCTAAAGAAAAGTCATGATCTGCTCAATATTGCAAAATTTTGAAAAATATTGACTGCATACATATCATAACTTTACAAAAGCACAAATTAATTTCATGGTGGCCTCTTTTGCACAATGAAATGAGACTAAGCAGCCTCAGAAAGAACTGGACTTTCTTCAGATTTTGTATTGATAAAATACAAAATATATTATAGCCTGCTGAGTCCATGTTTCTGAACAACCAGAAATAACCGTGTCTGATGCTTTTCTGTACAGGCAGAAGTACAGTGATTGTATGAAAAGTACTGATTCAAAGAATGAGTCGAGGCTTTCAACAGGTTAAGAAAAGCAAATAATACAAAGGTTTCAGCACTAGAAAACTGTACAGACTACAAAAAGACAGAAATAATGAATAATGGTTTACGTTCACAAAGCAGCCATAAAAAGGACCTAGTTAGAAATAAGACATCATAAGAAACATCATTATCCAAATAAAACTCACTGATGAGATTACTTACATACTAATCAAGCTTTCTAAAATTTATCTGGATAACATGCCAAACAGATCACTTATTCCTGGCTAAAGTCTGAAATCTGTCTTGCTGTCATGCAACAGAACCTAAATGAATATAGGCTAAAATCCACAGCTGGATGTGCAGCCCACATTGCACTACTTTGCAAAGATAGTTAAAAGACTCATAGTTTCATAAACACTGCTTTGATGAGATACCAAGAGGATGTCATAAGAAAGAAGTGAACCACTTCTGTGATCCATGTTTCCTAAATGATCTCTGTCCTGTGAGTTAGGGTGGCCTGGCCGTGCTGCACCACAAGCACAGTGGGGTGGGGCACCTGCATCTATTCACACTCATATTGTCTAAACCCAGCCCTCTCCACAGTGCTTTCTTTAATTTGGCTTATATTTCATAATTTATTTCTGTGCTCTTAGGGGCCCATCGGGCAAGGAGAAGCGGGAGGGGGTCTGGTTCCACCAGCACAGCTACAGCTCCCCACTTCCAATTTCACACAAAAGTCTCAGAGCCCAAAGACCTGCCAAAGAGAACAAAGCAAAACTGGAGAAACATTAAACAGGTTGGCTGGTGAATTGAAGATTCACTGTCCTTTTCTATTGCTTGTAACATAATGAAAAACATGTTCTAAATATCTCTTGTTTTCTCCACACAGAAAATATGTGGACTAAGATTTATTGTAAGGGTTAATCTTCACTGGTCCCCTGCTCACTAAGTAGTTCTTATATCAGCAATATCTCAGCTACTACAGTCTGTGCCAGTCTGTAATTCACTTTGTTTTGTTTCCATGTTTTCTATTTTAAATCCCACCTAAGGGAAAGAAACATATATATTTACCTACTCTAGAAAAAACACAACAGGATAAAGAAAACTATGTTGACTTTTCAGAGAATGTAGTGTTTAGTTGTTGCATTTTCCCTGATGCATATTTCTATATATTTAATTAAAAAAATATTAATTGAAAACTCATCTACATCTTGTTTTGGACAGAGATCGGGGAAAATGATGTCAAGATCTTATGGACTGGTAAATTTATGAATACTCTGTAGTTAAAAATCCAGAGAGAATTTATTGTATTAATTTATGCAGAAGGAAACAATAGGTTATGAAATCCTAACAGATATAGAAAAACAGACTTCTTCACAAGCAACTGCTTGAAGAGAAATTTAATTTTATTAGTCCAGAGAATAAAGATAGAAAACTAGAACGAGTTTTCAGGATGCAAAAGCTTTTTCAGGTCTGAAACAGAAGCTATCATTTCAGATGCAAGTCTCTAGCTCAGAAAGTTACCCTGCTTGTCTAACAGATGGGCTTAGTACCGTCCGCAAACCCTTTCTGCTCATATAATCCCAAAGTATACTGCCACTATCACTTCATATGGACAGATAAAAATCCAAAACAGCCAACCACAAACCAGCCCTGAGATATGATGCTGATAGAATAATTTGAAAATTAAATAGGAATGTGGTACCTTCTTGCTTTAGGAATACCTCTTAAAAGAACTACCTTGATACCTTGGTATCAGTGCTCCTCAACATCTAGAATTACTTTTGCCTTTTTTTTACAAAAACTTTCTGTGATGGTTTGACCAGCCCATGGAAGTGAGCTGGATGGTTTTGGAGATTGACTTTTTTTGGACCAATGGGAAAGCATTTTCTAGTTCTTATTACTTCTGAAAGGAAGGCTGGGAAGGCTTTTTTTTCCTTCTGGCTGTTGGAGAGAAAACTCTCCCCTCTCGACCCTGGGCCGAGTGGGAGGAGTGGGGGAAATCCATGCAAGTCAGGCAGGGGCTCAGCTGATTTTGGGAACATCTGCTGGCACAGAGTTCTGCTCTGCTGCTGGCCCGAACTGGCTCTGCCTCTGCTGCGCCTGGTGAGAGAAGGGGGAAAATGCGATGATTGTGTACTATCCACCCTGATGAGACCAAGGGGTGGAAAAGGAATTTGGATTTGTCCAACTCTTCCCCCAGCTGCAGAAGATCAGTGAGCGGCTGCCTTTGGGCCTGGACCCCCTGAGAGCTGCACCCCTGAGCACGGCTGTGAAATCTGACACCATGGACTGCCCCGCCTGGCCTGGCACAGCTCCAGCGCTGTCAGCCAGGCCAGACATTGTCTCTTGTTGACTCTTCCAGTGCATCAGTGCACAGATGGGACTTGGAAAGCCTCCATCCTCTCTCCAGTAAGAGAAAATTAGAATGTACAGATGTGTAAATACCACATGAAGTATCAAAGTCAGTCAAGAAGGAGTGAAAGTCCAGGTGGGAAGAGTGTGGGAAGCTGTTTTTGAGCTGTAAAAGACTCTTGCAAACTATAGTGGTAGGCTATAGCACATTGAGATGTTTCCTTTAAACCATAAAGAAGTATGGGGGAGATAAAAGAGTTCAAATTGTAGATCTGAGCAAAGGAGTGAAATATTGAGGGGACTGTTGATTTCATGAGAAGTTGAACAGAGAGATGAAGTGATAAAGACTCTTTGCCCTCAAAGAAGAAATGAATCTCTGATTCTTGGAGGTGAAGGTGGTCCCAAAACCAAAGAGAACATTTGTCTTGAACAATTATCTTTAAAATAAAACCCCATACATCGATGTGGCCCAGAGACACAACTGTGAACATGGGAGGAGTTTCATGAATGCAAAGGATCCAGGCAGTTGCTGTTCATGAAGATTGGATCCACGAGAGAACTGTTTTCTTGTGGGGGAATTGACCATAGTGAACGAGAGGTGCTTCCCTCCCTAGGTGAACTGAAGAAAGACTGGTTTAGGGGTGGAAAACTGATTGAGATTTCTGAGTGTTGTTTTTCTTTACATTGGTTGGGAGAAAAGAAGGTGTGGGGAGGGAGAAAGAGTGTTTTGAAGGTTTCATTCTCATTCTTGTTGTGGTTTTGGTTTTTTTCCTTTTAGTGTTAATTAATAAAGTCTTATTACTTTTAAGCTTAAGCCTGTTTTGCTCTTGATTGGGGAAATTTCAAATTGGCAAACCCAAACCAAAAGAGAAATTGGTGTTTCTGCCTGTTTTCGAGTTGAAACCATGAGGCTTTCTATAAAAGTTCTTGTTCTATAAATTTGATGACAAGTGCTTCTTTAGCACTGAAAAACATTTCAGGATTATTCTTTCTTTTAAAGAAGATGATAATTCAGTATTTGGCCAAGCTGCATGCTCTACTTTTCCCCTACATGTTCATCTTTGTTGTCACATTAAAAATTAATCATACTTCATATAATCGTCTTGAATTTAGATTTGGATTGCAAAGTTAATGCCATACGTGAGTACAAGCATCTGTGAAGGAGTTAGAAAAAACACTTATAGGCAGTTAGTGATTTAGAGAAGTGATTCTTCTAACTGTGATGTTAGGGGCTTACAGGCTTGTTTTCAGCATTTGATTTTGTGTCTTATAATCTCTTCTTGCCACTAGTTAAATATCAACAGAGAGATAAAACATGTCAATGAAAAACAGACAGATTACTAAACCAATAAGGAATTTAAAAGCTCCTTATTAAAAGCATATTTTAAAATCAAAATGTGAAAAATATAAATGCACTTTAAAAATATAAGAAATAATTCCTTGTGACTATTTAATAGTAATTTTCTTTTTCATTGGACTATAGGATGATTGGGAAAAAATGTTAAATATTTCCCATTCTTTTTCGATCTCCAATTATTGGTTAAGAAAACTGATACAAACCTTGAGGATAAGTTTCTTGATTTCTGTCCAAGCTTAAAGAAAAGAAATTAAATGTATTAATACATATAAATACAGTACACAGAAGGACAAAATTCCTCCATTGTTGAATATATTCAAAGTGGCAGAAAGGATATTGAAAAAATACATGGTGTTGTAATAAGTAATCCAATTCTGTTTCTCTGGGTTTGAGATATACAGACCGTCCTAGGCTGACAGAGTGTACTGAATATTACTTGGTCCTTCCCTCTCATATTTTTGATATATTCTACATATCCTTTAAAAATGTTTTTAAGAATGTTTTCTGCTGATTGACCCTCTCTACCTCTCTGGCATAGCTCTCCTTTGTCCATCAGGACTGCAGTAATTTGCTTTAGAAGTTGCAGCCTAGAAACTATAAGCCCTTTCATAGTAAAATCATGCTTTCAGAATGATAAGGAATGAATTTCAACTATAGAACAAATTCACTACTCTGATGCCTCAAGAATATACTCTCTAACAAAAACCATATGGATGGAATGCAGTGATTCTGATGCAAAAGGAGATGCAGTTGCCTTCCCTATTGCTAGAGGTGACTGTGCATGACCTAAAGGTATTTCTTACAAATTGATCCATTTACAGAAAGACATCGACTTTTGTGTGGATTAGAAAAGAATGTTTATTGCTTTTTCTTTATCTGGCCTATTTTAAAAGGCTGTAGTTATCTATTAAAGGATAGGACGACAGAAGCATGAGATAGTGGAGTAAACAACAGCACCTGAGAGATTTGAAAGCTACCCCAGAAGGCATAGCATCTTGATTATTTTTAAAGACTATTGTTCAAGATTATTGTTAAGACATTGTTTCCCAATGTTGTTTTGGCATGCATTCACCTCAGTGCTGTGGCCCTATCCCTTATTTAAAGTTGTCTGCTATTTTACTACCTGATCACTCCCTTGGCACAACTGCAAGTGGTAGGAGTAAGATTAAGATGTTGCTGCACCACATGGGTTATGCAATCATCCATAACCAGCTCTGAGTCCAGACTTCTTTCCTGAAGGTGAGTTATATTGCTTTTTCAGCTGCCATATCCCAAAAGAACCTGACAGCAACCTACAGTGACAGTCCTCATTGAGAAACAAACCAGTGAAGGAAAGACCAAATGACTCCCAAACCAGAAGAAACACACAGGGAGAGAAGCAGTAGCAGTCTTCACTCAGGCAGCCATTCCTCTTCTGGGGGCAACAAGATATGGTCTGGAGATGGCTCTAATAAATGCAGGTAGAGACTTACCAAATTTAAGGGGCTAGTTAGTTCAATTTACCTGTATGATTTGAGTAAAGGTGTTGATATTTGGTAGAAATCCTATCTTTTCCTTCCTTTGAACATAGAAATTTTGCAACAAGTTTAAAGTGAACTGCAACAAACTCTGAAATGCTGCAGAGCAGCAAATGCGCATGGGTATTTGTGCTCTCTGTGCAGAATGCAGAGGTGGCACCTGCGGGAAGACAACAGGATGCCCTGTGCCAGACACAATCATTTTGTCTCCAACAGACATGTCACAGGACATAGCTGAGCCCATCAGCGAAGCTAGAGATGCCTCTCTGAAAACTCATTCCAGAAAGATCAGAACACACCAGACAAGTGGAGGAGGAAAAGGATGCGAAAGAGTGAAAATGAGAAAAAGCAGAGAGAATGCCACAAGCAAACTGAGATGCTCCACAGTGAAGCAGATACCCACACTGCAGCTTGTGGGGAACCCTCACAGTGGAACCAGTGTATATTTTATGATGGAAATACAGTCTGTGAAAAGCCCAGGCTGGAGCATGAAAAAGGGTAATGAGGAAAGGATAACACTAAAAACCAGTCACGTACTTTCCATAATCCCCTCTTGACCATTCATTGTGAACCTTTTGATGTGGGTGAATTTGGGAGTGCAGCAGGGAAGCTGGAACTGAGAAAGAAGACAGGTGTTTTTTAATCTCTTTCTAAAAATGTGACAATAAAAAGTATTATCAATAATAATTTATTATTGTTTCTAATAATTTATTGTCATCTAAATTTAATAATTTATTATTATCTAAATGTAATTGAACTGGAAGTAAATGCAATCTAACTTCCCCCAAGCTGACACTTGCTTGTCCAAGGCAGTAATTACTAAATGATCTCCCTATTTTTATCTCAGACCACAAACTTTCTTATCCTATTTCCTCCCCCTGTCCTGCTAACAGGAGGAAGTGAGTGAGCAGAGTGGGCATTTGACTGCTAGCTGAGTTTAACCCGTCACATTCATCTTTTGAATACATATCCACTGTGTCTTGTAGAAATCTGAAGAGAAACATCTTGGGTTTATTTTAATAATAAAATACAAGGAAATTGATTTTACTCTTTATCTATCAAGTTCTTCCATGCTCATGATGTCAGCATGCCAGGATTTTCTCACTGAATACAAATGCCATAAGCCCTCAGTTCCATTAATTTTTCAAATTAATCACATCAAGATTTATTTTTGGCTTTACTATCCTTGTTGTCAGATTAATGTGATAGCAGAAATTATTACTTTTGCAGTCTTGGATAGCTGAATTAGGTTTTAAAGGCTAAAAATAGGAAGCCACCTAATGCTAAATAATGCATGAATAAGAAGTACCTTAGGAATAGGTTAATATTTAATATTGGTTTGAAGTTAATGTTTGGATTCTAATTATAGCTTGAATTACTAAAAACATGGGTTCAGCCAGGTACCAACAGCTGAACAGTTTGGGTTTTTTTCTTCAAACTGATAGGAAAGTGTTTGAAAAGGGCTTTATTTTAAGTACTTCTTACATTTGCACTGGAGATCACTGCATAGTCATAATTTTAACTCCTACAATTCTATGTAATCTTGAAATTAGGAACTGGTTAATTAAGGCAGTGTTCTAGTACTGCATGTTCACAGTGGCAGCCCAAAAGAAGTAAATTATTTTGCATGAGCATTCTGTGTTCAGAAATGGTAGCCTTGGTCATCTCTTCAGTGGTTTTAAGTCTCAATTTTATTTGACAGTGTATAGGGCTAGAATTGCAGCACTGTTTTCTTATGCAGAGGTGAGGCAAACATAATATTTGGAGATTCTCCACTTCCTGACCTGATGGATGCAATGTTCCTCTCAATGTCCTAGTGAGATCTGAAGCTATTAACAACAGATGAAGCAGCAGCACCAAAACAGAGCCATTCCAGTCTACAACTCCCTATAGCCAAATAAGTTATTGCATTTGCACAGCATCAAGATAATGTGGACTTAGTGTTTAAAATTAAATTAATCCTTTGTGCAACTGATGTACAGCAACTACAAGCTGTTGTTTGTGATCAGAGGATTGAAAAACAAGCTCTGCAATCTTCTGGTTATTTTTGGTGCATTCCAATATATACTTCACAGTGAAACACGATTCCCAGCAATATAAAATTATTCCACAGTTTTTCTTACTCATTCTATTCAAGAATATAGTTTACAGATGTGTATTATGTAGGATTTATTCATAATTTCATTAACAATCCATGCAAAATAGATTTTAGACTGCAAATAAAGAAAGAGTGACAAAAATGAAATCCTGTTTAAGATAAAAACACTTGGCTTTCACTATCTCATTTCATAAAAAATATAACAAACCTTCCCCACCCCATTCCATTCCTGAAGGGCTCTATCTGATATATTATAAATGATCTCCTGTATTTTATTAATGAATGCTGACAATTTCTTCAGACTCATATGTGAACCACTGCTGCATGTTCAAGTGATCTTTCTCTCATTACACTATCGCAGACATGAAGTTTTGTTGAATAACTTTCCTAAAATTGAAGGTTGTTTGAAAGGAAAAAACTTTGAAGAATGAAATGAAATCTCCATGAATAAAATAATATCCATGTGAAACAGCACTGTCAGCTTAAAAAAAACCCAAAACATAGGCTTTAAAATTGTATGAGCAAGTAAATCAGAACAAAAATTACTTACCTAGGAAAGTAGGACTCAAGTGATGAAGGTTGTGTATACATTACGTATGCACAATAATATACCTGTTGAAAGAATATGAGCACATTCTATTTACTAGTAAATTCCAAGTTTTTGAATAGCACAAGAGATGTTAGGATCAAATATTAATTGGTATTACCCTTCAGTATTCTGTCTTAATTTTATTTTTCATCTCTATACTCATTATATAAAATAAGAAATTCAGAACTCCTCCATTAAATACCATAATTGCTTTACTGCTGCAGAAGGTCAGACAGTAAAGTGTAGTAGTGTCAATGCTACCCTGTTTTCTGCACTGGTGTAAAAACCAAAGCCCATTTAATTCTATTGTTATATTCAGTCTTCAAAGCAAAATCTCATGACTGGTTGCTGTAGGACACTATTCCCATTTCTTAAAAGAGTGATGGCACTATTCTGCTCTTGCATGAGTGCTGTACTCTATCTTGTGGAGCAACATTAGGTTCACAGAGCTGAAAAACAATCCTATTGTTTTGGGTGCAGGACTGGGCACGCATTGTTGTAAACATGACTCTTTCATCATAAGATACAGCAACTGTCATAATTAAACATATTGGTTCACTCCTTACATCCACAGAGATCATAGACCTCTCTGCTGGGAGTGACACCAGGGATACCCATCAGTGCCAGGTATGAAGATGGTTTGTTTGAAGTAGACGTCTGATTATTAGAAAAAACTGAAAAATTAAACATTTTTTTTTTTACTAAAAAAAAACTTGTTTAGCTTTTGTTCAATAATCTCTACTTGTTATTCCTATTCAAGTTCAAATTGATCAGTTGATGAGTTCTCCAAACTCTTGTTCTATTTCCATGTGACTGGTTAGATTTCATGTTGTATTTTCACCCCAACACTAGTGGACCTTCATCCCTCCAGCTACTGACCAAAAAATATTGATTTTATTTACTTGCGTCCCAGAACATTGACAGTAAAAATAAGCTATGCCTTGTTTAAAATCAAAACAATATAATTTTCTATCCTCTATTGTTGGTAAGGCTAAAGTGCCCTTTGTGGATATGGCTTTTGTGGATATCAGTTTTTTACCCAACATGGTAGAATTTTATTTCAGATACTTTGCAATGGTACCTCAAATCCAGAGAACTGACCTCGGTTCCCAAGACTGACCTTCTATGAGCAAGATGGCAGATTTTATGGGAAAACTCTGGCAAACATTTAAAGAAAGCCTTCAATAGGAAATTGCTGTTCTGAAAATCAAGAAGATTAAAAATAACCCAAAAAAACACAAAGACCAGAAGTCATTTAAGTGAGGCTTTTGAGTTAAGCTCTTTTACAAAAAAACTAATTTCTTGCAGGGTAAGTTAGCTTATAAAGTAATTTTTAATGGAATGTTAAAGCTTTTTTTGTTTGGTTTGATTTACTTTTTATTTTAAAATCATACATTTTTGGAACACCATGTCCAATAATTCTTGTAAAGTAGCTGTGTTATATGCAGTCTGGTAATTTTTCATTTGTCTTTAGGCATCATTTTGGTTTATCTTAGTGGTCTCAGGTAAGGATTGAAGAAATTTGTTTGTTGTGTGTTTACTAATGCTCCTCCCACTTCCTGCTTCATGGGTAATATGATCCAAAGATGAAAAATTTTTAAAAATCAATGAAGTAGCAACCAGTGAAAAATATTACTTTCAATGAGAAAGCAACTGCAGTGATGCATGAAAAACCCAAAGAGGAGTTTCTGCACATAAGTTTCCAGGAAATCTTCACTGGAGGTTTTATTTTGAATCTGGTTATAAATTCAGATTTTTTTTCTTTTTAGTGGAGTGGGAGGGTCTATTTTTTTCTGTTACTAAATGGTACTTTTTATGCATGTGCAATAAAGCCTATAAAACGGCTTCTTCATTTTAAAATACCATACAGGGCTGTGAGCAATGTGAGGAGACAATACAAAGATTAGAGTATTTACCTTTGCTTTTCCCTTTTTTTTTTTTCCTAGCTGGAAGGAGCTACCTCCCCCCACCCCACCCCCAACCCCCCCAGCCTAGGGGGAAGAAAAGGTGATAACACAGCCCTGGTTCCAGGTGCAGCTCTTCTGGTTTTGTAAGACAGGGGAGTGAACTGTAAAACCTTGAAATCTCAGGTCCTAAATCCTACTTCTGGCTTTCAAACACAGTGTGAAGCATTAATTGGCACAGTCCAATGCCTGCTCTGTTAATGAAGTGCGTGCAGGAGTGCAGATGTGTACACAAAAATGTCGTTCACAGACCTCAGCCAAACAGTTTTGGGACAAAGCTCTTGAGTAATATTAAGTTAGTGGCCTTCATAAAAACACTCTTTTGCTATTAACTGGCTGAGAGTACAACCACATATTACTGTAACTGTAAAAAGTCAGAAGAAAATAATGTGTGATTTCCTTTCTGGAAATGCCAATGTGAACCAAAAGACCCTGAAAACAGCCTTTTAAACTTTATTAGGTATAGCTGAGTTAAAAGAAATACTCTGGGTACTAAGTTAGACAAAGAAAAAGTAGTTTGAGTTTTGAGGAAAAATAATGCATCAAAATCTATTCAGCTCCTCTACAGGTGCTCCTTGGTTTTTTCAAAGTTCAGTCTTTTATCATCTGGGATGTAGTAGCTGAGAATAAATGGGATGTGCAAGATATGTTTAGTGGAGGGAAACATCCATGAACATTTGACAAAAGGAAGTGTCTGTAATAGAAGTTAGTATTTTGCAACAATTTCTTATTTTTTTATTTCTGTCCTTTCCATCTACAAATTATACTACAACAAGAATAATTCTTTAAATTAAGCATTGATACTGCTCATATGAAATGTTCTACTGGTACTATGGCAGAACAAGTTCAGCACAACCATATTCTTTCAAAAACCATATAGATTTCAAAGAGTTACTTACATTTTACTGCATTATTTATTTTACTTTAACATCCTGAATATAGAGAGTAATCATGGATTAATGGGAAATATATGTGGGTTCTTGCTCCTGAGGAGCAGCCTGGCTCTGCTCCAGCAAAGCTCTCAACTTTCAGCACTAAATTAGTCCTAGAGATTGAGTACAAAGGCCCTTGAAATGTCAGGCCCTACAGATTTACAGGGCAGGATTTTCCATGTGTGTAAACCCATGTAGCTTCCTTCACTGCTTTGGTGGAATTAGTCTGATTTATGCAAGCTGAAGATTTCGCTCAGTACAGACTTTGGCAGGAGATTTCCCAGGTCTTCCCTTCCAAAGGCAAGTAATCACTGCTCAGGAGAGCAAGAGCTGCAGAGGAAGCTTGCTAAGACAGCACTGAAGCTGAAAGGTGGTCCAACACCACGTAAGAATGAGAGAAAGAGCATTTCAGCAGGGTTGACACATCCAAGAGCTGCTTGTAAAATAAAAGATTGTAGTAAACACTCCATAAGCTAAGGACTTATAGAAGGAGGTAAAATGAAAGTTGTGCTGTAGCTATGGAGATTATAGTTTCGTCATTCACATAAATATACTGAATATACCAGTATACAATACCCAGGCATGGCTGTTAGTAATGATGTTTTGTACAACATAGAGGATAAAGATAAAAAATTAAACAGTTCTTAATATGCATAATTTTCCTTTCTTTTTCATGAGCATTTCCACCATTTTGTAAAAACAATTCATCCCACTATTTTTGTGGGCAACTGTCTGTGTTTTCCTAAATGAAACAAGTAATTTATAAGGTCATTAAATAAAATATTCATACTCACACAACATTCTTTAGAAGCAAAGAGAAACTTCTTGACAATTTCCTACTGATTTAAACAGGACTTGCAAGTGTATATGCATGTGTAAATACACAAAAAGATTCTCTCAAGGTGTAATGTGATAACAATAGAAATATTAATGCACTACATAATATGCTCAACTGGAGAAGTAGTCAGAGGCTACCAAAAAGAATTGCAGAGCCAAGCAACTTTTCTGTTAGTGCTATTATAAATTGTTTTGTGCGACATTCAAGAAACATAGGAATCTATGAATCGCTGAAGTGTTTAAAATGGGCAGCAATTGTTCCACTGACATGTTATTTCAAATTGTTCCAAAGCTGAGATGTCATGGGCAGATTCAAACAGTTTGTATACAAACCTGGAAAGAAGACAAAAAATATTTGTTAGAAGAAAAAAAAATTAATGGATTTCCTTTAATGAAATGAGCAGAAATTCTTGCAGTTAACTATCAGTAATGCTAGACATTAAAAAAAAAAAAAAAAAAAACCAAAACAAAAAACAAACAAAAAAAAAACATTAAGGAAAACATAAGAAGAAATTAAGAGCATTGTACTTTATTACTTGTAATTAAACGTAACAACGCCGTGTTACTGTATCCAAGATCCAGGTCCCCCGTGGTGGCTGCGTGGGGAAGGCAGCTCTGTGGTTATTTTCCACAAGGATACCTTCCTTAGCAGTGGCCACGTGGCTCACCACAAGAGGCAAGTCCGGGGTCCGGGCTTCGGCTGCAGACCCTAGAAACTATAGCACCGGCTGGAGAGCAGGGAAGTTGTTGCCAGGCTTGCAGAGAAGCTAGACGAATAGCGGAGAAAGAAACCGATTCTGCTGTGGCTCGGGAAAGGTTTCATTGGCTCCGTGCAGGAGCCTCCGAACATGGTGACCAGCACGAGCAGAATCCCGACCATGCGGCGCCGCTGGTTTTACCCGGGGAGGGGGGGGCGACCCAGAGCGACCCCGGGCAATCCCAGAGGATGGGGGGAGTGACCTGGGGCAGAAGGACAAGGCAGGGGTCCAGTCCCCTTTGGGGAGGGGGGGCTGTTTCGGTTTGCCAATCACTCGGCAGCCCTCTCCTGGGGTGACAGGGAGAGCCCTTATACTGAAATTCGGACCCTCAGGATTGACAGGGGTGGCTCTGGTGATCGGTGGGGTGGGGTAGAGGAGATTGCTCAATCACACAATGCAACAATTAAACATTTGGGAGAGTCTGGTAATTTTTGGAGCTGTGCTGAGTAGAAATGATGCTTACTCTGCACTTACATTAGGCTCTGGAGGCAGAGTGTGTCAGACACCACTTTTAAATTACAGTCCTTACTCCTTGCCCGAAGAAGTTGGTAATTTACTGGTCTCCTGTCCTAAGAGTAGACCACTGCCTTTCTCCAGGCTATACTGCATGTTAAGGTCCAGGAACAGGATGGAGTTACCATCTGCTCTGTTCTGCCTCTCTCATCTCCTTGGACTTCAAGTTCCCTGGAAGAAAATGGAGCAAAAAGCCAGACTTCCTTCCATGTGACCTTCATGTGAAGACTAAGCATTAAGAATATAGATCTTAGGTATATACCAAGTCACAGTATAATTCTTCATTAAGTTAAGCTGCTAGAAGATATCATGGGTCCTGTTGTCTGAAAATATTGGTAAATTAGTGAGATACATTTGTGGAAGAGACCCTGATGTGATCCCCTAGGTGATTATGCAATCAGGAAGGAAACAATAGTCCCTATCAGTCTGTTTCAGAACATTTTTCAGAACAGGAATCCCATACTCCTCCTACTTACCACATTTTCTGTGTTGCTTTAAATTAAAAAAAAATAAACCAACTTTGGCTTGGTTATGAAAAGATTAGTTGACACAATGAGCAAACTCCCAATTGCTTATGCTTTTTCTTATTACTTTACCCAATACAGTTATTAGTCATTTAATCTGATCAATAAATATGGCAAGAGAGTTACAAAACACTTCGGAGAATCTATAAATAAATTTCCATAAAAGGAAAGTTTCATCTTCAATGACCACAAGCCCACAAAACCCTTTTTAGCACATGAAACCACTATTGATCTTTTACACAAAAAAATTCAAAAAAACCTCAAACAAACACAAAGCAATAAAAGCCACCAAATCCATATGTTTCAGTGAGAAAGAACAGGGAGTATGAAGGGCAATTCTAAAACTTTCAGTTCCTCCAATCACAACAGCAAATGATTTGTAAGGTTTAAATGCACAGAAGCAATACCATTCAAAGAGGCAGTTAAATTTAGTGAATGCATGCTAAACTGATCATCAGCTTCATAATAACTGCAAAAATATCATTATGGCTCTATATTCTTAATCTAGACAGTTTTGACTTTTTCTGTGGGTATTTATTCAGTCTGCTGGGCTTTCAAAACTGGAAGCAATAGAATGTTGGAGTTTGGCTTCAATGAACACAGCCTATATTCATTTTGGAAAAATAAGCATAAATTGGAAAGTCCATATTTGAATGAAATGTAAAGACCTAATTCACATCTCTTGACATACTCTGAGCACTATTTCAAAGCTTTATAGCCAAACATAATCAAAAGCAGGAAGGCCAAATATCATCAGGGGTTTTTTTCCCAATTAGACGTTGAAGTGCTAAGAGAGGCCTGGAACAGCTGATGCAAAACACCATATAAAGGCTTTTTAAGCACCTGAAACACTGAATATCTTCAAGGGTAAGTGCCATTGGCAACAGTTTCATTTGATGAAAACTGTGAACCAGGAGTTCGAACATGGAGGGCATGAATTCAATAAAATTCAGAGTGTGATAATACAAAATGTCAAGGGAGAGGGGGAGGATTTTTGTTTTGGAGCATTGAGCCCAGTAACTGATTCAGCAGCATCAGTTACTCAATCTAATCCTCATGTGAGGGAAATATTTTTTCTGGCAAGATCCTCCCACAAGGGCTTAAATGCAGAGGAAATAGTGCTTGGCAAAAAATAATTTCTTACTGTTTTCTCCATTGAAACAATTCTACTTTGTTGGCTTCCCTTTTTAGTCCACAGAGCATTGAATAAATGTGACAATTAATTGCTTAAGCCTTATAAAGAAAATTTTACCATGATTGATTCAATAAAAAGTGAGGTAGTCTCCTGTTATATCAACAAATTTGATGACTAGTGAAAGTAATCATTTAAACTGCAAAGAACAAATTAAATTGGACTTTTCTTACATCTTTGATCACACTGGACTGAGAAATGTCTTTCTTGTAGTCTATATCCAATTATTCTTATGAGAAAGGCTTGATACTAATTAGTTTTAGAATTTTCTAAAATATTTTATACCATAGCAAGGAAAGAATTCTATTAACTCCTTTTTTTTTTTTTTTTTTTTTTTTTTTTTTTTTTTTTTTTTTAAATAAAAGAAAGCTCTTGTCAGCATACCACTAAGAAAGTGACTTGTTTTTCTCCTCTACAGGACATTAGGCCTTTGTATAATTATTGCCTGAATCATAAAGGAAACTTGGCTTGCAGGTCATTTGAAATAAGTTTCTGAGAAATAAATAACTGTGCAAATTAATGCAAAAAACAGCTAGAGACATGCTGGCACTGGAATAATAGAAGGCATGTGTGAGCAACTTTATCCAATGGGAGTATGTGTTTACTATATTTATATGATAGTAATATTATATATTACTATTTCTATATTCTTCAGACATAACACTAAATATAGAATAGGCAGAGTTAATTTAGTGCCCACAAATAATCTAATAGCTGCATTAGCTCCATATATTATTAGTTAAATAACATTTTCATCTCTGTGGCAGTTCCTTATCTACTCTCTTTCAATACAGCCAAGCAGGTTTTAAAACAGGGAGAACAAGTTTGACTTTTTTTCATTTTTTTCCCAAAATAAGATTTATCAGCATTAACAGAAATTACATCTTCATGAATGACTCTCTGCCAAACTCTTTTGAAATCAATGGTAAATCACTGTACTGGCAGGGTAAGTCAGCCCCTCATGGGAGGACCACAGTCTCACCTAGTTTATTGTGTGTTGACCTAAATGTGTCACCAAATCAAGAACTCCACAGGACTGAAAATACACAGACTCTGTAAGATGATGAGGAACAATATTAAGTAGCCTTCTTCCAGTTGGCAGACTTGAAAGGGTGCTTTGTTCAAACTAGTGTAAGACTAAACCAAACAGTTCCTGTTCCATGTCAAATGTTATTAACGTATTCAGGGCCAGTTGAGAGCCCAAGCATGGTAGAAAATCAGAGTGGCACTAAGCATTGCCTGGCTTTAAGCAGACCTGTGACTGCTCATGTTAATGCTGCTGATTTAAGGAAAAAGCATTACTCTGCAGCTGGAGACAAAATTACAGGCTCATGACATACAAGATTCTCAACTTGAATTGCATACAAATTTGTAATTTGATTTTTGAACTATATAAGAGCTTGGAATTAATCGATATGTTGCTGTCATCAGACACCTTCTCAGAAAGGAGGTAACATCCTCTAGAACTGGCAAAACAAATATATAAATCTTTTCACTGTAGTGCTATTAATTCAGGTGTCACATTACTGGTCTTTTAAACTTAATGTTACAGACCAGACAGAGCTATAAGGGGAATTTGTAAAAATATTTTCTGGAGCATTTCAGTATTTTCACTGATACAAAAATCTGAGTTTTTCAGCTGAAATACTGTTATGGGTTCCTCCATAACATGTAAACTTCCTCTTCTTTCTGTTTAATCAAATCTGAATGGTTGTGAACAGATCTTGAACACATGCATCACCTAAAAATACAACTATGTTTTTCTTGAACTTTAGACTTCATCGTCATCAAATAGTACAAGGACTGTCATCTATTTGAAGAATAGTGAAAGGAATAGGCAGGTCCTGTACCAAATCAACACAGGATTTTAAGGCTGAAGCTGTTGGTAGAATTTTGGGGGATTTTGGCCAGAAAATGGTGTATACATTGCCTGGACTACTGATAGGTGTTGGGATGCACCTTTCTCAGAGGGGAGAAAAGGGAGTTTGCACAGGAGCTAGAAGGATTCATTGATCTTAAAAAAACTAGATTGGAAGGAGGAAAGGCACAAAAGCAGTACTGCCAGGGATAAGCAGTGGAATGGCACATCAATTCTTGAAGAACTGTCTGTGAGTTCAGCCCTCCATGATGTATTGGCAACAACAAACCACAGTTGAAGCCAGAACCTGAGCAGCAGCCTGAGAAATGAGCAAGGTGAGCTCAAAGATGGGGCCCAGACAGATGACATCACTGGCACAAGCAAAACCTGGTGGGATGAGTGAGTCCTGTGACTGGTAGGTATGAGGGAAGGGTGCAGGCTCCTCAGGAGGGACAGGCAGGACAGGTGGGGCAGTGGGGCAGCTCTGTGTGTGAAGGGTGGACTGCAGTGTACAGAGCTCAGCATTAGTGTGGTCAGGAATGTCTGGGTAAGGATTAAGGGACAAATAATGCTAATGGAAGATGATGGCACCAATTAAGTTTTCTTTAAGGAGCAAAGGAACACCTCCAAATCAACTTCCCTTGCTCTTATTAGGGATTTCAACTTGCCAGATGTTAACTGGGAACATCACACAGCAGA
Source organism: Sitta carolinensis (assembly GCA_032173965.1). Classification (NCBI taxonomy): domain Eukaryota; kingdom Metazoa; phylum Chordata; class Aves; order Passeriformes; family Sittidae; genus Sitta; species Sitta carolinensis. The sequence continues at coordinate 60,590,681 of CM063313.1, forward strand.
GGATTCTTCAGGTCCAGAGGATTCTTAAAACACTTGGATGATAACTTCACGGTACAGATACTAAGGGAGTCAACCAGGAATTTTGTCCTCCCCAGTTTGTTGCTGGTTAACAGTCTCCTGAGTGAAGTCGTGATTGGTGGTTGTCTTAGCCACAGTGAACATGAAAAAAGAAAAGCTCATAAGTAGCTACCTGTATTGAAAAAATTTCATTGAAGTCTAATTCCACGATTCATAGCCTCACTATCTGCTTCATTTAATAAATATGTTTATCAGCTTGATCCAGCTGGCAAAATTAACTAAACTAAAACATTTGGAGTACTTTTGAACATGAAACTAAAATTAACAAGTGGGGAAAAATAGGCTAAGATGAGCAAAAATGGTAAAGATTTAATTTTTTTTAAATGCACAAGGCTAGAATTTTGTGCTGTGGAAGGAGCTGACAGACAAGGAAGATACTTCTGATTCCCAGTGGTATATCTACTACCTTCTTAAATGCATGTCTCTCACCTGTTAGTTCTTTCACAGGAAAACACATTTCCATTGGTCTTTAATCCAAAGGCGGTATCCTGTTAATTTCCATGGTCAGCTTCATTGAAAGAGGAGAAAATGAATGAAGAAATGGGCAGCTGATAAGATTTTACATGTAGGTGCATTAGCCCATTTATAAGGTAGAGATAGATTCAGTAGGATAAGAAAATACTGAGTCTGTGAAGCTGTTTCAAACACGAGTTTGACTTCAAGCTATTTTTAATTTCCTTTTAATAGTCCAAGACAAATGTTCCAAGTCTATCTAAAAGCTCCTTTAGAAGACTGTCTTATGTTTTCAGAAAATGTGAATTCTTTGGTGAAATCTGAGAAACATTTTTATTATAAGACTCTTCAGCTCAGCACTCCTTGAGGAATATACTAAGAAATAATAGGAAAACATTGTTAGGTGAAGGGGTGGTTATCCATTTGGTGGACAGAAGATAGAATACTGCATCTAATTCATAAAATCTATCTGCATCTCTGCATTTTTTGCATCTAAAACAAAAGTTAAAAGCACAGATGAGGATTTCATTCACCTAAATAAAATGCAGTGATTCAAATTTCCTGGTGTATAGGGAATTCTTTCAGCATAATTTAAGTAATGGAAAGATACAGCATTGAGACTTGCTGCCAGGAAATAAATAATGTTCACTTTACATTTTATAATATCATTTGAACTCATAATGGAGAGGAAGATGTTCAAGATGAAAGATTTTTTGCCTTGGTAGAATATTAAAAGGATGAGCTAAGGCAGGCTGAGTGATATCATACTTTTTATGTAACTCTTGAATAAAAGAAAAACTAAGAGAGATAGAAAATTATTTTCTTTTTGTTTCAGGTTTCAAGCATCTAAAACAAATCATAGAATCACAGAAAGATTTGGATTGAAAGGGACATTGAAAATCATCTAGTTCCAAATACCCTGCCATGGACAGGGCCATCTCCCAATTTACCAGGTTTCCCAGCCCTTTCTGTCTGGCCTTGAACACCTCCAGGCATGAGGCATTCACAGCCTGTCCCAGTGCCTGACCCACACAATAGAGAGCATCCTCCTAATGTCTTGTCTAAAACTACTCTCTCTTAATTTGAATCAGTTCCCCCTTATCCTGTTGTGTCCTTGTAAATCATGCCTGTCTCTCTCTTGTCAGCTCCCTTTAGGTATTGGAAATTCACAATTAGATCACCCCAAAGCCTTCTCTTCTGCAGGCTGAACAAACTCCTTTATCTCAGCCGTTCTTCATATGAGAGATGCTCTATCCCTCCAGTCGTCTTGATGTCCTTCCTCTGGACTTGCTCCAACAGGTCCATGTCCTTCCTGTGCTGGGACCCCAGAGCTGGATGCAGTGTTCCAGGTAGGGTCTCACCAGAGCAAAGCCGAGGGGAGAATCTCAGTTGGCCATGCTTCTCTGGATGCAGCCCAGGATATTACTGATTGGTAATCACTTAGAAGAAAGAGAGAGACATGGAGAATGAAAAAAGTGCTTCCAGACATGGCATGGACAGCTCAGGCAGGATAGTATGGAATTAACACCCTTAAGCCGGAATTTATTAGAATCAAAGCAGATGTGGCATTGTTTTACCTTGCTAAGTTCTTGATAATTTACTAGAATATCAAATATAATTATTTTAATGTGTGGGACAATACCTAACTCATTGCAGATGTTAAGATTGCAGCTATACTGGACAATGGGAAAGAACTTTTATTGGCAAAATCTGAAGAAAATGAAGACAGAATTTTTACCCATCTTCTCTCAAATTTAAAATTAATCCAAGCAGGTCTCTGATGAGAAGCTGAATTTCTGTTATGACAAGTAAATGTTTTATAACATTGTTTTCCTATTAAATGGTCAATTAGAAGAATTGAGGAAGACAGGGTAAAGTGGTTTTTTTTTTTTTCAAATTTTGCTTCTTTTTCTTCTCCCTTTAGAATATGAATAAAACCTGAAGCCATGCTACCCAGATTTGTTCCTTTAAGTAGTGTCTGGCTTTAAAATTAGCTTAACCTTGTGTTTTTCCAGGCAGCTGGTAAATAGTCTTACTACTTCAATCAATCTTCCTGGAAGAGTAAGTCATATGAGGGCAAGGGATTTTTCTTTTGTGTGGGTGGACAGGAAGAATAGGAAGGCCAAAACTGAAGATCAGGATTGTGCTGGCATATATTAATTCCACAAGCAAACCCCACAACCAGGGAGAACTAAAACCAAAAGGAAGATCTTGGTGTAATTGTTTTTGCTCAAAAGCAAGCAAGCAAAAGTACTATAAAGAAGAGATCTGGAGATGCTTAGCCATGACAAAATCACACTAAACTGTCAGAAGATAACATGCATGAAGTCAAAAATTTATTTTTAGATAAGTCTTATCCATTTGAATGGTCTTACATGGATATCTTGGATATTTAGGAAGTCCTAACTTCTTTCCAGCAGCATAATCTATAAAGAGGCTAACTTGAAGGTAAATTAACTTAGTAAGTTAAGGTTATTATTTATTTTTTGTTGTGTCAGCCTTAGTTTTGTAACCAGACAAAGGCTGCAGCTATGACAGTGAGTTGTATACATTACCTTTGCAAAGCTGAAGCAAGTGAAAGTCTTGAAACAGTTTGAACCTGTGGTTGGCAGATTTCTCCCTCTGTTTGTTCCTGAATGTACTGGGGAGGACAAAGAGAGGAAACTTTGCCTCAGCTAAATTTACTAAAATAGAAATATATCGGAGAACTTCAAAGCTTTGAGTGACAATGGTAGAGGACACTGTTAGCAAAAGGAAAAAAGTGACAGCTGTTTCACTTGATTCTGCTTTCAATTCAGATAAAAAAAGAGGAAAAGACAGTATTAGGAGAAGAACATTTTATTTCATATCCAGGTAAGTAAGATTAAACTTTTACAGTGATCTGACATTTTCTCTTGAAATTACTTTGGTGATCATGAGAGGATAAATTACTAAGCAAAGAGGTCAATGAAGAAAGACAGAAATAGAGTAGATAACTTTCTCACTCTTGGGTCTTAAAAATGTATTGTTACATCTTTCTTACAATTCAATTTATGATGAAAGAAAATGGACTATTTTAAAGAGAAAAATAGAGATGAAAATAAGGATCAAAATGGATATTAGAGTATATTAGTGATGAAAATGCAAACAAAGTTAGCACTTCAAAATTATCTATCACCAAACTAAGCTTTTTTTTTCCAGTCTTCTTGATACAGAAGGACTGATGGATTTTCATTCATATGGAGTCAAAAGTTGTGGAAGGACTGGACAAGAAATTTCATTCTGGGAAATATTAAAATGAGCTCTTATATTTTTTGTAAAATCTACACTTCAACAACATAGTTTTACACTTCAACATGCATAGTTTTACCTTGGCAAAAATCTGAATGTCAGTTTGCTTCCTTTCTCTAATGTATGCCTGTCTCCATTAAGAAGTCAGGCTGCTTTCTACAGTGAAAGATTAAAGTGATGCTAAACACCAGCAACAGTCCAAGAATGGGAGTGCTACACTGAAGGAAAAGAAATTATTTTCCTGCTGTTGCTTAGGACAAAAACATGCAGTAAAACAATAGTCATTGCATAACATATTCCTCATTTTCCTGTTCTTAGAATTTTATCTTGAGCTAAGGCCAACTGTAGCTAAATATTTTTAAAGAAAAGGAACAAAACCAAATGCTTAAACCACTAGGCAGAATTTAGTAAAACAGTGTTGATTCAGCTCCTATCTCAATAAAAGTAGTTGATTTTATCCTGAGTATTACCAAGTTGAGCAGGAACTGGATAGATTTTATTCCTTTCTTTTTAAATGTTTTATCACTTAGGCTGCATACTTCAGCATGCAATGGCATATAGCTATGCCTGATAGACAACAGTGAAATGAAAGATGAATAGTTTCCAATTCAGTATTTTATCTCCAGTTACCATGAGATGATTTAAAATTGATTCAATTGAGTGGAGTGCTTTATTCTTCCTAATAATATGGTATTTTCTCAAACTGAGAAGGCCCAATCTTGCTCTGTTTTCGCAGTTAGCATACTTGTATTTCTTTCCATTTTGGTGGTATGAGATCCTAGCTAGGCTCTCACTTCAATCAATGTTTCAGAGTATGTTCTACTGTGTCTCAAATCTACTCTACTGTTTTTCCTTCAGCACGTGCAAAAAAACTTCCTCTAACAGAAGTTTCTACAGCTCAGAAAATTAACATAGAATGGCTGAATAACATGAGAAGAAAGAAAAAGTCTAGATATATCTGAAAGTGAAGCACAAAGAACTATAAACAGTTCAAGCTCGAAAATGCCTAGAAACAGCTACGAAATCTTTATAAATTGCAGGAGACGTTTCAGAAGATTCATTTCAGAGGCCTTGATGAAAAAAAAAAAAAAAAAAGGTGTTATTCCAGGGCACATGGAAATATGTACCAGTTCACTAGACCTGCCACAGAACTTCTGGATGGAAATAACACTGGTGTTTCCACCTTCCTATCTGTACACCTGTCTAAAATCAATGAAATAGCTCCTAGAATGCTTGACTTTCCAATGGAAGAAAAAATTTCTCTAACTACCTTAGTCCTCAGAGAATATTTCTTTTTTTATTTTTAAATAAAATTCCACATAAAGAATGATTGTGTAAGGCATAAGAGAGAACTGAAACAACTGGGCCCTTTACACATCATCTGAACTCTCTTTCTCAAGCCTCCATCTAAAAAAGAGTGATGTTTCCCTGCTTACACAGAGTGATGGTTTTCAACATTGATATGCTATAAAAAATAGTTTGAGGTATAGATAAAGACATGACGGTACCATGCACTTTTTGCTCCTAAACATGGTGAGTTTAATAGGTGCTTTGTTCTCTTCAGTACATTTTTCTCATTTGCATGCTGTCTTTTCCTTTATTCTCATAGAACAGCAAATTTTCCTGTTTTGAGTCCTCCCAGCACAGCTTCAGATTGGACTAGGAATTTTGAAATATAATTTTTATTTTTATTTCTCTGTCAACAGACTAAACCCCTTTTGAACTTAACATATATAACCACTTCAGAATCCCTCTTATCAGACCCATCATATGGTTGACAAAATTGATTGACATTTTCTATTTCTAGGTCAGATATTCAAATGATCAGAATCTTTGTACAACAGACAAAATAATATTACTTTTTTTTTTTTTTTTTTTTTTTTTTTTTTTTTTTTTTTTAAATAACACCTAACAGGTTGCATTTATTAACTTTTATAAAGTGTAGAGTATTACTGCTTGTATGGAAACAAAGGACCTCTCTTGAAATTAAATTACACATTTTATAGAATGTGTGACCCACTAGGTTAGTTAGATGCAGTGACAGTCAAAGTCAGTCATTAATAATCACATTTTTGCACATCAGCTTGTGATAACTGCATCTGAAGATTTATAGACTCAGACCTTTCTCATAGAGATTGTGCCCTAAGAAGGGCCAAACTATTGGCCTGATAGAAAAAAAAATTATTATTTTCAGGGGAAATAAATAAACAAAATCTCAGCCTTCTTTCTTTAGTCTATTACTCTCTATTAGGTAGTCTTTCCTTCTTTTCTGAAGCTTTGTTGCTACTGGAAGTTCATAGGAATGGAAGTACATTAGAATCAGAGTCATCCAGAAACCAACACTAAGGAAAACTATGCATGCAATTCACAGAAACCTGGGGAGATCAGTGACACTTCGAAAAGGAATAGACACAGAAGTTGCAAGGTTCATAATTTACATATTTACACAGAAAAAAATGTACTATGTATTGCCCTTGAAATATTTGTATCATTTGATATGACAAGAAATTTTTACTGCAGAACTAACAGGCTGGTGAATGAGGCAACCTATCCTCATACGTCATAAGCTTCTTTCTCTCATTTCATTTCTTGTCATTGCAACAAAAAAATGAAAAAACGACCATTGGAGTTTAATTCTAAGAGTTGATGTTCATGTCTCTTTTCATTAGATCAATGAAATTCAGATAATATTGTGACCAAAACTGGCTGTGTTCCACTGGTTCTCACCCACACTTACTCCTTTTTCTAATAGTACAAGCTTCTCACTGTGTATTGTCTATATAGAACACAATTTCTGAATTGATAGCCCTATTGATTTTTTAAAATACATTCTGATTCACAAAACCCAGAGAAATCCTTCATTCTTCCCAGTGTCACCCAAAAGCTTTCAGTAGGTGCCATCTCTGTACAAAAAGTGTACCAATACTCTTTATCTATTAACACACACAGAATATAAACTCATTGCATTCATCTTTTTCATTAAAAATATAACATAGTATATTTTAATTCAAGCTAGATGAGAATAGTGTTTTATTAAATAACTGGATTTTAATGCTTTTTGGTTAGGGTAAGAAGTATAGATATTTGTGAAGAAGAATCAGTCTGTGATTTCTCTCTCAATATGACTATTTCTCTTAAAATGTTGTAACTGTGGTAAGTAAAAGGTCTAATTTACAATTTTATTCATAGAACTTGTTGTATCATCACATAAAGCGAGAGCACAAATTCTGTAGGAGATGATAATTAGCAGCCCAGTCTTCTTAAATACTGAAGTTCTGTGTAAAAATCAACAAACAATATTCATCAGGTCCAACACAGAGAGAAACATTTAAGTGGAAGATCCATTTAATGTACTTTCTTCTACTAGACGAGCATTATTACACTATTGCAGCTATATGTTCAATACTTCATGTGATTGTGCCTCTGTACTGTTTTGGTCTTGGTTTGTTTTTTCTGGTCTTGGTTTGGTTTGGTTTGCTTTGGTTGTTTTGTATTGCTTTAATTTGGTTTGGCTTGGTTCGGTTTAGCTTCACTTGGTTCTTGGTGACATTGGGGGATTTTTGTTTTTCTTCTTGTCATTGTTTTTCTTGGGATTTTTGTTTGTTTGTTAGTTTGTTTATATTGCAGATTATGTATTTTTTTCAACCTGCATTTTCTCTGAAACAGGCAACTTGTTCATCAAGCGCCTAGAACACTAAGCTAATCTCTACTTTAATGAGCAGTAAAAAAAAAAAACCTCAATTTTGTAAACAGAGCAGAAAGTAATGAAGATGACATATCCTATTCAGTAATTTTGGTATAAAAGTTTGGAGAAAAATGTATAGAAGCTTTCAGAAAGCATAACAGAATAGTACTAGAGCTAAATAATTTCAAAATGTCTAGGAGGGAAATAATATTTCCTTCAAACGTGTTCAGCAGAAGGAATGAAGGAAACCATTCAACGGAAGTAAAACTATTTGAATTATTGATAGTTGCAAAGTTTCTATGCTGCCCATTCCAAGGGAAATTATCTTTGCCTTCATTTCTCTGCCAGCCTCTTCCAATTTCCTTACTCTGTCCTTCCATAAAAAAAATGAAAAGCTGTTAAGATGAAAAACAAAAAAAAAAATTTTACATGCTAAAGAATTGCATCCAAACATGAATGTGTGAATGCCTAACCAGCACGGTTTTCTTTCAGAATGGCCCTTTTGTTGCCTTTTCCAGTCATTTTACAAGCTTTGTTAGAAAATGTAGATAAGTAATCTGAATGCCCAGTGTAACTTGAAAAAAAGCAGCAATTAAGCATTTTGTGGAACACATGTTCTGAATTTGATTTGCTGACCTGAACAAAAGTAGCAAATATGTTAACAGACATCAAACTTTCTTTCCATATGACTGCATTAGAGTCAATCTGACAGATAAAATAAACATGGTAGCCCTAGTGAGGTTGATGGATTTGCAGCCATTAAGGAGGTAGTTCATTATACTAAGCCAACAGCCACTTTTGACAAGAAAAATCATTTAACCTTTTCACATATAGCCTTCCAATTAACTTCAGTCTGAGACATAGCAGACCCTTTTCTGTTTTCCCCTGTCCAAAGAGCTACATGGCCAAGTACAAATTGTGATGGTTTACAAACCAAATTGTAGCACAATTAAGATGCAGAATACCACTTAGTTTGCAATCAGAACATGTTTCTCTCTTTAGAATTTAAATTTTAGAATTTAGAATTTTACTATGGCTTTGTAGGATATCACTATGCAATATATTTCTTTTTTTTCTGTTGTGTCAGGCTTGGGGAATTGTACTCAGCAATTCAGACCCCTACCAAGGCTCCACAAACAGGCTGTTGGTCTCTGTCACTCCCCCGATTTTGCCCTCCCCCTCTCCTTTGTTGTGGGATGGAGTGAAGAATGGGAAGAACAAAAAACAAAGATCACTGGTAAGGATAAGAAAAATTTACTGGAAACTGCAAATGGCATAAGAAAATGAACAGTAACAGTAGGTGAGCACACCCCACAGCCCGTCACTGACAACAGACTATACCGGATGGCTTCTCATGCCATGTTTTCTGAACAGCGAGTAACCCTTTCTCCCCAGAAGAGAGTCCCTTTTCCACATCCCCAGCAGTGATGTGAGGTGGTGTAAAATAACCTCCAGGTCCTGGCCATGCCATCTCCTGGCTAGTAAAAAAAGTTAATTCTGTCCTGGCCAGAACCAGGACTTGTTGTTAGAATCATGGAAAAAACCCTCAAAAACTGTCAACCTGTCATGATCATCAGGTGCATCTCTAAACACGTCCCCAAATGCCATATCCACATATCAGTCTTTGAACACTCACAAGAATGGTGACTTTACTACTTCCCTAGGCATCCTGTTCCAATGCCTGACCACCCTTCTGTTGAAGAATTTTTTCTTAATATTTAATATTGGCCTCCTCTGGCACAATTTGAGGCTCTGTATTCTCATCCAGTTGCTTGTTACCTGTGAGAAGAGGTTGATCCCCACCTCCTACAACCTCCTTTCAGGCACTTATAGAAAGCAATACAGTTCCTACCCTCATCATATTGGCCCCACTCTTTCTGTTGTAGGCCAGGAGGCCACTAGCCTTTGGCCACTTGAGCATGTACTGGCACATGTTCAGCCACCTAGATATTATACCACTGGGTAGATTTCTAGACACTCTTCTCTCAGTCTGTAGTGCTGCCGAGGGTTGATGTGACCCAGGGGAAGAACCCAGCATTTGGCCTTGTTGAACCTTGTGCCAGTGACCTCAGTTCACTGATCCAGCCTGTGCAGATCCCTCTGGAGAGCCCTCCTGCCCTTCAGCAGGTAAACACTCTCACCAAAATTGGTGGGCATTCTTCTTTATTCTTGTAATCTAAGGACATTAAATGACAGTCTTTTTGCTTAGACACTTTCATCTGAAGCCAGCCCATGTTTTTAATACATGTGTGATTCAAATTGCTACAAAGGGCATGAACACTTCAAGTAATAGATGCTTCTTCAAACAAGACTTCTTCAAGTAGAATCATAGGATCACAGAAAATCTTAAGGTGGAAGGAATCTATAGGATCAGCAAATCCAGCTCCTCGCAGGACTGCATAAAACTAAACCACATGACTATGATATTTGATCAGATGTTCCTTTACATGTAATAAGCTTGGTGCTTTCACTACTTCCCTGGGGAACCTGTTCCAGTGACTGACCACATTCTGGGTGAGGAACCTTTTCCAAAAGTCTAGTCCAAACTACCCTTGATGCAGCTTCATTCCATTTCCTCAAGTTCTATTGCTGATCACCAGACTGAGATTGGTATCTTTCTTCTCTGCTGCCCCACCTGAGGAAGTTGTAAACCATGATGAGGTCTGTCAGCCATCTCTTCTCTCCACTGAACATGACAAGTGACCTCAGCCACTCTTCGTAAGCCTTGCCCTTGAGATTGTCCACCATGTTTGTTGCCCTCCTCTGGACACACTCTAACAGTTTGATGTCACTCTATATTGTGACACCTGAAGCTGCTCTAAGTACTTGATGATGGGACTCCAATGGTGCAGTGCACTCTAGAGTGGGATATACACCCTAAAGGTCCATTTCCTCCTGTCACTTACCAGTGAAAAGCCATGAAAGAGAAATGAAACCAGCAGAGGAACCAGATTAGGGATAGCAACAGGCTGCAATTAGATGACCTCTTTCTTCCAAGAGCAGTGCTGGTGGTTCTTTTTACCCTCCTCTGCGTTCCTGCTCAAAGTCACACCACCTCTGAGAAGAGTTCAGGTTTTCCTAATGGAAAATTTAGATGTATGGGGGGGTTAGCTGGGACAGAGGTGAAACAAGGACACTAAACCTCACTTCCATGAGCTGCCTGTAAAGTCAGTCTGCTCAGCTGTCCACTACAGTAAGAAAAAATCTGCACATTGGAGCAGCTACAGATTGTTCTGGTTGGTCTTGCCTGGTTCTTTCACTTTTAAGCTAAACCCTGAGTCTTTAGAACCCATTATTCTTTTTTATATCTCAGTTTGGGTTTTGTTGCTGTTGTTTTTTGGTTTGGTTTTTTTTAATTGGTTAGTTGGAAATTTTTAACAGGCTTTGTAGTTTGTTTGTTTTTTTTTTTTTTTTTTTAAGAAATCTGGGCATGCAGGGAGCGTGAAGTCACACTGGTCTGAAGAAGTGGAGGAAGAAGAGGAGGCAAAAGGGGAGACACAAAACCTTGGAGGCTTAGAACCTTTGTGGAGATGGATGTCAGACTACATGTGCTTAAGTTCAGATCTGGTCTAAATATGTTGATTTCATTCTCATACTTCGGTTCTATTAATTATCTTAATTATTATTTCCAATTCATATGCTCAGTAACTGAAGCTTGATTATAATTTCATATTTGGAAATCTTGATAAATAAGATGAAAGCCAAGGATTCATAAGCCACCAAGTTCCTGTGTTGTGGTTTTATTTTTCAGCACAAATTAGTCCAACACCTAAAAATAGCAGATAAAAAAAATATTTTCTTAATGTCAGTATACCATATTAGTATAATCCATGTGAACATTGTATACTAATTAGAAGAAAATTTTCCATCTTCATTGAAAAGTGATAAAAACAGTTTATTTTGGCTGCACTAGATCTGCTCTGCTCTGAACAGCTGACTAACAAAGATTAAGTTGTTATAGATATTGAATATTTAAAATCTTTCTATTTACAGTTACTCTGTTAGTCATCACTTATTCCATTTACCAATGGGGAAAATTATGATTGAATCCAAACTTCAAAAATTCTTTCTTAAAATACATGTTATGAGCTCAAGTCATTCAGTGCCCATACAGTCACAGACACGGTATTTTGGGGAAAAAGTGAGTATTTCCCAGAAAACAGTCCTGAGCTCATGAATATAGCCTGCTATACGTTTCAAAGAAAAGATATGCATACAAGAGAGTGAGCATATTAAAAAGAGAACACTAGTGTCATTGTCTTTACATTTTTGCTCCCCACTCGTTTCCTTAGGATTCTCTAAAAAACACTTTGTATTCTGATTAAAAATGAAGTATAGCAAGCTAGATAGAATATATATTCTCTGTCTCTCATATATTCCTTGGAAAATTTATAGTTTCTTTTTTGTTTAATTGGGGCAGGAATCTCACAATGTATGAACCAGGCTGTCATTTACGTCCTTAATGAAGAAAGCATTTAAGTGTTTGTGCAAATTCAACACCATGTATGAAACAGAAAGTTATTGTTTTCCAAGTCATGCCCACTAAAATTGAGCTTTATTCACAATGCTTCCTTTCCCAGAGTCTGCACTCACACAAACTGGGATTTGACTCCTTTCTTCCTTACTAGTGGAGTCTAAACAAAAATGTAGAGAATGTGTTCCTCAGATTTTTCTCTAAAGTTCCATGTTATGTGCCAGTGGCCAGCATAATGCATGGATAAAGTCACAAACTTCAGGGATACCAGATAAACCCTCTATACAGCAATCAGTGAAAGGGTTTAGGGAGATGTCAGCAACAGAGAGTGGGGAGATGGAGTCTAGCAGTCCCCATGCCTAGGAGATGTCCTGCCCAGAAAGGTGCTCCTCTGCAGCTCCTCTAGCATACAAGGACTCTGCCTACCCTATGCAAAAGCCCCAGGTTCAGCTTTTGATATACAGAAACAGAAATCAGGTTTCAGCTTTCTGGTTGATATGGGATGCAGAGTCTGAATCTTAGGCAGAACTTAGGAACCTCTCTGCTTTTGAGATAAACTGTCCTACCACAAAGCTACAATACTGCTGGAACACACAGCCCTACCATGCTAAAACGTATTTCCTTTAAAAATCAACTTTCTCCTTTGCAAGAGGAAAATGTTCAAATCAGCTTGACCTCTTGGTTTATCATTTTTGCACTCATTCAAATCTGCGCACTAGATAAATCAAAAGTATTTGAGTACCTAACTGTCTCATCATGAGGCTTGGGCAAGACAGGGTGCTTAATTGTTGAGGCCAGGGAGAAAGTAAGATGTCAAGAGGTGAAACTATAAATACATAAGGATCTTTAGTTTTCAAAGAAAGAAATATTTCAAAGAAATGTTTTCTGAATATTCTGAGCAATTCTGGAGTTGCAGGTTTCCTTGAAGCATTTTTCCATACTGATCTTGAGCATATGTGCTTCAATATTTCATAAAATAAAACTAGACAACAATCTAAGAAAGTAGCAAAACAATTATATAGCTATTAATGTTTAAGGAGTTCCTTAACTCATACATTTAGCTTTGGAGATAGGAAACTGTCTGCAGCCTCTGGAAGAATTTCTATAATGGAGAAGGGTTGAAAAGTAGAGCAATACACTGGTTACAGATAAGTGCTAGTAAGGTGATTTCACAGTGTTTGCAGCAACCATGCAAAAGAAAAGTTAAGATAAGCCTAAAGACTACCCTGAATTTTTATTTTTCTTCCTCAGTCAAAGTGTTGTTTCTTGTATATTAATCTTCCTGTTTTATTGCCTGTTATCATAATAAACAAACCAAAATGTGAAGACATGTTCGTGCTTCTCATAGAAAGATACTACTATCTTATTCCAAATTGTTATTTGTAATATAATCTTTTCTTTTACTCTATATAGAGGCTTACTACACTGGCGCTTTTCAATAACAACACAACAAAATTGGGAAACGCTCAAGTGAGATGAACTTTGTAGCACATATTAGTGCATATTGCTGTAAAGAATCATCCAGTTTTTAATGTGCCAGCCAGCAGAAACTCAGCAAATTTTCATGGCAATTTTCAGCTATTCATAAACATGGTAGTGCACACCCACACTTGGCATGGAAAATGTGGTGTGAAACTACAGCAGATGATGGGTTATGGTGATGATAAATAACAATGATAATGGCCATTGATTTTTCTTTTGAGGGACATTTCAGTGTGTATTGTATGTGTAAACAGTGAACACAAAGCTGGTGCTACTAGAAATGGTGAATTCGCATAAGGAAACCGAACATTTGCAAATTCCATTTATGGAGGTCAGAAATGTGAACTCTAATTCCTTTAGGAATAAGAGATAAACATATCCCACATTGCCTTCCTTTGTTTTTTGGGGATTTTTTTGGGTGGTGGTGATTGTTTTCTTTTGGGTTTTTTCATTTTGTGTTTTTCTTGTTCATTTGTTTCTTTGTAGGTTTTTTTTGAGAGTTTTATTTTTTTGTTTGTTTGTTTGGTTGGTTGGTTTTTTTATGGGGTATTATGTGAAAAATATATAATATTCTGAAATGATACTTAGTAAAATACTTGATAATAACAGTCATCAGAATGTTGCAACTATAAGTTGAGTATAAAAAAGTGTGAGGCTTGACTATTTTATTGCTGATAAATAGGGAGGAAAGTTTCAACTAAGTTGCGGGTAGATACATTTTTTGCAATAAATAAATGGCTTTTCTAGACCATTCAGATTCATTTCTCTTTAAAAATTTTCATGCAGCATGTATCTACTGTGCAGACAGTAACATGTATAATCTGGTAAGTAGCAACAGTACCTAGCACAGCATTTAAGGTCAACATGTGCTTGGCTAACATACTTCAAGTTACTGTTTTTAAATGTGAAAAATTAACATCAACACCAGTCTCCTCAATTAGCTCCTGGACTTTTCAAACTGCAACTTTAATAATTCGTCTTATCTGACTTCAGAGGGATTGCTTAAAATGAGAAATGCAAGCAAAGGTTTAGAACACTAGCACTTCAATAACAATGTAATATATAGAACATATCTTTTATCACTTCAAATTCACTCTGCCTGCTAATTTATTTGCATTTGGTTTACTGATGCTACTTCATATCCTGAGCATCAGCAGTTATTTCCATCCTGCCTGTAAATTATGCCTATATTTTCCCCAGATCTCTTTTTCAAAATACCGAGAGAGTTTTAATTGTGAATTGGGAGAATATGCTTCCTGTGTTTGCACTTTTGCATGGCATCTGAAGGGAGATAAGAAAGAGTTTTTTAGCTTTGGGAAGCCTGGAGCCTCATTAGACGATTGAAAAGAATTTCTTCCTCTAATGCTACTAAAAACATGCTTAGCACAGAATGGCAAAAATCCAGTCCACTACAGCGTGCACTAGTCACCCAAACTGCTAATGTCAACGCTGAACTTTTGAAAAAGTTGGCCTCTGTGGAATGCAGCCAGATTTCCCATGTTAAGTAGAAGGCAAATATGTTGAAATAAATGCAGCATTTCCCCACCTTCGTGGGAGAACAAAGATATTGGAGTACAGCTCTGCTGGTATTGTTTATATATTGCTTATATAATTGCTTATATATTTTAATGGATCTTCCAAAGTAACTGGAATCTGTGATGTGTTATGATTTCCTTTGAACTCTAAGAATGCTACAGTCTTGTTTGTATTGATGATTTCCATCTACTACTTCTGTTGCATTTTCTCACACTGAATACAGGGGAGGAGAGACTTTCTTTATGTGACAGAAACACACATTCTTTTGTTAATGTGTACAGACCATTAATTTAAATTTACTTCTTTATGCTGACTACATTAATAAGATGGTTTTCTTCTACTGAACTACCACTTTATATTCACTGATATGAGGAAAGAGTATCTTGCTAAAAGGTAACTCTAACTGAATATATTTCTGAGATCCAGATGAAATGATGACAGTTTTTTTCTCTGTAACTTGGAAGACAAAAACAAGCCAGAAAGGTGAATGCAAAGGCTAAGTGCTGCCCTATTTCAGACTGGCTTTTAGCTGTCATCTGGGTGGAAAAATACAGTAGGAAAGAACAATGAGAGAGAAAGAAAAATAATGAACTAAAAAAAATCAAAGACTGAAAGAATCATCCAGCTTCCTGCCAAAGCCCATTGGCTCCAGTCTGGGAAATATGTAGGACTGTGAAATGGAGATCATATGCCACCCCATGCCCCCACACCCTCATTGAATTATTTTGTCATATCACAAAATACAAAGCAGCTGTTTAGTGAGAAGGCAATTTTTTGCTGTGTCTTGAACAAAGCAGAAAGAGTGCATGAGAAGGCAGACTTCAGAGTTTGGTGGAGTTGAACCTAACACAGGACTTTCACAACTATTCTGCATGTAATCTCATGAAACCAAGAGGGTCTTATTTTAAAAACTTTAATAATTTGTGGCTGGTGATCATATTTCCAAAAGGATAAAATAATTTGAAAAATCTCACTAAGCCAGTGGGAATTAATAATGTTTTTCAAAGCCAGTGGTTCTATCTGTATTCACATTTTGATTGTCAGTTTTAAAAATTATCTTTCTGGCATGTTCCATTTAGCCCATCTAGTGGGATTGTTTATGTGCCATAGAGAACACTGGATTTTCTCCACATAGATGGATATGTTCCATCATCACAGTGTCCCTCTCCTGAAAGCTTACACCATCAACAAGATAATCTCAGATCAGATGAGCGAGTAAAAAACTTAAATGCCTGTGAACTTTAATTACTTTATTGCTTTTATGAAAAACCTGTAGTGTTCCTATATTTTCAAGTGAAGACTGACATATAATAATAGTAGTAGTAGTAGTAATAATAATAATAATAATAATAGTAATAATAATAATAATAATAATAATAATAATAATAATAATAATAATAATAATAATAATAATAACAATAATATTACCTAGCTAAATGTCAGCTGAGTTTGCAAGGCTGTGTGAGTAACAAACCTCAAATTGCAAGTGCATAGCAGAGGTTTGTCAGAGGTTGGCTGCTAAATTTGCCAGAGATTCCTGCTGCAACAAAGCTATGTGAGAGAGAGGAGGGCACTGGGACTTTGCAAGATAGCCCTGCAATTCTTCCTACCGGCACCCAAGATAGATTAATTGTGAACAGGAAGAAGACTCAACCTCCACAGACCTCCTTTGTAACAAGTAGAAACATGGAGCAGGAAAACGCAAACCAGAACAATGAGAGAAAGACAAACAAACAAGAATGACATGAAAGCATACTCAGGAAGAAACAGAGGAACTGTGAGGTGGTGCTTCAGAGAGGCAAGGGCACCACAACTGCAGCATGCTGTGAGGAGCCAGGACAGAATTTGTGCTATGACAAGCACTTTGTACCCTCAAAGCTTTGGGTAACATCCCAAAATCCATGGATTTCTTTATTCCTTTACAGCTCCCAAGCAGGTATAGAAAATGTGCATCAGGTCCCCCAGGATATTTTTGGCATTTGCTGCCAGTGTTGGTAAGACAGAGTAGCGACTTGTTTTAATGCCTGCTGACATACTAGGTAAAATTACTTTTTGTGGAGGAATTCTAATATTGCTCTCTAATCTAAGGCTTTCTTCAGAAACACAAAACAGAAATATGACTGTGCAATTAAAAGTTGTATCAGAGCATGCATGCAAAAATAGGAAATTAAGGTAGCATGTGAATAATCCTAGTGGTAAGACATTCACTTTTAATATCTCTATTTTGAAGCTTTAATATTTTTAGCAATGGTTTTGTATGCTATGTTTTGGGGGTTTTTTTGCATATGGTGTATTTTTTAATCAGAAAAATTTGTAGAACTGCTTTTACTGCTACATGGACACTTTCCTTTTCTCATCTTTACCCACAGAATCAGGTGACTGGAATGTCTAATTTTCTGAGTATGCTTTGCAGAAATATACACAGTGAATTAAGAGATTTTGTTTCTCAGTTAAATCATTCATAAAATTAAAGGCAGGATGCTGAATTTTCTTTTGATGTGTTTCAGTTGTTTCACATGGCTGTAAGTTTGAGCACTTTCTTTTTTACTTTTTTTTTTCCCTTCCTCTTTTTTGTTATTTTTACCAGTCTGCCTGCTGCTAATTCTCGGCTTGTGGCAAAGGAACAGAGACATGAACATATGCTCTGAAAGAGAGGCTCTTTCACATTTGTATTTCAGAGAGTTTTGTTGCTCCTTGAGCCCAATAACCTCACAAATTAATTCCTTTTGCTTGCAGTGACATCTGTTGGTGAGGGCAGAGCTGATTAACTGCGGGGCTGGCTTCATTGAGGCATTTAAATGCAGCAGATGTTTCTTCTCTCTTCCCACCATCTTATTTTGAAGAAAGTGGAAAGGTTTTTGGAGAATTGATATAAACCTTGTTCACACAGATAAATTAAATCCCTAAATCTGGATATCTACCTCCGCTGCTAACTATAGTGCCTAAATGACCACTGGGCCAGGGGTATTAATCAGCAAGTCTATAAACACAAGAACAAGCAAAAAGTAGATTTATACAATCAATGGATATTTCTGGCAAGAAATGCTATTCCTCAGTTACTGTGTGTGCACATAATAATTGCTGTCCATATCCTTGTAGAACACTGCACTGAGACGAAAAGAATATGAAAAGAGATACTTCAAAATTTGAACAATAGGATTTATTAAAGCAAAGAAAACAATGGCATTCTCAAGAGTCTCAACATTTTTACTCTTCTTTTTTCTACCATTTGATTTTTCTCTGATGTTTTGCTACTGCACTAAGTAAAAATATCTTATGTTGACTTCCAAATATTTTTATATTTATCATCCATTGCTGGTTTTAACAAAAAAATCAGATGTCTAGAAACAAATGCACACAAAGTTTTAGAAATTTTTTCAAAAATCTCAGGTAATACTTTTGTATATGTAATTAATTAACTATATGACAGACAACAACTGGTCTTTACTTTTGAGTCAAAATAAACTCTTGTTAGTTTTGGGACACATCACATTTTTCCATGTCTGAAAATAAATGTTTGTTCTTTTTTCTGTACCCTTTTTGACATTTAGTATTATGGATATATTTTATGGATATATTTTGGCAACGAAAAAATGGATATCTTTTCAAGGAGCAAGTTTGGAGCATCTTTAGAAGGGAAAATATTATCTAGGACAGTTTGTTAGTTTCAGTTGTGTGCAGTAAGAACACCACAGCTTGAGTACATTGAAAAGCATTTTAATTCATGTACTTTCATTTATACGAGGATAAAAATTTGATTCTGTTGTGCATTATTCAACCCCACCAGTGAGATTTCATCATGTATGTGGTCTTTTTCTTAATGTGATTTTATTATTTCCCTTATAATTTTAATGAGAAGCAATTTCTTGTTTATGTGATTACAAAGGATGTAGGACAAGTTGTACAACAGTGGCAGTCTCACATGTTCTGCAGAAGGATGTACTCTCTGAGGCTGTGTTTAAGAGCCCCAGTTTGATATCAGCTTTCAGCTCACATGGTAAAGGTGCAGCTTCTGAACACTAGTCAGGTATCTCTAGTGCCCACAGCACACAACACATCAAAAAAGTGGGATAGGCAGTGGGCTAAGGAATCAACATCAGCTTCAGCAGTTCCCACTGTCTCTGGCCTGAGATTCTGAACAGGGTTCTTTCATTGCTTTTGTATCTGAGCACCAGTATGTTACTGTGACACAGATAGAAACACACAGTAATACACACAACAGGTGTTCAGGCAGAGAAAAAGAAAAGAAAGTCTCCAGTTTATTGTTGACCTTGTATCTATCAGTTCCTGGACAGTGACCAGAGATTGGACAAAGAAGTTCCCACCTCTCCATTTCCACTGGTCACTTGAGAAGTCCATCAGGTAATATCTTTTATAAAGGAATGCAAACATTATTCTTGTTTATCTTACAATTCGTGAGAACTGACTCCACTGTACTAAAACAAATCAGAAGGCTTATTTTCAGGGACAACACCAGTACACAAATAAGAAGTGCTGCACATGGGAAGAACGTGCATGTTCTTTTCACCATGTTCATATGGTAAACTATACTGCCCACAAAATACAGTTAGACCACTCAAAAGCTGTTGAGATTTTTGTGAGACTTCTCCATTGTTAAACTCTGCTACGAATGACTGACATATGTTCAAGTCAAAACTCAGGAGCAGGGGACTGTAAGAGTCTATTCATTCCTTCAAAAGATCTCCTGAAAAACAGGGAACTGGCAAAATAACAATCTTACCCTTGAATTTGCTATAGAGAAGTTGACAGTGAAAATACACCAACTAAAACAAAGTGCAAACCGATAATAATAATCTTCCAAGGCGAAAAGTGCTCATCTTGTAGAGGATTTTTCCTTAACCTAATAACATTGATGAATGCTACAGCATTGTCTGGTTTAAGTCCAAGTCTACTTGCAGGTATTTGAGCTATGATCTAATTCAACTGATTTAACTGTAAGTGCATTGGTTGTAGTTGTATGTAGCTGCAGTGCAGCAACTTCAGGTTGCTAATAAAATCAAAGTCCAACTTCTCTTTCAGCGTGGATCTGCTTAAGACACTGCACAACTATTGAAGATAAAATCTGGCAAAATATGAAAACATGGTGCCAAAAGAAAACAATGTTCTCTATTCATATATGTCCTTTGGTATCATTACAAAATAAACTGAGTCTTTGACAATGACTTTGTCTACCCCTCCTAAACTTAACTGTTAAAATGCCTAACAGATAGTCAAACATAACAATAGGTGCTGGCCCAAATTCTAGGAGGTAGTGTTTGTATAAATGCTAAGGTGTCTAAGTGTCTGCCGAAATGGGATGTTGACATTCACCTTTTCCAAGCAGCAATAGTCATGAGGGGGAAAAACGTCTACTGACGTCACATAAGCATGTCAATAAAAGAAAATCAAAATGACAGAAGGCTTAGTAACAAGTTCACCATCAATATATATCATAACTCATGATACCGTTCAGCACAAATTTCTCGTAAGAGCTGTTGATTTTTTCAGTATTATCCTTTTCTCATGAAGAAAGTTGTCAGCATATTTTTATGGAGTTCCTTTTGAGCCATTTAGCCATAAGGGGACAGGGTTTGTTTGGGTTTTTTTTTTTTGTCATTTTAAATGTCACCAAAGTTTGACCACTGGATTTGATAACTTAATTTACTCTCCTACAAGAAGGAATTGTATCTATTTCTAAATAGCTTGAAAACCTCTACTAAAAGCTTGATACTATAAATTAAGGCCAAAGTTTTAAAATGTTTTTGAAGTCATGTTGAGGTTTTTTAGCATGTTTGAATAAACTTGATTAGTAGATTCCTTTATAAGGAGTCACAGGGTTCCTATGTCTGTGCTCTTGTTGCAGGGGCTGTTGTCATGGTTTTGCTGCAAAAAATTTAGGAGGTAGTTTGCATGAAATTTCATTGTAATATTCCAAGGCTCAGAACAACGTCCCTGAAAAAACAGAGTGGTTTGGTTGGGTTTTTTTTCAAGAGTACATGTTTGAAAAAATTCAGGTATGGTAAAGAAGGAAAAAAAGATACATAAATCATATTGTAGCCTAATTTTGGATTTAACACATCTGAGAATTATGCTGTTACACATTATTATATTTTAATTGTGCCTGGCATAGATATCTTTTCAATAAAAGGAAAAAAATAAGAATAAAAGCAACATGACTGGAAAAGATGTGCAAAGGAATACCACTCACTGCTTCTTTGTAAATGTTGGGAAATCTGACTTATATTTGCAAGACTCCACTACCTTTCTCAGTTAGGGCTCCCACTGGAGGACAGGAGGCTGGCAACACCTGGGGCCTTGTCAAGCCCAGGGACACAGGGGTGCTGCTCTGTTTGACCCCTGCTTCCACAGTAAAAATGTGCAGAATTCCTCCTTCCTGCTGAATCAGCTGCTGCAATGCTATTTGTTCTTGGGCTGGCTGAGAGGGCTGGGTGTCTGAGGTTCTTTCCAAGCACAACTGGTTAAAATACATGGCTGAAAGGTGAACCCAGAATAATCAGTGGAAATGGTCAGCATTTTTTTCCCAAAGAACCACCATCATCAATATTCTCGGATTTTAAATTTTTCTATTTTTGAAAAATACCCTCTTTTTATATCTGTTTTTTCACTTTCTTTTTGTTTCAAGAAATTAAAACGTTTTCAACAAATTGAAAAATCAGTGTTTTCTGTTTCCTTTCTTTTGTCAGTGGAAAATATGAGCACTCCCATTTTTCAAAGCCTAAAAATGTCTTTGGCATTTTCAAGATATTTTGAAAACAGCCTTTCAAATCCACAGTGCATTTTGGTCATGCTTCTTAAAAAGTTCACAATCTCAAATTTCATTGATAAACATAATCTCTAAAAGTATCATTATTCCTTCTTATACCACATAGCCAAAAGAGAAAGAGCTGTTCCCATCAAGCAAGACAGATTAAGCAAGAGATGACCATATCAGTGTGCCTTTTCCTCACAGGTCATTTTGCCACCAAAACAGACAAGAAGGTGTAATTAAGCCACAAGGGTTTTTTTTGCCTGATAAGATGGTAGAGAGATATTTCTGTTGACTAAATGTCACCACTTGCTAGAAGAGTGAGAGGAAGTGAGTGCTCCATAGGACTCATGGACTTGGTTGTTGTGCTCTCTTGATGAAAAAGCTTAATAAGCAGTGTTGTTTAAGCTCTCTAAGCTGTTAAAATTAATTTTCAGGCAAGACATTATAATTTTTTTAAAATTATATAACTAATAATTTAGTACTCAGTATTTTTCAAAGATACATTCTTAAATATAATTGATATAATTTTATTTTTCTCATTATTTAAGTAGAAAAAGTCTATCATATGTTAGCTTCAGCTGTAAAATATGCAGTATAATTATGAATGCAATTACAGCATAGTTGAGGAAATATAAGAAATAAAATAACATCTGTGCCTAGACTTCAACAATGTTGTCAGGCCCATCAATCTACACCAAGAAGGGGCTAAGGACCTGTATAGTCACCAGAATAAAGCAGTGTTAGAAAAGTTTAACTCCAGCATGAAGTTTTTCCCCTGAGCCATGAATATTTTTCTCTTAAAAGTGTGCATAATAATTACAATATCCTTAATTCCATGAATATTTATGAAAAAAATGTATATTTAACTTAAATCAGGCTACTAAATTCTATTATAGCCCATAGGGTGTGAGCAAGAATTTAGCTTTTAGTTAATATTTCTCACTTAAGATATTTGACACTGTCATCTGAATTTGTTAACAAGGAGAGAAGGAAAGAAAGAGAAAAGTTGCTTCTAAGGTTCCTTAGACCAGGAATTTTTGATACTTTCAACCTATGTGGCTTAAATGTCTTGAAGGGGGAAGGCCTGCAAAACCAAGCAACGCTACACTGAGAAAGCATGAACTTTGTCTTGCACAATCTTTTTGTTAGGAAGTGCTGTTTTACAGCTGATTAAACGAAATTAAAGTGATCTATTTGCATTACATATGAACTTGAAGCAAGTTTCCAACACATGAGTACATTTGGGATGAAAAAATATTACAATTTTGACAGATGAACTCAACTCAACAGCAACTCAAGGAGTACAAAGGACGTAAGAGAAAGGCTGCCATATTTTGGGTTTCCTCCTCTGGTTGAGGCAATTCTAGATCTCAGAAAAAAAATTCAAGGCAATGAGGCCATGAAGCCAACATAACTCCTTTCCAATTAGAGGTGCAGATACCCTCACCTCCAGGACGTCTCATTTCCTAGACAGGAAATCTTGGAAAAAAACCCACTCATGGAAGCTCCACTCAAATCTCACATTAAAAAAAACAATAAAAAGAAAATAAAAAATGGGTATTTATCCCTGGAATCTTACAAGAACAATGTTTCTCAAAAAAAGTTGGCACAATACAATGAATACACACACTGTTTATAGAGGTGGGCTCCTGCTGGCTTTGGCAGAGAGAGGAGGGACACTCTCTCACACCAGTTCTGATGAATTCTGGTTCTTTTCAGGTTTACTGAGGGAGGAAATTTTAAAATAAGTCAGGAAACTGAGTGAGAAGTAAGATAGACCATTTGTCAGCAATTCAGGTACTCAGCAACTTCACTAAGGGAAAACTGCAAAAATTTGAATTATCTGAGTAACAAAGGAACAGTTTTACTTCTACATTTAGTTGGCATAAATTTTTGACACATTATAACAATAATTCAATTTTCACAGAAATTCATGTTTCCTTAGGAATAAAGCATATAGCTCTACAAAGCTTTCTCCTCTCTCTCTTTCTCTCTTACTCTCCTTCTCCTTGCTTACGAGTGATACTTGAAAATTTAACTGAAGACAGTTTGCTCTAAGCATCATGTGCCAACAGAGAAATGAGAAAGCAGCACCAAAGCTCAGTAACAAAGAACAATCATTTGACACTTAATCCTAGGACTTCTACCACATCTGCACAAAGCAGAGTATATTCGCAGTGGTTTTTTATAAATTCATGACCTGGTCCCATTTTATCATAATTCAGTTTGCTCATTTCCAGGGCACATTACTCATAATAAAGCACTAAGATTTTGCAATATATGTTATTTCCAACACTTTCAAATTTGGATCAGACAAACTTGTCTTCTTTTGTTTCCATACATTTAGGGTTGGATTCTACTTGTTTTTTATTTCTTTGCTTTTCTGAAAAGTATTTCTGGTAAGACACAAGGTCCTTGAACCTGTCAAGACACTTAGTCTGAGCAATTTGGCCAGAAAAGGCAGAACAGAGCAGAGATCTAGCAGCTAATGTCATAGCCAAGGTCGATGATACTGAACTGGAAGTCTCATTAAATAATAAAGGACAATGTAAAATGCAATCAGATTCAAAATTACTAGAGTCATTTATGTGTGCACATAATAGATTGCAAATGGACTTCACTGCAGACTCAAATACATTGGTAAATTCTAGAGTAAGGGAGTATGAGATATGAAAAAAATAAAATGCATGTAATAAACCTACAAAGATACAGATTTCAAGGAAAATATAGGAAAAAGCTGTACTAAAAAATATTAGGTTGTCAGCTTCAATGAAGAAAACAGCCAGGATTATTTATTGGAGAAAAGTTTCATATAATAAATACTACAAAGGGCCTAGAGTTCTTCTCACAAGAATGCAGTTATCTGTCATATCATCACATTTTCCTTGATTCGTGGTATAACAGAACACTGAGAAACTAGAAGTCATTCATGCTGGAGAAGACCAAGAAGATTTTATAAGCTCCTAATTTCAAGCTTTTAGAACTGTAAAGGGATTGACAATATTGATCCTCATCGCACTTAACAGTTATACTTTTGCCTAGCAGAAGTTTGCAATCTCAAGAGTAGTAAATCATTAAATTTTATCAAAGGCTCCAAGATAAGAAGAAAGCAAGATCTTGGATGTGCTTATTGTTTATTTTTCAGGTGTGATAGAAAAACAGATAACCAGAGGAGTAGACTAAGTAGCTAGAATCATTTAGGACAGTTCCTAATTTACCACTAAAAATTTGGGCTAGCTTTGCTCTCTGCTGAAACTTGGGTTGCAGTGTCTGAAGTGCAGGAGATATTTACACATGGAATTATGCCACAGTTATGTAAGACTCTACCATTAGTCACAGGGTATCACACAGATACCAAACCAATATTTTTCAGGGAAGATCCTACAGACTGTTCCATGCAGACATAGGTTATAAGAATATTATTTCCTCTTGAAAAAAGAGAAACTTTCAATCTCTTCATCCTTTTAGATGATGACCAGGTTTATTTTATAAAAAAGGTTTGCAATTAAAGGACTGTAGTCAGGATGAAGTGATAACTTACTAGTAGGGGCAAGGTTTGTAGCCAAGATTGCACCTTTTAATAGGACATGGGAAAATTCATAAAATTACGACAAAGAAAGGCAGGTTTGGAAATAGAGAGTAGACTTTACCAATCATGCTGAAACAATTATTTGTTATTTGGGTGGGCACTGGGGGAAATTATGTGTTCTAGAAGAAGGATAACAATGGAGTCAAGAAACACATCAGTGCATATTTTAGAAAATATTCAGGAGCACCTTTTTCCTTTGTTTGGAAGTCAGAAGCAGTACTTCTGTGGTTATTCCTATCAAATTGCATCCAGCTGCTTTTCCCTAGTTGTTTTCTTTCAAATTGCTTTCAGTTTGATTGCCAAATAACAGGACCCAGAATTTGAATTCATTTTCAAAAAACCTGCATTTGGTAAGATTATGGCAGGTAGAACACACTTCATAAATTTGCAGAGCATTGCCCCAGTTTGACAGAGGGTTGAGCTCCACTACCAGCAGCTGGAGACACAGAATCATTTTATTTCAAGATTAAAATGAGCCTTCTAAGAGAAAAAGCTTTTCTCATACATCAACTTGTTAGTCATCCAGAATTAATTGTTTTCTTTTTGTTTGTTAGATATTAAGTTTCCTCTTTGCAGACCACTTAATCATCAGTGGAAATCCTCTCTACATTGGCATGGGGCCTTGTAAGGTGGACATGACATTTCCTGGATTAGTTGATGGAGTCTTGTGCCTCTACCAGTCTTATATTATTTAGAATAAAGTCCTCATCTGGGATTAGGCAACAAGATTGCATTCAATAACTGAATATGGAGACTTTAACTGAAATATTATTGTGACAACTACATACTAGACTGGTAGATTAGGTGGGGTCATTTTTGTTGTGTCTCCTTGAAGGGTTACTGGCCACTCCATTATCTGTAGTTCTCTAAAGATACTAAATATTTAGGTATATGAGTGTAATAAATAAAGTAAGGAAATATTTTTTTGCAGATTCTGAATGAGAATATATCTGCAGTAAGCTTATGTATATATGAAAAGTACATGTGTTTGCCTAGAGTTACATTTGGTCTTAATTCACCATACAATAAAACAATAAAACTATATTAGTGCTTTTTTGGGGATATGACTGTCTTTTTTTTGCTGTTGATAATATTTCATTTCCTAATTCCTTGATACAATGACTAGAGATGAACAGTTACGAAGGGTAAAATCCCACTCCTTTAAAAATATTTTATTAAAGCATTTCATTCTTGGATTATGCTGGTTATATTTTGAGTAAATATTCCTTAGGCCTATAGTAAATGTTCTTTTTCTTGTCAAGACTTTTTCCCAACTTTTTAATAATGGTAAGATTTGCTAAGACTTAGCTGTCTAAATCAGTATTATAACCATATCGATTCAAGACAAAAAAGCAAAATAATAACTGTCTCAGCTTTTCAGATATAATGTTACACCTCTGGCACCTGTTCAAGTTCAGAAGGAATAATGAAAGAAGTGTTCCAAACTTCAAACAAGAAATGCATTTGGTTGTATGAAAATAATGAATGGTCATTCTGGTAGCTATCAACTCATAAGAAGTGGCAGAGTGAGTCATAATTAATAATTCTAAAAATAATTTTAGGATCTAAACATTATTTTTCCTGTCTAGTCATATTAACAAGTGAAGTAAGTGTTCTATTTCACAATTATCACAGTTTGTCTTAGAAGAAATAATGCATAGAAACGCATATTTTGAAAATATGATACAGATTGCATTAAAACAATTCAAATGGCAGGTGAAGTATCTGAGCAACTCAAAATGTGCAAGGATAGACATAGGGAACTGGAGTTGTTTAATCTGGAAGAAGCAAAGAAGGCTCAGGGGGAACCTTATCACTTTCTTCAACTACCTGAAAGGATGTTCTAGCCAAGTGGAGGTTGGTCTGCGCTCCCAGATTACAAGTTAAAAGATGAGAGGAAATGGCCTCAAGTTGCACCTGGGAGGTTTAGATTGACTATTAGTAAAAATTTTGTCAGTGTCAAGCATTGTAACAGTCTGCCCAGGAAAGTGGTGGAGTCACAATCCCTGGTTGTGTTTAAAAGATGTGAAGATGTTGCTCTGACTGACACAATTTAGTGTTGGACTTGGAGGTGCTGGGTAAATAGCTGGACTTGATGATTAAAGATCTTTTCCAACCTAAATCATTCTGTGATTCTATGACTCTATTTTTTTTTTCTGAGTGACCACTGCTTTTAGAACTAGAATCATGGATGGAAAAAATTGTGTGAATGGATGTTCTTCAGTCAGCACAGAGTTTACATCCATGACACATGAACAAGAAAGGTCTTGCTAAGATTATTCATGGTAAAACAGAAGGAAAAAACTTGAGCATGGGGGCTCCACTTAAAATAAGAGATAATTTGACCACTATCTAGTATTAGCTCTGAAACTGGATTTCCATATAAATACTTTGAAATACTTTTTTTATATAATATAAAATACCTATAGAAAACTGAGAACAAACTCAATATTAGTAAAAAATGTTGATTTGAAACAAGAGTAAGAAACTCTTCACTAACATTAAGCTTGTGATTTTTGGTTTATTAATCATCCTTTCCAGTTCTTCATCTCTCAGAAAGCTCTTTCCTCTGACCTCAAATCATCAGGATGCATTTGCATCTAGACTTCTTGAATCTGACTTGTAGGGATCTTGTTCAGAACTATCTAGGCATATTGCTGTGTTTTGTCTAGAATGGCAGAGCCACAGGCTTCAAGTTTTTTCAAGTTTTTAGGAACATTTAGAGGTTGTAGTTGGTTTTTTGGGGGGTTTTTTTTTTTGGTTTTTTTTGTTGATGTTTTTTGGTTTTTTTATTGTTTAACTGGAATCATCTTCCAATTTGAGCTTATTTCTGAAGAGAAGTGATCAAACCACATGATTGCTCTTTTTAAACCCTTGAAACCTGTGTCAAGCCCTCATGACAACTAACTCTATTTCCTTGATTTTACTCCTGTCATTAGTAGTTGTGGGACATTCATTTTGAAATACTGACCGTTGATACGAAACAGAGTTCTAGTTCCCAAAGAAGGGCTTTTTGAGAGTAAGTGGAATATGAGTCATAAGAAACCCTTGAGATGTTGAAGACCAAGCATACACATTATCCAGAATACAAACAGTAGATGATAGGTATCATAGAACAGCCCAGATTGAAAGGTACTTCAGAAGATCAGGTACAGCTTTTCATGGGGAAGGGCCATGATGAGATGAGATTATCTGCCACCCTGTTCAACTGAGTCTTGAAAAATTCCAGCAATTTTCATTTGATTTTACTGATCAGACAGTAAAATGTAATAATGTAATATTATAATGTATTGTAATGTAAGTAAAAATGTAATAAAAATGTAATAATGATAGAGGTTTGGGAAATATGTCCTTTGAGGAGAGGTTGATGGATGCTCTTTATCATTTATTGAAGAACATAAAACCTAACAGAGAAGTCCATGATGTAGTGTATTGTGACAATAGTCACAGGAAAAATTTTCACAGGAAAAAATGGTCCCAGAATCCCCAGTTGTTTTCTGAGAAGAAATATAGAAGATACAGGCCTGATTTATAGAAGAGTCTGAGCTTAGGCCTTATGAATACCCAGCTCTTAAAAGGTGAAACAGTCACAGCATATCCAGAAGTTGTGGATGTCTTCCACAGAAAAAATTTAATAAAAATTTGACAAATCTGTGCAATGGGTTATGCACATAAAAGTGGATGGTGTTCCAGGTTGTCTTGTTCTGGTCTTCACATTGCTCTCAGCCCCACATGTTTATGATTATGTCCTTTCCCATAAATGCACTGTGGAAACTGTCTATACTCTCAGAATAATCATATAGCCAACAGGCACATATTACTACATATTTTGATGAAAAAGTTAGAAATATCAGTGCAGAGCTTACTAATTCCATAAAGATTTTAATAACTGCCTAGATTTGATCTGACTGTACTATGCCACCGTCTAGTAAATCTAGCAAGGCTTCAGAACAATCTCAGTGGCCACCAAAAAACAAATAGTACTTTAATGATTCAGATGTTTTACACAAAAGCCTAAATCATCTTAACACAGCATTTGACAGGAAGATTGGCTACTTGTGCTCAGAAATATTGTACACTGATCCAGCATTGTACTTAGTGAAAAAGTGAAATTTTTAATTGTTAAGGTAGAATTTGAACAAGAGCTAGCACAAGTATCAGAATGACACACAAACATTGTAATTTTAAATCAATTAAATCTATCATCAAATCTTCCATGAATTTCACCTATTTAGTATAACATAAAATTATACCCATCCATTTTGAAAATATGATTTTAATCTTTCTAACTCTCATTAAATGACTATAATTTCACAATTAAATAAAGTCTCAACGTATAGTAGAATTCTTCTTAGAATATTTGCTTTTAATCAAAAGGATACACACAGTTGTGAATTCATAATTAATTTCACCACTGCTTTGTCTCCTAAAAGGTGATTAAAGTTTGTTTATACAAATTTTAACTGGTTTTCTCTGTTCTTCTCATTCCAGAAAATGTCTATCAGCAACCCTATGTAAAATGGTCATTTTAAATAGCTGGATTTTTAAAAGATTGTGGAATTCTATGGAAACGTTTAAACAGTTAAATGTTCCTTTAATAAAATTGTCATAATATAATACCATATAATATAATATAAGGTGACCATTGCCAAGAGGTAACTTATTTGCATTCACAATGCTCCAGGCAATTTTTTATTCCCATTTCCCAGGAGAGAAACAAACATGACATTCAAATTTGCATGCCATATTGTGATTATCTGAGGAGATAATTCAAGTCATCACGCAAATATTAATTCTGAGCAGCAACTAGGTTAACAAGGCCATGCAGCACTTTTGTTTTAGAACAAAACTTCGACTGAGCACTCACAGCAGTGTTTGAGAGACAGCAGTGCAAAATGAAGTGCAAATACCACAGTTACAGGCAAAATTATATTAAAGAATATTACTCAGGATAATCAGTCTTCCAGAACCAGCAAATGTCATCTTTTTCATATCAGACTGCAAAGTCTGAATCATAAGCTTTTGTATCTGCTTCAAGAAAAGCATAGATTTGAGCTTTAGGACTAATAGTGCCAGGAAGCTGTGGATGAGTGATTCATTGCAAGCCCTGTCCTCTACAGAGGTGGGGGGCACATGACTATCCTTCTGTTTCCATTGCTCCATATTTTAATGAAAACCATGACAATCTTCTGTTGGCAGTCGTTTTCATGACTGTGATACCTAATTATTTGATTTATTTTATCACCTCATGTTTGGTTTTGGATTTAGGGATTTTTTGGATTGAACTTCCAAGGTTCTAGTATCAATCAGGATTATTAATTATCTTGTTTGTGTCAGAAATTACTCTAAACATTGACCTGCTTTGTACCTTAATAACCTTCTGTGCTAGCTTTTTGTCTTTGCAAAGTTCCGTAATTCTGCAGAGGCAGATTCTGGTTCTGTTATTACCTGTGTTACAGACACAAAATTAAAAAAAATAACTTTTGGGGAGAAGTGCAAAAGTATTATCTTTAAAATTCACTTCTTAAAATAGTATTTTATTGTCAAGAACATGTGTATTTTACCACTAGCTTGCAAAGAAAATATGGAACAAGGGGTATTTAATATGAGGATATGAGAGTCTATAAGGACCAATGTTTAGTTTATTGAAAAGGAATTTATTGGCATAGAGTTATACATCTCTTTTTAGGAATCTCTGTTTTATTGTAATGAGCACTAACCTCATTCCATTGCCCCTTTGATTCCTCGCCCAAGAAAGGAGTAATTTCTAAATCCAATACCCTAATACAATTGTCAGTATAAATCAGGAAACCAGAGCAAGCCTTTGAAAGAGCATGTGAAATTAATTTGGCAGCCAAGACACGTAACTGACACCTAGAGATAAAGGCATAGAAAGATATAAAGCCTTAATAAAGGATTCTGCATCACCACAGATACTCAGTATAAACACCCAAAGGACAGGACATATATAGCAATAGTTTAGACACAACTTCGATTAGATTGTTTACAAGTTGGAATGTAAATAAACGAATATGCAGAAAAAAATTATCTTTCCATTATTTTAAGGTAATTATGAACCATGCTTTCAGAATCATTACGTATTTTTCAGCAACTTTTGTGACTCAGTGCATGGTAGGATAGTGAGAGAAGAGAGCTGGGGAAGAGAGAGCTCCTTTTCTTTGGAACCTGTCAGAATAAAACACCTTTCTAAGAGCAACTTTTCACTCTGGATAGGTTGTATGGGATTATGCAGGCTACTGACAGTAATTTTCTTTTATGTGGTCATTGTGTTGTTGCATATTTTCTATGCCTTTGGCTCATGGATAACTTTGTTTCTGACATATACATTAAAAGAACATCAGTCAGTCACTATGCTTCTTGCTTTCAGTCACAGAAATATGGAGGCCCTATCAAGCATTTTGCTGTCTCTTCATAATTCATTTGAAGGAATGGCATTATCATAGCACCAGAGAAATTTTGTTCACCTTTATTGAATGACTAGTGATTTTATGAAGGAAGGTATTTTCAGGTTTTTAGAGTTTCTTGTGTACTTAAAGGAAACATAGCACAAGGAGGTTTGGAGTGACAGGGACTAATGTCCTCTACCAATGTGATGCCTGAACTATTCAGCTTCAGTACTAAACAACCTTTGTGAGAAAACAGTTCTTTTAGAAAAAAACTGGTTCAAATGTAAGTGCAGTGTGGACACTACTTCTGGGGATAAAAGATGAGGTCTCTTTTCTGTTTATCTTCCAACCACCAACTATTTTCTCCTCATCAAAGATTGCCCGGCATGGTGTAGATTAGATTTTCTTTGATGTTTTCAATTGCTGAAAAGAAACTCCTTTGTCTGAGAGCTACTTGGCTTCAGGTAAAGAGAAAAACCTCCATCCTGTGTGAATGCCAGTTAAAGCCAATTATAACCCAACTGATTTTTCTTGGCATTAAAAAGAAACAAGAAAGTCAATACAAAATACAACTCCACCACCAATTTACCTCTAATTCTGTAGTGTTTTCTGGGTAGATTCTTAACTGAACATAAACATGCCCATGTGTGAGGAGGAGGTATTTTATGTTTAAAATTGAGATATTAATTGCAGAAAATGCTGATCTTTAAAATCTTGGTAAGACTAGAAGAAATATAAAGCCACTGTTCTTTCAGGTGAGAAGTGTGAAATGGACTAATTATGTTTCAAGCACAGTTTACACTGTTACTTATTTAAAGTGTGTCTAAAATACCTTTCCCACAGCTTTTTAAATGGCAGGAAAATGAACTGATTTTTCATATGTGAAACATATTGCAAATACCCTCTAGCTCTGATTTCACCAAAAGCAGATTTTTTTTAATTGCTGTAGAACAAAAAAACCTTTCAGTCACCATATTATACTTCTTACCATCTATATATGGTAAGAAGTGACCATCTTATATAGTCATATAACAGAAAAATCTCATAAGAATATGTAGGTGGTATTAACAGGGGAAGCACTGTGTGCAATTCAAAATCATTTCCAATGGAAACTTAAGTACAAATGATTCCTTATAATTAGTTTGCTAGCAGACAAATGAGAGGTGTCAGAAGAAAACAAATAGTACCCACGTGCCCCTCTGTCTTTCTCTATATATATACACGTATATACATGAAAGCACATATATATATACACATATATACACACACACAAGTAGTATATATCCATGTAAAGTTACTAGGGCATTTATAGCAAGCAACAGTTTTATGACAGGAAATGAAGAATGTGATATCTTCTTTGTACAGAGCAATCTTGTAGGAATGAAGACAGATGTTCATTAGATGACTTTGTTAAATACAAATACCACATTTTACTCTAGGCTGTTATTAAAGCAATTACTTTTTTCAAGTGCACAGTAAAAGCTGTAGCTTTGTGGTATTCTAGTAAGCATTATTACATTAATATAGTGAATTTATCCAATCTATCTTTCATTACCCAACCTCACAATGATATTCTGATTAATGATGCATACTGAAGATTTTTCAGATGCCAGCCAGATGTTCAGAGAAAACTTATAATTTTTGGCCTGTAAAGTTAAGCATTAATCGTATACATATACTGACACACCTAGTGGAACAAATTGAAGCCAATCCTTAGTGTATTTGCTATCCAGCTCCTATTTATTCTTAGATGAGATATGCAACACAACACCCTTAAGCCTTCTAGATAAAGCAGTAGATGAGAGGACAATGCAAATAATTAAAAGCAAAATTTGACCTCCACTGGGAATCTCCCTTGCTGTGAGCTGTCTGCCTCACAGGACAGGAGCCTGAGCACACAGGTCCAGGTCATCGTAAAGAAAAAAGGAAAAGAGGAATTGCTGACAGCACAGTTCCCAGCAAGGATCAGGGTCAGGCAGGTGTCTCATGTCCATCATCATATCCTCTCCTCTAGCCTGTGTTTCTTCTGGTATATATATGTATCTGCTGCTAGGAAGGGAAGAGACCTGCTTCTTTTTCTGCAATATTAATTAACCTCAAAACATTAATTTTTCAGCTTCATAATAAGATCCTAAGATGGTATGCCTACACTAGCATGTTAGTCAGAAGACAGGAGAAAAGAAACCTAAATTCAACAAATCTTAATGACATCTAGGAAAAAAAAGATTGCATCCTTATCTCTCTCTAGGCCCACTCTCCTGTCCTTCAGATACTCATAGCAGTTTCCATATCTTATTTACCTTAGCAAAGGAAATGAAGCATAGAACTCACGAATGTCTGCCTGGTCACCCTGTCTCTAATTACAAATATGTTTCTTTTAAAGACGGCAGCTGAAGAACCTTTGCTCCTCTCAGATATGGATGAATGGCCAAGAATTTAAGTTTAGGGACAGAAAATAGCAAGGGGAAAAGTGTAGTGTATTGTGTGCTCAGCAGTTCTCTGATCCCTGCCACTTTTTCAGCTCACTGCTCTTCACTGCTTCCAGAGCATCACAAATGCATCAAGCTCAGCTACTGCTTGAAAGCTTTCTGCAGGGTACAGATTTTTAGTCACACTGCATTAAACAGTGAAAGTGGAGCAGAACTGCCCTGCACAGAAGCAAAAGAAACTAATAATGGATTTTCCACCTTGCCAAACAATAAAGGTTTGCTCAATTTACATCCACTCTTTCACTCAGTGTCTGTAAATGGTGGTCTGTTGGGTGGAGTGTAGTGCAAGTGATAGTAGGGATTTGAAAGCAAACATCATTATTGCTGTCAGATTCTGGTCTTTGATTTGGATTATATCAGTTCTTTTGATTTTTAAGGGAGATAAGAAAGCAAGACATATAATGTAGTTTATTTAATCTATTGCATCTATTACTGTTCATCGCATCGTGCACTGAATCTGGACAGTCTGTCCTTGATTCATTTGGACAGGCCATAAAATACTAAAGCTGCCCACTTTCCAGTGCAATTGCCAGTGTTGATGACCTCCTAATTTTAGCATGGCTTTCATGCTAATAGAGTGCTGATGCTGCATCTAAGTGTTTGAAAGGGCAAGAAAAGCATGTTACCTCTTTAGTTTACTTTTACTCCTGTTCTGAATAACATAATAGTGGCTCCAGAATGTCAGCAGATTTATTTTAACATTACAGAATTTAATCTGTGAATTTAGGTCACTTTTAATAGCTCTGCACTGCTGTCATATGATCATGCCAATTTTGTAGCTCACATGAGATCATAGAACCACAGAAATACTGGTTGGAATTCCAAACTTCTGCTGAAAGAAAGACTATTGGCAACAAGGTGCTTCTATTTTATTAAGTCTTGAATAAGATGACGATTCCACAGTGTCTCAGGGCAACAAGTGCTGCAGTATCCTCCCCAATAAAAGTTTTTTTCTGATGTTCAGTCTGAACCTCCCAAGATGTAATTTGTCCCTTGTTATGATATCTGCCAATACTGAAGAGTTTGGCTGTGTCATATTTGTAAATCCTTGTCATGGTTTCTATTTGAAGCTGGGCAGAAACACCAATTTGTGTTCTGGTTAGAGTTTGCCAATTTGGAATTTCCCAATCAAGAGCAAAGCAGGCTTAAGCTTAAAAGTAATAAGACTTTATTAATTAACACTAAAAGGAAAAAAAACCAAAACCACAACAAGAATGAGAATGAAATCTTCAAAACACTCTTCCTCCCTCCCCACATCTTCTTTTCTCCCAGCAAACAAAGTAAAGAAAAAGAACACTCAGAAATCTCAATCAGTTTTCCACGCCTAAAACAGTCTTTCTTCAGTTCACTTAGGGAGGAGAGCACCTCTTGTTTGTTATGGAGAATTCCCCCACAAGAAAACAGTTCTCTTGTAAATCCAATCTTCATGAACAGCAACTGCCCGGATTTTTTTGCGTTCATGAAACTCTTCCCATGTTCACAGATGTGCCTCTGGGCCACATCGATGTATGGGGTTTTACTTTAAAGCTAAACTGTTCAAAACAAATGTTCTCTTTATTTAACCTTAGAGGTTAACATCTTCACCTCTAAGGAACAGAGATTCACTTCTTCTTTGAGGGCAAAAAGTCTTTATCACTTCATCTCTTTGTTCAACTTCTCATGAAATCAACAGTCCCTTCAACATTTCATTCCTTTGCTCAATTTAAACAATTTAAACTCTTTTGTCTCCCCCATACTTCATGTTTTAAAGGAAATATCTCAATATATTATGGCCAACGACCATCGCTTACCAGAGTCTTTTACAGCTTGAAAACGGCTTCCCATACGCTTTCCATCTAGACTTTCACTCCTTCTTGAATGACTTTGATGCTTCATGTGGTCTTTATATGTCTGCATTCTAATCTCTCACTCAAGAGAGAATGGAAGTGTTTTCAGGTCCCATCTGTGCACTGATGCACTGAAAGAGGTAACAAAGACAGGGTCTGGCTGGGGCAATCACTGGAGCAGTGCCAAGATCTCGGCCAGGCCCCCTCCACAGTCCATGGTGTCATATTTTGAAGCTGTGCTGGGGGACAGATCTCAGGATGCCTGTGACCAAAGGCAGCGCTCACTGGTCCCCTGCAGCTGGAAGGGGAAATTGGACAGATCCCCAGATTCTCTTTTACACCCCTTGCTTTTATAAGGGTGGCCCAGTCTGCAGCATCACTTCTCCTCTCTCCTTCTCTCTCTCCCCAGGGCTACAGCAGAGGCAGAGCTCAGCCTGGGCCAGCAGCAGAGCAGAACTCTGTGCCAACAGATTGTCCCAAAAGCAGCTGAGCCCTGCCTGGCCCGCAAGGCTTTCCCATCCTCCCCAGACTCAGCCCAGGGCCAAGGGGGAAAAGATCTTCTCTCTCCAACTGCCAGAACGAAAAAAAAAGGAATTCCCAGGCTTTGTTTTCCTTCCAAAAAAAAGTAATAAGAACTAAAAATGAAATGCTTTCCCATTGGTCCAATAAAATGCCAATCTCGAAACCAGCCAGAAGGTTCTTCCATGGACTCGTCAAACTAACACAATGCTCCAAAGAAGTTGTATGCTATTAGGTCACCCTGAACTCCTTCTTCATCAGGCTGCAGAAACGCCTCTCTTGTTTACTAATTGGCAGATATTGAACCTTTGGCCATCAATCTTAGACTATGTTATTCATTCCAGATGAAAATGCATTGTGGAGACAGTGTCAGAAGTATTACTAAAGTCAAGATATCTTCTCTTTGCTACTGTCACAGGTTGGTCAGGTATAATTTTTTATTGACAGATATTTATTGATTGCTCCTGATTTCTGTACTGTCCTTCATGTATATGTTGATTTATTAAAAAATAACTTAACATGTAAACTACCCCGAAACCTTAAGAAAAGAGCTTACATGACATTGACTCAAAACACATCCTGCCATTGCCTTAAGCAGTAAAATCAAAATGCAGTAGATGTTATACCAATATCTGACCAACAGGAGAAAAGACAGTGTCAGGCATCACAAGGATACACATTGAAGGTTTTGTGTCCTCAAATTCATATAAATTAAATAGCAGTGCAAATTATCAATCAAATATTCACTCAGCAAGATCACTAAAGACCTTCTCACTGGTTTACCTCTTCTTATTCTTCAGTGTTTGACATTAAGGACTTCAGGGAAGCAAGATGTTCACGGTTTCATTTGTGCCAGGACATGTTAACCTAAATGATTCATATTTCCATGCATTTTCATCAGGCAGATAAATACAGAAATCCATTTGTTCTAGTGGGTGAACAGAGCAGAATAGTGGGAGAACTAAGTATGTTTGTATTGCCCAAATTGTGTTAACTAATGTGTAGGAATTAAAGGTTATTTTGTGCTATAACTACTCCTTAGCAATACTGATCAGCTTCCTCGATATGTTATGGATATGCACTGTAACTTTTAAATCTATTGTCAAATATGAAAGGTAACTATGATATCAAACTAAACTTCAGTGTGCTGTAGCTTCTCTTTTTGCTGTTTCTATTGTCTATTATCCATCCCCAGCTTAATAACATTGATTAGTTTTTCAAATATAATTTCAAAATTAATTAGAAACAAATGTGTAAATCCCTGAATTTTATCAGCTCCTGTGTAAGATTCTTAAAAAGGAAAACATTTGTGTACCAACTGCTATAAGAAACTTGTCCACTAATCTTTCACATTTCAAAAATGGACAAAAGAATGTAATGAACATACTTCATTAATTTATTTTTTTTTCATTATAAAAAT
This sequence comes from Sitta carolinensis, assembly GCA_032173965.1. Classification (NCBI taxonomy): domain Eukaryota; kingdom Metazoa; phylum Chordata; class Aves; order Passeriformes; family Sittidae; genus Sitta; species Sitta carolinensis. Next base: position 60,628,678 of record CM063313.1, read on the forward strand.
GACCATATTAAGACATCTGTCTTTTAGCCTTGTACAGTGAACAAAATAGTCTTGGGTTGAATTTGGTCCTTACTCTTGTTAATATCTTTTGGAAAAAAGAAAATATACCATTAAAAACTCTGGTGCTGTGTACACCCTTAAAATTTGTATTTATTGCTATATCTGCACCAAGGCTATTTACAGAGTACTAGATGTGCTGAGGCTTGTGCTCCCTGAATGATGAGCTGTGTGAATATGTTTTCTTCTCAGCGGCAGGTGGAAAAAATTATGACTTCCTCTGCTCCTGTAAAAGGGCAACCAGAGGAGATAAAATACATTGTCAGTCTTGAAAGACTGTAAGATTCCTTCTTGATACAAGAGCAGAGGCCTGGAGTGAAATGTGGGCACTGTGAAGCAGACCAGGGTTTCTGTGTAAATTAATCCCAGAACCTCTTGAAGCTAAGGAGCCCAAGTCACTAGTGCCTCCTCTCCGTGGGTCTCTCAGCACTTCTGGACCCATCCAGATCAAGTGCAGTGTGACTGCACTTCTGTTGAATTAGGCAAAGCAAGATATGGAGCTCATCAGGTACAGAGGAGCCTGCCACCAAATAAATGTGTCAAAATATTTTGACCAAATTTGAATTGGGTGGGTTTGTATCAGATCAATGTTTTGAGGCAGCTGGATTCTTGATTTGATATCAGGAAACCTAAGAATCAGTATTCTTTACAGAAGTGCTTCCTTCACAAGTATTTTTTTCTACTTATTTTTGTATAAAGAGACAGCTCTTAGATTTAAGCTCTAATTCACTTGCCTCATTAAGCTCTGTGTAAAAACATTTCTGACTTCATTATCTCAAGATCCATTTGTCTAAATTCAGAGAAACAGAATATTGTAGTTTCTTGTCTCAAAATCAAGTTTGTCCTCTCTTCTTGCTTGAATCAGAACAGCAAAAAGCTGGACATATAAGTTTTTAATACTGCAGTTTTTTAGATAATATTGCTGGCCTGTCTCACAGAACAGCTAGAAAAGAGTCATGAGTTTTTTGGTTACTCAGCAAAACCTGCTGTGTCCAGATACCGAACACAAGGGGTTGACAGATACCTTTTTGCAGTCTTTGCTCAAAGTGGTAATTTCCAGCTAGATGGAGATTTTCTGGACATGGAAATGCTGGCCCAGTCCCTGTCCATCTTCCCATTCAGGTCAGCACACCAGGTAGGTGTGCAGGCATGAGGCTGTCTAAAGTGTGGGAATGGGGACATTCAAACAAGTGCTAACACACCAAGACTTCCTCTTCACAGAATTGTTACTGAGAAGATGTTCTCATGGTTGTCAGACTGCAGTTGTGGCTGGCCTTTATACAGACTCACCAGCAAAGGAGATTGCTTACATGCCACACACATGCACAACATGGACATGGACCTCAGAAAACTACAACACCTTGTGGGCCAGTCTGCTTTACAGGCTCTCAGGGAGGCTACGTGGGAGAAGAACACCCTTCTGCCTCAGAAATTCTCCAGATAGGTGCGTGGCTGCAGAAAACTCCATCAATTTTGTTACTAATTGTGGTTCTGTTACCTTTAAGAGCACTAAGGATTCAGGGAAGCATGGTGCTAGAGCACAGAGTAAGCTATGATACTGCAGGTGAATTTATCACTTTCTTTTGCTAGTGCTTATAGCTTTTCATACCCATCTTTTTTTCCTCTAAAAAGTGTCAAAATATTTTTGAATATAGTGTTGGAAGTTGGTCTCAATTAACAACAGAAACAAGTCCAATTAAAATCAATTAAATTTATTAAGCAAGAGACACTTTAAGCAAAAGATGATTGCAATCGGGTGGCCATATAATCATAATTTTATAAAATGGTCCACAGCTTTCATTCCATAGTTCCAGCCTATATATTCCTTAACTTCCTGTACTCCGTATCTATCCCTCTGTCTTCTGCGCATGTGTATCGCGTTGCTAGGGGGTCTTCTCTGCCTTTTGGTGGTTGCAGGGATGAAGGCACAGAGTCTTCCTCCGTGACCGGTAAGTGAACTCCAACTTTCTGTCTGCCTGCTCATGTGCGCCGTGTTGCTGGGGAAGAGGGTTTCTGCCTAAGTGACCAGCAAATGAAATCTACTCTCTGTACCAGTATACCTGTCTGTGCATGTGCACCGTGTCACTAGGGAGCTCTCTTTTATCTGATGCCTGGAAGTTAAGAGGTTCTCTTGAAAAAATATTATCGGTTACCTATTACATATAGAAGCCTTAAATGTGTTCTTTGGAAATATATTCCCTAACTTACAGAAAAATGTGCATGTAAGACCATTTTAATATGCAGTTTAGTCATCTAAATTTTTATGATTTTTCTGTTCTCTTGTTGATTTCCTTTTCTCTTCCTAATCTGCATAAACTATTTTTCATTTGTTATAGCTATCTTAGCCAACAGATGGTGCTATGTATAACATTTTTATGATACTGTATAAAATAAAAATAAATACTACAGTTAAACTGTACATGTAATTACTTTGTTAGAAAATAAACGTGGAATTGTAGTTCACAATAATAAACGCTTATCATAAAAATTAGATGCAAAGAACATTAAGTGTTGAGAGTCACTGATGAATGTTCATTTCAGCCTGCAGGTAGGGAAGGATGGAGCTGCATATGTAAAGTTGGCTGTGGTATCAGTGGTACTGCACTTGTACGGAAGGATTTTTTGCAAAATCAGAACTTCAGGTTGGTACATTTTAAGAATGCTAAAATTATCAGTGTCTGTTCTGGTTTCTACTCTCTAGGATTAGTACACTTTATCTAAATTGAAATAAAAAGGTATGCTATGCCATGGCTACTTATACAATTGAAGTAGGACCATTCTAGTATATACAAATTATGAAATGTAATAATAAGCACCAAAGTTGAGTACCACCAATGTTTCACTCTGTGCCAATATTTCATCATCCAAATGGTGCAATCAAGTTTGCTGGTACAACCCATGCCTACAAAATTAATCATGTACATGCAAAACAGATTTTGTTTTCTCTGGGCTTGGACTTTCTGTCTGTAAAAGGGATGAGAACTTCACTAAACAATGCATGACCAAGTCTACTGTTGTGAATATATTCTGCTAAAGCTGTAGTCAGTATTACCTTGTGTATTCTTTTCTTTTTCCAATAACCATTTTTTTTCCAAATTTGTTGTGTTTTTTGAACTAGGCCCCAGTTAATCCTATTTATCCAGTCTCATCCATCTCAATGAACAAGAATTTTTTTTTACTTTTAAACTATGTCCAGGAAAGACAGGTATTTTTTACAACATAAATATAAATAGAGCAAGCCAATTATAAATATTCTATGTGGAAAAATCATGTACTTTGTTCTTTACTGGAACAAGTTGTCAAGGACACAATCAGTGTAGAATGTTTCAAGAGGGCTCATCATATGTTTCAGTGAATGCTGAAACAAGATGCCACTCAATCCTACAAATGCCAATACTCAGACCCTTGTTCACACGAGTAAATGTTTGGGGTTTTTTTCCCTAGCTTTTGAAAATGTTTCATTGCATTATATGAATGCTTAAAGTTTGGGAAAGTGGTCTTCATTTTATAGTTTCATAATATTGAATTTCTGGTGACAACTGCTAAAAAATACCTCAATTAGCTATTTTTCATCTCATTTTATTCTCTTTTCATTCACACAGGAGCAAAGGCATGTACTATCAATAAAACAGTTAATCAATGCTGTTGAATGAAGATTTAAAATTGTCAGGCACAATGTAGAAGTAGTATAACGATAATTTCACATACTCAACAAAAATATATTTTTTTAATAAAAAAGCAACTTCCATTTTAGTTTGCCTCATAGATTTCATTAAATGCTATATTGATTAATGATCAGGAATTATGGAATATTGAAATAATTTGTCTGTACATCAAGACAATTTTTAACTGAAATTGAATTGCTGGTGTTTCCTAGTCTGAGGGAGGAAAATACTTTTGTTTTTTTTTTAAATGAATACTACTATGGAGTGAAAATTTTGTGAACTTCAAAGTTCTTCCGACTTTCCCACTATTTCACTTTCCTCTCGTGAGTGAGGTACCACTAGGTTAGTACTTTTCAACATGACATGAGTCTTGTAGGGGGAGGTTTGGGTTGAATTTCAGGAAAAGGTTTTCCCCCCAGGGTCACTGGAACAGGCTCCCCAGGGAAGTGGTCAAAGCAGCAGCCTGACAGAGCTGTAGAAGTGTTTGGACTATGCTCTTGGGTTGACTTGAGGCTGTCTTGTTTGGGGGCAGGTGCTGGACTTCAGTTGGACTTCAGCGATTGTTGTCACTGTGCAAAGGATCCTTTACAACTCAGGATATAATAGGACTCTATTATCCTATTTTCAATCATTCTTCTGCAGCTTTTAGTCCTGTTTCTATAGAATAATAATGCTTTCACAAAGAATTCTTAAGGCTATTTTCCTGTCAGATTTTGGAAACAAGTATATTTGCTACTGGTGTATAGGTTATATAATGTTTCATTTCAACTGAGATCACTGAAAAAAAAATGTATCGTCATAGATGGCAGAGGATATGAGCCAGCTGGATAATCCAAATTTGCCACAAAGAGGAAGGAGACAGGGGTTGGTGGTATTGTAAATGGAAAGAAATTGGAAGAACTTGGCCCTCAGCAGAATTGTACTGGGGAAGTGAAGGCAGACACCTGGGAAAAATGCCAGGAGTAAAACTGACGGGAAATTTGTGGTTTTGTATAGGACGGCGACGCTGAAGTGGAATTAAATTCTCTTTCTATTTTTCCTCAGTGGCACACTACAATATGTGATCTGAATTACACATTGCCCTGTGATGAAAGGGTACCGACTTTATCTCATCTTCCCTGTCTCTCTCTTCAGGAGCAAGACCCTGTTGATATAGTCTTAAAGGCAATAACAGCAGAGTGGCAGCAGTTGCCATGATTATTCTACCAGAGACCCATTTCCTTGCATTCCTAGGAGGAAAGTTTCAGGTACAGTATTTGCCACCCAGAGTCCTTTTCTTCCCTGTAGATTCTAGTTTTAGGTTCATTGATTAATTACTTTGTGGTAACTACACACCTACAATTCAGTCTTGAAGCTATTCAAGCCATCAGTAAAACATTAACTGTAGTTGAAGAGCTAGGAGATACCAAACAAATGAATGGATCTGAAACGCACTTGTAGAGCACTAGCATTGGTATCTGTGCTTCAGCCTGCTAAGCAGCCTGAGTTAATTCCAGTGTGAATGTTTCTTGCTTCTGTTTTTAAATCCAGAGCATCCATCCTGCTTATCCACTCATACTGTGGATTAAGCCAGCTGTACAGATCTTACTGGATATTTGCCCTGCAAATTTTCCAATCTGTGATGACCCAAGGTATTAAAATGTCTCTTGTCTCCTAGCCCTATGACATAAGAAGAAGCCAAGATTTGTCTGTTCTGATTTTTAAGGTGTTCATTTTCTCTTATCTAATACATATTTTCTCTGACCTGTTGAGGTCCGTGGCTTTGTGTCCTGTCCCTGCTACTCCTTGGGAGGAAGAACATAAGCTCCAAGTGCAGACAAGCTGCTGGGACCAGATGCCATAAAAGAAGGCACTTAGAAACGACTTCTGTACACCTGGCTAGTGAAATGCTGAGGACTGGCTACTTACATCTACTCTCACTTCTCAGTGGCTTTAGCTCTCCTCCCTCTAGCTTGTTGAAGGGTAGGGCAGAGGTTATTACTTCTACACTGGAGCCAAATGATCTCTCACACCTGAGGAGCCACAGAATAAACTTCTTTAGTGACTGGGTCATGGCCTGTACTTGGGTGGCATAAGGAAAAGGGTGCCATACAAGTCACTTGATATAGGTACACATTCTAACAGTTAGTGCAGCATTCTCAACCACATGGCATAAAAAGCTGGGATGTCAGACTTGTGTAATCTTCTGAGAGTACATTTGGACTCTGAGCATTCATATCACCATGACAGCATTGAGTGCTCCAAGCTTAAGAGGGACCCTCTTGTTCCCATGCCCAATGAGGGACTATTGCCAGAAATTGCACAGATATTCTGTGCCCTCTTCCCCTACTTGCTTTATTCCAACTCTTTTGACTCTATGTTCATACAAGTCTCAGATTCCTTCATCTGAGAAAATAGTTCCCACCAGGTTGGAATAGACTGCTGGGTTATACAAAAGTTTATTCAGAGCCTTTTAACTGAAATTGTGGGAAGTCAACTTGGATGAATTTGCATGCTTATTTGCAATTTAGCTTTTTACTGAGAAATGTCACATACTGCCAAGAGTTGTTCACCACCTGAGTTGCTATAACTACCTTATTTCTCTGGTACATGTTGTGACTGCTATAAGGACATAGAGGAAGAAAGTCTTCATCCTTGGAAAACATGAAACAAATTTTATTTCTCTTATAAATCTTCCTTATTAAACAACAGGCTACATGAATATATATTCAGTTATTCTGGTCATAAGGAGGATTGCCTTAGTGAGGAAAGGTCTTGGTTCTGATTGTCACTCCTCATTGTATCATCATGTTGGATCTTAACAGGGGCACAGACAGGGAACATCACAGAATATCTTGAATTCCCTGTAAGCTGGATATGAATGTCAGCAACATTAATTCACAACACCATTACTTTGTCAAAGTTAGTTACATGTGCTATTGTTTTGAGAATATTTGACTGATACAGTTGCCTCTATAATTAGGAGTCTGTCACATTTCAATTATATTTTCATACCACTTTCCCAAAGGCTTATAAATCAGATAAACTCCCTTTGGGGTAAAATGTGCCATGATAATTAGTGTGGGGACAGTTTTGTTTATGTGCTGCGGTCCAGTGCTTTGTTAGCAGATTATTATACAAATAGGGTAGGTGTGTTGTCATAGCTTTTAGACCATCACAAAAACCTGAGGTTGATATTTTCAGTTTTCACCAAACCATTTTGTTATAGAAGACACTGAAAGTTTTACCATTGCTTTATCACAGCATCCTAGCAACCCTAAGACACTTACAATACAGAAGTAGTATATTTCATAACAAAATCATACTGTCTCAATAAACTGCTGAAGGAAGAAAAGGAAGATCAAATGTAAAATCTCTTCTTTCTGAACACCTTTCTAAGTAGCAGCTCTTGACATGAGTATGTAGTGTGAATGTACAATGTAAAGCAGTTGGATAAGTTGCAATAATGGGTAATTAGAAATGCATCTTCGGAGATTGTGGAGGAAAAATGTTTAATAACTTGAATTTGTTTATCTTAAGTAAGAGTTTTAGGAAAAAAATTATGGTGTCCGAGAAAACCCATAAAACATGCAATGATGCACAGATGTGCTGTGAAATTAAAATATGAGCTAACGTTAAGATCCTCACTGAATATTAAACAAGCCTGGAAACTGCTTCTCAGAAATAGCATTTTTTTCTCTGTTCTCAGTGTAGGGGTGGAGTGAGAGCTTATTTTTTCAGAAAAAAAGCAGTTGTCAATTTTTTCAGCCTAATCTAGCTTTGTGTGTAAGTTAGGCCACTAGATTTGAATTTGTAAATTGTTATTAGAGAGAGACTGGTGCTTTTAGAGCGGTGTCATGCAGAATAAGGAATCTTTAAATGTTTGCCTATATTTATCCATAAATATTGGAATAAAGGCATCTATGGGATTGCAATTTTTTGTCCACGAAAACAATGCACTAGGAATGGCTTTTCCTCTATGCAGCCCAGCTGCTTTCAGTGACATCCTTTCTCTCTGGGGAGAGAATTTTACTGGCAATGGAGGGAGACAAGTATGGCAAAAAGGTGTAGGGGAAAAAACTTACACAAATATTCTGAAAGTCTGTTTTCATGCTAGCAATCCAAACTGGAACTGTGGAAAAGGGTGTGCTTTTTTGTGTCTCACATGAATATGAGATGTATTTTTCAATCAACTTTTCATTTCCAGCAGATCATCATTATTCTTAAGCATAGAAAATTTATTATTGTAGATGAAACTCGGGTAAGCCAGCTGTGAGGTTGTTTAGCTTAGCAGTGTTCATCTCCTAATGGTCACATAGATAAGATTTAGTACAACCTCTGTTCTGAGCAGAGAACAATAAATTTTCAGGGAAACATAGAATTGTTTGGTTTGGAAAGGACTTTCAAAGACCTTAAAATACAACCCCCCTGCTATGAGCAGGGACTTCTTTCATAAGATCAATTTGCTCAGAACCCCATTCAACCCAGTCTTGAATATTTACAGAGAAAGGGCATTCAGTACTTCTCTGGACAAAACCTGTTACAGTGTCTCACCAAAAATTCTTCTTTATGTCTAATATAAATCTATTCTATTTTACTTTAAAGTAATTTCCTCTTGTCATATATATCCTCGCCAAAAATCCCTACCTGGCTTTCTTGTAGGCCCTCTTCAGGTACTGAAATGCAAACAAAGCCTTCTGGTCTCCAGGCTGAACAACCTCAATTTCCTCAACCTACCTTCACAGCAGAGGTGCTCCATCCTTTGGATCTCTGCCCAGAACTTTCTTGTGCTTAGGATTGCCCCAACAAGACCTTATGGTCATTCTTGTTGAATTTCATGAGGTTTGCATGGCCTAAGACTAAGGCATGCTATTGAACCTCATCACATTTCCTTTTATGAGGTTCTCACAGCTGCCTAGTACCTTCTGAGCCAGTGCCTCTGCATGGTGTGTGAGATAGCTTTGGTTGCAGGGCAGTATCAATGCCATCCTTACTCTCTGGAAATAAAAGTAACCCTTCTTTACAAAGATGAGGGATGTTAAACCCTCAGATACTACTTCTCTTTTTTGCCTATGAAAATAGCTTAGAATGGACACAATCAACAATAACAAAACCATAGTGCAAAATATCAGGCAGAATTAAGGAAGGAGAGAAGGAAAATCACTGTTCAGAAATCACCTCATTCAGAAGCACATGTACATGAAGTATATATTCATGTTCTTCTGGAGATCAGGAGGCACTGGAGACCCACTTACATTTAAATACTTTCTTGAACATTCCATTTGAAATAAGATTTTTCTTTCAAGTCATGCAATATTATAAGGACAATTAAAAGAGCAGTTTCTGTTTGATAAATTATGGAAATCAGGATTTATGCAAGGCTTGCATTTCCTCACACATTAGTTCTCTATTTGTCCTTTTATACACAAAAAAAAAATTAAAATCAGGGAGGGATAGACACCTTGTACTAATTTATGACATCCTGCTAAAAAGTAGCTGGGGAAAAAAAAAGGTTAACTTTAATGTTTCCCGGATTTGGTTCTGCAACTGAGAATTTGTTCAAACTTAATTAATAGAAGTATACTTTTTTTTTGCATTTAAATGCAGTAAAATGTTTTTTGTTAAAATTTCAAACATAGCCACAAAAAGTTAGTCTTAGTTGAATAATTACTTGGCTTGACCCTCACTGCTTGTTTTCTTCCTTCCAGCTTCCAAAAGGTGTCAGTGAGCTTGCTTCTTCATAACTTCTCTGGAAAATTGCCAACAGCAATACAAAATTTTCTTGCTAATTTTCAATATTGTTTCTTCAATTTAGAAAAGTTGGAGTTTGGTTGGGTTTGTTTGTTTGTTTGTTTTTTAATAGGGCACACACATAACTACAGTGTACATATGTAAATATGTACATAAATTGAGTGTTGTACTGGTGTTTATTTTAGGAGTTAAGATTTTTAGTGCCAGCAGTGTAATGTAGTCTATGATCTGTTCCCAGAAGTTAGCTGAAGTCTTCTCTTTCTCTCTTCAATAATAAATGAGCAGGACTTCAACATCAGCCAGGGACTGCCGGATGAGAGCACCAAAATAACTGAGCTATCCTCTGCGGAGTCAGGTGTCAGTTCTCAAACGTGAAGACAATTGACTCCTCTGACATGTATTTTAGCTCCCAGGAACCAGCTTAGGGTGCCTTAGTCACCTCTGCCAGAAACAGTGCTTCTGCACAGACCCCTCTGTAGTCTGCCAATCTCCTTGGCCCCAAAAGAACCACCCTTAAGAGAGACTCCTCTCTTCCAGCTCCTCCCAGTTCAAGGGTTTGGGACAGGAAAGACCTTCTATTCATCATGCTTCAGTCAAACAAACAGAAGACAGAATACATCTTGAACTTTCACTTACTACTTTGAGATATGAATTCATTCTCCTAGATGATTAATTTCTGAAGGCTAAGAAAACTATACCAGCCTTTTAGGGAATCTGCCTTCAGAGTTTCCCCTGCAATGGTTGGTCCATAGCATAGTCTACCATCCCATCACCCACAGTAATGCTGCAGCTCTTATCCTGTTGTAGGCAATATTTACTGTATTCCAGTGCTTTTCTTTCTGGTAGGTACAGCTCAAAACAGTGGAAATGTCTCTGCCATTGAATTGAGCCATGTTAGGAGAGCCTTATTTTGGGAAGGCTCAATAGTATGAAATACTGATATAAAAAGCCTTTGTGTACAAACTTCAGTTGATTAGGGCTATTAATGCAAAGAGCAATGGGTAATTTCTATTTCCCTTGCTTTATTTGTTCCTCGATCAGAATTGAATGTCTAGAGTGAATAAGAAGAATTTGGAATAAAAAGTATTTGGGTTTTACATTTTAAATATTTTCACAAAAACATGATACTTGTAAGTATTTTGCAATACTCTTTTTCTGGTTTTATTTTCATTCACTAGATTACAGTACTTGCACCGTGTCTATGCAAAGACCAGTGAGCCATCACTCTTTAATTGTATGCTCAAAACACATAAGCTGCACCTCCACACTAAGTCGTCTTGGTCTGTAATCTGCAGCACAGTAGTCATTGTGTCCAGTTGTGTACATTGCTAGGAAATGACAATGAAGGATGTTGAATTCCCCCAAAATTTTCCTGATATTTTGCACCTGGATTTTTTTGAGAGATAAGAATTTTTTGTATTTGTTAAAATGTCTCTTTGATAATTGTTGGGGGTTGGGTCCTCTTGTAGAATTTTTTTCCTATAAGTTGCCAGGGAACTGATCTCTGGGCACTTAAGGATAGTTAAGAAAGACAAAAGAAGTGGCCTAGGGTGGAGGGAGGGGAGGAGCACATGGACTTCACTTCTTTTTTGGGGAGTGTGCTTGTCGAGAGAAGAAAACAGCAGGCTGTGGTTTCCAGACTTCGGGGGGAGATTTTTCCTTCACTGGCCCCACTGGAGCGGAGTTTGGGGTTTCCTGCCACGGTCTCTCCGTGTGTGCCCCGGCAATCCTGACCCTGCCCCTGTCTGCCTCGCCGGGAGCCGCTGCAGTTCCTGCCCCCCTCGCTGTTCCTTGGCTCCTGCTCCGAGTGTTCTCCACGCCTCAGCCCGCACCCCCTGCCTGCCGGGACTCGTGCTGCAGCTCCAGCCACCGCCGGGGAGCTCCTGATCCATCTCCAGCATCCCGGGACTCTGCACCACAGCTGCCTGTGTCGGGAACTGCACCAACGGGGAAAGGGTGCCAGCGGCAGAGAAAACTGGGACTGTTTCCCTGGTTCTGTCTGTGGTTCATCTCATAGTTATTGTTGTTCTGTTTTGCCTTGCTAAACACAAGTAAAGAACTGTGATCCACATCCTCATGTCTTCGCCTGAGAGCCCCTTAATCCTAAAATTATAACAACTCAGAGAGAGGAGTTTTTTGCATTCTCCATTTCAGGAGAGGATCCTGTTTGTCCTTAGCAGATACATGTCTTCCAAACCAAGACAATAATAAAAGACATTACATCATGCTTATAATTGGGTAATTTGAACAAAGTACTATTGAAATGCCTTGAAGTGCAAAGAAATAAACTGGTTTATGAATATTTGTTTGATAGCTTTTAGTCCTTCCAATACCTGTACATACAATTCTCATCCATCTAAACTATCTGGTATTTTTTTAAGTGATGCATTTTTTTTTGTCCTTAACATGATAGTCATAGAAGTTTTTCTGCTTTTCACAAAGTACACTGCCCTAGATAGTGCAAAGTATTGCAGAGCATTTGACAGAAGCCTGGCTCTTTCCAGGGAGATGTTTTAGAATTTGGGAAAATGGGAATAAAAAAGTTCTTTATCAGATTTGACAGGACTTCACTTAACAGCTCAGTTTATGAATTATATGTGAGTTGCAGAGCATATTGTGCTTTTTAATTCATTGTACTAATACTCCATGGTAGAATACAAAGATTGGTACACTTCTGAGAAATATCCAATTTTTCTGTGAATAGCATATATTTAGACCTTCCCAAGGACAACCACATTAGTAAATTCACAGTGGTGCAAAGGGTGACTCGAATGTCCTTGATAAATATTGTGAGAATGCAGATGTAGATGGAAACACCTCCAGGAGCAGTTCCAGCAGAGGGCGGGTGATGCAAGCCACAGCTGCTGATTCCATGCCCACACAAATACAGGCTCCAGCTGTAGTTTGTGTTCCTGTACAACAAAATAAGGATATTGTGAGTACTGTCTTCCATGAAATCATCCAAACAAATGGTTGGAGGGCAAGAACACCTCTCCTGTGAAAAAAAAAGACCCAAGAGAGTTGTGGCTGTTCAGCCTGAAGATGAGAAGAGTTCAGAGAGACCTCACAGCAAGATTTCAGTACTGAAAGAAGCCAGCAAGAAAGATAGAGAGGAACTTCTGAGTGCAGCATGTCTCAGGACAAAGAGTCGTGGTTTTAAACAAAAGTAGGGCAGGTTGACCTAAGATATAAAGAAGAATTGTTTTTTTTCAGATGAGGTTGCCTAGAGAAAGTGTGGGTGTGTCTTCTGTGAAAGTGTTTAGGTCAGGTTGATTGTAGCTTTTAGCAACCCTGTCTTGTGAATGATGCCATGGAAGACAGTGTTGGACTTAGAAGGTCTTTCTAAGTTCATTCCAACCCAAACAATTCCATAATTTTGTGATCTACTAACTGACCACTCATTATGTTCATTTACTCTTGTGTTTTCTTGAAGGCATTGCTGCTTAGCTGCTTTTTCAGCACCTGGGGACAACCAACTGTTCTACGGTATTCCTTTTTCCACTTCTGTGGTCTAGAAGTTTCAAGTGTCATCACCCAGAAACTGAAAATGGAAAAAGAGGAGAGCATCAGTTTTGCCCTGAGAATGTCAGAGGAGAGGAAGTTTGTCCAGAGGGTTCACAGGCAGAGACTCTCCTATCTGAGACCTTCCAGAGCTCATGTTGAGCAGACACCAGGTTTCCTTCAAGGGTAAAAACATCTCAGGGCTCTCCAGGCTGTCAAAGAAAGCATCTGCCAGGGGAAACATAGTGGGAATATCTCCATTTAAATGCTTCAAGGACAGCTGACAAAACAATATCTCATGTGAGGGGTTTCCTGGCATCTATTATCTCCTGTCAACTTAAGATAAACTATGAGACCCATGGTGGCTATTTTGTAATCAAATGAGAGCATATGAATTATCAGTTCATTACCACTAGACCATGCTGCCACTCATTGCATAATGCAAAGGCTTTGGAAAGTTTCACATTACTATGCCACCCACCGGAAAACAGACCAAGAAAAACAAAGTAAAATTTTAAAAGGAAATTAATGTGCTGGATGTCACAATTTTCATCAGTTGGGACTAAAAGTAAAAAATATATTATTTAATTGATGATCTGCAAAGACAGTAGCTAAGAAATAATTTTCCTTTTTTTTACAAATACTGTATTTTTTCCCGTCAATTACAGTTTGAAACATAGTATTTCAAAAATTTAGCACTTCCAAAGCTTTCAAGCATACCTTTAATGCAGGAGGCACAAATGGAAAACAGAAGTGTGTCTAATACAAAAGCATTTGAACAGAACAGGTCTAGTCTCTATTTATACAATATTAAAAAATAAACAAAGGTCCTGTTGCTGCAGGGAAATAAAGTCAGTAGGCTGACCATTTTACCTTATAGCTTTAGCTGCAGCTGTAATGGTATTTTTAACAACTAAAGAACTTACCGTGAGCTGGTTAACTTCAATATAAATTATATATTTGAACTAAATTAGGAAAGCACTTTAAGTGATGTTGTCTTAACAGAACAATGTTAGGTCATAAGCAGTCCCTGGTAATACTGAGAGAAGTACTTACTGTTACAGGCTCTCTTCAGAGTTTTCAGTAATGGAAATCACAGTGGTAAACAATCTTCTTGGCACCTAAATCTCCACATATTCCTGTTAAGGATGAATTCATTGTGAGAGCTTTTGTACCACTTCAGTGCCTTCCATTTCATTTATGAAGGAAACTTTGTACTGGCTGTGTTTGAAAATTGAGTAGCTTTGCTGAAGGTTCTATGCATAATCTGTATGCCTGTTTTACACTTGGTTGACAAGAGAAGGGCTAAAGGGCAGAAGGACAACAGCACATCCTTCCTTAGAAATGTGTCTTGATCAATATTTATCCAGATGTTTCTGGGAATGAATTTGCTCTTGCTGTGATTTCACACTGGAATTGATATACTTCATTCTGAGTAGCTAATCTTATGTATACTGGACTGAGCTCAAAATCAGACATAATTTTTCTGTCTCTGGTGTATGCTGCAGTCTCTATTAGTGTTTATGAACCACATCTGCTATTTAGAAAACCTATCCAAACAGATGTACAAGATCACTTATTAACTGAAGGTTTGCTCAGATTTCTCTAGTTCAACTGCACTGGAAAAAATATAATAGAAACACACCCATTGTTAAATTTTACTTCAGAAGTTGCAGACCCAACAATCTAGGATGACTTTGCATTTCTTTCACTCTTCTAACACTTCATGTGCATCAGGCACAATATCTGTATGATATTTTTGTACATTGCCTTTATTATGGGAAGGCAGGTGGGGTAGAATTTTACTGCATTTATTTCCTCTATGACTCATTCTTGTACTGTCCAAAATATCAGAGAGCAAGATTGCTATAATGAAAACAAGATTATGCTCTCAGTACAGTTCTCGGTCTTAAATTTTACTTTGGTTGTTTAAGTAAAACCCACATCTTGGATTCCTGCAGTTGTTCTCTAGAATCTTCTTATAACCTATCTATAAAATTCAAGGCATTTCTCATTTTCATGGCATACAGTTGCTCTTCAGCAGTTAATACCAACAATTACACACTTGTCCTGAGTAAAAGATTTGGTCTCCATTATTATATTTTGTTTTTCTCATATGGCATTAAGGTTTTAATCATAATATTTTACTTTTCAGTAAATGCATTTGCCCTTTTTATTTAACCTAAATATAGTTCAAGTAATTTAAATGTATGCAGCTTTCACTCACATAATGGACTTTACATCTGAACTCCAAAAAAGTGGAGGAAAACTGCCAGTAAATGAAAAGAAATTCTCCTTCATCTGGCATTTAAGCTTTCTCCTACAGCTTTTTAAGACATTAATTTGCTTCCAGTTTTATAAAGAGAAGAAATGTGAAAACTTGTGTTTGCATATCATGAAAATTTAAAAGAAACACAGTTCACTCTCCTTAAACATCAATTAACTACTTATTTTAAATCCCTTCACATCAGTAATATATTACTTTATTGAGATATCTGCTTATCAGAAGGCTAAAAAATTCTTCTACTGTCCCTATTTTTCTGTTCTTCTGACATTTCGATGAGAAGGAAATTTTACCTAGAAAATTAATTGGTTAAGCTTTCTTCACCAAACAGAAATGTCTACCCTTAGATTGCAATCTAATATAATGGGAAATATCCATTGCAGTTACAATGTTCACAACTTGGCTACTGGCTGGCTGATCGTCCAAAATGGTGATTTCACACATATCAATGGGAAATTTAAAAGCAATTTATTCTTATGTATACTTTCAAAGTTATGTAAAATTGAGGTTTTTAAAATTTTTGACCTAGGAATTTTAAGGAGACGAGATCGTCAAGCGAAAATATAACACACAGTATTTCTACAGGAAAATACACAACTTTGAAAGCTCTACCTCATACGCATCAAATACTTGGCTCATATAAACATCCTGATGAATTTTATAAGCCATACATATCATTTGCTGAATAAATTGCTGGTCTTTTTTTGTTTTGTTTTGTTTTGTTTTTGTTTTTCCTACCAGTTCAATTGCTCAGTGAATATTTGTCAAAGCCAAAGACCTCTATCAAGTTTGTAAGATATCCATGTGTGGTGGTTCTGGTTCAGTAGCCTACCTAACAGTCCCTTCCACTTTATTCAGAACTGTTTCTGGAGACTTTTGAATTCTGAAATGCAAAGGTTTGGAAATGGGAGATACTGTTTCTGATAAGATGCTCTAAATGGTAAAGCTGAAAGTTTAAACTTAGATCCTTGACTACCAGTAAAAAAATTGAGCTTGCCATCAACAAACGTTTACAAAACCCTAGATATTTTCAGTGAAGTTTCTCCCAAATTACATCATGTTATGTACAACATTATGTATTGTTTTTGCTGATTATTGAAGTCATGTCTGTTACTGTCTTAATATTCATTAGCAACATTTTTCACTGTATTCACATTCTCAAATATCCCCGGTTCTCAACACCAAAAGCTTATAAACACCTTACAGAAATACCCAGCACTTGAGTCAGCATTTCGTGCTTAGCCCATTTTGACAGTTTAATAAATGGCTTGCATTAAGCTGTGGCAACTGGACATGCAGTGCTCCCCACAGTCTGGAAGCAGCCCAAACCATTCAGTGCATAACTAATCCTTGTAAGTAGACAGACACAAAGACCTACTGGAAAAAGACTGATATTCTATACAGACATATCTTTGGAAACACTTGGGAGCCTAAACGTACGTGTTACAGAGTTGAGAATTACACTGAAGAAATGTGATATTTGGAAGGAGAACATGCTTCTGTGTTTCCCAGTCCTTCTGCTTTCAGAGCCCCATGGAAAGATGTATATAAATTTCCCTTTGTCTGCCAACTCATCCATTGAAATTTGGCAGTCTGTTTGCCTTGAGATAGAAGGGGTGTGGGGTCCTGCAGAGAAGGAGTCACTCTCTTTTCATTGATCAAGCCTATTATCTTGTCAATTAAATTAACTCACCTCACTTAAAGATTGGATAGCAGAGGGCATTTACAAAGATCTCAATATTACAGATAAACAGGTTTAGCTAAATACTCAAAGCAATCCATACTCAATGGATTAATTCTTGCTAGGGTTTGTCTGTCCTGGTTTGGCATGATAGGAAAAGGTTGACATCATATTTTTCTGAGAAATAGATGACAGACCAATGAATATCCGTTCTGGATGTTTCATGTCAAGGAACTATCCCTTTGGCAGGATGGTTTCGCTCTGTGACACTGACACCTTCACTTACACCTGTAGATACACAGGTGCCAAAAAATATAAAATCTAAGACAAAAAGGTGCAGAGAAGATAGCAAATCTAGGTGCTACTGACTGCAAAAAAGACATGTTATATTGCAGCTGGTGAATGAAAAAGTCATTAAGACTACTTTGGGCATCATAAAATCCACAGTGCAACTTAAGAGTGCAGTCTGCCATCGCTCCGTGTGCAGAGGGTCAATCCACTGGCAAGACAGCCAAGCAGGAACTTGGCTGAGCTGCAGGCAGGGAAAAACAGCAGAGTTCAAGGCATAAGTTGGGTGCTTTCCTCAAGAAGTTGTGAGCTAGCAGATGATGTATAGTCATGGACTGTAGGGATAAGAAAACAGGACAAGGAAAATTAGAACAAGTCAGAATTTCACATACCACATCTTGGGCATCATGGTTGAGGTGGGAAGCACATCTGCAAGTAAAACCTCAGTCCAGAGAAGGTTTGATTTACAAGTACCAAATAATCCTAGTAAATACCCTAATAATACCAGCAAAATAAATTAGCTTATTTGAAGGAAAGTACCTTGGTAAAACAATGGGTAGATGCAACAATGGATAAAACAAGCATGTATGTTTCACTAAGGTAAATAATCTGCTATCAAAACAATGATGTAGTGGAAAAATACAATATTTCCACTGAATAATGTATTTCCGCACTAGCAACAATCTATGAGAAAAGTTAGAATTGGCTTTACTTTGCTTCAGGGGTAAAAAAAAAGTGGATTTTTTTATGAGAATGTCTTCTTTACTTCGAAAATTTCTTTCATTTTCTAGTTGTTTTGGAAAAGTGACAAAACTGTAAAACACTTGTAAAATCAGTAACTTTCCTTCCTTACAGTTTTCCCTTTCCATGAGTAACTGTTACACAATTTTGGTTCACTAATGCAGCAAACCACAAGAGATTTTGAGGACCATTACTTTAAGTTCATTTGCAAACTTTTGCACAAGGATTTTGATGGGATGAATTATGGTCCTACAGACAAACTAAAATATATATTATGCTTCTTTCTATATAAGTCTTACTAAAATTCAGAGTTCTGAGCACCCAGGATTCATTTTGTGATACTAATGTTGATATTTGTGTCCTTTTTGGTGCATAATTGATGTATCATTTAACAAACATAATTCCATATAAGAAAGTTAAGAATAGCTGTACTAGGTCTGGGTTTTCAGAAACTGGCACCTGACAGAGTAGTAGAAAACATTCACCCAGTTTTCATTTTTAGTTTACTCTCTACCTTTCTGAATAAGACAACTGATCCTACAAACATTAAGTCTTTAATCCTATAAGACCTAATAATAAATTATTAGGTATGAGATAAGCAAATACTTCATCAAAAGGAGTTTTCCTTTGTCTCCTGGCAGGTGTCAGAAATACTCTAGTTGTGCTGGGTAACCATAAGATGCCTCTTCAGCTTAAAACAGTCCGGATGCAGTGATGTTTTACTTGCCCTATATTTTACTGTAGCCTGAGTATATGTCACAAATTTTACTTTCTAAATCCATTCTGTTTCCAGGAGAACCCCAAACTTGTTACTTCTATGGTTAACTAAATCATGGATTAGTTACAAACACAAGGCTTACCAGCCTTCTTTCTTCACTGGAATAACTTGTATGAGAAGTGCAATACCAACTTCTCTCTCTATCAGACAGAATTTTCACACTTATTTTGTACCATAAACCTTCTCCATAGGCTACTGTTTTCTGAGGAAGGGGATGTGGTGTCCCTCAGATGCTTCAGGAATGTGCACAGGGTGACTTATGCTGGCAGGTTTCAGGGATGGGACTTGCATGGGTCTTGGAGCCACACCACACTATGTCAGCTTCTGAGGCCAACAAGTGTACAGACAGTTAATAACCACCTCCAAACAATTAAAAAAAATGTGGATCAGAAACCCAGCTCTATCAATCATCCTCCTCAGTCAAGAGATGGAAGCAGCCCTTTTGGCTTTTGGGATTATTTGGGAGAGCAAATAATCACGAAATAGTTCCAGTACCTGAGGAAGTGAAGATCTCTTTATAATGCAAATATTAAGTAATTTTCTTTAGCCCCTTAACAGCCCTATGGTACACATGAATACTGTATACTCTGGAACTGAAATTTACTGTCCATTTCTTAAAAACCTGGCACAAAATAGGCCAAAGAAGTAATGGTGTCCTTGACAAGTGATCTTTAAATATATTTTCTGAGGCTGTTCTTTTTCCAGCAACCTTTTCACATTTGATTAACATTCCTTCCTGTTTTCTAATTCAGAACATTACTTCTTTGAGCTGTGTTGGATCTAAAACTGAAAGCAAGAAAACTCCACAACCTTTGTGATCCTAGGAAAACTGACTCTATCATTTCCGTATCTCAGGTTTATCTCATATGTTGCTAAGGCACAATAAAGATATGTAATTTTTGCTTATGATGCAAGAAAAAAAGTAAAATGAAGTTAAAGCTTTTCAAGCTAAACTTGCTTTGCAGCTGAAGACTTTTCAGATGTTCCAAACAGAGCAGATCAAATATTCTGGGATTATGTTAGGATCTTCTGAGAGCACAGGAGTTCATTTAAAATACTCCATAAAAGAAAACAAAAGAAAAATTCATTTAGTAGAGATCACAGAATTTCCCTCAGTTAAAAGCTATGTATTAATAACTCACAGAAAACATTAAATCTGTTTTAGTGAAATAGGTGACACTTTCACCCACTGGAGACATTAACAATACTATTGAAAATATTTGTGGATTAGGCTGATGTAATCTTTCAGTTACCCGGAAATATCTTGGGCACAGGGAATTCTGTATATGTATTATTTAGAAGACAAAATGCTGTATGAACACAAAAAGCTTCTCGCAAGCACTAGGATGAGGTCTCACATGATTCTGAGATGCAGCCTAGATAGGAAGGTGGTGTCTAGGAATGTGTGGATTTTCCATAAGTAATGTCCTAACCTACCCGTTTGAATTAAATCAAAGTACTCTAAGCACTTTGCAACCCTACTGCAGCAACAGCAGAGCTATAACCTCTAAACACACAGCTAAAGCTCATGTGCTTATTTGATTGTTTTCTCATTTAAGGGAATTTTGTTTTGTTTTTACAAGGAGATGTATTATGGCTTGGGACAAAAGCATGAAGAATATGAAGCAATTTTGGGTGTCACAATATAAAAAATACATTAAACTATTAGAGAGTTCCCAAAGGAGGGAAATTAGAATGGTGACAAACCTTGAGCTGCAGCTGAGGTAACTTGGTCATTTCTCTGAATTACAATTGGACTGTCCAAACTTTTCATTAAGGTGCTTTTCTCTTGGCAGTAACCATCAGTGAGATTTAAAAAACAAAACAAACAAAAATAAACCCACCCCCCACAAAAAAATCCAAACCCAAAACAAAACAAAACAAAACAAAACAAACAAAAAAAAAAACCCACCAAAAAAAAACCCGGCAGAAACACCAGCAAGGCTCATACTGTGAGATAGTGAAATTGAGTTGTTTTTTTTATTAAGAACTCAAAGGAATAACTTCCTGGATTCTGTTACTCCTTGGCATAGGTTATAATTGATTTTTTCATTCTCTGCTTTTGCTTTTAAGGAGTTCTCATTTCTTTCCTCACCAAATTTGATCCAGAACTTACTATTGTTCCTTAAACTTTAATGGACACTGAAAAATACTCAGGTTGACACTCTTTGCATGTTTTTTAAGAGTTTGTCTCTTACTTTTCTATACCAAGATAATTCAGAAGTTTTCCCAATTTATTTAGTGGTGTCTGAACCATGTATAAGATTAGATTCCCATAGTAAAGATAATGTGCCCATGGAAATTTCACAAGAGTCCCTCTATAAATATTTGAACTCAGTAGGCATAAGTTAAAGTTTGGCATTAATCAATATATATGTAAGGACCATTTCCATAGGAGTACATAGAACACCAGAATCAGTCTAATCTTCAGTGGGAGGATTGTATAACAACATCTAGAGAAATGAGGAAGTCTGAAAGAAAAAGAGTCCTTTCAGAGAAAATAAGCATAGAGAAAGGACATTTATATACTTCAAAATTACTTTACTGGCTTTTTCAACATCCTGGTAAAAACAGCTATTTATGCTTAATTGTCAATCTGAAAGTACATTGGTCACAGCTGTCTCTGTGTTTTGTCAGATATCAAGGAAATATTAGGCTGTGTCAGTCTAGGATAGGAAACCAGTTTAACCTGTTGTTAACTAATTTGTTCTTGCTGTTTGCTGTAATGGAAAACAAGTAATACTGTGTATTGCAAGGAATGAATGGCTGTCTTTGCAGGTGTTGTTAAGGCTGTCCGTAATGCCCACAACACAATCCCATGGAAACAGTGAGATGGGATCCCTGCTACTCCGGCTCTGTTATTAGGATAGTGAAGTCCAATAGTTTCTCTAATTCAAGTGTTGTGCTATAGCAAGACACTTACAGAACCTTGCCCATAGATTACCTCCCATCAGATTTCTTTCTACCTTAAATTCACCCATGATGCTGCTATAAACCTTGGTGTGTCTCTTTGCATATGCAATTCAGTATGAAGTAACAAGAGCATTTTAGAGAATAGATGCATTTTAGAGAATCAAATTATCTCCTTGGAGATTTGACCTCTGATTACTTTAAAAATTACTAGGAATTATATCACTCTCTTCTTTATACCTGAGATATCTGAGATTCTCAGGTTCTTTTCCTTACTGTTTCTTTTATGTAAATTGTGGCAATCTGCATTTGAAGAATTCATATTACTTCACTATAAGCTGCATAAATCAAGAGAGAAGTGCTACCAATTTTTTTGGGGTGTTTTCTGCAGTCAGCAATAGAGAGAGACAGCAGAGAAAGGTGTAAAATTGGCTATTAAAGACAATTGAATTGTTAAAGTTACCACCCAGGCTGTGATGCTAGAAATCAATATTTGACATAGTAACTTCAAATACAGCAGATAAAGACACAATTATTGTGGTATCTAGTGAAAATACAAAGGAGTCTCTTGAACAACCTCCAGCAACTGAGCAGTGGATGAAGGAAAAAAATAAATTTGAAAATTGGGGGCAGGAAAAGGAGTGTAAAATGATGTGACCTGTAAGAAGACTACATCCATAGATTTGCACAATTCACCTTTTTTTAGCCTGGTAACTTTCTCATCTATGAACAAAGAGCTCTTGTTTCTGCTTAGCAAAAGTGACATGGTACAATTTTGTGTTTAGGACAATGTCTGCTTGCCATCTTGCACAAAAAATCTCCCAAACACAAACCTCAAACAAATCTAACCCACTAAATCCTGTACCTAAGCAGCAGCCTTCAGAACAACTGCTGAACCCTTGACTCTTGCTCAACTGCTTGCCACTCCAGGAGCACTTTGGCTCTCTGATCATTCTCTCACTTTAAGCTTTTAAAAGAATACTTCAAAACTTGTTTTGTTTTGTTCATTTTGACTCAGTAGCTACTATTACTTCTCAGTACTAATTTATAAAGTTCCTAATAAAAGAAGTTGCACATCTAATTCTGGAGAAGATGTTTTGTGCCAGAATCTTTGCTTGGATTAGCAACAGGAACTCAGTCAATTTGATTCAATCTGAACAAAATACTTGCTGGCAAGATAATCATAAGATGACCCAAAAAATTGCACACCAGCTTTACTTTCTCGCCAAAAGAGTAACACCTATTAGTCCTGTTGCTCTTAGCCTTTCTGATATCAAGTGATGGAAAAATATCTTCAGCACAATTCTGCTGCAGCCAGTTCAGCTGTATGACTGTGTTTAGTGAGGTGGACTAAATAGTAAGAGGATTTTTTCCTTTAAAAGGAAAAGAAGTTGTTCTAGAGAGAGGCATTCGCTGTTGATAAAACCAGAACAATTAATTTACACATACAGCTGCCTTCAAGGCTGACAGACATCCTCTCGACAGTGTTGAGCAGCTGGATCTACCAGAAATGAATATTTCATGGCAAAACTTGGCTCCTTCTGATAAACATGGAAGAGGTGCTGGTGGCAGCTTTGCCATAGGCCAACTTCTGTCAGCAATGAGCTTTGTAGTGTATAACTGGTGTCTTTGACACTCCACTCTTTGACTAAGGGGTATTGTGTCTATGCTTTTCCAATCTCCTCTTACATCTTAATGTAATTTTTAGATATTCCATGATGTCAGCATATTCCTTCTTGGAAGAATCTATCACGGTGTTTGTACTAAATATCCTGCATGATAAAGATCCAAAGGCAGAATGATAATTTTGTTTTCTGCTAAGGAATGATAGTCAAGGTCTTTATTTTAGTTAAGGAGGGCTTTGAGTGACACAGCCACCAGAATAACTAGTTTATTAAGTCTAAAAAAGAGTTATTGTCTACCAATGAACAACATATCATTGTATTAGCACTATTACATCTTATGTCTATATTTATATTTATTGGTATATTTTCTATATTATTCATGTACATGCTGTTCTTATACCATATAACGTATTCAGCTATATTAATGAATTTTTTAAGACTAGCTCCTTATTTTTTTCTGAATGAATAATTAGTATGTGATTAAAGTTTATGCACAGGTACCTAATCAAGTGCTAAACCACCTTAAATGAATACCTGGACTTCTGAATAGGAAATATAGTTTCTAACTTGGAGATATCCATCTTTTGAAGTCTGCTATTCCTCTGGATACTGTATATTATCAGACTACTGCAGACCAGCTATCTTTTTCTTAGGATAGAAGAGAGTAATTACTCACTTCGATTTTTTAGTATCAGAATCATCCAGGAAGCTACCACAAATCTCAACAAAAATTAGTGATGTTTAAATCTCATAGATGGCTTGTTGGATCTGAATCAACAATGCAGAAACAAAAACCATTAAGCAGTCACTTTCTTATCTACATATGCATAAATCAACCATTTCTCCTTACCAGAGCAATCAAGATTATTTGCTGTGAAGCTGTTTTTCCCAAGATGTTCCATTAAGTGAAAATCTAGGTCTAACACACTCCCTTTGAAAAAATTAGGTCACAACACTCCTGGCTTGATTCATTGCACATCTATTGTTTTCCAGAAAAATAAAACATGTCGTCAGGTTTATGTGCTTATTATATAAAACTTAAAGACTCACTGATTGTCAGAGACACCTCTCCCATTGGGCTATCAATAAACCAAAAAGCAAAAAATTTAGTAGAAAATTAAAACACTGTTAATCTCTCAAAGACGGGACAAAACTCACCATCAATCTTATGCAAAGATCAACTGTTGTCAAAGGAAACAATGAACATAAGTCTCTAGTTCCCCTATATTTTTGACTTAATTGATTATCTTGATACTCTACCAGCATTCTACACACAATTTAGGGTTTTTTAGGTTTGGGGCTAGAAGAAATAAATAGATGCTGCAAAAAATTATGTTCTTATAGGTGGGACTGCAAGAAAGTTCGTTGCCTAGTACCAGAAAGTATAACAAATTTTTCTGAAAGTGTCCTTTACACGTTTATTTGCAGTGAGTACCTACTAGGGCCCTAGGAAGGGAAACATAAATATAGAAGTCTGCATTCTGTGTAGCAAATGCAGATGTGGCAGCATATATTTTTTTTCATGTAAAACAAAATTTATCTAGTACCTTTAGGTCTACTAAGAGACTAATTGTTTGTAGCTATTCTGAAGAGTTCTAAGGAGTGAGCTAAAAACCAGTTGGCTATTGTGCTTTATAAAACTCAGAGGATAATGTAAGAAACTATCCCTGTATTCTTACTTATTAATATTTACTTCATAGGCATCTAAAGCTGCATTTGAGAGTAAATTGAACAGGTACACTTGAGATCCTTTTGAGGGTGTCTGGTTTTGGTGGTCACTGCCATTGCTGCATCAATGTGCCCTTAAAGTAGAAGGTGAGCTCAGTGCTGGCTTCTACAATGGCCCAGATAAAGGGAGAAAGAATTGCTCCTCTTTGCCTTTCCCAGTGCCCTTGAATGGCTATGTTCATAATATAACAGCGCTCATATATTTTTAAACAGATAAAAATATAAGAACTCAAAACTATAAAGAACTAACTTCTTTTCCTTTTTCTTTTATAGTATTAACATGAGAAGAGACAGGTTTTTTAATTTGTTCCAGCACAGTGTCTGAGAGAAAGAGGTGCTTTCAGGTCAACACCAGCTATTTCAGGAAAAGGTGCTGTCAATATCAGACCAGGGCTTCCACTGATGATGTCACACAGGTCATTGTGGAGGAAAACTCTCATTAATGGTGCAGGTGTGGGTCTCAGAACTCACCAGAGTTTGCATTTTACTTGAGAAAGCAAAAGTCCAAGTATTAAATTTTTTAAAATACTATAAATTTTTTAAAGTGAAATACTAAACATGTACTCTCCTACCCTCTGAGGACTATTAGGCAGAACATAATTGATTTCTTTGACAGCAGAATTACAAAAACTATAGCAAGAGCTGTAGTAATGATGGATGGCAAGATAAATTATGAGGGAAATGTAGATTACTAAATACTCATTAAATGTTGAGAAGCAGCTGAAATGTTTTGCATCTCCAGAAAATAGTTAAGAACAGGGTAATGACTGCAAAGGAAAGTATAAATTTGGAATTGTTCTCACAAAAGTTTGGAATTGTTACTAAGGATCAACTGGACCCTGAAATAGTCTCCCAAGAAAAGTGACAGAAGCCTTAAATATGTGACTATAACTGTGCAGAATATTTAAGAATATGGCACTGGTGATGGGATGGACTAAACAGGTGGTCTATATTAATTTCCCTCATAAGTTTTTCTGTGGCTCCATGAACACATTCAAGAAATCTACAGTATATAAAAATCTTCTGTGCACTCCTCTAACACATAAAGGGGCCCTTAAAAACTTGTATGACTGTAATATCTGCCATATGTTCTTATTATCAAAAATAGCAGCAAAAACCACAGTAATGGAAGAGAGCTTCTGAGTCTGGTCCATTTTTAACACCAGAAAACACACCACATAATCTCATTCAGAGATGTGTGAAGCTTCATTTCAAACCTAATTAAATTTTGCCCCTCTGATTCAATCCAGTAACTTCAGTCCCAGTACCTCATTCCTTTCACACAAACAGTCATTTAATTTTAGCCCATACTTATTCTGTACCGCTTACACTCATTTGTTTTTGTGCCAGCACCTTCCTTTGGCTTTCATAGCTCTTCTCTTCCCTGGTATTTTTTAGGGAGGGCAATTATACCCTGTTCCCTTCCCTTATGTGGCAAGACTAAACAAGCCAAGTGCCTTTATTCTTGTTGTGTAAAATACATTCATCATTCCTCTGATCATTTTAGTAGTACTAATTGCCCTTTTTTGCAGCCTGAATTAACCTTTCTTGCATGTGTGTGACCATGCAGGAGTTTATCAAGAGCTTTATTCTGAGGGATGTAAAATTTCCTGTCTGGAGTGGGAATACCTCACCTGATACATTTATTTTCATGACAACAGCAACATTTGAGGGTCACAGACTTCCTGTGATTGATTAAAACACTAAATCTTTCTTTTTCTATGTCACTTTCAGTTGATGAGTTCTCTGTTTATATTAGTGGATCTTGCCAAATGCATGAGATGCCACTTTGCATGATTAAATTTTGTCCTTTCTCAGTTAGTTCCCTTGACCAAGACACTTAGTTCTTCCTGTAAGTTATTCTGATTCTTCTGTGTATTGAAGATGCCTCTCAAATTTTCATTATCATTAAATTTAATTATTACGTTCTCATTTCTTGTTCCCAAGCCACTGCTAAGATCAGTCTGTCAAGCCTCTGAGGGTTCCACCAGTAGCTTCTGCCCAGTCCTGTTAGTAGTGTCTGTCACCATTTCCTTTCACCATTTCTTCCTTTCTAATGAATTCTGTAGTAATGACCATTTCCATCATCTTAGCCTGGCTATGAGCTCCAATTCTATGACATGTTTCCTTGAAATCAAGTGAGATAAACCCATCATTCACCTTTTGTTGAAAGAATACATGTTATCAAAGGGCCTATTTAGCATGACTAAAACCATCCTTGGTAATCCTTCTTTTTATGATTTTTGCCAATGTATTTATTTTAACCTATTTTTTTATATATTCCTGTGTCATTCTAAAATTTATACACAAGGTTTGTGTTGGACAAATTGTATCATGTTTGTTTCTGAGTACCTTTCCTTGACATGTATCTTCACTGTTCTGCAGTCAAACAGTGTCACATCAAGCAGATCAATCATAAAATCTTTCTACTGGACCTGACTTTATAGACCAGACCAGAGAATTCCAGAGAATTCATCTGCTACCTCAATCTGTGCTAGTTGGCTATCTACAGGTAGATATGTCTATTTCTAGTTCTAGATATAATTCTGCTGGCAATTTTGCATCACTCTTCTTACTGAAAAATGAAACAAAGGTCACATCATGTTTGCCCCACATCTGAATCCCTTCTACACTGCATCCTGGCCCCTGTATGTTTTTCCTGTCCTTTCTTCTATTTCAACAAGAGAATCTTCTACTGCGTGTATATTTTTGCTTTTCCTTAGCAAGGTTTAATGTGGTTTGATTTTCTTGGCTATTCTGACTTTAACATATGCCCCTGCTCTCCAAAAGATAGCTGACAGTCTTTTTTTAACAATCAACCATCTGTTCTATTTCTTGAAGATTTTTGTTTGTTTTCAGCATCTTTTACTGAGAGGAAGAAAGATATTCTTTGTCAGTAGAATACCAGATAATCGTTTTTAAGCCTAAGAGAACTTTCCTAAGGCATCTTCTTTATAAACTGCAATACTACAGGTATAAAAAGGCTCTCAAGAACAGAAGAGGCCTGAGGTTTATATAAAACAGACTCTGTTCCCTTCAGTGAAAATAAAAGTGACTGGGATGCTCTAAGTGTACTAAAACAAGAAAAAAATAGAGAAGGGGAGGAATAGGTGGAATATTAAAGACCTGCATATTAGTTGGGATTTTCTTACTCAGGTTACTAGTTGTGATGGAAAATATTTAGCATAGCCATTATCATATTTTTGCATGTCTCAAAAGACTATATTTTCTCTTACTTTTATCTTTGACCCATCTTGCTTTTCTCTCATGTGGGGCTATCAGTGCTAGATATTTTTGTGGCACTGAATGAGGTTTTCTAATGTGCCAATTATGTTCGAAAGCAGAGAGACTGTGACAAATGACAGGTAAAGCAAGAATAACTGAGACTTCTGGGACAATGAACAAGAAGCAAGACCCTAGAGCAAAGAAATATTTTATAAGCCCATGAATGAAGACTGGGAGGTGAGAGGGATGGATGGATGTGGATGGATGATTGATGATGGATGGATGGATGGATGGATGGATGGATGGATGGATGGATGGATGGATGGATGGATGATGGATGGATGGATGGATGGATGGATGGATGGATGGATGGATGGATGGATGGATGGATGGATGGATGGATGGATGGATGGATGGATGGATGGATGGATGGATGGATGGATGGATGGATGGATGGATGGATGGATGGATGGATGGATGGATGGATGGATGGATGGATGGATGGATGGATGGATGGATGGATGGATGGATGGATGGATGATGGATGGAAAGAGTAATCACAGTGAGTAACTGGAACAAAATACTCACTGTTCTTAATATTCTCTTCTGTTTAGAAAGAAACTCTTATGAAATTGATTGAAATTAAGGAGAAAATGAAAGGTAACTAATTTGTGTGTGTGTATGTGTTTCATCACTTTATCCTCTGTCTTTACTTTTTCAGTTTTATTAAGACTGTGTTGCCTAGAAAATTCATATCACATCATTCTTTAGAGACTGGTGAATGGAGATGGGCTTCATCTCCATTGATGAATGGAAGAAGCTCAGGCTTCTATGTGCTCAAAAACTGGAGCCACATATTGGAGTCCTGAATGCAGAGAATATTTCTCCGTATGTTTTGAAGGATGTGAACCTCCTGACAAACACTTAACCTTCATCCATGGAAGGGCTTTCTAGGTTTGGGGATGAAACAGAATTCTCAAGAATGTAAATTAGATAGCAGCATAATATGTCATTTATCACAGGGTGAGAAATTTAGATTTTTGGGTTTGTTAGTATGGGAAGAGAATGACACAAGATGGAGGATTCTTGTCATGTTTAGATTCCTTCCTCCTTCTTCACCTACTCCATGTTCTGCAGTGTTTGGGACACAGGACAATTGGTCACAATTTGCCTCAGTCTAGAACTACATGAATAGAAGTTTAGTTAGTAATTGGTAGAAAAATAGAAATCATGTACGTTCTTGGTGATAATTGGGTGAAATATCTTTAAAAGAGCCTTGATTCCATGTGTTCGGCCCTTCTGGTGTCTGTTCTCCTGCATGCTAAGCTGGTGTAAAGACTGATGTGCTGAAATTGTTGATAAGAAAACAATAAACAACCTGAAGAATGAGAACTACCAAAAGTTCCATCTGCCTTCTTTCTTAATAAGGACTTTTTCAAAAAGGCTTCAGCATATTGGGGAGAGACATGAGAGTGGATGAACTCTCACACCACACCTCAGGAATTATCAGTCTGGGTGGTTCACAATGTGCCATGGCCACACTGACACAGATGGCAGCACAGCATCTCTTGGCTGAGCAGAAAACTCTCAAATGACAAGCAAAATTACAGCAGAAAAATGGCACTATAATAGAAAGAACCTATAGCACGGGTTAATATTTTTTAAAAATTTTGTATTATTAGAGACAGTATACTTGTATTATTAACTTTTTCTTGGGGAACAAGATGTTAAGGAGCAGCACCACAGGATGGGATCTGAAAGTCCTGGTTGGTGGCAAGATTAGTGTGAGCCAGCAGTGCCCTGGCCACCAGGTGGGCCAGCCTTATCCTGGGTTGATATGAGCTGCAGCTGAGGTCACCTGGTCTGTTCAGCCTGAAGAGAAGAAGACAGGTGAGACCTCATTGCAGTCATAACTTCCTCATAGGGGGAAGTGTAGAGGGGAAACAAAGGGGAAGTGATCTCTTTTGTCAGGTGGCCAGTGACAGGACCCAAGGGAATGGCACAAAATTGTGTCAGGGGAGGTTTGTGTTAGATATTAGAAAAAAGGTCTTTCCCCAGAGAGTGTTCAGGTATTGGAAGAGGTTCCCCAAAGAAGTGGTCACAGCACCAAGCCTGACAGAGTCCAAGAAGCATTTGAACAAAGCTCTCAGGCACATGTTGTGACTCCTAGGTTTGTCCTGTGCAGAATTAAGCTGATCCTAATGGGTCCTTTCAAACTCTGGATATTCTATGATCCTATGATTTGTAATATCAATAAGGTAAGGTCCTGATCAGCTGCTGAATTAGTAGTAAAATTGTATTAACTTTTGAAGTCAATTTCAAGGACTTAACTTTGTAGTATTAGTTTATAATTTAGTAGTTCATATGCGTACAATATAATAGTTTGTATTTCTTATTTTGCTTCCTACTCTTACAGTTCCAGGATAAGAGAAAAACCTTGTACACAAGAAATTTATATTTTGCCCCTGAACCTTGCTTGCAACGAAAATTGAGAAGCAGATAATAAGCATCTTCAGTTACAGACCAATGCACCTGGTCTAAAACTCCTAGTGACATTTCTGTTGGGTCAAGAGAAGGAGATGATCCACATCTTCTCATCCTATTCTGTTTGCTATTACTTGGTCTTGAGTGTGGAAGGGTTTAAAAAGAGCTCTTCAAATTTTGTGTCACCATGGGATAAGTAATCTCAAACAAAATATGATTCTTGTGTGAAAAATACCGTGGAGGAGGATGGGTTTTTTTAGTAGGACAGACATCTGAACTAAATGTTGGATCTTGAATATAAGTTAGGTGAAATACAGGAACTGCTACTAATATGTGAGGCAGCTACAAAACATTCATGAATACACCAGTTTAAATGTACAGAGAAACTAAATTCTTGCAGAAACTAGATTTTAATCTCTAAATACTAAAATAAACATTCTGGAAGGTACTTGCATCTGTTCACATTTTCTCTATGTCCAGAAAATGGTGTGGGTATTTTTAATAGTTTGAAAACTAATAAATATTGAGAGGCATATCAATGGTTAATTAAAATTACATAAAGAGATAAAGTGTTACATAAGCAACTTTATTTACTCTGTTGTTCTAACCCTTGAAGTGTTCCATGTGATACACACTTTGAGGAACAAATGCAGTGATCCTACTGTGCTCCTGTAAAACAGCTACCAAACCAGGAATGGACATAGAAGAGAGCAACAGCTATGGTACTCACATGAAACATGGGTCCCATTACATTGTGTTCTATTCCAGAAAAACATTTCATAAAAATTACTGTTCTCCTGCACTGTATTAACTTTGTCTTCAGTAAGTGCAACTGAGAAGTAAATTGTTAGAGACACACGTCAAGGACCAGATTTTAGACACAAGGACTTTATGTGCTTGGACCAGACTACCCACATGTAGACAAGAGTACTTATAGACACAGCATTTTTTGCCATCTATTTTAGGCTCCTGCCCTGCAATTTCTTGCTTGGGACCCATCTATTTCCACTGGCTGCCAAGGTGTGCACTGGACATTTAGTATCTCCTGAGAGGCTGATGTCTGACAGATGCTGTCCTAAAGGTAAGCCTCTATCCAAGATGAGGTTCTCCAGATAACAGAGCTATCTTACGTTGTCCTAAACATTCAACTTAAGACTATTTAAGTAACATGGTCTTATTTCAGTAAGTGTTTGGGCTTGTCTTACCTTAATGGCTGTCTAGAGACATGATCACATTGATTTTTGTCCTCACCTTGGTTCATGAAAAGCTCCATATCACTCTTTCCATAAGGTGTCAGCCTCTTGACAGCCAGGTCAATTACCACAACAATGCATGTATAAGATTTCTGTACATGTGTATGTAGATCCATATATATATACATAGCTTTTCCAGTGAGAGAGGAGAGAGACAGCATAGGTGAATTCACAAAAGCAGAAGAAAACACCTTTTAACATGGCAATAAAAGATCATTTTATCCTTTTTAAGACAGATATCTCTTCCTAAGAAAAAGATTGCTACATTCACCTCTTGCTTCCTGAACTAGAAGATTCTTAAACTTCAGAAGTTTAAACCACACATAAGGTCAGGCATGTATGCTGGGATGTATGATCATGGGATATCCTTTATGAATAATTACCTGGCCAGCATGACATGTGAGCCTGCAGACTTGTGTATTTAGAAGGAATCATTGTTTTTAGGTATAGATCTAGCCATACTGCATCATACAAATAGGAAAAAAAAAACAAGGAAAGGAAATTGTAAAAAGGGATGATAATGTCCTTCTGGGAAGAGAGTTAAATTAATGTGAAGAGAGGGGTAGATACATAAAAACTGCAGGCTAGGTATTCAGTATCCAAATTAATTACTTGCAAAATGATTGCTTGGAGCTGCACAAGCTTTTGCCTAGTTAGCATTCATCAACACAACTTCCACAGCCCTGTTTGCAGGCCTGAATACAAGCCCACATGCACGTCAAGAAAGGGAAATATGAGAAGGGATAAAATGAGAGAAACAAGAGAGAAAAGCCCCATCAAGATGGCATGGTCATTCACTCTGATCAAAACAACTTTGCTCAGCTTTCCTAGGGCAAAGCCACAGATATATAATGAAGAGAGATTGCAGCAGCTGTGCATGTCAGGCACACAAGGTTACAATACAAGGTTCTTTGTTAGTGTAAAGAAAACACAGTAGGGGTTTCTCTGTTACTATGACATATATGGAAGATTCATGTGGTATCTATATTCTATCAATACACAGAAGCAGAGGATAAAGTAGCCAAAATCAGTTAGCACTTATGTCAAAAACTAAACTGTCTGAAAGAAAATTTATATGTATAGAATTATCTTTCACTTCCTAAGCAGG
This sequence comes from Sitta carolinensis, assembly GCA_032173965.1. NCBI lineage: Eukaryota > Metazoa > Chordata > Aves > Passeriformes > Sittidae > Sitta > Sitta carolinensis. Next base: position 60,661,736 of record CM063313.1, read on the forward strand.
AAGTGATACTCCCATCTTTCACTCCCTGTCTACTATAAACTGCTTCATCAGACTTTTAAGGCAGCAATGACTTCCTCTGAGAAGTTATATCTTATGGGTGGGTGAAAGAAATGAAAAGATTTTATTCTGACAATAAAGTACTATTTATACCCCTCAGATTTCTCTGGAGCAAGGAGTACATATTAACCACTCAAAGACATTAGGCTCCAGGCTGCATACAGAGAAAACTTCATCAGCCATTCAAGTGACTGGAAACGAAAAAAATCCAGAGATTAAAGTCAATACAGATTCCTACCAGCAGAACTGTCAGCCGTTCCTAGAGGAGGTTAAGGACAGCAGAATGCCAGCTGTGGCTCAAATCCTTCGTAAGTTTTACTTTACATCTCAGGAAGGCCATTTTTTTAAAGTTTGTCTAAGATTTCTGCAAGTGTTTCTTATAAATTGTCAGAAAAAAAACATTAAGTACTGGAAAAAAGATTTTTGACTTCATAAGCTTTTCTTCTCTTTTCTGCAGTCTCCAATGATTCCTCATATCTGGATAAGATATTATAATAGTGTCATTTCCCAAAAAATCTCCATGCTTGTATAGATGTGGAAGGTAGGGAAAGAGAAATGTTGAAATGGCTGCTGAAGAATACAATGATTTACAGTTAGGAACAGGAATACTGATGTAAGATACAGCGAGAACAAGTAAAACATATGCACAGAAACTAATGTGTAGGATGTAGACTAGTTCCCTTCTAGAATTTCCTTTATCATTTCCACATCTCACCCTATTGTCAGCACCCAATAGGAAAAGACCTAGAATTTATTGTTACTGATCATAGCTCTGTTCCTTCATCCCTCACAGAATATGTTCCTCATATTTGTTGCAGCAGTTGATGAGATTGCATCAGAGAAAACATTCTCAGTCTCCTAAGGCAAGAAAGTAATCTCTGAAATGATGAGTAACACACTTGGGAGAGACAGAAAATGCTTTAGGCTCTCAAGCCATTTGAAGGACCTGTGGCAAGGAACTCAGCAATTTTGCTGGAAAATGCTTTTGTTTTCAATTTCACTTTCTCTAAGCAGGCATGTGTGATTTCACACAATATTCTTTAAACTGATAGACTACTGGGATTTTAAATAACAGCAGAAATGTGTTTAATACAGTAGGGATGTTGCTAATTCAAGCACAAGAAATATCCTTTAAAAACATCATTTTTAAAAAAAAAATAGCTTGTAACTGGAAGAAATTAACAATTTTTAGGCTACACCTGGAGTTCTGGAGGAATGGGGAAAGAGAAGAAAAAACAAACTGCCATGAGTCCTCAGGAAATTCCTGTGTGCTTCCCTCATGGAAAGTTCTGCTCTTTTAACTTGGCCTGCTTTTCACTGGTAACACTTTTCCCCTCAAAAACCTATTGACCCCCTTCCCATCAGCTCATGCAGAAGGATCCTTCATGGTTGTTGTGGTTTCAATTTGAAACCATGTGGAAACATCAATTCATTTTCTGGTTTTGGTTTGCCAATTTGAAATTTCCCAATCGAGAGCAAAACAGGCTTAAGCTTAAAAATAATAAAACTTTATTAACTAACACTAAAAGGAATAAAAACCCCAAGAATCAGAATGAAACCTTCAGAACACTCTTCCTCCCTCCCCACACCTTCATTCCCACTGAAAATGCACCAAAACAACACCCAGAAATCTCAGTCAGGTTTCCACCTCTGAAATAGTCTTTCTGCTGTTCACTTAGGGATGGAAGCACTTCTCATTTGCTATGGAAAATTCTCCCACAAGAAAACAGTTCTCTCATGGATCCAATCTTCATGAACAGCAGCCACCCAGAAGATCTGTATTCATGAAACTCCTCCCATGCTCACAGTTCTGTCTCCAGGCCACATTGATGTATGGAGTTTTATTTTAAAGATAAACTGTTCAAAACAAAAGTTCTCTTTATCTATCTTTGAATCATCTTCATCTCAGGGAACAGAGATGCACTTCTTTCAGGGGCAAAGAGTCTTTATCACTTCATCTCTCTGTTCAACTTTTCACGGAGTTACATGCACTTCAACATTTCATTCCTTGGCTCAGATCTACAATTTAAATTCTCCATCTCCCCATACATCTCTATGGTTCAAAGGAAATATCTCAATATATTATAGCAAATCACCATCGTTTACCAGAGTTTTTTCAGCCTGAAAGCAGCTCCCCATACTCCGTCCAACCAGAACTTTACTCCTTCTTGATTGACCTTGATGCCTTCATGCAGTCTCTACATGTCTTCACTCTAATTTTTTCTCACTGGAGAGAGGATGGAGGTTTCTTCAGGTCCCATCTGTGCACTGATGCACTGAAAGAGTTAACACAGGCAGTAGCTGGGCCAAGGCACCCACCTGAGGGATTGGCTGTGCTGGAGCTGTGCCAGGATCTCGGCCAGGCTGCAGCAGTTCCACCCCTCTGTCTTATCAGGGTGGCCTGGGCACATGGCAGGTTTCTCCCCCCTCACTGCCCAGGGAGCCATTGGCTGACCCTGTAAGGCTACAGCAGAGGCAAAACTACAGCCCGGGCCAGCAGCAGAGCAAAACTTTGTGTTGGCAGATGTTCTAAAAATCAGCTGAGTCCTACCTGGCCTGCATGGCCTCCTCTCCCTCTCTCCACTTGACCCAAGGCCAAGGGCAAAGGTCTTCTCTCACCAAATGCTGTAACGAAACGGGATCTTCCCAGGCTTTGTATTCTTTGAAAGGTAATATACACACCCAGAGATGAAGTGCTTTCCCATTAGTCGAATAAAATGCCAATCTCAAAGCCAGTCAGCTCACTTCTGTGGGCTGGTCAAACTAACACAATGGCAGAGTGTCCATCTTTGGAACAAATTGTGCAGAATTATTGCAGTCTCACCATTCCTGGAAGTTTTCCACCTATACAGTGAGACCAGGCTTACTGGTTTAGTTTTGGCTACCATCCTGCTCCAAGAGAGAGGCTGGACTAGATGACAGAGATCCAGTCAATGTTTCTATGATTCCATGAAAGGGCAAAGAATATTTTCTGAAAGTTTCCTTAGGAAGAGGAATGATTTTGCTGTTTGGAGTTCTCTGCATCAGATAAACTCCCTTTGGCTAAGGACAATGTCTCTCAAAAAAGGTGATCAAAGCATCCACCAGAAACAATGCACTTCGGACAACACTTTTTGGCATAAGGTTACAATTTTTGTTCTGAACAATATTATAAGAGAAAAAAAAGGCATTCTAATCAGTTTTATTGCAGTCTATTTTGTTGAATTATTGCTCATCAGCTGAGCAACACTTTGGATAAGTCAATAATCATTGGAGAAAAAATGCGATTTTTTTTTCTTTTAAATCTTAAGCCAATCTTCAAATATGCATTATTTTATTTCTTCACCTGAGATCACAAAACAAGGGTTTGTTTAGCTATCATCAAAAATCAGTTTTTTGAGCTAAGAACTCAGATATAGTGGAAGACTTTTACTCAGATTTTCTTTCCACTGTAATTTAAATTACATTATTAATGCAAGAACTGAGCTGAGAGAGAAAGATGAAAACAACCTCACCATTTAAATTTCATTACGGAAATTTTTTTCATTCTTGTGCTACCTTCTGCCACGTGCTGGCAGCAAAAATGGACAAGTCAATCTGTCTGTGGACCCCTTCAAACACTTCAGAAATATGGGCATGTTCCCCAAATAAATCGCCTTATGAAAGGCTTTTGTTGGGGCAAAGATTTCATTTAGAAAGGAAGTTAAAACTGAGACCCAAAAAAAATTTCTTAGGGGTGTAAAGAGGACATCAATTAATTTGTGAAAGAAAGTAGCTGGCAGATAAGGATAGTCCAATCAGATATCTTAACTATAGTTTTCCTCTTTTTTATCAACTTATGAATGTAAGAAGTACTCCCACTGGAGACCAGAATGTTGGGGCAGGAGACTTTCTTAGCTCCCTGTTAACTCCAGGCAGAATCTTTGCTGTGAAATACAGCTCACAGCTGTGTGAGTTTCACATCACCTCCGTGATATCTCTCTATATCCGAACAGACCACAGTATATCAAAGTAAAAGTTGATCAACCGTGCTTGTAGATAAAAACAATTTTAACAACAATTTGGATGAACTGGTTGTAGGTTTGTCATCTGCTACATTTTGATAGAGGAGAGCAAAATACTCTTAATAACTATGTTGGTTTGGTTTCCAAAATCTGTCTTGGGCAAAGCCAAAGGTGTGTTTGTCCAGCTGGAGTTTTCCAGTCCTGACATGTTTCCAGGGCAGATGTGCAGGTGGCTGCCCCTCCATGGTTACTGAGTCTGGGGAGCAGTGGTGTTTCTCCTGGTATGGGATTAACAGCATTGTGATGAAACCACATCCTGAAGTAACACTTACATTGTCTCTGTTCTTGGCTGCATGAAGACCTTACAGGTGGAACATTTCTATTAATCTCCAAAGTGTTAGTCTTGAGGGTTTTTTAAGTAATTGACAAATTCTACAGTACAAAGTTAAAATCCCTTGCTTTTTAGAACTCTTTCTTTGATTAGAATGATTTCTGAAAGTCTAGTGCAACTCACTGCGGAAGACCTTACTACTCCAGAAAATCTGTATTATTTTAAGGAGAGAAAAAATTGAATCCTGTGTCACATCATCAGATTCTTTCAACATCTTGTTAGCAAGCACCTGTAACATACTTTTCTGTATAGATACTGAGTAACAGATGTCAGCCTTAGTGAGGAAAACACTTAGAAAAAATAACTACAGAATTGTTGAATTCTCATAGCTAAAATGATGAATTGCAGTGGCTGCAGTTTAAGATGTTCTATTGAGAGAGAAAAATGTTTGCTAAAGAAATGATTTTATGTCAAGTTTTAGTTCCTAAAGTGAAAATATTTAATTTCACAATCTGAGTAAAATGCAAAATAAATCAATGTAATAAAGTTGGTAACACGGATTCTATGCCTCTCTTATTGAACAACTGAAAAGCAGATGTGCTCTGATTAAGTGTACAAATATAGAAATACATTGATTACAGGAGTGAAGCTACTTGAAGTGTTTCCTGAAAGAGACTGCTATGATTTTTAGGAGTAAAAGGTCTTACTATCCTTTCCATTTACACAAAGTTTCATGACTTGACGTCTCAATAAATAGCAGATGCTTATTGACTTCTTTATGAACTGCCCACAAACCTGGGTGAGAGTATGTTGGACAACATTTATAGAAATAAACAGAATCATAATGTGCTTCCAGATCATGGGTATAAATCTTATTAACAAATGGACTCTGAAGCAGAAGAGTGAAACACCTGTATTTGCATAAAGTCTGACCCTTGGGAATCTTTCCAAGCTTTGCACTGTTCAGTTTCACTTTCTTTCCTCTGTTCTGAAAAAAAAAAAAAAAAAAAAAATAAAATTTGGTTTGTCTCTCAGGATCTCTTAAAATTGCTTTATCTAGTGTACATGAGACAGCCTCCACTCACACCCTAAGCCACACAAGTTGTTGCTTTGGCATGTCCAGTATCAACAAGCACTTCCATTAAAGCTTATGTTGTCCTTTGTTTTCTTTTCATGAGGGTTTTAAATTTCTTTTCTGTGAGCACTGTGAAGAAATGTTTGAGAAAAATACAGTATTATCAAAATTCATCTTTATGGTGCTCATTAACTTCAGATACAGGGAATCAACACTATAATTTGGGCCAGTTCTTTCAAAAATATTGCAAGAAAAGCAATACAAAAATTCTGGTTGAAGTAGCCCTTAAAATCAGTAGCCTAGTTATCATAGAGATCCTTCACTTATTTGGAAACATCTACGAATCGACTATTTGGCAATAACTGGGGGATGAAAACTTCTTTCACAACAACTCACATCCAGAGTACAGATTTTTCTGATTCACAGCAATAAAATCAAAAGGTATGCAAAGAATATTCTTCTGGAGAGCATTTGTGTAAAGTTTTTTATCCTCTGTAGGTACTGGGACTGCTTGAAAAGTAATTGAGTCTACACCCAATTTTAGGTGCAAAATCACAGATGGGACTCATTATATTCATAAAAAACATGAATGCAGCATAGTCTAATGAAGTCACATATTTAGTGACTTTTATTCTTTAACCAGTGATCATGCATCCACAGGGTGACTTGCTCAGTCTTAAGATAGATCTATAAGCCTCCAACTGGTCTGCTTTTCTTTTAAAGGTCTGAACTTCAGATATGTTGTGTGCTGGCTTGAAAAACACTAATTTGTATACAAATCTTATATCTGATCACACATTATGTCTGCAGAGATTGTGTGTGATGGTACAGTGTTAACAACTGTTTTCCTCCCTCCTTGTAGCCACAATGAAGTGCTAACAAGGAGCTCTCTGACAATACTGTGTAACTGCCTAGATCACATCCTTTTACAGCATAAGTCTTGTAATACAAGTTCAGAAGAAAATTTATGATGTCATCCGTTACAAGAGCATCAAACTTGCTCTAAATTATCAGGTGGTACTAGCAGAGGGCTAGCTCTTAATATTTCTCTGCTAGTAGTAAAGTTTGGCTCCAGTTAAGTGTAAAATCCCAAATAATTCTACAACTCATTTGCGTGCTACTCCAAAGAGCAGTGAACAAACTTTTGCATCTATTGCCTTCTGTCATGGTTTGACGCTGGCACAAGGCCAGTGCCTCCATGAAGATATACTGTCCCTGGTGTTTGCTGTGAGATGTGACCAAAAACAGAGCAAAACAGTTTCTAATTTAGAAACAAAAAGAAAGAAGAACTTTATTACTTATAATATGTAAAGAAGACACACACACAAGAGGATGAAAACTTTAAGAAACACTCCTCCTCCCCCACCCAAGTTCTCAACACAGTACAACACAACTAAAAATTTCCAGTCAAGTTACCACTTCTCAGATTCGTGCAAGTAGAAGATTATCAGAGAATGATGAAAAGAATCCTAGGTGGGAGGAGATGATGGAGTGGCCTTTGGCTGGACTTTTCTTGTATAGCCATGGACGGACTCATCTCTTTTCTGTGATGTAGAGACTGCATCTGGGGAGAGGCATTGGCTTGGAGCCAAGAATGGACAGTAGAAGAGTAGTGTGAACAGAGATGAGAGGAGGATCTCTGTTCTCAGGGCCCCTCGGCCCCAGGGGGTGAAATTGGGGGGACTGGTGTCCCGAAATTTGAGAGACTGTCGTATTTTGGAACTGACCAAAGTAACTTTAAAAAAGAGAAACCCTAGAAGCAGCTCTGGTCCATGCACAGTGGTGAGAGCACTGCACATGGAAGAAGAAGTCACGAGATGGTGCAAGAAGGACTCCTATCTCTCCTTGATGAACTGAGTACTGATTATCAAAAGGGTGATAATGGACTGAGGATTAATTATCTAACAAGTGGTAACTTGACTGGAAATTCTTAGTTGTGTTATACTGTGTTGAGAACTTGGGTGGGGTGGGGGGAGGGAGGAGTGTTTTTTTAAAGTTTTCATCCTCTTGTGTGTGTGTCTTCTTTACATATTATAAGTAATAAAGTTCTTATTTCCTTTTGTTTCTAAATTAGAAACTGTTTTGCTCTGTTTTTGGTCACATCTCACAGCAAACACTAGGGACAGTATATCTTCATGGAGGCACTGGCCTTGTGCCAGCGTCAAACCATGACACCTTCTAAAGCTAGTGGCAAAGCAGGGCAGGACCAGCAAGATTAGATGATAAGAGTGGAAAATTATCAAATAATGTGACTTCTTACTTAATGGAAAGAACCTTCTTCACTTAATATTTTTTTATCTTTTTTTATTTCCATTTTTTCAGCTCTGCATAATAAAACTTAAAAATATTGTTATTTATTATTTTCTTTCCAGAAAATATTTACGTGTTTATATCCTACCTGCAGAAGTGAAGACAACAGCCAAGAAGCATTAGTGGAGCTTTTCTCTCAAAACAACATAATCAATGCTTTTTAATCAATAAAAGGATCTGCAGACTCTTATCACACATTAACAGAAGTTAGAATATCCTTGGTGGTTTTGGCCCAGTTACTGTAGTTTGCCTATATTTACTTAAAATCACTGTAAATTAATTGAGTTGATTCACAATATTTGAGCAATGTATTATAAAAGCATGAGGGGCAGTCTGGTGGTCTGACTAAAGCACACTCAAACAGACTAAGTCTAGAATACAAAACAGTTCAATGCAAACATTTTGGAATGCACTATGAGAAAAGAGCCAATATAAAAAAAAAAATTGTTCGTGTTACTTTAAAAGCAAGTAATTGCAAGAAAGAAGAAAGAGTAAAATATTCTCTGAAATGCAGCCTCTTTTCAAGAGTCTCAAGTAACAGCTTGAAAGCAATAAGTTCCCAAAGTAAATATCATTTATCCACCTTGAAAATATAAGAGAAAAACCTATGAGACGTATGTGCTTTATAAGACTTAAAATTAGTCCTTTTTTGCTGTTTGGAACTGATAATTCAAATAATCAGAAACACATATTCACTGTTCAAAACACAGGTTTTACATTTTAACTGATGTTCCTTTTTTTTTTTTTTTTTTTTTAATAAGAGTAGAAGAATTAATGGAATACCTCAAAAGAGCAAGTAGGCATATCAATTAGACTTTAAAGATATGAGAAGACTCATTGAAGCCAGCGATGTCTTTGTGCTTATGATCCTAGCTAAATTGCTGCATCATTTTTTTTAACTGATTTCTTTATGTTTCCGGGTAAATGGAAAATTAATGTAAATGTTAAAATTTATGTAAATTACAAAAAAAACCCAGATTCCTAATAGAATTATTTATCTACTTGTCCTTTGCTTTTGTATTTTAAATATTGATGCAAGATATTTTAATTCTTCCATTGTTTTGAATGTATTTTTGTTTTATTAATCTTCTGGTTAGTGACATTTGTTCATGTTCTCAAAGCTGACTCTGCAGGTATTACAAATAGAAATAAACCAGCAAGACACTGTTTGGTCTCATCATAGAACTTTTATTCTTTCGGAAAGTTTCAGCACACTTGGTAGTATATTCCAACAGAAAAGTTTTACTGTCAAACATCACTGGGCACAATATTGATTTATATATGTAGTATTCTATGTGTTTTGATTTTTCCTGATCTTTGTCTTTCCCAGACATCTGCTGCCTTCCAGATGTAAAAAGGAACATTTGATTATTAGTTTTTAGTTTGTCATGGATATTTAGACAGTTCTAATGCAGCAGATATTTATTCTTATAGTTCAATTTGCTAATATGTACAGTACATTGAACTCAAAGGAATGGTTTCCCCGAACCTAGTCTAAAATGTGGATGTTTGTAAGAATCAAGGACTTGAAGTTCATTTAGCACTTTTTGTAATGAAAATCCTTAGGCCATGCTCTTGATATTCAACAGGGATGATCTTCATACTGTAAACTGCTAATTCTGCTAATATTATTCACATTTAATACCGCTATTCATACTTGTAAAACTATGGAGAAGATTATCGCAGGAGGCATTGAAAAAATACCTGAAGGACAATGCTGTCCTTGGTCACAGCCATCACAGCTTCATGAGAGGAAAGTCCTACTTGTCAAACCTAAATTAGTCTTGTGACAATGTAAACCACCTAGTTGATCAAGGGAGGCTGTAGGTGCAATCTTTTTGGATTTTGGTCTGTCTCTCCTAGCATCCTTCTGGATGAAACATCCAGGTCACAGCTGGATAAACACATCATGGGGTGGATGAGCACGTGGCTCCTGGGCCAGGCACAAAGGGTGGCATTAGTGAATGGGGTGACATCAGACTGGGGGCCTGTCACTGGTGGGGTCTGGCAGGGCTCCATGCACAGCCCCATGCTCTTCAGCATCTCCATAAATTACCTGGACACAGGACTGGAAGGGATACTTAGAAAGTTTGCAAATAGGAACAAAATTGGGAGGAGACGTTGGCTCCTTCACAGGCAGAGAGCCCTCGACAAATTAGAGGGCTGGACAATCACCAACCATATGAAATTCAACAAGGGAAAGTCCCAGATTCTGCACCTGGGATGCAGCAACCTTGGATATAAGGACAGACTGGGGAGTGTGATGCTGTATAACAGCGCTGTGAGAACTGATGTGGGGGTTGGTGTCAAGCTGAAGGTGAGCCAGCAGTGCCCTGGCAGCCAGGAGGGCCAAGCGTGTCCTGGGGCATCAGGGACAGCACGGCCAGCGGGCAAGGGAGGGGATTGTCCTGCTCTGCTCTGGGCTGGGGCAGCCTCACCGCCAGCGCTGGGGGCAGGGCTGGGGGCCACAATGTAAGGATATTGTCAAAGGTTTGACGTTGGCACAAGGCCAGTACCTCCATGAAGATATACTGTCCCTGGTGTTTGCTGTGAGATGTGACCAAAAACAGAGCAAAACAGTTTCTAATTTAGAAAACAAAAGAAAAGAACTTTACTACTTATAATATGTAAAGAAGACACATACAGAAGAAAATGAAAACTTTAAAAAACACTCCTCATCTCCCACCCCGGTTCTCAACACAATAAAACAAACTAAAAATTCCCAGTTAAGTTACCACCTTTTAGATAATTAATCCTTAGTCCATTACCACCCTTTTGATAATCAGTACTCAGTCCATCAAGGAGAGATAGGAGTCCTTCTTGCACCACGCCGTGGCCTCTTCTTCCATGTGCAGTGCTCTCACCACTGTGCATAGACCAGAGCTGCTTCTAGGGTTTCTCTTTTTTAAAGTTACTTTGGTCAGTTCCAAGAAACGACAGCTTCTCAAATTTCGGGACACCAGTCCCCCCCAATTTCACCCCCTGGGGCCGAGGGGCCCTGAGAACAGAGATCCTCCTCTCATCTCTGTTCACACTACTCTTCTACTGTCCATTCTTGGCTCCAAGCCAATGCCTCTCCCCAGATGCAGTCTCTGCGTCACAGAAAAGAAATGAGTCCGTCCATGGCTATACAAGAAAAGTCCAGCCAAAGGCCACTCCATCATCTCCTCTCACCTAGGATTCTTTTCATCATTCTCTGACAATCTTCTACTTGCACGAACTTTCATCATCTCTGCTTAGTTCTCTCTATCTTTCTTCTTCAGATTCAGGAGGATTAGCATTTATAAAGTTTCTCTCATTTACGAAAAGGGTTAAAATCTTGGGCTTTGTTTCCTCAGAACTCTCACAGTATCTTTGCTGTTGGGCACTCTTCTCGCGCCACCCCCCCCCCCATCCTCCTTCGGCCGTGCTGCCCAGCTACTGATATCAAATTTTAAGGTGACACAGACACAGTCTCTCTCTCTCTCTCTCTCTCTGGGGGGTGGGGGGTGGGGGGGGGGGGAAGGAGGCTGCCTGATGCCTCTCAAGGTTCTTGTACTCTCTCCACCCTTGCATCTTGTAGGATTTTTTTCTCTCCCCCTCTGTGCCCAAGGCTCCAGCCTACCTCGCCCAGGCCGCAGCTGGGCAGGGGAGATCCGCCCGTCCTCAGGGACCGGAACCAAGAGAGAGTTCTCCTGGGAGCCCTCTGCTTTTAACCCCTTGTGTTCTCAGAGGCGGATCCTTGTCCTCAGTGGCCACACCAGGTGCCAGTCTTTAAACCTGAGCACTCATTGGTTTGACCACTGAATTTCAAAAAACTATTTTTTTTTTTGTTTGTTTTTTGTTTTTTGTTTTTAAACTACCACAGATATAAAGCTATTGGAGAGCATCCAGGGGAGGGCAATGAAGATGGTGAAGTACTGAAAAAAAGTTATAAGAGCTGCAGGTCGGGTGACTTGGTATTTTCAGTCTGGAGAAGAGGAGACTGAGGGGACACCTCACCACAGTGACAACTTCCTCACAAGGACCAGAGAATAGGCAAACACTGATCTCCTCCCTGTGGTCAGCAGTGACAGAATATGGGGAATGCCTTAACCTCAGGGGAAGTTAATGTTGTACATCAAGAAAAAACTCTTCACCCTCAAGGTGGCTGGGCACCGGAACAGGCTCCCAGACAAGTGACCACAGCCCCAAACCTGACAGAGTCAGAGAAGAATTTGGACTAAGCTCTCAGAAACATGGTAGTCTTGGGACTGTCCTGTTCAGGGCCAGGAGTTAGACTTTGATGATCCTACTGGGTCCCTTCCAATCAGAAACTCCTCTGATCCTATGATCATGCTTAACTTGATAATGTTAGCAGAGGATAGGTAATACCATTTTTTCTGAGGGCTACTTAGAAAGTGCTGTCAACTCAAATTATGTGCTTTCTTCCTGTACACCACATAAATTACCCAGGACTAAAACAGCCATCATGACCAAAATTAAAATTCCTATTACTAGCACGATATAGTTCTTCAATTTTCTACTCCTCCTGGAAATCTCTCAGTTCTGTAAACCCTGAAATGAATGTACTTCAAGGTCTTTGGGAATAGATTTACCGTGGAAACTGGTTGAAGAAAGAAGGTAAGTACTCCATGAGATCCTTGGGACTCCAGGAAGGAAGACCTATTGCCACCTGCTCTGAGCAAGCTAAAACAGTCTTAAATCTGTTTTTAAGCACTGAAAAGTCTTGGGGAGTCTAATTCTAAGTCCACCAGGGTAGGCATCACCCCATGGCATCTGTGAAGACAGCATAGATGGGAATGGCAGAGTAACACTGGCTTAGATCTGGAAGCAGTGAGCAGCAAGCAGAGAATACTGCAGCTAAAGGACAGAGGAATGAGGGGACTGAACATAGTATGCAGTGCTTAGCTGGTAACACATGTCCACCTAGGGTATTTAGACTAAAGCTATTGCCAAGATGCTTAATGCAGTGAGGAACTTTTCTTAATAAGTACTTTTTGTACATCTATTTTCAACTTTCCCTTAATTATTCTCTTCCTTCTCCTGCCATAGAGTTCTCTGTCTTCAAACATTTAATGAAATTTTAGTGTAAAAAACTTTGCTTCTCAGAAGAAGTCAAGGAGCTTACAGGACTCAGTTTCCTGAGAATGGGCTCAAATTTTTCTTCAATTAATTTGTTTCTTTATCTGCTAGAAACATTTTATGGTATTACATAATTTTATCCCACCACTTTCAATTTTACTCCCCATTCACAGACTACACAAAACCTTTCTGAGCCTGAAATCTTAAATACTTCCTGTTCCATTCTTAATCCTTGTAGAGGGCTTATTTTTATCATTTAGCTTTCTTAGAATGATTTTATGCAGAATTCTGTCACAGTAGTATCAAGGGAAATCTATCTCAATGTAAAATTTACAAATGACCTCTGAAGACGTGCCAAATAGAGGTCTTAGACTTTGTTCCTCAGTAGATTGTCCTTTGGTATTAAATCTCTTTTAAAAGGGCAACAGTACTTGTCACATACACTATTAGATTGAAAAAAGAACGAGAATCATTTAGATAATGTCCAGCTAATAGCTAATACAAAGGTTCTGAGAAGAAGAAATACCTTATTTCATATGATATATGAAATATACCCAGTATAGTTTTTGCGAAACTACCTTATACACAGCTCATGGAATAAATCTCTTGATCCAGAGGACTCCTAGAAGATCTTCTGTTCCCATTATATTTCCACTGAAATCACATGGATATGTGATATTAGTAAATTTGTTTTCTGCTTCCTTCAAAGTGACTGGTTCATTGCTTTAGCTTCAAAACATATTGTTTGCCTTTTGTTTAGCTATTCACTTCATCTGATCTATCTTCCATTCCTGTTCCAGATAACTGTTCCTTGGTTCTCCCAAAGGTCTCAAAGACAGGTGAGGTTTGCTTCTGTCCTTGCTCAGTAGGCACTGATCAGTCTGATGCATTGAATGAGTGAGATTCTCAAGCAGTTCTTAGTGAATCTTGTCCTTCCTCATTGGACGTGCTGTTATTTGCATATTTTGAAATCCAATTAAAAAAAGAAAGCATCAATCACTCCCTTCATGCTGCATCATTTGACATGACCGCAGATTCTTCCTCCCTTTCTTACATACCAAAATTTTATCCCATAGTGTATACAATCCTTGCACCTTTCAATTTTGCTGGTTTCTCCTCAGACCCTGAGCTAACAAGCTCTTTACCATACAGTCCCAGCACTGTGATTGTATTTTCCTTATCATGTGCGTGTCTTGTCCTACAGATTTTCTCACAACCTTTCCTTACAGTTGTTCAATTTTCTCAGCTATGTGAACCAGGGCTCTGCCCATAGCAGATTCATACAGATCTGAGCCAGGGACTCTGGAGCACCAGAGGGTCAAAGAGATGGTGAAAGATTCTGCTGGGTCAAAGGTGGCAGAAAAAAAAGGGCTGGAAAGATGACAGCTGCTCTGGCCTCACATTTTCACTCTCTTTCCCTCGCCACTCCAAGCATCTGCTTCTTAGTAATTATTTTCCTCTCTCAGGATTTCCAATCCAATTGACTTCCTTGAACTTTGTTCCTTTGTTTCCTCAGACCTGTAGCTCCTACTCAGCTCTGCTAACTTCCCATTTAGGGTTCTTTGCTGCTTCAGTGCACTACTTTGTATTTAAACCAAGCACAGCCTTCCAAAAAGGTTAAAAGTGAGGCAAATGGGGATGAAAATATGATCTGGCTACATAAGGAAGGTAAGCATGACTGTATTCACTAAAGGAATGGGAAAAGAGGGTGAGCAAGAATGAAGTGGAACAAAAGTAGTACTTGAGATATTTATGAGCCCAAATAGCTACCAAAAAATAAAAACTTCACCCAAAAAATTGGCATAGTAGCAAAACAGAATGACATATTTTAAAATCCAGTAACCATGTTGACAGCAATAAACAGAAGGACGTCATTCACTGAAAATTTTAAATTAACTATTCAAATTAAGAGGAAGAGAGGGGATTAGAGTGATTAATTTTAAGGAGCAACCAGGGAATATGATGCAACTAATCCAAAACTGAACCAGTGTTAAGAAACCAACATTTCTTCTGCCTTTATTAATTCATTACACTTCTGGTTTCACTTGAGTCTAAAGGGCAGAAGGATAAAAAGATTTCTCTCTATTCTCTCTTGATTTCTGGTTCTGCTAGCACTGAGGAAGTGGAAAATGGTATTATGAAGGCTGCTCTAATGAGGCTCACAGCTATACAGTAATTCTAGATCTGTTTACATGCATCCGCTTTAAAACGGTCAGTTGGATCTTGTGTCACCACCTCTTCACTTTAGCACACAAAAATGAATTATCTCTGCTGTCTTTTTCCCATCTTTCCCAAGACCACATGAAAGTCTCAAGGCCAAGGAGAATTCTCTCTGTTTATCAGTATAATCCTGGAATCAGAGTAAGGACTAAAATGAGCTGAAGACAGCCTCTATGCCTTCCTTTCAATATAGTGCTGCAGTAACTGCTTTTCACACAAGCTATATCTTCAAATGAAACACTATCTATGTGGGAAGTATGATGTTTTAATATTGTGATTCCCATCATGACCCTCCCAATCAATTTTTAATAGTGTAAAGTAATAATCAACAGTCACACTTTTGATATGAAAATACTGGAATATACTGCAAGTTTTCTATGACCATTAAGTAGGAAACTTGCATGTGACACCTGGCACTTGTCTGCATGTTCCAACGCTGTATCACAAAAAATGCTTCTTCGCTGCTTTGAAAATACTTCAAACAACCTTACATTTTGTCAGGCAGGGAGGCTTAGAGGTCTGAATTCTTGAACAGGGATCAAAATCCCACTGAAGGTGTGTGGATGCTGCAGCCCAGTGGCTGGGATCTTTGTTTATCTTAGGAGCTCTAAGATGTATTTCTCTGAAGATTGTATTTTGTCAGGGTGTTTTTTCATTTTAACAGATAAGGAGGTTACATAACTAAGTCATGCTGAATTGTTTTCTTTCATATGCTTCAATACAGACTGGAACAAAAAGACCCTTGAACTTCCTCCATAAAGTCTGACCAAAAAACTATTCTGTTATTTAAAAACATCTAGTTGTTTTATTCTAGACCAAGCCAATGAGGGGAAAGGGTCAAAGAGAACTTCCAGGGATACTACTAGCAAAGATTTTACCTGAAAATCTTGGAACCCAGAACCTCATCCTTGATTCTAACCAGACAATACTCTTTTTTTTTATTTGTTTTGTTTGTTTGTTTGTTTGTTTGGGTTTTTTTTGTTTGTTTGAAGCTGAAATTCCACACTAAGCACAAATGGCAGGGCTGGTAAGACTTTTTTTTTTTTTTTGTCTAAAACATTTTGTTTCTAAAATACAATTTTATAAATTGACATTTTCTTCATGTGCCATAGTACCATTGCATTTTTTACCTGCTTAATCAAAGTACAAGTGTTAGGGATTGATATCTCTTGTGATCTGGGGTCCTGTTCCACTGTAAACGCTTTGTAATTGTTTTTCCTGTATTGTTAATGCTATAATTCATCACAAAATTCCTATTTTATCCTAAGTTTGTCAGTTATCTTAGACTGTCCAGTATCTGTCTGCACATTTTCTAAGAGCTGCACTGTAGGTGACCCAAGAAAAATATCTAAGATTATTTTTAAGACACAGTAGTTGTTTCTATGTGTATCTTGAGAGGTTAAATATGTCTTGAAAACTGTTAACACAACCTTAGTTATGTTAAAGTTTGTGGAAATGCTGGGATAAGCTTAAGCCATATCAGACCTTTTCTTTCTAGTTTTCCACTGTGAATACTTCAAAACAATAATGCAGTATTTGCTTAAATACTGTTCTTTCTAAAAATTCCCATCAATCTCACTACTCAGAGAGCAAACACAAAGAAATAAATCACACTTTATCAGTCATTTTAACTAAAAATCTTTACATTTTTTTCTAAATTATGCTTGAGTTTGTTAGTCTTTCCACAGAGTTCAACAGGTTTTGAATCCAGCAAAAATATTAGCAGTTTTCCTCTGAGGAAATTAAAATTTTAATCAATTTTATTAAAAATAATTTGAATTTTAAAATACTAGATAATTGTAAACTATCTAATTATATCAAATAGACACAAAATTTTAGTTCTAAAAAAATAAATTTTAGAATTTTAATTTCTAAAAATTTAAATATTAGAATTTTAAAAAATAATTGAGGGACAGAAAAAAGGGAGAAAAGAGGTTATAAATGATGAAATAATCAGAAGAGAATGGTAACAAAGTGGATAAAGAGAAGGAGGATCAGGAAATGCACACCTATGAGAGAGTGACTCTTTTCAGCTTCTCATACTTCGTAGAATCAGAAAAGATGAATTAAACCAAATGAAAGGAAATACTGAAGGAGTAGGTGGAAGTAAGCCTAAGAAATATTTCCTGAAATATTTGCATCATACAGAAGGTACACCCATGGAAAGATCACAAAAAGCCTTTGAAGCTTATCAATATTGAGTACTTTCTAGAAGTTTCTTGTCTCTGGTGTTAATTTACTGGTTTATTTATGTTTGGTTTGGTCATAAAAACTGAGAACAATGTTAGTGAGAGAGGGAAGTGGATACTCCTGGTTACATATTAAATACAGTATATGAGTTAATAGTATACTTTAAAAATAAGCATAACGTATCTTGGTTATGGTCCAATTGATTTCCTACTTTGAGATGAAAGGTAAGACCTATGATGAATCAGCCCTCCAAATTATTCTGGGACCAGCACAGTTGGCAAAGACTTGACTCCTTTGCCAGCTTCAGCTACATAGCTTAAACTCCATAACAAAGCATGAAACAGGTAGGTACGAGGGTACAAACAGAGAGTTTCTTCTTACTCTTTAGATAATTATGACTTCTGAAAAGAAAGTTATTGCTCCTGTAAAGCTGTTTGCTGAACCATTAACTACACAACTTGGTGTAGAAGTGGGTGTTTACCAAAAAAAAGTATTTACCAGCATGATTACTCTCCACACTAACTTTTTTTGTCTCAGTAGGAGAAGAAATACTTTTCAGAAGATGGTTCTAAGCCAGATATGGTGAGATGGGGTAAAATTAGCCTCTGGGATCATTGCCCATCCATTCACCATAATTTATCATTAAGAGATATTAGATTATATGCACGGCTGCCAGTACCTTTCAGAGGACACATTTATCCATTGAATTTCAATAGTCTCAGGAAAATCTTTCCACAGTAAAGGTCAGGATAAACTACTTCTGAGGTACAGAGTGAGAGTTTTGCAACTGAGAACTCTATGGGGCAAGAAAAGCATCTGCATTAGAAAACTAGATATTACATGATAAAATAAGAAAAGATTTAAAGCCATTATGGTTTTAATCCCCTTACACAGCTATCATATTTGCTGATTCAAAGAAGTTCAAATCAAGCAATCCAACATTTTAGATAAAGTTAAAAGTTTGCCCTTCTTCATGGAGCATACAGAATGGTAGAAAAAATATTAAAATGTCACATTTTAAACAATGATGTAACATAGGGCAGGCTAAATGGTTTAGAGAGAATAAAAAAAAGATTAAACTGAAGCTCCTTGTTTTTACCCTCACATACTTCACTTTTTTCCCATAATGAAGCTGCTTATAATGATCCCACTTATCTGAAGCTGGCAGCAAAAGAATGTAGGTTTAGAATCACAGTTACACACTGATCCACCTTCTGTCCTTCAAGACTATGTGGTTTCCTGAGGCATCCAACGGGACTGCTGCATATTTCAGCCTGGAGATGGCTTCCTCGCTGTGATAAACACAAGGTGCACCCTTCAGGCTACTGGTTACCATTTTTTAAGAGTGTAATTCCAATATATGTATTAGGAACTGTGCATTTCAGAAAGTGTATAGTTCCTGAAATAGAATTCTCCCTAGAAGTTGCTCATCATGATAACTGCAGGCCACTCAGACAGTTGTGTACCAATAATGTTGATAACTTACAGTCTGAAACACATTTTGCATAGAATAAATAAATGCACAAGTGTAGCATCCAAGAAGCAAACTCCTAATTTCTCTTAATAAAGTATTAAAACCAAAATTAAGGAAAAAAATTAGATACTTCAAACCAAATACCCATTTTCAAGATTAAGTTCCATAAAACTTGCTTTTGAACATTTTTATTTAATTGAATCACCACTGTGGCTAAACAGAGTGACAGGATAAATCTACAATTGAGAAAATGTTGATAAGATGAACATTGACATCACAGACCCAGTACAATTTTTTCTTAATTTGCAAGTACAGGATATAAAACATTAAAAAATTTAGTGACTGTAAATATGAATAAAGATAAAATACAGGTAGGAGGAAAATTAGAGGAATAGCTGAAGAGATACCATATGCATTATGTGTCATATATGTCATGGATCATGAACCTTTGTCCAACAGAAGTTTTGGGAAGACTAGAAAAAAAAAATCAGTGGACATAGGTTGTGTTTTTCATTGGGCTGAAGTTGTAGAAGTGAAGGCTGAAGTTCCTCATAGTGAAGGAGGTGAGTCAACAGTATAATCCATGGACAGAGTTGGAGAGAATGGGAATTTTTTCTCATTTGTCAAAAAAAGCATTGCAACCTTTGTTCACCTTGTCAAAAAAGTTTGCAATGAGTTTTGGTTACAAGGATTATCCAACTGACAAGAAAAGACATAGAACTGGAGATAGTAATATGGAAGACTGGAAAAAAACATAGGCAAAAGCAATTAGAAGCGGACAACAGCAGGAAGTAGTGGGAAAAAAATTGCAAGTATTCTCAGGCTGTGAAGTTTTAAAGAAATACTAATATATTTTCCTGTGTATAGGATTCTGAATGGGTATTGAAAATGAAATATAGGTCCTCATGATTCAGTTAGCTTTGAATCTAAAAGGAGTCATGCTGATGAGCCTATTTCAAGTGAAGAGAAAGTTGGTTATTTTGCTGAACTACTTTTAATTACCATAATGTCATTTGAAAATGAATCAAATTAGGTTCTTTCCCTTTCTGACCTAAATGATAAAACAAAAGTCTTGAGTATTCCAGTATCAAAATAATTTGGAGAGCTGATATAAGTATTTTGTTACTTTAGGAAGTAAAACCAATGTTTTTAAAAATTCTCATATTAAAAATGTGTTAATCTTAATTATTTTAGCATTATTATCAAATATACTTTCCACTAACAGTAGTGGGAAGACGCATAAATTTGTTTTCAATATATATATCAATATTCTATTGATTTGACAAAGAAAATCCTATTATGAGAAATAAGTTGAACTCCAGAGAAAAAAAACCCTAACAACCCAGTAAGAATAACTGCCTGACTAAAGGACCACAGTAGAAACTGCTTGTTTCTACCTGCAGGAAAAATAGATGGTCCTATGAGATGTCAATGAATAATGAAATGTTCTTCATAAATAAAGTTGAGAATGTATATAAAAAAATTCTTAAATGCATATTTTTTGTGTATGTCTATAAGAAACTATTTTTGACTAATAAAATAGAACAATGTACACAGGCAGTTCTTAATTTTTCAATCAAATGTCTACAAACTTAGGACAGTAATAAAATTAAATAGTGTGGTACAATGTAAATTTTCTCAGTAGACATTTACCAAAGTCACACAAATAATGGCTTCTGTGTCAAACACAGACTTTGTCCAGTTCCCTATTAACAAAGTAAAGGCATTCTGTAAATCAGATGAAAGAAATTATTTCTTAGCTCAGAATATTATAAAAAAATATAAAGAAACATAAACATTTTTTTCTCACAGTACTAGCTGGATTTTGTTTAACCTTATATTGATACATCAGAAGGTTCAAAAATTAAGCACAACTCTGCTCATGAAGGTGCTCACAGCTCAAGAGAAAGTACAAAATCAATTTGCTTCCAGTTGAAAGACATAAAAGCAGATGTTTCTGTAGCACAAACCAGTAGACACAAGGTTCATTATGCTCTGTTTGAGTGTGTAGCAAACACTTCAGAGAAAATCTAAAAAAATCTTTCATGAGTCAGGATTTCAAAATCCTACCTGCCCAAAGGGGCACTTTCTTTCTAGCCTACATTACTTCATATTGAACTCATACCCTAAAGCACCATTCTGTATCATTATTTCTATTAAAGTGAGCAGTGTAATTTTGATACATTTACTCACCAGGGTCAAATTTTTTTTGTAACATGAATAACAGATTTTCACTCCTTCTAAATGCTTATTCACAAAACTGTCCTAACAGTGTGTTTGTGACAGTGCATTTGTGGTCAATTTGGAGAATTCCTTTCTCTATATTCCACTTTAGTTTCTCTAGAAATGTGTGCCTACCTCCCCACAAACTGGCCATTGTCATTAATATACCCAGTCTTTCCACTTCCCACTCATTCTTTTCCTACTTTCTGTAAATCCTTCCATTTTCATGAGAGGAAACTTGCAGTTAGTGGGAGAAGAGATGAGACTCTGGGGCATCCTCTCCCTCTGAACATGACCGGAAGATCTCAGAAAATGTGCTTCATCTCCTAATAAGTTGCATTTTCTTTCCAATAGCCTGTTTGTCCTTTGAATAAGTAATAATAAGGCAATTAGTACATCATATTTCAACTTTCATATAATTTATAGATCAAACCAAAATTCTTCAACTATGTCCTCGGGACAGATCCAGGTCAGGCCAGGGAAGATGTATTTCCATTGACTATACCAAAACTACAAATGCCAAATCTGTATTTCACTCAATAAACTACCATTTTCAACTATTTTTAATTTTTTTTCTTTTATGTATGTTATAAATTTTCCACTTTGTGACTCAATGCACACAGTTGCCCTTCTGACTTTTTCTTAATTAACAAGCATGTACAAGCATATGCAGATGAGAAAAAAAAATGATAAAAAAAGAAGAAACATCTTGACAAGAGATAAGCTTAGTGTCTCTGAAGACTGACCTCAGAAAATTTGCTAATGGTCACCATACGGAACCACAAAATATTTCTATGAAACCAGTTATTTTGTTTAAGATTTGAAAGAAGAATATTTCTTATCAAAAGAGAATGCAAGAATAGTTGCGAGAATAGTTTAATGTACATCTAAAAATAGTAATTTTGATTAATATCTTTGTCTGAAGGCAAATACATAAAATTCATTAGAGTTTTTCTCCTTGCAGTTTCAGCAATCCCTTCAAGGCCACTCATAAAACTTGAACATTTGTGTTCTCTACACACAGAGTATATACCAATGCCTCCACGTGCACTGGTCCACTTTCATAGAACCATCCAACTGGAGGTCTTGTGCCATTCTTTCAGAAATTTGCTATCAATGTAGAATGATGGTCTTAGAAATCTTGATATTCCCTAATTTTGAAGATGCAGCAAATCTAGTGGTATCCTGTTTCTGGTTTCATGCTGATAGAGGAATTCAGTATAGACTTACAATTTAAAATATGTCAAACTTGCTTCAATTCAGTCAGAAGCTCATTGTGTTAAAACACAGAAAAACAAACAACAAAAAAACCTCCCAAGACAAATTAAAAACAAAAAACAAAAAACAAATAAACAAATCCCAATCCCAAACTATTCAGATAGTATATTTCTGATTTTGTGGTATTCAGATAGAATCAAAGATCTCACACAACCATACAACCACTGTTCTATGGTTTAGAACAGTGAAATGTGCAGAGAAAGGTGAGTATTCTAAATGTTCAATGATGTATGGAAACAAAGTAAAGATACTTATCATCAAGACTGATGTTTAAAAATTTTTATTTTGAGAGCATTCAGGAAAATCTACATTAAAATAAGGTCAAATTCTGCTTTCAGGCCAAATTAATATGAAAAAGTTCACAACCATGAAACTTCACGCTTTAACTGCCAGATGAGTGGTAAATTCTCTTGCACACTACAGTGAAATTTGGAAGAATATTGAGCTCCTGAGCACAAAAAACCAAACAAAGTTATATTTAAAAAGAATGTCAAGAATCAAATCAAAATATATAATCTGTAGTACAGTGTTTATACATTCATGAAAAAAATGGTTGCTTATTTTTTAATTGAGTAGTTTTAATATTTTGGTGTATTCTAAATTACTCAGATTTGATGATACTGGCAAAGTAATTTCTAAGCACAACAAATCCCTCTTAAAAACTTTATTTCTATTGTTCTTGTGGAGACATCCCTAGTTCACATCTATAACATTTTATAATAAGATATTTTTTTCTGTGTGGCCGAAAGAGCAAATAAACAAATGAAAAATTAAATTCCTTTTTAGTAGATAATGAGGAAACACTGAAGAAAAAAGGTTAAGAATACAACTTTCTCTGGCAAAAAATAGAATCTTCCAATTATGATCAGAATCTTATTTCAAAATTAAAGATGGCAGATTTCTGTCGAGGATAATTCCTCTGGAAATTACCTTCAGTTACAGAAAATCTATGAGATCTTTCTATCCACAGGACTAAATCACATTCTATTAGCTGTACATTTGTCTGTTATTTAGAAAAAAACACTAGGTCATTTATCCTGAGTCCACAGACTGCCTATTAATATGAGATTATTATTAATTATTGGAAATTTTTCCTTTCCTTCTGGTGATTAAATGGAAGCACACTTTGCTATTCGGCATTTACTTCCTCCTCTACAGTTATTTTGATCACCTGCAGCCCTCCACAAGACCTTGTTATCCACAAGCTAGTGAAAAAAATAATTCCTTGTGCGTCACAGAGTTGAGGAGAAGTATGGCACCTGTCAATGGTGTGCTGACAGAAACATGAAGGGGCTCCACTTCTGGGGAACATTAATGCCTTATGATTTCTGCCCAAACCATCTACAGGTGTTACACTTACTAATGGTAGTAGAAGTTGAATGCATGCTGAGTACCCTGGCACTGAGTGATTTCAGCTGGGTAGTTGAAAGGATTTTCCTGCCTGAATGTGTTGCAGAGCCCAAGTTTCATTAATTTCAGAATACACATACATATGCAGGACTTCACCAACAAAAATGAAAACTGGTATTACACTGCAGGAAAACTCACATTCAAAGCAGAAAGATAAATAAACTTTATCAAACAGCTTGCTAGGGATAAAATGAAGGAAGGAGTGTTTAGAGCAGCAATAAATAACCTAGATCTCAATATGACCTGCTTGTGAAGTCAATACCAATGTTTACTGAAGTTTTACCCAGCACCCCAAGGACAATCATTCTAAGTTTAAAAAAAAAATTAAAAGCACCTGCAGGGGCACAAAGTATGCAAAACCCACGGAATGAATTTTTCCAGCCTTCTTCCTGGTAGTTCTTCTGCTATCACAGGATTCCTATATTACCCTATACCTGCCAGGATCTGTTAATTCTTTCAGTAGTGCAAGGAAATTTCTGTCAAAGAAACATGATATTATAGAGTCACTGCACTTCAGATTCACTCTATGGACAACAGCAATGAAGTAAAACCCAAATATCTGGCAGCTGTATTTCCACATCACACAGAATGAGATGTTTATTATCCAAGATATCTTTTTTTGGTCCAATTTACAGGCTGAGAATAGTCCAAGAGAGGAAAGTATAGTAACCCTTTGGAGCTGGACAAGTTCAGTATGTTCTCGGTCACCTCAGACAAGATAAAAAGACAAGGCTTCATTGAAATGACAGCTTCTGAGTCTTGCAGTATGGGTTGGCAAGGATGGTCAGCCCTGTGAGGTGGGACACTTGTGTTTTTCAATAAACTCTGAAGTTCTCTCTTGAAACATCTTTACAGAAGGGCTTGTCTAAGCTTTTGGCTGCTTTCTGCTAGCTCATGTACCAAGATTTCCTTCCCCTAAGTCAGCAAAAGGACAGAGGAAGAGACGTGGCATGTCTCAGAGATGAGCAAGATGAGAACAATTCATGCCCAGAGCAGGAAACTTTTTAAGAGGATCATCTCACTGAATTGCTAGGGTTTTCTCATTATCTGGTTTGCTTTCAGGTCTCTTCTACCACTTCATGGAAAAATTATAACCTAGATAAGCAGAAAGTTTCTTCAAAGAATTATTTTAGTATATAGTACAAAAACCATCACCAAGACTAAGCTAGAAAAATTTTCTGTCCTAGAGAAGATCTTATAAATAAGTTTCTTTTCATGCTTTCATTTTAAAAGCCACAGGCAGAATCTTTCTTACCCTTGGTCTTCTTAAAATCTTCTCTGGCATAAAACTATTGAGTTTCAATCTTAAAGCTATGTCATTACCTCTCCTTTTAAAAGAAAATTTGCAGCAGCTTTTGCATTAAGCACCAGTGGATATTATTTAATTTTAGAGACCTAAAATTGGATCAGGTATATTCCTTTATTTTGTCCCTTAAGCTTTTTCATTATCGAGATGCAAACAATTGCTTTTTGACTGTGTAACTTTTCCCTTGGGGTCAGTACTTCTATTGACTGGAACATCTATAACTTCTGGCAGCAGAAGGACTTTCTTCTCTCTCCAAGGCTATTTTTTAAGTTTCAAAACTAGGTGGAGCATATCAACTTTCCTGGCTCTTCCTGTTGTACATATTTCCTCCATTCCAAGTCATTCCAACCAGCCTGGCAGTACCAGTCACATACCCTATACAACTTCTATCTTACGGGCCCATCATTGCGTACGTCACCTTCTCTATCCAAACATGGAAGTGATTTGCCTTCCTTCCTCCTGCATTTCCCCTCCCCAGTGAAAGCTACATGGATTTTTGGTTAGTTTAGAAATGACAGTTTTGGTGGAGTTTATATCATGATAACTACTTTAAAAGAGAAAGGAGCCTGGGGTTTTTTTTCTTTTTATTTTTCAGTCAACTCAAATACTCTTCTTATTCACTTTATTCCAAATGATTCATGGTAGCTCCCTTAAGTGTCACTAAAAGACTGCATTTCTCATGAGTCAGTTATGAAGTTACTGGAGAAAGAACAAGCTGCCTCTTCATCCAATTGTCATATGATTTATGGGGTTTCTATTCAAAAAAGCAAGCATAAACAGGCATCTCTTGGGATGTTCAAGGATTCACCATTTGCCCCAAGTCTATTCCAAAGGGAATCATTGCAGGTAGCAATTAACATAGAAAGAGAAAGATATTTGTGCACAGGGAAAGATACTAAGATACTATCCCCCACTCCTTCCTTTTTATTTTCCCCAGTTTTCTTTGATGTCTTTTGTTTGTTTGTCTTTGGGTTTTGATTTCTGTTTTAAATAGTAAAACAGAACTTTCTTTGTGTTTTTGTTTGTGATTTTTGCTGGTGTTTGTTTGCTTGGGGGGGGTTCTCTTATATAATATATAATTGTTCCCTGCTGATGAATTTTGGCCCAGCAAGTTCCTCACTGGAAAGGACTTTTAAAGTATAAAAGTGTAATTTAAAGTGTAAAACTCTGAGACAGAAGCTTGAAAAAGAGCAGGTGATCTCTGTACTTAGAAGCTAGAAAAACAGGTAGGTAAGGGATGTTCCCAACTGATGGAGGAAAATTAAATAAATATAATCCAATTTTTCATTTACAATGTTTTCTTTTCACATCGACTGACACACATCAACATAAAAAGTCATCTATCATTCTCAGAAAAACACAGAAAAGTTAATACTGAGGTGGCAGAGTCTATAAATGGTGCCTGTGGGAGATGTGCAAGTTGTTCTTTTTGGACTTTGTATCTCAAAAGTGAAACTAGATGTTTCCAACTATTGTTGTACAGTGAAGGCGTAAAAAAAGAAGTGGAGAGCATCTTCAAAGATTTGTAAGGCACTCTCTAAAAAGCAGAAAGAAAGGTTTCCTTTTTGATAACTTGTATTCTGCAGCAGGCAATTAATAAAGAAAAGACACAGTCTACTCATGATTTTAAAGAGTCCCTGAAGAGCTTTGTTTTGTCATGGCTGAGACCATAGAGATACAACATGACTTATGCTAGGATAGTGCAGACCTGTTCTGTGTAAGAACCAGCTGGAAAATGAAGAAAACATGACAAATGAAGACATCGAGGAAAGAGAGAAAAATCTGCAAGAGAAAGCAGAGGAGCAAACATTAAAACAATTTTGCAATTATCTACTGCAAAGCCTTAAAACAGAGAAAAGTTATCTCATTTCTGTGTTAGAGAAATAGCAAAACAAACAACTACAGTTTTAAAGCAGTATTCTTCTCACAGCCTGGCCATGTTTGGGAGCAGTTTTCCCTTAAAATCACTAGGATTTCTAATACAGCTGTAAATCATAAAAGGATTGTGTCGCTTGTGTATACTACTGGCAGGCTCAAAAATATGGTGGCCCTGAAATAATCACTATATTTTTGTTCTTTATTTCTTACTAAGCAATGATTTGCAATGCGTGTTTCAGCTTTCCAGGAGTTAGGTCACAAGCCTCTGCACACAGTGATGTACTATATTTTATTTCCTGTTGATAGCTTCCTTTTCAGGTGTTCTCTTGTCCCTGATTCTGCCAAAAGTTCAGGGCAATTCTGCTTCAAATTGCATCAATCTACAGACCTTAAAAATACTGAATAAAAACAGTGTGCACAGCCTGTGAGGTGTTTTGAGAATATCTGTATGTTTTGTGCATTTCTTGACTCACTAGAGTGCTAACTTTGGAATGGAGTTGGTTTTCTCCACAGTAGCTAGTATGAGGGTCATTTTAGGACTTGTCCTGAAAACCATGTTGAAAACTCAAGTGTGCTTTCCTTTCTGCTGATCAGGGTTTGCACAGAGCCAAGGCCTTTTCTGCTCTTTGCCACAGCCCAGCTGTGAGCAGGATGGGGTGCTCAAGGGCTGAGAGAGGACACATATAGAACAGCTAACCTTAACTGACCAAAGGAATATTCCAGACCCTGTGTAATGATCATGCTTAGCAGATTAAAACCAGTGAAGAAGGGAACTTTGGGAATGTTGGTGTTTGTCTTCCCAAGCTACCACTATGCATGATGCTGCCCAGCCCTCTGGGAGATGGATGAACATTTGCCTGCCCAGAGTAAGGGGTGAATGAATCCCTTTTTACTTTGTTTGTGTGTGTGATTTTTGCTTTACCTGTTTAAACTTTCTCTACATCTCAGTGCATGAGCTTCTCACACTTTTCCAATTCTTTTCCCCATCCCACAAAGAGGATACTCTCTGGAGCTTAATTGCCATCTAGGATAAAACAACATTATTTGCTATGCGGTCATGGCTCAGAAGCCTGTTGCAAATTATGACAGAGAAAGGCTATTGCCAAATTAATTTTTCAGCATACAAAACTGATGCTAAATTAGTAATTTGATGTTGGTTTCTTTTTAAACACTAGGAAGCCTCTAAACTGTTTACTTCAGAGTTTAGCTATCTTAATTTTCACCAGCTGGAGGATGTTAAATATATAATAAATGTATTTTGGTTTCTCTACCTGAGAATATTTTTGTGTGTTGACAAAGTTTTTTATTAATGTTGCTCTGAGAAGACCCAGAAAAATATGTGCTGAATTAGATTGTCTATTTCTATCTCTCATGTATTTAGTTTGAAGGTTTTTTTCCTTTCTTGGCTAGGTGAAGTGTTTGTAGGTTTAAATATTTGACTTTTTGATTGGGAGCGGAAGAAGGTCTGGCATATTAATAACAGAATTCTATTTTTATACATAAAAAGCAGGATGGGGATTGGTAGAAGGCATCTGCAAAGTGGCTTAGGTCTGAGGTGAACATGCAGGAGCTTAGCTCTATGCAACATATTGCACACATCCTTGGCAAGAAGGATACCCATGTAAAAGCTTTAAGTACCTAATGTTACTTGTATGGGTGCAGACTTCAGTATGAATAGAAAGAGGGCTGCAAGGGGTTGGCAGCCCCAAGTGGTATAGATGGATTAGAATTTGCAGTGAAAACAAAGAGACCCTAAATCTTCAGTATTAGACCATTTACCAAGAGAGCTTGAATAAGTAAACTCATGAAAGTAAAGATTTTTCACAGAGAAAAACATGGATAAAACTAAGGAAATGAGTCACAGCAAATGAAAAGGCAAGTGAAGTCTGTAAGCTGAAAAGCTGTACAACTTTCCAATAGTAATGATAAATTAAAAGAGAACAAAGAAAGAAAAATAAGAGGGAAAAAAACCCTAACAAACCAATCAACAAACGAAAAAAAAAAAAAAAAAACACAACTAAAAAATACTGAAATGTTCAAGAAAAGCATGGTTTACCACCAAGTTTTAAAGTAAAGTGTCTTGCTAAATCCACACACAATATCAATTCCTTCATTCTCCGAAAGAAATTAAGAGATAGTCCTGTTTCTTTTTTCCACAGAGAAATCATTTATGATTGCAGCATCAACAAGGAACCCATATGTTTCAAAATTAATTCTTGTGCTTAACACATCAATTTTCAAGATGAAAACTAACTCTCTCTGACATGACACCAGTGAAGTTAGAGAAAACCAGTTATATGCTATATCAGGGTACTCTGTCATCTTTCCCATAGTTCACTACTGAATTAAAATCACTATTATTGGAATTTATATCATGCCCATCATTTAAATAAGCAGACATAATTTCTAAATTCTGGGAAAGCACATGTTCCTTTTGGTATAGAAGCCAAACAGTACTCCCACAGGGTTTAGACTGAGTCAGTACTGTATCAGGCCATACTCATTAGAGGCACTAGATATAGTAACACTGAAAGTGAGGATACCAACGATGCCATCATTTCATCTTCTTTTAACCTTTTCCCAAGTCAAAATAAATACTTAGCTTGTGAAAAATGAAGAAATGATAGGCAGTAACAGGTTTGCATTATTTTCTTGAAGGAAAGTGACTGGCATTAACATGATGAAAAGTTAGGAATGTTAATCATAAAGATGATTTGAATTGCTGTCTATAATAAATCAACAGAAGGCATTGTCAAAAATGATCAAGTGACAGATCATAAAAGTTTCTCTCAACTCAGACTTTACTGTTAGATATACATTCTTTGAATAATTGGTGGCGCAAAAGATAGGTTAGAAATATGGGGTCCAAAATTCTCTATAAAATAGCTTTATCTGTGCATTTTTTCTAAACACAGGTGGTGTAGCTGCTGACAAGTATTGTTTGACCTTGCATTAACCATTGTTTGCTTCACAGTATGCTACATATATTACAATTTCGTATTTTATTACCTTCCTTAGCCATTGAAATAAAGTTGACATACTGAGTGTCTGAGATGGACCACTCTGCACTGCAGTAACCATTTATAACTTTTTATTGTCTTCATAAACATGATTTATAAGATTCACAAAGACATAAAACTATAGCAGCATGCTACTTTTGCTGAATAACTAAATGCTAATTAGTTCCTTTATTCCTCATTGGAGAGAGTCACTATCATGCTGCTTAAGCTCACAATTCAAAACAAGATAGTTAGGTTACTTATCAAAATTGATTTTTTTCAGAATTCTTCTCTACTTCTATAAAAATGTGCCATCATAAACTCATACAAAAGCATATTTCTGGGGTTTTTTCTATGGAAAACCAGCAAAACATCCCACAGTCATTTTTTCAAAAAATCTTGCTGGATAGAAATTAGCATGTGCTGATTCTTCTAATTCACCACAGTTTCACTAGAAAATTGCCTTCAAAAGATGCAAATCTTAAGACTTCAAGGCTACCTCTGCCTCCATTATAAGCACGGAAACAAATTTATTTTCTTAACCAAGCCAGTGAAAAGTAGTATTTGAGCTTTGAAATTTACTTTTCCTTTTTCATTCCTATTTCTGTCCCTGTCCAATTTTCTTTATACACAAGCTTTTCGCATTGTATTTTCATGTACATGCATACATATACATGTATACAAATGGAATGTAGATACAGCACACCTCTCACATTTATATTTGCATCAAAAAATTAGATATTTACATTGGAAGAGAATCTTTCTTGTTAGTTTTCATCCATCTTTCACAATTTTCCATCTTTGAGAAACTCTTCCTGCTGTCATTCACCTCTCCATTCCCAGTTTCTCTTGTTTTTTTTTATTTTCCCTACTATTTAATTCATGACTAGCTAGAATCTATATTTCATTAAGTTGCATTCCAGGTGTTCTGCTTATGTTCTAGACCGAATAAAAATGAAAGTCAAACCCAACATTCTTTATCAGTCTCTTAAGAGAGAATTGGAACTGAGGTATTCTGAGACCCCAATCCCAACCTTTTCATCACAGACTACACACTAGGTTCTGTATCATGGAAGAAAGTACCAGAAACGTTCTCTCAGCTGTATTGCAGAACTCTGTTGGCAGGTATAGCAAATCAACCTGCTGCCATTTACCTAAGAGTATGAGATGATCAAGGATGTTTGAAAAGTTGGTCCTTAGTTTGATTTCAGAAAATCTTACCCTTGCCAGAGCTCAATTCAGATGTGAATACAGGTGCTAACTCACTGTGAGTGAGGTTCTGACATTTTGCTAGACGCCTCCACCTTGAACTTTCTATCATCTTGACAGTAGAATCTCATTTGCAGCAAAAGGATAAGAAAGACAAATCTGTGGCTTGACACCTTGTGACATCTTTCTATGGGTGATGAATTTCTCTAACATGACAGGTTCAAAGTTACTGAGCAATGGATGGATGAGTGACACAGTAACTTCAGGCTTGCTGAGAATGACAAGAATGCATCAAGTCATAAAAATAAAAGCAGTGTGACACCTCTAGGAATGGATATTTCTATGTACTTAAGTAGAAGTGAATGTATTTTATTACTTAGGTAGTTAAATTCTGTCAAAAGTAACAGATTCACAAGAGTCCATAAGTATATTTACTACTCCTTGCAGTCCTTTAATATTTTAACCCTGATAGAAATGCCTCAATGTAGGACATGTCTTGCTTTTCTTGTGCACAGACCATCAAAGTTTTTTTCCTAATCATTGCCTTGTCTCTTCTTTTCTTAAGCTTTTTTGGGTTTTTTCCTGTCAGTTTTTATTGCTATAGTTTACCTCTGCTTATTATTTCAGATCCCTATAACCTTTCTTCCCTCAAGAGTCATATTGTATGAAAGAGAATTTCACAGGTAATACACATGCTGATATTTAGAATACACATACATAGATATGAGAATGTACATACAGAGCCACATAGCTCTGGTTTCAACTGAGAAAATGACATGCAAAGATTGATACGACTCTGTGTCAAGACCTCAGGGTAAGACTTTCTGCTCAAACTATGGAAAACTCAGCTGTAATAACTTTCTCTTCCTTATGGAGTTTGAGCCTGTGTTCCTGAGGCAAAAGCCTTGAAAGCCTGACTCATGTGCTCTGAGTTTGAGCACCCTGTGCTATTCTTGCTGAAGCTGCTCTACTTTGTATGGGCTACTTAAGTATTCACTCTACCAGAGAGAAGCAAAATGTGACCATAACCCTGGCCAGGCATTGTCTTACATTTGAAGGGAGGAAAAAAAAATCTCTGTTACAGTTTCCTATTCTTACAATCTGTGATGCGCCTAGTCTGTGATTAACTTAAAAATTTATAACAACACATATTTTAATTAATAAAAATATTTATAATATACAAAGCAAATAAATAAAAAACAAAAATTATAAACAGAAATGAGATTTGCTTATAAAAAAGTTCTAAAAGGGGAGGTCACAATGAACTTTCTCGGGTAAATATACATTATTTTGTTGGCTTTCCTCCTTTTGTGAGAAATTATGACACTTCAAAAAAATCAAACTGCTTAAAGTTTATAATCATAAAAAACTGATTATCTATCCATGATTTTTCTAAATTTGGAGATTTCTCCTCTGATACTACAAGATGAGATAATCCATAGTTAATAAGGTTTCAGTAGCTGTAGTTAACTGAAGACATGTCCATTTTCAACAAAATATTCTCTTTGTACTAAGCAGGTATAGAAAATTGCAAATTAACATCTGTTAGTCCAGAAGTAATAATTAATTAGGGGACGCTAACTTTCTTTTTTTTTTTTTTTTTTTTTTAATTTTGTTATCCTTCAATTTTTCTCTTGGCACTCCATTACACTTTATAGGGAAGTAACAAATTTGATTTGCATGCCATTTTTTTAGCTGTCTGACTACAGGCAGAAATATCTAAATTCATCCTAGTACTTTGGAATGATAACTGTCTCCATATACTTTGTTGGCAATGAAAGGTCAAACAAAACATTTTCTTAGTTTTATTTCCTCTACAGCTAAAAGAAATGAGTTGAAATGACCATATATTTTAAAACCTGGATCTTTAGAAGCCAAATTTGTTATACAACTCACGGATCTTATTATCCAGCTTCTTTCTTTTCCCTTTGTTGGCAAAGGTGCCTTCTCTGCAACATAAACTCCCCAGAATGCCCCTCCTGCTCTGTGCAGCAGCAAGGTTTCCTCTGGCCTCCCACCATGACCTGTGGCTTCTCTAGCACTTCTCTCTGGGGGCTGCACTTGCAGCCTGCTGCCCACCTCAGGGGTTCTGGGCACCTCCTTCATTGCTAGCAGGGACTGGCCATAGCTCCTTGTGTCTCTTTACTGTGCTTCTCCCAAAAGCAACCTCACTCACCTGGTCATGTGTAGTCACAAGACTAAGAGCACTCCTGATAACACGACCTGCAGCACCAGAAAATAGAGAGAAATATTGACCATTTGTGGATTCTTCTCTTCCTCACACTTAAAAAGAAGAAAAAGACTAGAGTGATTATCTGCCAATGACAGGGTAAGGAGAGAGTTTCTTAGGAGTTGAACTTATGAGTGAAACAAAAAATTCCAAACTCCAACCACAGGAGCTGACTACCATCTAGCTCTTAAGATCAGTGGAGCTTTTTGTAGCTGTGTTTTCAGATACTTCTGCTTGGAAGAGCGGTTTTATTCCTGTTTTCTACTGAAAGTTATTACTCCTAATACAACCACCAAAAGTCATTGATACAGTATGAAAAGAATGTGGATGTATCATATGTAGTATGGCACAAGCTTATTTCAGATGATCTTGGCTAAGATATTTTTAATTGGTATAGTTTATTCTGACGTATTTTAGTCTTAGTTTGTCTCTACTCCTAATTATATAAAATTGTGCATGTTTCTATTTTAAAGAGTAATGCATTAACAGGTTGTTTGATGTTTTGAATTTCTGTCATGAAAGAGTATGGCTGGCTGCTCTGAGCTGGAAGTAGAAAAGATAAAAGGTTTTAAAGTTGTCTAGACTGCTTCTGTCTCAGGTGTAGCAGATCAGGAGGGCTTTAATAACTTCTAAATTGTCAACTTCTCAATATAATAAAATTGCACTTTAGTGTTCCATGTAAGCATTGAAAATAGTTTTTTAAATTTGACACATAATCCTAATGTTAATTTTCCCCCTAGTTTTCAGTGCAATTTTTGTAATAGTCTGATAAGTAAGTCTAGTTATAATTTTTTCTGTGGTCATGATAAAATATGGAAAATTCTTAATTTTCTTGAACAATTGTCAGTGGCATTTCTTTAATCATTTTAGAAAGGTAAATCATGGGTTATATTTTCTTTCAGTCTGTGACATTAGCTGAATCCTATTCTTAATGCTCTTAGCAAGGTACTGAAGCAGATGTTTCTCCACGTTCAGGAAAATAGTGTTCCCAACAATACTCAACAGCCACTTTTTTGCATGGTGGCTATTGCAAGCCCTGGAAGGAGATCATATTGATCCTACCAACACGCACTACTGATATTAAAATGAACTCCATTTCCTGTGAAAAAGGAAAGATGAAGACAAGAATTAAAATCAACATAAACATACTGTAAGACTTAAAATGTGGTAAGGTGCAAC
The DNA here is from genome assembly GCA_032173965.1 of Sitta carolinensis. Taxonomy (NCBI): domain Eukaryota; kingdom Metazoa; phylum Chordata; class Aves; order Passeriformes; family Sittidae; genus Sitta; species Sitta carolinensis. The sequence continues at coordinate 60,696,152 of CM063313.1, forward strand.
TACCTTCTTTCCTCATCTGTTTCTTTTTCTTCCCTTCACTTACAAAACTATTAGCAATTTTCTAGCACCACAAAGGCTAGTTAGAGCTGTTGTGTCTGGGCTCTGCGGGATGAATGCATTATAGATAAAAAGCCTCTTCGCACCCCTCAAATCCCATTTTCGCCTGCTCATGTGGCATTCACCCACAGTTCATAAACAATGTTTCCCTATCCTGAGTGAAGGAGACTCAGATTCAGCATGAGCCCAGCAAAATTACTTTTTCCCTTGCACAATTTTAAGGCACTGTGCTTTAGAAAGTATGGGAGAAGCCACTATGTAAGGTGTAAGAGAGCATGGTGAGAAAGGAAATAAAGGAAGGAAAAAAAAATAAGTGTTTACAGATGAGAAGTTAGAGAAACATAAATGGATATTAGATGACAAGTTAGAGGAATAATGGTGGATGAGAAGTTAGAGGAATATGAATTGCTTACACAGAAGAAGAAAAACCACAGAACTTAAAAGCTGCAGAGAAACAGTTTACTTCACCTATCCTTAATCTAGCTGCTATTCAACATATTTTATAGTCCAGATAAAAATACTCATCTCCTGTTGCACAGAGATGAAGACCTAGGCAGTTTAAAGTATATTTTTTTTTTGCTTATCAGACTCAAACTGTGCATTTTGGGTAGTATTCTGCTTCGTGTGGATCTGGTATACTGATAGTCTGGTATGGATCTGCCATGATAGCTAGTGGATGTTAATATCCATGAATTAGAACTGGACAAAATAATTTTCTAATTTTACAGATTAATTCCTTTTATCAAAACTTCTGATTTTGATCACATTCTAATGCATATTTTAAAGAATGGTGGAATGAAGGCTTCACCAAAGTCATAGGATACGAATTTACCTTATGTAATGCATGGAGAAAAATTGGTATTTCTGTAAATTAAAAAATAAATACAGAAAGAACCCAATACCCTGAAATCTTAATTTTCCTCAATAAGTATTTAAATAATATCGCTGCAGACCTAAAAACTGCTCTTAGTCAACAGCAAAGTTTTATTTAACATAAAAGAATACTAAGTAATATCTCCTCAATAGAAATAAGATAAGTTCTTCTAGCAAGGGTGAGAGATATCAATGAATATAATAGTTTCATATAAAGAAAGAAAATATGCTCCTTGCATACTGGAATTAAACTGACATTCCTGAGTTTCATAACTATTAGTAAATAAATTAATAAGGCGATTTATCATTGACAACTTGCTGTAATAAGCTTCGTTGATGAAAACCACATAGTCAGCAGTACAAAATTTATTTTTATGAAGGATACTTATATTTTGATTACCTGTGTTTCTCTATAGACTTGATGTCTATTATTGCATTTTAAACATCTGTATGTCACAGAGATTTATTTTGAAGCTCTTACTGCTTTCATTTCTTCCAAAACTGTGACAGTTTAACGGACCACTAGAAAATCCAATTAAATACTGTAGCAAATGGTTTGCTTCTAAAAAGGTGTTTGAACTACGATATACTCTTGGTGAAGGCTCATAAAGAAACATACAAATCAGTCTTCAATTTTATGAGAGAAAGCAAGAAGGGAATTCTGTATAGTTCACAGCATATGTAACAAGCATATAACTCTGCATTCATTCCTGAAACAAATATTCTATTCCAGTTTCATTTTAATCTTTATTTTAGCCCTAAATAGACAGTGTAAGTAATAGGATAAATGCATTCTTAAATAGCTATTATATTGTATATAGAAATAACATTACAACTCATATCAGTGTGGTACCTGTGAGCAAATACTAAGATGCAATAGGAAATATTTCTTGTATATAAGATTTCCTCTTAAATACATAATTCCAGTTACACATATAGAAATAAATATTTTCTTTTTTAATATGATCTTCTCATCACATCATCAGTTTTTAATGTGACATTCTCAACCGTCTACATGTCTTTTTCACATCTAACATTGTCACTTGACTGAGAAACAGACACAAGAGTTAAAGAAGATCCATGGTTTTGCTGTTTAGTTCTTTGTGTTTTTCTATATTCACAAGAAGAAATGTTCACTAAACCAGAATCTGAAACTAATACAAAGATGAAAATCATAGAAATTAATTTGGTTAGCAAAATGAAAAAATTAGTTTTGTATTCTTATTAGGTTAAAATATTGAAGTGTTACTAGCATGAAAAACATGGAAGTCTGCCAAGAATATCAACATAACTGACAGTATGAGAAGTGCAACCTGAAATTAGAGAATCACAGATAATGTGAGTTCCCAGTCCCTGAGTAATCCAGATGAGTAAGGATTGCACTGATACCTTTTTCTTTGGCAATACAAATGCTTATTGAAGAAAAATTGTACTTAGCATGAACAAGTTTTAGAGAAAGTTTTTACGGATTTCTAGAGTGCTCTTTTTGTCTTTTGTGTGAGTTAAACAAATTCACCAGAGTTCATAAAATGTTAAATATATAAGAGCCAGCAACACCTTCTAGAATACCTTACTCAGCAATTTTTTATTTTGAAGAAGACTAATGCAAACGAGGCCAGTAGTTATAGTCAGAAATTCTCCAACACTAGATCACTGTTTCAAACACTTACCAGTATTGACCTTTCATTGATTCTTTTTTTCTGTCCTGCCTAACTCTATTGGGAGTGCCTACTTTACAAACAGTGTGTGCCTAAGAATGAAGGATGAAAACTTTTGAGTTTTATCATATTGGTAAAGATGCTTACCTTCATATGTATTTGAATGCACTGAAATGTCCAAAATACACTAGTAAAAATTTCAGGAAAAAAGTTAAGGCCATGACAGTGGACACTTTTGTAAGTCTATGCCTGCCTTGTGCTCACATGATGGCACTGCATGGGTGTCTGAGATGAGATGAGATAAGAGATATGAGATGGTGGCCATATCATGCATGGCTTTTCCACACTATGGTGAGCTCTTAGAGTTCTGCAAAAAGACAACAAAGATCCAAATCCACTCTCTCTGCCAGATGTCCTTCCTAGGCCTGCAGAAGAGTTTGCAGCCAAGCAGTGTGTTCCAGTATATAACCAAATGGGAGAGTTCATCAATGGTGAGATATTAAAGCATCATTGTTACAGAACACCATTTCAGTATGTGTCAGAACCCAGGATGTCTCTCTGACAGTCCTGGATGATCCAAGCTCCAGCCAAGGGGCTTCAAAGCCCTGGCAGGGGGGCCAGAGACCCTGGCAGGCAGCCAGGGACTCCTGCAGCTTTGAATTTGATCCATGGAACAAATCTTCTTCATATTGTCCGAGGTGAGATTACTAAATAGAAGTCTAGGGGCAACCAAAAGAAATTTCAGGGTCTTGAGGTGATTGGTTTAAGGATGAGGACACCACAGATAGTGTTTTATTTCATTCTTTCACTAGGAGTATAGGTAGACCAACCAGAACAAAAATGGAACAAGGATGGTGTTACAGGCAGAATTTTTGGATTTTGATCTTGGGATGATCTATAAAATACCTCATGGGATGCACTTTCCTCAGGTGGTGAAAAGGGGTTTTACACAGTAGTAGCTCTGATTGATAGAACTTTTGGGTAGATTGGCCATGGGGACAGGGACAAAACCAGACTTTCCAGGGACAAGCAATGGGGCAGCATGGCAATATTTGAGGCAGTGCATGTTAATGAATTCTTCAGTTTTGTCTATGAGGTGTTGGCTACAATGAACTACAATTGAAATGTTCCTAGTCTGACATGTGCAGCATGAAGAATAAACAAGACTATCTTGCACCTTTGGGGCAGTCCAGAGAAATGGCATCACTGACATAAACAAAACCTGGTGTGATGAGTTCTGTGACTGGTGAGGATGAGGGATGGCTACAGGTATTTATAACAAAAGGCAGTATTGAAATACACCAGCCCATTATAACATGAGGATGGTCACCTCACTAGCAGGGACATGGACAAGGCAGCAGTGTTTATTGCATTCTGTGTCTCTGCCTTCAACACATGTGATGGCCTCTGCAGGTCCCAGTAGACCATGGCTGTAGAAATCATAATCTCCCAGTCAACCCTGGACTCGAGTGGGATTTGCTGCTCTAGGTGGATCCCTATAAATCTATGGAGCCTGGTGGAATTCACCCAGGAATACTCAAAGAGCTGGCTGGTGTCATCACAAAGGATCTCTCAATGACTTTTGAAGGCTCTTAAAAATCTTGAGAGCTCCCAGTCAATTGAAAACTAGCAAATATTGTCCCAGTTTTCAAGAAGCACAAGAGAAATGATCATGGTAACTGTGAGTCTTATTTCAGTGCCCATTAAAATTATGGAGAAGGATATTCTGGGAGTTACAGAAAATCACCTGAAAAACAACACAATAATTGGTCACAGCCAGAATAGCTTCATGAAGAGAAATCCCTGCTTGTCAAACCTGATTTACTCTTATCACAAGGTAACCCTCCTTGTCAGTGAGTGTACAAGGGAAGCCAATAATTGTAATACCTGTGTTCTTCAACATCTTTATAAACAAATTGGACCCAGGGCTTGAAGGGATACTTAGTAAGTTTGTTGATGACACTAAATTGAAGGATTTGCTGACTCCCTCCAAGGCAGAGAGGCCCTGCAGAGACATCTTGACTAATGACTTTCAAATCATTAGTCACCAACTACATGAAGTTTAGGAAGGACTAGTGACATACATATTCTGACTCTAGAATAGGGAAATCCTGGATGTATGGACAGACTGAGGAACAAGATGCTGGAATCAGCACAGCAGAAAGGAACTGGCGGTCCTGCAAGATGGTGAATTGAGCATGAGCCAGCAATGCCCTGTCAGCCAGGAGGGCCCCATGTCATTTGGGGGCATCAGGGACACCATAGCCAGCCAGGAAAGGGAGGGGATTGTCCTGCTCTGCTCTGAGCTGGGATGGCCTCACCTCCAGTGACGGGGACAGTTTTGTGTTCCACAACACGAAAAAAAAAAATAAAAATTCAGCTGTTGGAAAGCATCCAAAGGAGGCCATGGAGATGGTAAAGGGCTTTGAGGGGAAGTGTTGAGAGGAGAAGTTAAGGTAATTTTGTCTCTTCAGCCTGTAGAAAAGGAAACTGAAGGGAGATATCATTGTAGTCCACAGCTCCAAGTAGACCAACATCTCTTCTCTTTGGTGATATAACAGGACCCTGAGGAAATGGTATATATTTGTGTCAGAGGACATCTAGTTTAGATATTAGGCAAAGTTTTTTCACCCAGAGGATGGTTGAGCACTGAAACAGGCTCCCCAGGGCAGTGGTCACAGCCTCAAACCTCACATAGTTCATCACACTCTGGGGCACACGGTCTTGGGGCTGTGATGTTCAAGGCCAGAAGTTGGACTTTAATGATGCTTGTGGGTCCCTTCCAACTCAGGATATTCTACGATTCACTATAATTTTACTTATTTGTCCTAAAGAAAATAATGTTTAGATAGTAAGACTTACATGAAACAAGTAAAATAGAAAGGATGTTTGATTGCTATAGTATTTTTATTCCCTTGGAGACTCACTTCATTCCCCCAGTACGATGATGACGACTAATATAACTGGAGAAGGAAGGTTATTACCAGATAATGAAACCTGTTTATTGTGTCTTCTGCTATTAGGATGAGCTATTTTCCCCAGTAGATAATTCAGGATATCTCAGGGATAGCACATTTTACTTGTTTTTGCTTCTTTCTTCATTTTTTCATGATAAGAGAAAAAATGGCATCCCTGATCAAAAGAAGCAATTTAAAGGTAGAAAGTTTTTCTAAAGTTCATATTAGACTCCTAATATATTCTGGGAGTTTCTGTAACCACTGGGACCGATGGACTTTATCAAATGCAGGCAGGTTACGTCCATAATGATTTGACTCATGGGTGAGCAATGGCAAGGAGCTTTAAAAATATGTGTGTTATGGCCAAAAATACACAAGAGAAGCCCTCTACATATGTTCCTTAAGGATGAACAGAAGAAGATTTCATTTAGCAGTCCTGAACTCTACAATAATTCAAGACAGGTTTTAGGAAGCCACCAGCTAAATTACACATGGCCTCTCCCAGTGTTTTTTTCATCTCCATTCCCAGCCTTGGCCCTGCCTTAATGCACATGACAAAGGGTTTTTTTAATTGATATAATTTCAAGTATAATATGAAATGTATCTATCACTGTTAGAACAAAAGGTTTCAATCATTCCCCAAATAAAATGCTGTACATTTGTAAGCGGTTTTTGCATTTATCATTTTTGCCTTTTCTGATAGAAAACACTCCACTAAAAACTGTATTACCTCAATAATATTTGGAAATTTGCATGACACAGAATCTTCATAATTTTTATATCCCTAATGTTTTTAGGCAGTTGTTCCTTGATGAAATTTAGTACATGCTGGAAAAATTAATAAGATTTCACAAGAAGCAGTTACTTCAACATATTATTTCTTTTAGTTCATTCACATCACTTGTTTTAATAAGAATATATTTTGATCCTGAAGGAATTGTATAATTAATCCTTTTTCATTTATAAGTCTCATCTCATGCATATTTTGTCTCTCTGTGGTGAACAGGGATTAATTATGCTTTAGTACCAATTCCACTGTGCAGGAATGTTGAAGTTTGCTCAGGAGCAATACTTAGGAGGATGATCAGTAGAGGTGTGTGGATGAAGTGATAGGCACAACAGCTGAAGGAAGTAGCAAGAAGTCATCAGGTTAAAGAGCCTTAAAACACAGAGGGTAAAGAATAAAGTTTTGTGATTTAAAAGGCACATGAACAATAAAACCAGATAATTTGTCTGAGGAGAGAAAATGAGGGATGACAATTAGAAAATTGTATTCACTATATTGCAATATATATTGCCCAGTGTTCCTCTAAAAACTTTGCTATAATATTGTTGTCCGTAGATACTCAACTCAAGTTTGACCTCGGTTTTGAGCCTTACCAAAAAAACCTAAAAATTCAAGGGTTTATATTTAGATATAGATACATATACATATACATATACATATACATATACATATACATATACATATACATATACATATACATATACATATACATATACATATCTACTTCCTATGGAAAGCATGTTTCCAGATTTGCCCTGTTAGCACAAGAATTAAAAAAAGTATCATGGGAGCGCAAATACCCAGCTTGTTGGCAGCTTTAAAGTGCTAGCTTTATTCTGTTCTGTACTGCTTTTGACACTGGCTTTTACTTGATTTATGTGCTTCATGTATTAGGCATTACAAAGCTTATGTTTTTACACTGAAGGAAAAGATAAATCACATAGGATGAATAAACAGACTCAGGATTTAATACAGTAAGAATATAATTATTTTTAAATTCTGTCAAGTGTTAACAATCCCGTAGTAGAGGCATAGGGACATTGTTTCTTTTTTTATATATTTCTTCTATTTCTCTGCTTTTGAAATCATGGAGTAAATTTGGGTATTTGTTCTATCTTTACATTTTTGTCCCAGAAACCTAGACCAGATACTCACTGCTTGTGGCAGGGTTAGAGAGGAGAAATGACACCTGCTAGTCACCATTATTCGTTCCAAAGGGTGGAAACCTATAAAAAAGCATTATTTAGATTAAACTAATGTTGACTTGTTAAAAGTATTTATAGAAATATCTCTGAGGTAACATATTCTTCTGCCCTATAGGTTTAGCATGCTCATACAGAGAACAAGAAGGAATAAAACAATCAACTCAATAAGAGGTGGCATCCTGTTCATAGCAGTGTCTAAAATGGAGGGTTCCAGAGCTTGAAGAAGCTCAGTTACCATCAATATTCCATTTCCTGTAGTACAGTATCCCCATACTGGCAATACTTTTCTGTTAAACAGAAACTGAGGATAATCTGGGCATTTCATTCCCATAGCAGTAAAAAAACCCAAAAGCACATAAAAAAGAGAACTATTGCTTGCCACTGTTCACCAATAAAACAAAAATAAGAAAAAATTTGTCTACTTAGAAGCATTTAAGAAAATAAATTCATGTTTTCCACTCTAGTAATTTGAGAATCTACCCTCAGCTTTCTGTTCATGCTTATTTCCCTGAGTAAACTATCACTGTATAAGGAAATATCTCCTTTGATTTCTGTCATCCATAAATCCCCTTTTTTTTTTTTTTTTTTCTTTAACCCTTGAAGATGGAATCTATCTTTCATGGTTTAGCAAACCAGTGCCTCACAACTGTTTTCAAAGTATGTCAGTACTAGCAAAAATGACCATTTTAAAGGAGAGTTTCAAAACTTCCTTACTCTAATAGTACTAACTGTTTTAAGAAGTTCCTAAATAAATCTGCAATTTGGTTACACAGAGTTCTGTAACAAACCATTCATTTCCCTATTTCCATTTAGTGGAGAGCTGTTGATTTGAAATAACAGTATGAATATGGAAGGCAATGGAAAGAATTAGAAGTGGCTAGTGAGATAGCTGTTTTAAGTCAGGGTGCAGGAAACAAATTTCAGGTGGAAAGGATTTTTTTTTTTTTTTAAGGAAAATTAATAATTTCAAATACTTAAAAACTAAATTAAACTTTCAATGCATACGGTTCATCAAGTCTTGTTTTACTTTTACAATAAAAATGCAAATTTTAGGCAAATTATAGCAAAAAGTTATTTGAGAAATCAAATAGATCTGAATCTTCTATTAGTTCTTTGATTTTTTTTCTTAACAAAAATGTTTAATGAAAACAACAATATATTCTCACAGGTTCACTGAAAGAGTAACTTTTCTCCAGGAAGTTCAACTAATTTTGGTTTATCTCAGTTTAATGCATGAAAAATCAAGAGATATACTGAAATCACAGTGCAGGACACATCTACACCCATTTTTTTTAAGTACTGGTAATTTCTGACAGACTTTTAGGACTACTGTTCACATGCTTGAGTAGTTTGCTCTTAGTACTACATTTGAAGTCGTAGTAATTACACACTATGTTATTGTACTGTATCAACTGAAGCGTCAGAGTAGCTAAAAGCCTGGCAGAAGAAACAGACTACTGCAGCATAGAAAAAACTAACAAAAAATTATTGTGTTAATAAGGTCATATCATTAGACCAAAACTTTAAAACAGAACAATGAAAAAAATAAGGAAATGTGGACTTTGCATCAACAGTCTTGGCAGAAGAATGTCTTTCAGAGTAATCTCAACAAGCCGGAAAAATGGGCCACTATTCATATTCTTCAGGTTCTTTGCTGTTTTTGTCAGAGGTGTTCTGTGTGGCAGAACAAGGGTCAACAGCATTAAGATGAAATAAGAACTTTGACTGGTCATGAGTGGAGTGGACCAAATGGACATCTAACTGGACAGACACTGAGTATCCTGGTCTGACTTCAAGAGTGGTTTTCAGCACAATTCTGGACTGGTTGGCCAAGGATATATGCTATGATTGAGCAAACCTCTCAATTATCAGCAAACTTTTACTTCTATCACAGCAAAAGCTTTGGGGATGGTTGAAAGAGCAAGCTTCTGTTTTTTCTTCTGTTCTGTTCTGCTTCTGATTCTGGGAAAGTGCTTACCAAACCTGTGGAGTGTACAGTGAAAGGGGAGATGTAGTTGAGGTAACTGCTACACACCCACAAGGATATTAGGAAGCTATGTCAGCATTTTGATATGGAAAGTCAGAATATATTATGCCGTTTTATTTTTCTTTTTATTGAATTTTGTAATTTAGACAATATACTGTTCTTATAGCAGAGTGTTGATAGAGAAACAGTGTGTGAGAACTCAGAGATGATGTTGAATAATGCTGAGATGTCTTTCACGCAAATTAAACTTTCTGTGGTGGTCTAGTTACAAATTTTATTAAATGTGATTTACACCTTGGTGGATTTTCAAGTAGAAGTGCTCAATTTTTTATTCCCAGTTCTAATTCGAAGGTAGACCTCAAATCAAACATTTAAGAAATCTTCAATTTCAAGATAGATTTCTTTTACTTTAATGACCTCTGCAAATTCAAGGTCGTGGTGGATTGACCCTGGCTGGATGCCAGAGGCCCACCAAGACAGACTACTGCTGCCCTCCTCAGCTGAGCGTGGGAGAGAAAATGCAACAAAAAATTGTGGGTTGAAATTGGGAAGGGAGATCACTCACTCATTGCCATCATGAGCAGGCTCATCCTGGAGAATTTCATTTAATAATACCAGGACCTTGTCATGTAAACCCCTCACACAAGGAAAGGCAGAAGTCTGCAAAGACACTTCAAAAGAAAAGTGATAAATTCTGTCACCAAAAAAATTTAGTTCACCTGTACACCTTATACTTTCAAAGATTTTTGTACCTACTCAGCTAATTGTTTGAACACTTCTGATTAAACAATTCTGCAAAAGAAAATATTTAAACATATATAGTTCTGAGAAATTACTATGATTTTTTTGTATGTCTGTGTGACCATACAGCTGCTTAACATGTATAAAATAACATCATTAAGGGTTTTCATTTCAGTATCCTTGTGATGAATAAAATAATCAAGTGGCAGAGCTTGCAAGTATAATTTTCTTTTCAATCTCTGTAAAAAATAATAGAAGTGCATAATTTCTTTGTTCTTCAGGCCACTTTTAATGAGTTTATGGAAATTAATGTATTGCATATAACATAAAAATGGAATCTTGTCAATTAATAATTTCAACTGGTGACATATATCTTCTAGTGAATTATCTGTGAACAAAAGTTATCCACTTACTGCAAACAAGACTTCGACAAAAAGCATTAAATGGCCAGAATTGAAATTATTTTCTCATGAGCTAATGATTACATTTAGAACTATTTTTCAACTCAAAGTGGAGTATAATATGGCAATTTTAATGCAGCAATTTAAATAAAACTAATGAAGGTAGTGTCTGCATTTTGATCACCAGAAAAATTATGCACAGCTCCATTTAGGTCTGGAGGGATGATTTTATTCCTGTCACAAAGTCTTTGAACAGAAATATAACTTTCTTTTGATGATCATGTGCTTATCTCTATAAATTTTATATAAGTATAAACTTTATACTTCTAAAAAAAGGGTATGGAGAGGGATGAGATGATCTCTTGGGAAAACATTCAAGCATCTTAAATGAAGAAACAGTGAGCCTATGTCATTTTGTCTGTAGAAGCCTAAAATACTCCTCATTACCTCATTATGGAAGTTAACTATCACTTTAGAGTCAAACCTATTTCATCTTCCTCAAATGCCTCTTACTTTTATATCATATCCTTTAAATAGCTTGCAGTTTTGCATTATTTCAGACTATGTTAATAGAATATCTACATTAAAATCTTCATCCTTAAAATTTTAGCTTGTTTCAGATGTTTACCTAGCATGAAGAACAGATTATGATTTTTTACTTGCTCAGCTTCTTTCAAATAGCCCAGTCTCCTATGCTATTGTACATTATTTAAAAAGAGATCATGATATCTCTAATAGATTAATTATTTAGAATTATCCATTAATTTCCCCAGTAAAAAAGCTTTGGTCTGTAGATCAATGAAATTGCAAGTATTATAAGGATATAGAATTGGAAATAGAATTTTTATTCAAGGCAGGCAACTGTAACCTAATTAACATATCAAGAAAAAGTAAACTTCAAATGTTATATGCAATACATAATATTTATTATCTACAAAGTGTTATTTATGCAAATCAGCTACTGAGACACCAGCAATATTAAGCCATTCTTTATAGATTTTACCAGTGTAACAAAAACATTTATCACATATATTTTCAGTCAAACATTAAACACAGGAATATTTGATCACATGATCCAAAAAAGTTTGACAGGTTAAATTATAACAAAGGCTTGGTTCTTGAGCTCCTAACTTTACTATCTCAGTATTTACCCCCACAGAGTCACCAAGGCTGGAACAGACCTCCAGATCACCAAATCTAACTGTCAACCCAGCACTATGTTCACTTCTAAACCATGTGAAGTGTCACATCTACATGTTTGTTGAACATTTGCAGGAATGGTAACTCCATCACTTCCCTGGGAAGCCTGTTGCAATATTTTACAACTGTTACAGTGAAGAAACATTTCCTGATACCCAATGTAAATTTCTGCTGGCACAACTTGAGGCCATTTCATCTTGTCCTGTCACTGACTGCCTGCAAGCAAAGGTCAACACCCACCTGGGGACATCCTTCTTTCACGTAGGAGCAGAGAGCAATAAGGTTACACCTGAGCTCGTTTTCCCCAGGACAAACACCTCAGCCCCTCCTCATATGACCTGTATTCCTGACCGTTGCCCAGGTCTGTTGCCCTTCTCTAGAACTGCTCCAGCACCTCAATATCTTTGTTTTTGTGTGGGACCCAAAACTGGACACAACACTGAGGGTGCATCCTTAGGTGCCCAGTACAGGGGGGTGGTCACTGCCCTGGTCCTGCTGGCCATGCTATTTCTGACGCAAGCCAGGATGCCCTTGGCCACCTCAGCATACCCTGACTGATGTTGAGCCACTGTCGACCAGCACCCCTACGTTCTTTTCCACTGGTCAGCTTTCCAGCCACTCTTCCCCAGCCTGCAGTGCTGTCTGGGATTGCTGTGTACTGTCCAAGAGCAGGATCCAGTACTCTGCCTTATTGAAAGTCACATCATTTGCCTTGGCCCATCAAACCAGCCTATCCAGACCCCTCTGCAGAGCCTTCCTGTGCTCCAGCAGACATTCCCACCCAACTCAGTGTCATCTGAAAATTGACCGAGGGGACACTCTGTCTCATCATCCATATCATCAAGATATTAAACAGGGCTGGCTTCAGCACAGAGCCCTGGGGAACACTAGTGCCTGGCCTCCAGCTGGATGCAGCTCCATTCACCTCCACTCTTTGGGCCTGGCCATCTAGCCATTTTTAACTCAGAAAACAGTGTGTCCATCCAAGACATTGACTACCAGTGTTCTTCAGAATTATGTGGGACACTATCAAGGGATTTACTGATGTCCAGATTGACATACCCACAGCCTGTCCCTCACCTACTAACTAAACTATCTTCTTGTAGAAGAGCACTAGGTTGGTCAAGCAGGACCTACCTGGGTTGCTCTGTATATGCCACATGATCGCATGCAGGCGATCGGCTCCATGACCTTCTCCAGCACTGAAGTCATGCTGGCCTCCTCCTTCTGGCCCTTCTTATCACATTTGCCAGCTCCCAGTCACTTGGAACCTTCACAGATATCCAGGACTGGTGGTAAATGATTGGAAGTGGCTTGACAAGCTCTTCCACTGCCTCCCCAGTACTCTACTTGGGTAGATCCCACCCAACCACATGGACTCATGTGGGTTTATGTGGCATAGCTGGTTGCTGACCATTCCCTCATGCATTTTGGGAGCTTCATTCAGCTCCCTCTCTCTATCTTTCAGGGGCTGGGTACCTTGGTGACAACTGCTCTTACTGTTGTTAAAGACTGGAGCAAAGAAGGAGCCTATTTTTCATTCTTTTTCTCTGTGTTTCTGCCATATCCAACAAAAAGCAAAGATTCTCATTGGCTTTCCCTCGACTTGCTGCTGAGGTATTTGCAGGAATACTTTTTATTGTCTTTCACATATATGCTCAGATTAAGTTCTAAATTGACTTTGAACCTTCTAATTTTCTCTTAATAATTTCAAAACACCCCTCTAGTCTTCCTGAGGTGATTGCTTTTCTTCCCCTTTTTCATCTGCCCCTTTTACTTCCTTAATCTAAAGTAAAAGCAGTTAGATTCTTAATCTGAATAAAATACTATAACCTCTTGAAACATTACTAGATTTTATCATTCAATTCATATTGAAGTTTCTTGAAATAGTTGAGCTGATCCTTTTAATATCTAGAGCTTTTTCTCTTTTTTTCATTTACAATGGAATTAAAAGTTAATGATAAAGTATGATATATTAAAAGATAGAGGAAATAAAAATATTCTTAACTCAGTGATTACTTCAATGCACTATTCCTAAATTGGAGATAACTGAAGTGCATTAGGTATTCTAATTTTTCTTAATAATTTCATTCCAAAATGATTTATGTGTCCAGAACTTTATTACTGAGGTACATTACACTATAAAACCTGTTGCTTAATCAACTTCTATTCTACCTGCCTATGGGTCACCCCTAATTAAGCAGGTCTCTTTTGCTACCTTGAGCCTGTTTTTGTAAATATATTGTTAAGACATGTTGCACAAGAAAATTTTCCAGTTGTAATTGATTAAGAGATGAAGTTAATAATTGATTTTCAATGAGTGTAATAAACCAAATTATTAGAGTGTATACATTAATACATATTATAATTTCTCCTCTTAATTACTATCAAGACTAACACTTGCCTAAGAGAAATCTGACCTCATCCATTTAGTGTTTACCTTTGAAGTCAATAAATTGCATTGTCTTTCTCTGAAGGAGTCAATACCTGTTTATTGTGAGTATGATGAATACTTATATATAAATTTGTATGAGAATACATTGACAAACACATGAAGAATTATGAGAAATATGGTTTGATTTATAAGCCAACACTCCTACCTTGTAACAAGGCCTGCTATTTTTTAAAAATTTTACCTATTTTTTGGTTACTGATTTATTCACAAACACTTTCTATATTTTTCTATATCACATAAGCTTATTGTTCACATGATTTTGCTTAAGAAAATTTCAATCTAGTCTGAACAGTGAGTGTTAAAAATTCAATGCCAAATATTATTATCTCATACAAGTGCCTGAGCAGGAAAAAATATTATTTTTTCTTCTGTGACAGGATCAAATCATGTTATCTACAGATAGATATAAATGACTATAGCTGTAGCACCAAAGGGCCTTGTACTTTTGCAGAGAAACCTGGTCAGAGCACACCTCTCTTACACCCAGTAAGCATATGTCATCTGAGACTCTTGCCCCTCTCAGATTTTTGTTAATCCTTTCACAACACAAAACCAGGATAAATTTGTTGTTTTGGTTTTTATTAATCTTGTGTAAACAGTGGATATATACCACCAAAAACAGATTGCATGGCATTTACTTGGCCTCAACATTTTTGGCATATTTTTATTTCCTTCTCTGCTATGGAAAAACTCAAAGGTACTCCTTGTGCAGAGTATTTAACTGTTGGTAGGCACTTGGTGAAGAAGATTATATTTTAAGTCTTTAAGTTTCATGAGTGCAATACTGCATGCTTAAAAACCGTATCTTTGATATTTAATGGTGTCATTTAACACTTGAGTGGGCCACAGCCAGGAATAAAATTTACCTCTGTTTGACTAACAGGTTTGATTTTGCCAGGAGTGTGACCAGATAAATAAAAGGTGATTAAAATTAATGAAGCTGTGAAAACCTTAAAAGCCTCATCTAGACAGAGAATTTTTAAGCCTGGTGAGTTTTCAAGTCTTAAGAGAGCTTAATGAAATTTTTACCAAATTCCTCACCCTAATACATGCAAAGACTTAAAACAGCCAAGTTCCATTCCCATTATACTTTTTCTGTACTGAAGACAACAATATTTTTCCCTGTCAGGTTTCATATGAAAATGAAAAAATCAACTCCCTGGAATGAAATACTGTCAGTTTTCAAGCTGGAGTTTCATCCTGGTAAGTGAGCATGGCAGCCAAACAGCAAGGGTCTTGTGAGATCTTCCACCACAACAGGCTTGAAAGGGTGAAAAAGGGGTGAACAAGAGATAGAAGGCAAGTCCTTCAATGACTCACTAGTTTTTTACTTCTGTGGGTAGTGTCTGATTATCACTGGCATTCACACATTTAGATCGGGCATGCTATTAATATTATATTGAACAAACGTGTTATTTTTGTACAGACAGTTAATAGAATTAGAGCTCCACAAAGTCCTTTTTTGTATATTATTGCTACTTTAGCATGGCAAAACTTCACTTGTGAAGTTTGAGCTCTCACCTGTGCAGTACTCTAGTGTCTTGTCTTTATTATGACATGGTAATACAAAAACCATCAGAAGGAAGTCCTGAGAAGGAATATCTTTTATTCCCCAAACAACACAGTTAATCACAAAGTTGAAAATTAACTTCATAAAGCATGTAAAGGAATTCTCTTTCCTGCCTGCTAGTTCTTATGAGCTGAGTTGCCAGCTTTGGTCCTGGAGATCTCCCAGAGATGAGTGTACTGTATTCTCTCTATCTTGAGCTTCATATTCACTGGTAAATATTTTGCTCTCTGTATATTCAGAAATTAAAAATGTAAAAATCACCCATCCCCAAAGTATTTACTAATGAGGTGATAAGAAAAATTCCTTTTGGATGGTAATAAAGTCCAGTGACAATGAGAATGACAATGAAAAAATTTCTAAGAATGCAATGCAAAAAAGATAGTAATTTACTTTGTATAACAGTAAAAAAACATACACATCCTACCAAAACTACAAAACATTCTGTCAGAACTAATTCTTTATAGTCCTTGGGGAAGCTGATGGATTGTGATTGCCATGAAGTCTTCTCTTCTGTTTTTCAGTAGTGACAGGACTCGTCTAGACTTAAAAGTGTAGCTCATGCTTTCTGGGTGAAGCAAACTGATGCTAGAAAATCACCTAACATGTAGATGGACCTTTACACATAAATTACACAGGAATTTCACAGACTGAAGTCTGATAGCAAACTAGGGAGCCATGTGACATCATCAAGAACATTAAGAGGAGATTGGCATACTGACAGTTACTTTCACTCTATGCTTACTATACACAGAGTTTAACCATATATGTAAAAAGCATGTACTGAGTTCTTCCTTGCTGTCTCTGACTAATTAAATTAATAAGATCCAGCATACTAACAACTGTGTTTTCTTAAAAAGAAAAGCATGGGTTCAGAACGAGGATATGGGCAACATCGAAAGAGAAAAGTGTCAGGATAGAAAGCGTTCTGGTAAAATTTAGATCTGCAGTCATGGACTTCAAGTCTTAACTGAGAAGCAAATAGGTTTGATTTTTACCTGATCGTTATTGCTGCAGCATCCAGAAAAATTAATCCCAGATCTGAAGATCTATGTGTAATAATTTTTAAATTATTGGATTTGATTCCAATTTGCAATGTTTTGATTCATGCTATTTAATCTAATTATAATGGAAATTAAAGCTACAGCTAAAACAAATCATCTCCCACCAACAAACACACTCAGATAAGGAGATGTGAAAATGTATTCTCCAATTGCCTTTATAAAAGCATGCTGTGACTCTTATGCAGTATCTGAAATTAGTGATATATGCCTAAAGCCCTCAGTAAATAAAGCATTTCAGAAGGTAAGGTGTCTTGGTATTTCTCATAGATTTTAGTATTTGTCTTCAAATCACTGTTCTTGCATGGAAATTGTTGGATCAGGTTTCTAAAATTCTTGAATGTCCAAGGTCACTTGCACAAGATTCGGGATTACATCTGGCAATCACACTGATGTACTTCAACGTTGAATTTACTAAACACTATGTTTTTTGTTAAAGCTTTAGCCTAACTAAAAATAGATACTAAAATTATACAACCATTTGCAAATATCTGTGTCTTTTTATCTTTTGGGGGATTCCATATAATTTGTGTTAGGTTTACTGGAAGCATTTAAGCATATGCATTTTAGAATAAATCACTAAGGTAATATTTGTTTTGAAATTATGAATTTGCCATTGATTATGAAATAATTCTTTCTTGAGATGAAACTTTAAAGACATTCATGTAAAAAGCTGAAAGAGCTTAGGGAACACAAAGCTCGGCTGACTTTGCATACCTTCATTAGTAAGAACTTTGTATTGCCTGCAGAAATTTAACATTTTTACATTCAAATCTTCTCCAACTTAGGGAGAAGCATTATGGTGCTAAATTTGTACATGGAAAAATCCCTGGATAATGTTCTGAATTAATGCATTTGAAGCCATTGGAATTTGTTACACTGTGTTGCCTGGAAGTCTGTAACTCAAAATCAGACTTTGAAGAGTAGAAATGGAGACAATAAATGTCTTTCTCAATTTTCCCTTAAAAAAAAATCAAATATTTTGAACGCATTTTGCACAATATATTGAATATATATAATTGAATATATAATATTGAACAGCAATTAAGGCTTTATAGACAAGTTCTTAATTTACAACTTACTACTTGCAAGCATATTAGCCTTTTAGGATGAAATTGTTGTTCTAGGAATTTTATAGAGTTTGATGATAAAGAATAATTATAAAAATAGTAAGTATTCACAAACCATTCTGCTTGTTTTAACATATCTCTAAAATATTACCATTTCATCTTTTCTTCAACTTATAAAAAAATTGTGTCCTTTTTTATAATAATGCCAATTATCCTGACATGGATTTGGTGTGAAAGAAATAGAGGTTCCAGAGTATCAGGAAATTAAAAAAAAAAAACTAATTTAGAAATAGATTTATAGACACTTTCCTAACCAGATTTTGTACCAGGCCAGCTATGTGATTGTTTCTGACAGAGAGATTTGTGCTTATACACAGATGTGTGTAATTCTCCTGCTTGAGACCTGACGATTTCTGCGCATGACTGAACAGGGGTCGAAGCCTGCAGTCTATATCCACGAGATTTCCCACTGCATGCACAGCGTTTAACAACATCAGGGGAAGCTTTACCAGCAGCTGTGATACAGGAATTTTTGCTGCCTCATGACAATGTAGGCATCAGCTAGTTACCCTCAGCTCAGTTTTGACCCAGTAATTAATTTTTATGAAACTCCAAACATTAAAAATTTGCTTCTGTGACTCAATGTAGTTGTTCTCTCAGAATTTCCATGTGGAATATTTATCTCCAGGATTTTATATGTTTGTTCTAAAATTGGTTTTTTAGACTAAGATTTGCTATTTCAAATAAGGTTTTCCCTGGTCTAAAAATGGGAATGGAATTTGAAGTAGTACAATCTTATAAAGCTAAACTCTAACAGATATATTAGATTATATTTAATTGAACCTTAGTGATCAGGTGTTTTCAAAAGCATTTTTTTTTTCTAAAAAACCAAATCCAAAACACAGCTATAAAACCATTTACTATTACTATGTTTTTCAAGAATAATGAATTTATATGATGAAATTAACATATCTGAAACAAATCAGATATCACTAATGGATATTGACTCAGTAGGCTAGGTAGAACTAGATTAAACTAGATTGAACTATTCTTGGTTAACAAGGCTATTCTCATGTTTATCTTCACCACAAAGAAAAGTGTATGCACCTAAGTATTAAAGTCATCCTCTGAGAAGGCCATGGGATCGTTTAAATTGAAGGGACTTAGCTATTTTTTTGCATGTAGTAGCACTAAGGATTTAAAAAATGAAAAATAAGTAACAATCTTGAAATGACATTTCTCCTAGTGAGCATTCATGAAGCTTTATTACAATATATGTGACAATTAAAGAAAAGGTATTTCCTTCTCTTGAAAGATCATATGTGAGACATCAGGGGAGAAAGAGATTAAATTGATTGCATTGATTGAAATGCAGAATGAGCATTTCTCCCTAACTCCATCTTTCTAACACCAAAAATAAAATAAATCTTAGCAGTTGTCAGTGAGTAAAGGCATTCATTCTTCACTGACTGATCACTGACAAAGGTCTCTGAGGAGATTTTTCTGCAAAACACTCTCTTCATGTGTTTTTTCTACAATGGCCATTTATTTTTCACTTGGCAAATTAAAATTTTCAATAAACTCATTTTTCTCATTTGGTCTCTATTTCAAGTCAGTGTTTGTTTGGTTACATTCTCAAAAAGGTAGAAGTATGCCCTGGCACAAAAAAATTTGTGGAGATTCATTCAAATAGACTGTCAATATTTGATTGAGAAAGTGCAGTAATGAAGAGTAAAAGAGTGACAGAAGAGTGTAAACAGCAGGTAGTTCACAGATAAGGGTGCAACCTTAGCCGTGTCCTCCAGAGCTGAGGCACAGCAGGATGCTCTCTCTGACGTTGTCTCAGAGCATCCTGTTGTGCCTCTCTGCTGCAGGGACATATGGTGTCTGAATTCCTCGTCTTTACAGTGTCATATCTCACTCTTAATACCGTCTTGTGTAAGAAGAATACAGAACAGGGCACTGCCAGGGAACTCCTATAGTCTGCCTACCTGGAGTGCTCATCCTTATAACAACAAAAGCTTAAACACATAGCAAGTTACGAGTGTTAAAAGGCAAATGTAAAACCAGAGAATTTACAATGACTTAAACATTAATGGGTTAAAAGAACTGATGTGTGAAAGCTGTTATTTTTTAAGTGTCAGGGCAGATGCAGCACAAATTTATGCTTGCTACCCTGATGTGAAAACAATCAGAAAATGAACTGCAGAGCAGGATTGCTTTTTAGATTCAATTAAAACCTGGGTATATGTGTCTGTGTGCATTTTTCTCAATTACTTCTACTTTTCTCTTTGGGCAATTCTAGCTGCATTGCACTTGGGGAAAAAAGAAAAAAAAAAATAGAGGTAGAATATTAGATTCAGGTAAATGTCATTTTCTCCAATAAATGTAGAAAGTTCCTGAAGATCAACGTAGAAGAAAATTAATATGATTTTTCCTATTTTCTATCAAAATCTGCATTTACTGTGAACATGCCAGTACCCTGGATTCACTCCCAGAATGTAGATTTGGGAAAAAAGTAATTTCCTAATAGCATTAAAATCATAAACTGCAGAAATGAAGACTTAAATTTCAAGCCCTGAATAGGCCAAGGGAGAAAAAACATCAGCACAGGAGAAAGAAGCATCTTGCATTTAATCTGATAAAACTGTTGAAAATGGAATAAAATTGGAATCGCATTCCCAGGAGCATTAATATAATGCCTTTCAGGAATTGGCATGTCATCTCTAACATGCCAATGTTATTTCTAACTGAAATACACTTTAAAATCTACAATTGATACTAATGAAATAGGGAGCAAGAAGACAATTCATCTCAATCACTCCTTTCCAAATAAGTGAAATTGAATTGGTTGAGATATGATATAAGTATTTAGACTTAAGGGTAGCCCTGTTAGTACATTACTGAGGTTCTTTGTGTAAGTCACACCCAGGGTGTGGAAACAAATGTTCTTTCAGCCCCACAGTGAGTTTTTGTTCACTTTCCCCACTGAAGTGACAGTGGCATGGCAAATGAGTGTTAACCAAGTTGAAAAGTGTGCTAGTACTGCTTCGTCAGCTCTGGTTTGCCATCTTCTCATCCCCTTAGCCTGGTCTGTACTCCCTCAGCCACAGAAAAAATGTGTAGCAAACCAAATAATTGATAAGTCATCATTGGATTTCTTCGACCTGTGTGTTATGAAAGATGCCCGCACACATTGCTGTATAAATAAATTGTCTAGAAAGAAGAAAGTTTATCTTCTTCTTACCAGTACCTGAATCATAAAACTGGTTGAACCATTTTTTGATTTTTCAAATTATTTTGCTTTCAGAGATACAGTAACAAAAATAACCTTTAGGACATCCATTTGAAATGCCAAACTCTATGAATACGTCAAGAGTTCCCACCTGTTTGATGTTGAAAAAAGCAGCTCAATTTCTTGAAATTGTGTCTCACTACTTGAAGATATTTGATTTAAAAAAGATGACATCTGCCTTGTTACTACCCAACTTTTTCACGATGACCTTCTCTTTCCCCTCAGATGTGTACCAAAGCACTGAGAAAAGCACAAAAATAAATTGTTGTCTCTCATATCAGACTTTCACCTGTCAGTGTTGACACAAAATTACCTGGTTTCAAGTAAGTCCCTGTGACCTGTGTGCTGGTGTTGGAAATGCTAAAAATCACAATCCAAGATATCAAAAGTGCTAAGTTTAAGAACTACTCAGATGACCCTCTGTTATCTAGAATTAATGCCATGAGAATATGGTTTTTCCTGATGTCTCTTATTATGCCCTCTTCATTCCAGGATATCACCCAGATTTTACTTTCATCCTGTACACATTAGGACAAATAATTTCTCCTTAACTTTACTGATGTCCATAATAGCCCATGATTTTTAGACTCCAACTCAGTCTTTACAGAAAGTGGGAAATGTTTGCCTGATACAAATAAATTTATGTACCACTCAGGATGGAAGTTTTCAAACTGTGAAACTGTGTACAACCTCTTGAGGGTTTAGTCTGAAATTTCTTAATCCTCAGGCAATAAGAAGCACAATTAAAATTCCAGCCCAGGTAATGTGGACTATATAGAGATTTATCCTTTTTCTTTATTTTAATAAAGAGTTGTCATTAAGAGGATATTGCAGTAGAAAAACAGGTTTATTCTGGTCCATTTCTGTCTACTTAATTAGGAAAGCCAGAAATAATATTTTTTAAATACTATTCCTAAATAAGATATGACAATGCCTTTCAGTTAAGCTTAAGGTTTACTGGAAATTTTGAAGCAATTAGTCATTTAATGTTGTGATGGAATTTCAAATCAATAGTTGAAATGTCACTAGTAAATAAAGAAAGTCATTTGGAAGAGATACAGGAGTTGTCAGATAAATGTCAATCTATGATATTTTAAACAATAAATATGCCCAAAAATGAATGCAGTGATTACTTCAGGTTTGACAAGTAGGAAGGACTGTTGAATATGCTCATGGTAAGCACCATTACATTAGCATATTCAGACAACATTGCTGCTTGAACTGAACCCAGTGTCTGTACAATCCAAACCCACTAATACACATTCCATATGTCACTGAAGAACAGATCCAACACACATATCCATATATTCCAATCAGGAGAAATGCCCAAAAGAATTGAAATAGAAAGGTAAGTAGCATCATAACCAGGGACAGAGAATTCAGGGTAATTTTTATTACCCTCATCATATGATGGGATTTACTGGAAATTTTATTATGAACATATCCTATACAGAGCAGAGTGGCATTTTCTCCTAGCCCACAATCTAACTTACAATTTCTTTAGCAAAACATAAAGTAAAAAACCTGGTTGTTTAGGTGATTGTTAAAAGCCAGAAGCATGGGAAAAAAAGCCTTTTCCTGTCAAATGGTAGCTATTAATATTCATTCTTCATCATACTTTCTACAGTTGTACATTTCTTCATCTGATCTGCAAAACAAATACTCTATGAACAGTAGGAAAACTTTCCATAGCACATTAGTAATATTTTTCTCAAGAAATCTGAATCTGAGAATGTCTGTTATGGTGTCAAAATATTCATTTTCAGCTGATTTAGATGTTGAGAACAAGCATTTTTCCTGGCCATTTTTTAATTTATTTTATAGATACCATTATCAACAATGTTACTACACTATTCTGAACAGCATGAACTTTGGGTTTCATGAAAAATGTGCAGGAGAAATATTAACAATAAATGTATAACTTAGGATGGAGAGCATTATTTTTCCACGCAGCCTACATATGACTTGATTAATACAGCTCAGTTTCATTATGAAACAGCCATATCCCAGCCTTCTGTTATGAGAACTGTTTGGCAATTGACTGAATTTTCACAGCATCTCATACAACTATAGTTGAACATGGGCAATATTGCTGCAGTAACATTAAGTGCATAACACAATGGAGAAGGCATTTCCAAGTTCTACTGTGATATTAAAATGGAAACATTAAAGTTTCATTACTTCATCAAAATATCATTAAAGTTGTGGAGATATGTGGAAGTACTGAATTTCTGTAGTGACCAGTCTATAGCTCACCAAATACTGTAGTGTCATTTTGGTAAAAGGTCACAGAACCACAGAACCACAGAATCACTAGGTTGGAAGATAATTTCAGGATTATAGAGTCCAACCCATGCCCTAACACCTCAACTACATCATGGCACCAAGTGCCATATCCAGTCTTTTTATAAACACATCCAGGGATGGTGATTCCACCACCTCCCTGGGTAGATCATTTATCACTCCTTCTGTGATAAAATTTTTCTTAATATCAAGACTATATTTCCTTTGATGCAGCTTGAGACTGTGTCCTCTCGTTCTGTCAGTTGTTGCCTGGAGAAAGACACCAACCCCCACCTGACTACAGCACCTTTCAGGCAGTTGTAGGTGGTGATAAGGCCACCTCTCAGTCTCCTTTTCTCCAGGCTAAACAACCCCAGCTCCCTCAGTCATTCCTCACAGGGCTTGTGCCTCCAGCCCCTCTCCAGCCTCGTTGCCTCCTCTGGACACACTCAAACATCTCCATGTCCTTCCCAAACTGAGGGGCCCAGAACTGGACACAGCACTCGAGGTGTGGCCTCACCAGTGCCCGGTACAGGGGCAGAATGACCTCCCTGCTCCTGCTGGCCACGCCATTCCTGACACAGGCCAGGGGCCATTGGCCTTCTTGGCCACCAGGGCACCCTGCTGGCTCATGTTCATCCAGCTGCCAGTCAGCACCCCCAGGCCCATTCCTGCCTGGGCACTGTCCAGCCACACCGACCCCAGCCTGTAACACTGCAGGGGTCATTGTGGCCAAGTGCAGGACTTGGCACTTGGACGTATTAAACTGCATCTTGTTAGACTCTACCTATCCATCCAACCATTCTAGATCTCTCTGCAGAGCCCTCCTACCTTCCAACAGATCAAAACACGCCCCCAGCTTGGTGTCATCTGCAAATTTACTAATGAAAGACTCAATTCCCTCTTCCATGTGATCAATGAAAATGTTGAACAGAACTGGCCAAGCACAGACCTCTGAGGAACAGCACTGGTGACCTGAACCAGCTGATGCAGCGCCACTCACCACCACTCTGGGCCCGGCCATCCAGCCAGTTCCTAACCCAGCACAGAGTGCTCCTGTCCAAACCATAGGCTGCCAGCTTTTCCAGGAGTGTGCTGTGGGACACAGTGTCAAAGGCCTTGCTGAAGTCCAGTTACACAACATCCACAGCCTTCCCTGCATCCATCAGGCAGGTCGCTCGGTCATAAAAGGAGATCAGGTTGGTCAAACATGACCTGTCCCTCCTAAAGCCATGCTGGCTGGGTCTGATACCCTGGCCATCCTGTAGGTGTGTGATGACACTCAATATAAACTGTTCCATTATCTTGCCAGGTACTGTGGTCTGGTTGACTGGTCTATAATTACCAGGATCCTCCTTCCCACTCTATTTTGTGAATGGGTGTCACTTTGGCCAGCTTCCAGTCATCTGGAATCTCTCCAGTGAGCCAGGACTGTTGGTAAACAATGGAGAGCAGCTTCCCAAGCTCATCTGCCAACTCCCTCATCACCCTGGGATGGCTCCCATCTGGTCCCATAGATTTATGAACATCCAAGAAGCTCAGTAGTTCTCTGACTACCTCCTCTTGGGTAACTGGGGGACTCTGCTCCCGGACGCCATCAACCTACCCAAGAGGACAGTTGTCCTGGAGGCAAGTTGTTTTCCCACTAAAGACTGAGGTCTGTTGAGATGATTTCAAGTTGTTTTCTTGCTGGCTTTTTGAGATTTGAGACTGTCTATGACCTATGAAGCAGCCCTTTGAAAATGGGCGAAAATTGTGTTGTCTCCTCTAGGGTTTTCTGTAGGAAATTCATACCACTTCCTCATGTAAGTAGAGACTATGGGGTCAAACTCATACACTGTAAGTTTTATTTGCAGCTGGTAAGCATAGCCCCAGATTGAATTACAAGAACCAAAATATAACCCCTGTTTGAATGATGAAAGAGTACTTTGAGGTCTGATTTACTTAGGAAATGCTGCACCTAACTACTTTTGGTAATTTAGATTGTTTGGCGGATATCTCTCCCCCCACACACATACAACTGCTTTTGCTTATTTGCCGGATTAAAAGAGAGGTCAAATGTTCAGTCTTTCCTTGGAAGAAAATGTGAATTGTTTATGCTTGAGAGGAAGAACTGGGGGTTATCTACACATTCTCATTGCTCCATTTGATTCACTGAGGAGAAGTGTTTTTGATGGGGCAGCAGAAGCACCCGGCTGAAGCACGGAAAAAAAATCAATTCTCCGGAGGGCAAATTCATGCAAAAGCAACATAAAAGGATGAACTGTTTGTGTGAGGGGAATCAATATTCACATGCAAATGAAGTCCCTGAAGTTTATGAAGCAGTCCCATGCTTAAATGACTCACTCTGGAATAATCACGTGAAGGTTCAGCTCTAGTTTATTCTGCCACAGGGAGATTTGAAAGCATTCTTTACCCCTGACTTTTTTATGACTTAAAGGTCTGAGGAAAATGAGGAGGTTTGAGATCACTTATACATGAAAACATATCTTGCCCCAGAACTAGGAGTTGCTATAAAACTCAAGGTTATGTTAAACATTTTGCACCTGCATTTAAAAAAAAATCTCTTTCAAGTCTTGCTAACATGTATTAGTCTTAAGTCAGTAGAGGGATGCAGATCAATAGTCAAGGAAAATCACAAAGGATTTTTCAAGGACTTTTGAAAAATATTTCTCATTAGCTTTGGACTCATTTCATAATAGCTGCCTGCACTACAAGAAGAGGGTGTTTTCTTTTGAAATAAAGAATTAAAGAAAATAAGTATAAGAGATGCACCACATTGAAAAATATGTGTTATTTATAGAGTCCTGTGTTTTGATTTCTATTTTTTTGTTTTGCTTTAAGTCTGTTAACAAAGATGGTGGACTCTTGTACTTTCAAAGACAAATGGGACTAGATTATAATGGTGCCTTTCATCTCTAAAGCAGTTAGCTGGAGGGCAGCACAGAGTGTTTAGTCTAAAAATGAGTTTAAATGGCTGTATCTAAAATATATACATTGTTGAGTGGACTTTTCTGCTTTTTTACATTAAAAACAGATTTTGTTTTTATAAGGATCTTTATGAATCTGCCTAATCATAAAAGGAGCACATTTCTCTCCCTTTACAAGGAACTTTGTAACTTTATACAGATAAGGAAGTGATCACTTTGAAGCAGCTAGTTTAACCATTAAAATTAAATTTTAAGGTCCCAGTCCAGTATCTACTGAATATAATGGTGTTTGGAAATTGACTTCAGACCAGAGAGACTCAAACTGAGAAACTTAAAAGGCTTGTTCCTTCCATATTAAGAGTTTATATCTCTTTCACAGAGCTAAAAGCTGGAGATGATGAAATCAGATCGTCTAACCACCCAGAAACTTCACCACTGAAACCTGGCCATTAACATATGTCTTTTGCAGTGGGCTACTTCCTCAAACATTCGTATTATTGGAGCAGAAGATGTCCTTTCCTTCAGCATTCAGATTCCAAATAAGGTACAGATATGAAATTGGGAGTGAGTGGCTTTGACTAAAGAACTCCGGCTTTGTTCTTATTTACTGCACAGGTGTGCTCAGGTTTCATGCTAAGAGTCAAATTAAATAGGTCAGTACACCACCTATTATGGTCTGATGCTGGTGGAACAATCAATAAAGTATAACTTATTAACTGATTAATAAGTTATTAATTAAGTAGGGAGTCTCCTGATCCTAAAACTTACTTTATTTTACCCAGTCCCTCCATGAAAACTTTTAATAATAATTCTGCAATTCATGTCCCTCCAGTTATAACAAGTGGGCAGCTGGATATTTTTGTGTACATTATAAAGGTTGTATCTCTCCTACTCTTTCATTTCTTACATGGAATAGATGTATACTTCACTAATAGCTAGTTTTGTCCTCAATATATTCATTATTTTAATGAGTAAGATGATGTTGTAAAACTATGCAAGTATTTCCAAAAATGGTAGGGACTTCCCAGTTCACCTCTGGAAAAATTAAGGCTTTTTCAATAATTTCCTGAGGCACCATTTACCAAAACAAATGACATCTTGATTTGTTTTCTTTAATTTCCACAGAGCCAGGTTTGGAGCCTTTCAAATTCCCCCTGAAGGAATATTTGCTGCTCCTACAGCAAATATGGAAAAACTTGCAAGAAAATCTGGAGCCTGCAGTTATTCCCTGTGAAATAGGTCAGCCTTGATAAGCTGAGGAATAAGAAGGATGATTATCCCTTCCTCTATTCACATATAACTTTAAATACAGTTTGAACATGCCTGAATACATTTCTCACCAGGAAGTGAGTCATCTTCACTGTTTTTCACTATCCATTAACCAATGCATAATCAGGATCATCACACTGCTAGTAGATGTGGCTGAACATGGCAATTAACACATTTTGGCCTCAAGGATGTGTTTGGGTCCTCTCTTGGAAAGACTGCATGCTCACTGAAATGTACTGTAGCACACATAGCCTACAGTAATGGACAGGTAAATGTCCCTACAGAAAGATGGTGCAGCAGAGGTGCTCAGTTACTCTGAAGAAATGGTTGCTGAGAAAATGGCTTGAGGTGTTTTCCAAGTGGGAAAATCCTACTCTAAAACTCCAATTTTCATCAGCTTGGTTCAGCTTCAGAGTATGGACTTTGCATTAAAACCATTGCTTAGTAGATCTTGTCAAAGTTAACCATATTACTTTGGCAAATGACATCAGCTGAGTGGTGTGGTGACACTCCTTAAGGACAGGATGCCTTCCAGAGGGACCTGGAGAAGCTCAAGGAGTGAGCTCATGGGAATCACATGAAGTTCACCAAGGCCAAGTGCAAGGTGCTGCACCTGGGCTGGGACAACCCCCATTGTCAATCCAGGCTGGGGATGAAGGGATTGAGAGCAGCCCTGCTGGAAGGACTTGGGGGTGCTGGGGGATGAGAGTCTGGACATGACCCAGCCATGAGCACTCCCAGCCCAGAAAACCAAATGTGTCCTGGGCTGCATCCAGAGCAGCGTGGGCAGCAGGGGAGGGAGGGGATTCTGCCCCTCTGCTCTGCTGTGCTCTGCTCTGCTGAGACCCCACCTGGAACCTTGCATCTCGCTCTGGGATCCCTAACATAGGAAAGACATAGACCTGTCAGAGCGTGTCCAAAGGAGGCCACCAAGATCTAAAAATGCATGGAGAATTTCTTCTGAGAAAAGGCTTCTTTGGGAATTGAGATTGTTGAGCCTGGAGAAAAGAGAAGGCTCCTTCACTTGGAGAGGGACTTTTTTCAAGTTTATGTAGTCGCAGGACAAGGGGGAATGGCTTCAATCTGAAAAAGAACACATTTAGATTAGATCTAAGGAAGAAATTTCTTGTGAATGTGATGAGGCATTGGAACAGGTTTTGCAGAGAAGTTGTGGCTGCTTCACTTCAAGGCCAGATGGGGTGGGGATCTGGACCGCCTGGTCTAGGGAGATGTGTTCCTGCCATTGTGGGGGTTTGGAACCATATGGTCTTTAAGGTCCCTTTTAACCCAACCGATTCTGTGATTCTATAGCTGAGGAATAGCATTTCTAAGAAGTCCATAGAAAAGAGACTTCGATTTACTTGGGTAAAAGAGCAAATAAAAGAATATCAATATATTGTAGTTCTTATTTCAGGAACTTGAGGTAAAATTTTCATTAAATTGAAGGTCTAACTCCAAGACTACTTTTCCATTTTAAGTTAGACAATCACTGAATGGAAAACTTCATACAACATCCCAGGAGGAGACATTAGTTAAGTATTTTTTTTTTTTTTATTTAATTTCCCCTAAGGAGTTATCTAAACTTTGCCATTTCTCCTCGCACTTCCATTCCAGATAATTCACTTTGTGTTCCCTTTAATAAAACTTGTACAAGAGAGGAGGAGACTTTTTTTTTTTTCCTCCTCCAGCAACCTGAGGTTAAAAGTATTTCCTAGATGCCTGTTCTGGCCCAAGGTTACTACTGGAAAGGTGAGAACCAAGACTCCTCTAGCTATCATTATTCTAAAGAAATAAATTCTCCTTTACAGTTGAAAAATCATGGAAGTTCTGGATCCTCAACAGATAGAGGAGTTACTTCAAACCTCTTGGCAGGTACCTGGAACTTGGAAAATTGGTGGAATTACAAGTTTTCGTATTAGCTGACATAATTGCATACTTCATTTCAGCATGTAGGAAAACATGTCTGAGGTTCCTGGTTCATTCTGTGGATTCCAGGGGAAGTTAAAAAAGGTCAAGTCACTGACTCAGCCCACTCTGAGTGTCAAAAACCACACACACCTTTCCTCCTGTTCCCAGACATATTACCTTTTAAAAACTGACCTTTGAAAAGCTTCCACTTTTGAAACTGACAGCTCTAAGCATCTCTTTCTTAAAGTCGCATCTTCTTTAATGTGGTTAATTTTTTTTCATACAAGAAGTGTTTTGGAGTCTAAAGTTTGGCAAATGTCTTGTGCTAATGGACTCTGTTTTTTATTTTGTCTTTCTCCTAATTTTGGGTGCAATTTTTGTAATTTTCACTCCTAAAACTGTAAAGGCAGATCTTTATAATGTAACACCAAAAAAAACCAAGAATGTTGAATAGGGACACAAGTATTTTCCAAGTGTTTCTTTATTTTCCTTCATGGTCTACTCTTGTCCCCAAGCCTGTATTATTGATAATACCTGTTCTCCAACCTAGTTGTGATTGCTCAGTAAACAACACAGTAACTACTGTTTTGAAGCAACCACAGCAGAGATTGTATATTGTTTTTCATTAGCATTTCTACTAACAGCTTATTCCTAGCTTTCAGATTGTTTTCTACTTATGAGCATGAAGCAAAACTCCTCATATAAAACTTTGACACTCCAAGATCACATATAATTCAAAATTTATTGAGAAAAAGTTCTTGGCTTTTTAGTTACACTTATAAAGCCACTTATTTAATTTTATTTATTTACTGTTCTCTAAAAAAGATTACATTTTGTGTTTATGTAAAGAAGCAGATTGTTTCTTGTCTGATTCGCCTTGGTTTACCAAAGCATTTGGTCTCTTGAATCCTCTCAGATGCAAGGGTTACTTCAATAAACAATGTATCTAGTAAAGAAAATATTCAGCGTGTGTTTTATAGTACTGCTGGGACCTATATTAAAATTCTAGTACACCAAAGGGTCCTTATATTACACTGCTTCTGTAGGTAATATTTGTAAAAACAAGATATCCTGATAATACTGAGTGAAAATACTTACTACTTCAACCAAAATCAAAGTGTTTCGAAACTGCATAGTCTGGGAACCTTTCTGGGCGTTTTAACAAACTCTACAGGAAGGAAAGTGTGACATTAAAAAAAAGTCACTATGGGTGCCAAATATACATCTTCATTAGTTCAAAAGGGATTATGTTTAGTTTTAGTTCTGACTATCTTGTGATAAAGTCAATATTGGTACACCATCCAGACTAGAAAACTTGTGTGAGCCCATGTGTAGCTGAAGAACCATTACAATATTCTCAATTAGAATGAAAGACTCTTGCTCCCCTGTGAATTTCAGTTGGATCTTCTGAACTTGCTGAATAAATCTACTAACCACTCAAACAAAATCAAGTTATATTGCTAAGAGAGTTGAGTATGAAAATCAGAAATCTACAGAAAAATTAAATGTTTCTGCTCCGATTAAAAATGGAATACGTGCCTGGAAGTAGCTGAATACAAGTAGACAACTCTGTTGATTTTATTCTTTCTTCTTACTTTCAAAAATATGTACGCACAAAGCCATAAACATAAACACAATTTTCACTCTCCTGTTACTCTATTAATTCCATTAGGAAACAGGTTTTTTATTTTTTTAGCTCATGATTAAAAATGGCACACTAAACAATTTCATTTGTAAACTTCTTTTTAAATTATTTTTGTTGCAACTAGGTCCTAAAAACAGCCACTAGCTCCTAAAAGCCAGCTACAACCATCCAGTAGCCATAGAACCCCCTGATTCTGCTCTGGAAATATTTATAATATAGGAAGATGCAGCACCCTACTTATATCTTTTTGGTATTGCCAACAAGGAAGAACAACTCATGCTTCTAATCTCATCTAATGAAATTTTCTCAATTTTCTTGTGTTCACTTGTCCCAAATTTGTTTCTCTCTTTAATCATAAGCTTGATCATACAGTGAAGAGATTCCTTAGATCTGAGGATATCTTATACAAAAAAAAATGGAATACAACCCTTTTTAAAAGACTGAAGGAAGTAAATTACCTGAAAACAAGTTACTGCTAGGGAATCAGTAGTTATTCATTACAGAACACTTGTTCTCTCTACATTTGTTTTTCCCTCATGAACAACTGCAGCAGGGTAAAGAAATTAGTATAATATATATCAATGATTTGCCACTGTAGTGAATGAAAAAATACTTCCCACAATTTATTTTTTTCATTTTTGAATAACTAAAAACTTATTTTCTATATCAGTTATATAAATATCTGGCCAGAGAAAGAAGTGTGTTTCATGCTCATTAGTTATTTGAAATAACACCTTCTTTTCGGTCTAGACTGGAATGGCCTCCACATGTCCTCCTCACTTATTAAGGTTGTTTTGATTATTTTCTGATTCTTGACATATACTCCTAAAACTTGGCTAGACAGAGCTTTAGAAAAGGACCTAGTATTTACAAGAGTTAGCTGGGTGAACTTGGCCAGTCCCTTGGTCAAACAGATTCATTTGATTTGTCTGTTTCAGTGACCTTTTGACTTACAGTCATCTGCATTCTGTTCATGCTTTATTTCATTTTCTTTTACTGGAGAACACTTTGGAATATTTGTCATGAAAAGAGCTACATAAATATTAATGTATTGATAGTGTTATGGCTTTTCAAGCCTATTTTTCATTTCACGGGTTTTAAGAGCTACAAAATTTACTGACTATACAGAAAATATAGTATAATGGACTTTCTGAAATGCCCTGAATGAGATAAAATACATTAATTATTAATCCCATGGATGTCAGTGCTCTCTTGCCTATAGATGAAATTTTCTGTGCCAATCCAAGATTTTTTTCTACTGTACAATGTTTGTGATGAATACACTTTATGCCTCATGTCTGTAAGTAAGAATATGTTCCTAATTACATCCTAAAAATAGTTATATGAATTTTATATGCACAGTGTGGCCATCAGGACACGCTTTGAACTTCTAAAAACTGCAGGGAACATGCAGGGGGGTTGTGTTTCCTACAGGTAACGTTAGCAGGCATCCGTCAACATAGAAAAGCAGAAGCAACTTCAGATTCTGAATGAGCCAAGGAGATTGTCCTTTAAGGGCATTTTGACTCAGTTTATTTCCCACTCTGCGTTTGGTTTTTTTTCCATTACCTGCTGATTCCCTATCTTGTTTTTTTTTTTTTTTTTTCTTTCTTCTTTCTGGTTGATGTTCTGCCATCTGGCCAAACAGCTAAGTTATAACCCGTGAGTCTCATTTATCACACCATGGGAGGGAAGCCATCAGAATCTGTAAATCTGCAGCAGAGCACCTAATACAGACTAATGAAAACAAATGGAGCTCGAGGTAAAGGCTACTCACAAATCTTGACTCATCCAGCTGTTTTAAAAATCATGAATGTTGAAGCTCCCAGAATCTTAGATAGCCTTTATAAGGCAATGGCCAGATTCAATCGAACCAGATGGAGAATGCAGCAGTCTGGACTCTTGCCCTTACTTCTGATTTGTATCAGTTGTCAAGTTAGTATGAACTGCAATTAATTTTTCCTATTAAAAACAGAACTCTGAACAGTAATATTCCATGTTTAAGAAAAGAAGGTGGTGAATAACTTTTTTTTCCACTCATTCAGCTGTAGTCAATCATATCCATACTCTCATAGCTCATTGTCCCTTGTTTCTTCGTCTCTACTCACTGTCCTACTGCATCATTTTTCAGGCATATTGTACCCTTAAAAGCCTTGGTAACCCTCCCCTCTTTTTTCTATGCCTGACTGAGGTATAAAAAAACCTAGCATCCCCATGAATGCTTCTGCAGATGCAGAGAACAGACCAGTACATGATATGCTTCCCACCTTCAATCAAAATTATAGGTAATTCTTACTGAATACCAACCCTCAACTAGGAGAAGCCTGTGTTGTCAAGTACAAAGAAGTCTTTATATGAGGACAGTCTGCAGCTGTACACAATCCATCCATCCATCCATCCATCCATCCATCCATCCATCCATCCATCCATCTTAACCTGCATTATATCATCTATCACCAGTAAGAATATACTGACCTTCAGAACACAGAGCAAGATTCATCTACTAACTCGAGTAATTGCCAAAGCTATATAGGGATGCGTGTGATCTCAAGTATCTATTTATGTTTTAATGTATAACAATTCTCTCAGAATTTGTTAGGTTAAGTGCATTTTAAAAATCAATCAATAAATAAATATCTCAGGCTCACTTCAAGGGCAGAATGTTTCCCTTCCTCTGAGCCATAGTTATGACAATATTGCATATAACCTCGTGAAAGCCACAAAAAGTAGAACAGCAGTGAGGGAAACCTGAGAACAATAACTGTACAAATACCTTGCTGTTCCATTTTGTTTTAACATAAAAATAGTATAAGAAAGACTGAAAGACTGAGAGTCTTCAGGTAATTTGCATACTTAAATAATGTTTCTAATTTAAGTTTGGGCAGAATTATATAGCTGGGTGTGAAAATGAATTTTATTCTGCATTTTTCCACTCTTATGCTGTTTTGCTTTTCTTCACGCCCAAACCTGGAAGACAGTTACAATCTGGTTTTCAAATCTTCCTTTCACCACAACAGGAATTTTATTCCTTCTAACAGAAAAAAAATAGGCAGCTATTTAAGTTGTTCAACTATTACTTACCATTTTTTTGTATGAAGACTATTTATGGGGGAAAAAAAAGAAAGAAAAAACAACACAGACCTCAAACTATTCAGCTTTAAGATATAGATGTTTTGACAGCATGTAGAGCATGTGCAAGGGATTACAGCTGGTGGTCATTAGTGTTTTCTAATACACTTCAAAAATTGCAGTGTGTTATTCTTTTCTGGGGGGTTTTCCAGTGGAGGATGAATGGAATGTACATTTTGTGGAGAAAAATAAAAAATAAATACCTGGCTACAGAGAATCGGGAGGGGGGGTGGGGGTGGGGGGGTTGGTTGTTTTTTTGTTTTGTTTGTTTTTTTTTTTTGTATGAAAGGTGTAAGAATCACTACCTTTCACTCTGAGTCATTCATTCCAGAGCAGACAGGAAATATGAAGAAAATCATTGTTACTTTGGCATAAAAGTGTAATTTTAGCAATCTCACACAAGCCACAAACCCTTAGACCAGATTTTGAAATGCTTCATAGGTTAATTTGGTGCTTATCTTCCCAATTAAAGGTAAAAGACAAGTCCCTTAAAATATCTTGGATCTGTGCAATGATACTGAAGCATATTCCCAGAAATCCCCATTTAAAGACAATATTATGACTTTTTATTGTGAAGTAATTTTCAGGGAGTGCAGTTTTTATTTCTTTTGTCAACACACAGAAAAATCATAATGTCTTCTGAAGCTGATTAACACAGGACTTTTTTGACTAAAAGAGATGACCTCTATATCTCTCATTTTTCTGCTAAATTTTTATGAACTTCCTAATTGATATTTCTAGCAACATTTTAATGTAAGTTAGTTGTTAAGTTATGGTGACATTTTTATTCTTTCCCCTTGAACATTCCCTAAGAATATAGTTCAAGCTATTACATTAGTATTTCAGTGACTTGCTTGCACATGTGCTAATTTCCTCTCATTTTCACAAGACTTTAAAAGCTCCAGTAAGCTCACTCCCTGACCTGGCCGGACAGTCCATGCAGTTCTTTTTCTTAAAATCAAAATCAAATTGGTTTTTCTCATGTTTTGGAAAAGGATAGAGAATAATTCCATGCTTTAGAAATGAAAATGTTTCATTGTCAGCTAAAGTGTATAAAGTGGTGATAAATATGCATCACCAATGAGATGACACCTTAAAATTAAATGAAGTGACTTTTAACAGTACTGATACTAGGAGTACTTTTTAAAGTACTGATTAGGCCTCAGATTCAAAAGTTTGCAAAATTCAGTTGAGTGACAGGTGACTTAAATCTGTTCTGTGTGCAAGTGGAGATACATGATATAGACATAGATTGTCCTACAAACTGAGATAAAATAAGTATAGTGTGTTACAGACTAGTAAAACACAGACAAAAGTAATATGAACATTGGCCCATCAGAAACACATGTTAAAAAAAAAAAAAAACATATTTAAGCCAAATCATGGAGCTGGAATGAGATTTAATGGGTTTAAAATTATTACGAACATGTTTTGTCAGGGGACTTGCAGGCTTTGAACCATCATAGTCATAAAATCTAGAAGCTTTGAAACAAGGGTAATTGCAGTGAAAAAGTGGGAAATTGATGAAGTTCATCAGGGGATTTGTGCGGGGATACCCCTGCATGGTGCATATGGCCTCCACTGCCTGGGACATCTCCTGAGGTCTTGTGCGCCCCCATCACTCCTGTGCAGATCAGGAAGGGGAAGCTAAAAGCGGAGATGGGAAGGGCAAGGTATGGAAGGAAGGGAAGGACAGGGTACATTGTGTGTATTACAGGAGCAGAACCTCTGCAGCTTTGGGAGATTTTCAGACAGATTTCAAAATATACTTCCAGGATGTTTAATATTAGCAGAATGCCTATGAGAAAGTTATGTTTCCTCTGCAATCTGCTTCATCTCAATTTCTAATTCAAGAGGGTCTGACCCCAAATTTCCTTATCTGACCAAAATTCTGATGCCCTTATTACAATTCTTTTGTCTGAATTACATTACACTGGTTAAAGAGGTACATTTTTACTTCTGGTTAAAAAAAAAAAACAAAAACAAAAACAAACAAACAAAAAAACCCAGGTGATTTAAATTTCAGTGTGATATGTTTGTGTTCAACAGCTTAAAAATATAGCAAAAACAAAATATGTTTTTCTCCCAATAGCTTCTCTTGCAATGTAAGACTTATATAGGTGGTATGTAACTGCATTTGGATTTCATATAATTTTGCTGTGATTAGTTAGTATTCTGGTGCAAATTTACAGTAACATCACTCTAGAAAGCACACACCAAGGTTTTATTAAGGGTGCCATTGATGAACAGTTTTTCATATTCCTTTATACTGTCAATGATTAGCAGCTTACAAACATTTGACAGCAATGTACAATATCCTAGAAAACAAAAGCTGGAGTACTGCAAAGAAGGAAGTTTTATTTGGGAGACTGTTTCTCTAAGTTCCTTTTGTTATTTTGTGTCAAAACATTATTTGGAAACCTGGTGAAACCTGATTTCTTGCCACTTTCAGATCCTTGCTTTCACGCCACATGGGGCTGTTTACTTCTTGCACTACTGCCCATTCTGGCTTTCTTGTCACAGCTGTCTTTATGCCTGTTACACAGCATTAGATTCAGCAAAGTTGACTTCAGTCTCCACTAGATATGTTAATCATCTTGATGATAAGCCTTGCTAATGAAGAAAAACTAGCAGGACTTTGTGCAATGTTAAAATGTGTTTTAATTTTTATGTTTTTCTTGATAGTTTAATATGTATTATTCTAAATAAATAAAGTCTTCACTTTCTGATCTTCATCACATGCTGAAATATACAACAATTTCAACCTCACTTGGACTGCTGAAGCACAGTATTTGGTTGTGGGAGATGTGACTTTGGGGCAGGAGTGGAGTAAGAGAGGATAACAGGAAAAAGAAATTAAGTTCAGAAATAAACAAAAAGTTGAGAGAAATATAATACTTAGTAGCTGAAAGGCAGAGGAGGCTGTCAAGATGATTAAAAGAACGGAACAACTCTCCTATGAGGAAAGGCTGAGAGAACTTGGATTGTTCAGCCTGGAGAAAAGAAGGCTTTGGGGTGACCCAATTATAGCCTTCTAGTAACTAAAAGGAGCCCCAGGAAAGATGAAGAGAGATGTTTAGCAAGACCATGTAGTGACAAGGGGGAATAGATTAAAACTGAAAGGCAGCAGAGTTAGATTTAATATTAGGAAAAAACTCTACTGTGAAACAGTTGAAACACTGAAACAGGTTTCCCAGAGAAGTTGTGGATGCCTCATCCCTGTAACTGGTCAAGATCAGGCTTCTCCTTTCACCTTGCCCAGTGAAAGGTGTCCCTCTCCACAGCAGGTGGTCGGAACTAAACCTTTAGCATTCTTTCCAACTCAGACCACTCTATGATTCCATGATTCTATGAAACAAGACAGGATTGCAAAGTGACTATCAAGTTAAAAAAGAAAAGGAAACAGGGGAGAAAATCCACAGACAGAGATGGGAAACTGCACTGGTGACTAAAGGCAGCAAAACTCATCAGTTGTACACAGTGGTGTATTTGACTTACTTTTTCTTCTGTGTCTTCGACCACTTATTACAACACTTGCTAAGTGAAAAGAAACTGGAAAATACTGGGATCTCCCATTATTTACCTACATGAATTCTGCCAAACTCCTATTATTGGGCACCTGTAGGGAAGAAAATGTGAAAGTGCCTTAACAATTTCAGTTTTTGTTTTCCCTCGAGTTGACCCAGAGAGAAATTGTTGCTCTGAGATTGAAGTTTTGCCTGAAATATAAGATTTTTCTGAGAACACTTTGCTCAGAATTCGTTCAGGCACCTGTGAACAGCCTGCACTGTATGCTTTTGCCTTTCTTTTAAAAGTGTTACTTTTCTTTTTAATATTAGATCATTAACTTAACATTATTGCATGGGAGGTTTGTTACTGCAAGGTCTGATTTGGAGTTCACATCAGTCATTACTTAGGAGAGTGCCTACAGCTTGAGAGTTTTCAATGCATTAGAAAAGGCACTTCAGAATTTCAAGATGATTTCAATACTTCTTTGGGTGTTAACTGATTTTCCCTGTGTGTAAGAAAGGAACCAAGGGACTGAAAGTCTAAGGGTCTACCCAAAGAGAATAATGCAAACAGCCAATTGTATGGATGTTTGAGTCTACAGTGGTGAGATCTAGATAATCATAAAGTTCCTTGTACAGAGAGGTATAGGATGCTCTATTTTCAAGCACTTGTTTTTGCCTATCAGAATACTTACTGTCTCTGAAGTGTAACAAGCACAGCTCACCAGAGGTTTATGTCACTGACTGTGAAATACACCAAATTGAACTTGTTGCTGACCAGAGAAACAGGTTTTCACCTTAGTCTCTATATATTATTGTAGCACTAGTGAATGGTTAGACCTTTCTTTTCAGGAAAGTGTTCCTTTTATGTGAATTTATAACTCACATGGTAAACAAGTGCTATTGTTTTTGAAATCTGAGTGTGGTGGAGAGTTATGGGGACACTGGTGGAGAATCTCTGGAGACAGAACATGATGAGGGTTCTGAGTTTTGGAGTATCTGTTAAATACTCTAAGAAACATCTTGGCATTAGCTCTGCTTCAGTTTACTTGAAAATACTAGATTATGTGGCAATCTCAGTGAATAGTAGAATCTGCTCTGCATTTTGGGTAGAACCTTTTGTAATTCACTTCCTGGAAAGACAGAGCAAAAATGTAACTGTAGTGTCTACTCTTGCTTGAGTTGAACCACATAAACCGATCCTAATGCAGTAGAAAATCTTTTAGGATGGAGGCCAAGACAATAACATGGTGTAATTTTGCCTTTCAAGAACTGCTCTCAGTTCTAACAAAAATGTCAGTAAAGTGTGTTTTCTCTCAAAACAGACTTTATTTTAGAGGAACAGAGGTGTAGAGTTCAGTGTTGGTAGCTGTGACACAGTGGGCCCTGCAGACCTTGCAGCCTTTGATTCTCCTAAAATCACTGTGTGGCAGATGCTTTCTAAAGAAGCAAAGTGGCTGTGTCACTCAGAAATCTGAAGTTGGTTCCAAGAGTAGTTGTAAGACTATCAGCTAGTGAAATAGCACTCACCCAAGCTCTGTTCTTCTCATTCAACTTCTGGTTACTATTTAAGATGATTCTTTCTACTGAATTCCTTCTGGAACTCTGAAGCAATATTGAAATATCAAATGTTTTCTGTGCTGGTGAATGACTATGGAGCATGCTTTGGATTTTTTCCATATTGATATGTGTTCAGCTTTTTATTCAATTTCCTTGAAAAAGTGATACTTCTGAATATCATGTGAAGTTTTTTAGGTAAATGTTTCCCATTAGATATAACTGATCATACTATAACTAACCGGACCAAATCTTTATTGTTCTTGACTTTGCCTTTAGGAATTCTCCATAGAAAAAAACTCTCAAAGTAAAGCAAATTGAACTACACTAGACATTTAATTTTTAAAAAAGTGATTGGGATAATAAATATTTTAATAACAGAGATATAGACTTCTGCGCTATAATCATTCTGAGCAACATAGTTCTAACTGCATCCTTTCCAAAACCATCTGAGTCATGACTTCCCAGTATCTTCATTTCCATCTAAATATGTATTTTTCTCAATATAAATATCTGACTATAAACACATGCACAATCCCACACTACTAAGGAAAGACTTGTGCTTCCTCTTGTGCTTAAAGTGACCTTAATTTGGCCTCCTCCAATTAAATTATGCTTTCTAATACATAATAACGTATCATACTGGTATAGGGCTGTATATTTAGCAGATGAAAACTGTAATGGCCATAGTGAATTGCTTTGTCTATCTATACGAGCTGAGGATGCAAATCATTGCAGTTAGGTGGGTACCACATGCATAGGTAAGATGTATGATGAGAGGCCATGCCAGAGATCTAATTGTGTCACGTGCATTAAAGTGTCATTGGACTTTTTTAAAAAAAAATAAATTGATTGGGGAAATAATATAGATAAAATGTGTGCTTGCTGGAAATTAAGAAATTAATGGATGAATTGAATCCAGGGTACTTCTAGGCCATATTACTAATTCTACTTCAAGGTTTTGAAACAGAGAAAATTTATGAAGTGGATGACAATTACTAAACAACTGCAAACTTTTGTAATGTATCTTCCAATAAATCTGCATAACAATGCAGTAGGGAAATAGAATTTTCTGGATGAATTTAATGAATTTCATAAATGCGTGTATTCAGACATGCTGTAATACAAATATATCCCAGGTGGTCTGGAGACAGTGCAAGAGGGAATGTGTTATTTTTTCAATTAAAATAATATGCTTTTTACTGTTGTTCTCTTAGTTAGCTCAGTAGCATCTAATAAGCATACACAGTTCTCCCAGAGCACCTTATCTTGTTATATTCTGTTTTTTCTCTTCTGCTTTGGTTTATTTAAACAAAATTTCATCAGCTTAATTTTGTGCCTGTCCACAAATAATGCAATACAGCAAACAAAACAGTGTGAAAGAATGTAATTTCTTGCAGGTATATGTGTCTGGGGATTTTTTAAGCCTCATCTTCATACAGGCTGTTTTTAAATTTTCTACTAGAATTGCCCATGTTTCTGAATCATGAATGAAAATGAAGGGAGTGTGCAGTCATGACATTCGGTCCAAATATTTTGTTCCTTGAATGATGATGATTTGATGCTCTTCAACAGTATTGAATTACTTCAGACTCTATTGTATTTAGTTTTCCACATGCTCTGGTCCTACAACCCTGACATAACCAGACTCTTCTTTGCAAATATGCAATGCTATGGAAGGTTCATAACCCTAGCTATGAAGATTAGGGCCAAAAGTATTAGAGTGATAGGAACCCATAAATAAACTAGGACCCAGTTTTGAAATCACAAACATATGCATATGTATTGCTTGCCTGTGTCAGTCTAGATTATAGAAAATAAAATGAAGGTCTTTTCTTCTAACTCCTTGCAATTTCTTCCAGTATTTCCTTCTCTAAAGTTAAGTACTTCTGTGAAGAGTAAAGAAAAGAGAGAACAGAGAATACAGAGTGTATATCTGAAATGAAGAGATGAAATTATGTGAAAGCAAGGAAAGTGGAAGGATGTTACAGTATGAAGGTACAGGTGGCAATAAAAAACACAAATCATAATATGCATGCTTAAAGTTTTATATATGTTTTCTTATATTAGCTAGTTTTTATGCAATCTCAATGAAACAGAAGAAAATATAGAATTTATTGGTATTCTGGCAGGTTTTTTTGCAAGTTTTAAAGCAAATAAACATGGGTTCTGTAGAATCAAATATTAGAAATTAATACTAGAGTTGGGGTTAATGAGCAGTAATTACCTCAGACAAAGCGGATGGAGGGCCCGTTCAGAAGAGGAGAGACTTGTTCTTAGAGGTACATCAAATGATCTGAAAACCAGTATAGAAAATAATATTGGCCAAGATTCAAGACACTCTGCTTGCAATTACAGAACTGGTAAGAGACAGGATCTGCTTACCCTGACATTGTTAAATGAGTCCTCATGGATTTTCTCACTGTGGGTGACTCAGTACCTAATTATGCACATGCATTTCTTCAGAAGCAGCCTAGATTTCCTAGCAGTAAGGTCCTATAAACCGGATGTCAGTAAACAAAAACAAGATGTGGCCAACAGTAGAATATGGACCATTCTGTAAATTCGGCCACTGGTTTAAAGCAAAGTTGTGAAACCATGTTGGAAAGAAGTATCTGTAACTGCTATGAGGATTTTCTCTAACTGAAAAGTTGTTGCATTTTTCATATCATAAGCATTGAAGGGATGTCTCCAAAGCATCTTGTCATTGCAAAGTCATGTGAAGTTTCTTACTTAAAGTTATGTACAGATTCCAAAGGCCATTTTCTGATTGCATATTTCTTAGCTTTGGCCAATGGTGTTAATAATTGTCCTTAAATTGCTTTTTCTCAAAGCAGTTCCCTTTTGGAACTGGAACACACAGGTTTGCAAGGTTCAGATTCTGGACACAGTATTAAGTCAGTGTTGACCTGGAACTGTTCCCCCATCT
The DNA here is from genome assembly GCA_032173965.1 of Sitta carolinensis. Lineage (NCBI taxonomy): Eukaryota > Metazoa > Chordata > Aves > Passeriformes > Sittidae > Sitta > Sitta carolinensis. Next base: position 60,738,625 of record CM063313.1, read on the forward strand.
ACTTCTCCTGCATGTTGGCCCAGGAAGGGTATTAAGAGAAGGAACTGTTTCAGACCTTCAGACTGTCTGAAACTGCTCACTTCGTGATTGTTGTATTCCATTGCAGAAAGTGCTGCCTGCAGCACATGGAAGAGAGGTGAGAGTCATTCCTCATTGCTAAAGAGTTTCACTATGATTTGTAGCATGAAACTGTTATGATGATGCCTAAAAGCAGGTAGCAAAGATTTTTGTTAAATAGGCAAAGAACTTTGAACAAAATGTCCTCCATTTATTATCTTCTTAATTGTAGAAATGCAATAATGCAAATGGGGAGCAGCAGTTCCACTGACTATTTGTTCCAATTTTGATGCATACATTTACTGAATTGGAGGAGTATTTAAAAAAATATCACCACCCTCCCCATCCCCCACACCAAAAACACACAAAGCCATACAGATTAATTCAGGGAATGTGAAAGAGCATGAGAAATTCCCATTGGAACCATTCCCATTACATTGCATAAATAAAAGAGAAGTTTTGGGGTGTGCTTCCCCTCCTCTATTTTTCAGAGAATGCTAAGTGTGGGGTATTGCTGAGGCAGTCAGTAACACCTCTTCTTTCCTGATTTCTGCCTTGTTTCCCCTTTATACCCACCAGCTTTCTCTCTCTTGCCTCACTCTTCCACAAAAGATTTCCAGCAAAGAGCAGCTGGTGCCTCGTTTTGGCTGCTTTCCCCAGACGCTGGGGGCTTTCACCAGAAATCAATGGCTGCTTATTTTCCCCAGTACTGTGTTTTTTATGTGTGGACTGACATGGCCTCAACCATACTGACCTGTTCTGCTGAGCTATTTCCATTCAGACGTGCCTCTTTACAAACAGCGGAAATTAGTTGAAGGCCAGTGTCAAACTGCTTGTCACATCTTGTTTTCAATCTGTTCAAATCAGGTTTATAGTGTCCTATTCAGAAGTCCAGGCTGCTTTTGAATGCACACAATGCATTTCAGGCGTTCCATCAGGCGATAAATGCAGAACTTCACATTGCTATTAAAAAATAATCATAATGATTAGTCTTTTGAATTTTCTAAAGAACTTATTTGCTTGGAATTTGTTGTCTTAATTGCATTACGTCACTTGCTCATATGTATTCATCTCCATAAGATGTAAAATCACTCCTAGCTGTTCTGTCACTGTAACAGTTGTACCATGTGAATAAGTTCTCCCATTGCTTCAGCAGTAATGAATGAAAGAGTTAGTGAATGAATGATCAGAGGACTGCTAGATTGCATGCACTAAACCTGAGTGTTATATTCTCTTCAGCTTCCAGAACTTCTGTCAAATATAGTTTTGTTTTATGTCTCTACCTAATAAGCAACCATGCAAGAATCTCAAAAAGGCTGAATATGTCTGCAGTTACACTAGGCATTATGTGTTACTTCCAGAACAAGAATAAATTTTTCCAAGTTGCCTTAAAAACTTAAAACTTTGTAGAAAGATATGTTCTTAATGGAATTTCAGGACTTTTCTTCTGTAATTTAGCAATGTATTTATGGTATAAGACTAAGTTATCTAAGCATGAAAGAAAATCTTATCACAACCTTTAGAACAGACAATTATTTTAGTTCAACTCATTTGAAAGTCTTCACACTTGCCAGGGATTTTATCCTTGATGAGTGAAAATGCCTTGGGTATTTGATGACATTCAGTTGCCAAATAATAAAGCTATTGAAATAACATATGCAAATGCACACTATGTGATTTTCCAGTAATTTTTAACAATATGCAGAGGTTTAGAGCTCCAGATACAAGCACAGCTCTCTGCATGCTCTGAAGCAGCTGCTGTCATGTTCATGTGAGAACTTTCAAAGGGTTACCCTGGGAATACTTATTTGAATCTCAATATGTGTTTATTCAAATGAACAGTCAGCCACGATTTTCACTTTTCTTTGAAATGAGAAAAAGAATCAAATGGGGGTGATGAAACCCCTCAGAACTTTACTGCAACAGGGCAGGGGAGATTAACAAAAGCCCCCCCAATGTTCTGTAGTACACAGCACACAAAATTGCTGAAAACTCCTTGTTGAATTCCAATATGCAGTAACTGTCAAAGGCTTAGGCCTGATTGCAAGGAATGAAGCTGTCTCTGTGTCAATGCCAAAAAGGGGCTTCCTCCTCTAAGTGGGCTCCAGCAGTTAACACAGGAACTGTGTGTTCTTGGATGGAGAACTTGGAGTTTTTTGTCTATGGGGACTTCAGTAAGGAGAGAGATTTCTTGTAAACCAAATTCTTAGTCCCTGCACTTGAGCCCATTTTCTTTATCTTGGGTGTGTAGACACTGCAGGAGTTGCACAGTTCATCAATCTGTTTTCCTTCTTTCTCTAAAGCCACTCCTTTTGTGAGTCTGAAAGTTACAGAGAAAAGAGTACAGGGAAAGATGCCTTCCCCAGTCTTACAGACTGGGAGGATGATCATAAAGTATGACTTTATGACTGAGTGGGTTAACCTCAAGCTAGAAAATAGAAATAAATACCACACATCTTAGAGGAGGTGGTATATAACTTCTTAAGAATCTTAGGATATCAGTTCTCAGATATCTCAGATATCTTACTTCTCAAGTTTCATGAAACAGTACTAGGGTCAAACATTACTCAGTGGTCTGATTTACATTTTGGGAAGTTTTTATCATTCTTCCTGAGTATGACATTCTGAATTGTGGCCTAAATCCATCAAGTTCAGTGCATTATTTCAAGTTAACTAGATGTAAAGTCAAGAAGTAACATATCACACCTTTCATACAAGGATATTTTAGTTCAGAGCTCCAGACATCTCCATTTTAAGCAAAATAATTTTCATGGAGGTTTACAAAGACGTTTTTTATCTTTGTACCTTAAGAAATGTATTTTCTTTCTGAAAAGTCTTCATCTTGTATCAAGAGAGATAAGTCAATCACTGCAATTCTGCAGAAAAGTATAGGGGATAGATTTTTAGGATACAATTTCTTAACTGGCCTGTGTAATGTGGAATCTTGAGTTCTCATTCTAAAAGACAGACATTAGAGGTTGAATTTTATGCATCAAAAGTAGCTTTTAAAAGTCCACTTGAAAAGAACATGTACACTCTTATACACATTCTCTTCCTTATTTCTTTATAAAGCCATCGTTTCACTTTTGCCAACTGTTTCCAAAACATGAGGGTGTCTGGATTTTTGTTATAGGAAAACCCTGACAAGAATATGGCTTCATTCAGTGATTTTTATAAAATCTCTTATAAATATTACTTTTGTTATCAAAGAGAAAAAAACTAGGCCAATTAGGCAAGGTTTTATTTCCCTCCTAGGTGACCTACAGGATAAAGCAGAAAGAATTCTGATTGACAGCAGAGGAGAGGGTAAGAAGTAAAGATTATCTGGACAGAGTAGGAACAGCACCTGAGACAAAGTACCGAGATGACGACTACATTGTGTCATCCCTTCATTTCTGCAGAAAGTTTACATAGAAAAACCTTGGAAGAAATAGAGATAGCTGTCTAATACTGCAGGAGATTTTTTTTCCCCTTTCTTCTTCTGAATTAAGAAGGCAAAATATGATCACATACTTATGGGAGAAACCATAGAAAAAGCTGTCTGGAATTATCTGTTGCTTTTGGAAGATAAAATAAAATCTAAATTTGTGTAAGACAAAAGTAATATTTTCAAAATTTTCAATAGTTCATATGGATTGAAAAGGTTTTGGATATGTAGTCATTATTTTTCAATACTGAAATTTTCTGCTGACTATTTAAAAATGTGCTTTTTTTGTTCTATACAAATCAGAAACTACAGAAAATCCCATTTTCAAACACAGGAAATGCAAGAATCTTCCATCATTTTGGCTATTCCAAACAGCCAATTTATTTTAATTTCAACTTCAAATTCTTCCAGTGTTGCCAAAACTGAATTTTCACTGCAGGAAGATGGATTACTAATGGATTACTGATGTTTGAAAGACACATAAACTCCTTAGTCATATTTACACCCTTCTTGTACTAAAAGACCAACCAAAGCTTGCTCTATCTTAAAAGAAGCCAGCTAAATGCATTTGCCACCATGCAGAGTGTCATACACAGGGAAAGGAACAGCATGTCCCTTCTTACAAGGCTATGACTTCTCACAGGTGGTGAAGAATAAAACCACTCATAATGAATGGGGCCACAGTATGAAATGTTGATTCCTCCTTTTTATGATCTCTGTGATTGCCAGCCAGAGTGTACACAGCTCATAAAATGAGTGAAAAAGTATTTCTCTTATGTTTACAAGCAGTGACCTCAGGCATGGAGTACTTTAATAACCAACACGTAGTCAGGATACCTACTAGGCATATAAAGCAGCGAATGGTTTGGACAACTGCACAGGAGCTGAGAAAGGACCAATATAGAGACCAAACCTGTGAGTATAGACTGTAAATGAAACATAAGCAGCTCTGCATGTTGTAGTTTGGAGCAATAACTTGTTCCCGGAAAATACTGCTGTCTAGTGGTTTTTAACAGCATACCTACTTGGTCTTTTTAACATTGTTTTATTATAGTCAGAAAAATGAAACTATTTTACTATATTCAGAAAGTTTAACAGTTCCAGAGGGTGCTGTACACACACTTTTACCCCAAACTATACATCAAAAAGACACTTCAAACACAAAACCAAATTGAGTGATGAGTAGTGTATCAAACCAGAATAATTGGCCCTGAAAATCACAATTTAAAAGCGGATGGCAAATGCCCTTGGGTAAAAACAGCACAGAGCTCTTTCTCTCCAAGAAGAACCATCAGCAGCAATAAGATTTCCAGAACACTGAACAAAAAGCGTTTGCATGTTATTTCCTATCATTGTTTTCAGTAAGTAGAAGATACAGAAACTATAGTGTCATGTTTATGATCTCTTTGTAATGAAGGATGTCAAATTACCAGCATATGCACAGAAGCATTAATTTATCCTCTTTCCAACAGTCATTTAAATGTGATCTTGGAGTAAGTTACAGAGCAGTTAATAATATGCCTCAAGCAAAATATTACAGCTATAGGCTGCATTTTAAGGCAACCAGCTTCTTCCATCCATATCTATGTTAATAACAGCAACTACCTCTCCTACAGCCCCTTGCTTCCCAGAATTGTGGGACTTTCAGTGTATCTGGACTGCAATTTTGAAGAAATTGTACATATGCTGCATTCTTATGTATATACTTTGTGATTGGAAGTCCCTTCATCACAATTAAAATCTGTATTGACACTGTAATAGGAGAGCATATGTGCTGCAGATCTGCATGCTAGAAAGTCTGGTTATATTACACATATATATATACATATATATGCTTTTTATATATATACATAATATGCTTTATGATTTCACTTTAGTACAGCTTCATTTATAATGCTGAAAACACTTTTCCTGCAACAGAAACCATGTTTTTTTTACTCATAAGCATAAGAACTTATGCTTATGCTTAGTTTCTGTAGATGTCCTAAAAGGCTAATGATATGTTTCCTATTTCAACCAAAATGCTCATAATCTAAAATAAAAAATCATCTCCATGTATTTAGACTAGTTTTTTGGGGTTTTTAGTGCAGATACTTGTAACTCATTTTGAAGGTCATTACAAAGACTAGAGCCAAATACTCAATGAGCAAATGTGAGAAATTTTGGGAAAGATGGTAAGATTCAGTAAAGGTCTGATTCTTATTTGGAGTTTCCTCATAGAATATAAATAATCTTCCTCATTCCTATCATACCACAAAAAGGACTGACAGAGCAGCAGCACAGGGGGATTCTAAAACATCAAATATCCTATTTTTGTAATATTTGTTAAAAGAGATCATATTTCAAGGGAGAATGGATTATGTTAAAAATAAAAAACACAAAACCAACCAACCAAATAAGTCACAAATTGCATATATATACATTTCTAAGGCTGGCCTTGAAATGTGTAAATTTCAACATTCAACATTCAAACTTTTTTTTTTTTTTTTTTTCATTCAGAGGGGAATCTTCAAATGACATGTCATTCAAAACTTTTGATGATCAATGGAATTTCTACAGAACTCATAGCAGCTGTTGAGTAATAAATTATGAAGAAAGTGCCCAATTATTTATATACTGACTCTAGATGTTCTTCTACACAAATGGAAGTATGGTTACTGAGATTAGTGGGACCTCTTAAGCCAGAAGAGAAGACCATGTAATTAACAAAGGTGATAAATAAATAGATTTCAGATGTATTACATCTGCATTTATGTAAGTGGACCATGTGAGGGGATGTCTTTAGGACTCCTGGAACAGCTGCACTCACAGCCTTGTATTAATGTTGAGCTAAAGAATCTTTCACCAGTAATCACCTGTGCTGTCCATCTTTTTAATATTGCGAATTGTTACGTTATCTTCTGGAATAAAGGAAAAAATTCAGGATCCTATAATATATAATAGAATACCTAATAGAAAAATACTTAATTATTCCTAATAATATAAAGGATTTAATATATTTGGGAATGTCCTTTCTAGCCAGTGATTATTTCTGGTTTAAAGACAAAGCCTACGGTATCACAAGCTTGAGGAGGAATCTGTTTTTCTACAATAATAATCTGAAAGATAAGTCCATTATTTGTAAACTAAATAGTCTGACTTTTGTACTGAAATTTGTTTATCTGACTGTTGCACGATAAGGGCTGATTTTTGACTCAATGGCTCTTGAAACAATGTGATTGATGAGCAATCCTTTATGGTCTCTCAACTTGTCAAGAACAATATTTTAACATGATTCTGGAGTCTGTATTACACCAGGGTGCCTGCAAACTCACATACATAGTATACCATGCTGTGCACCTGTTCCAGAGATATTCACTGGTAAAATATTCTAGGTTTATGTTTTGGGAGTTTTTTTCCCATTTCTGCCTGACAGCATCATGACACTGTGTTTTATCTTCTTGTCCTAACTTTCCCGTCTTCTCTTTTCAGTAATTACACATGCTCAGCTAGTAATTACATTTCTAACACAACCACAGTCTATTTCATTGGTCCTATGAAAACACTGCAATTTACCCGTCATTTGCTAAATAAATAAAGTGCAACTCACACATATCACCAGTAGAGAAAATAGGAAAGGAGAAACTCTGCAGAAGTGTGTCTGCCTGTCAAATTCTTATCACACAAGCCAAGCTTAATGTGTCATAGTTAGTACTATGCTAGTTAGTGTACAAGGCACAGTCCCTTGGTGCAGGATTAAGGCTTGTTTGCAATAAAGGCAACACCATGCAAAATGAGTAAACCCTGTTATTTCAGATGCAACCTTTATTTTACATAGTTATGTATTTCATACACAGCACTATGCCGTGTTTGGTACCCTGCTGACGAGAGCTCTGTTAAGCTGCAAAAACAATTTCAGTGAGTTATATTGTTTGGACAACAGAATTTATTGACCCATCTTTTCAGGCTCTGGTTACACTTTGAAAAAAAGCTGGTTGGTGCAGTTACTTTGCCATCTGTGGCAGCAATAAGAAAATATGAGAGTGATGGTCATGATTCTTACTGACATCTTTTATCCTGGTATCTAATAACAGCTGACAAAGAGGCACCTGCATATGTTCTTTGAATTCTTGAAACGTTACAGACTCAAAGATAGAAAAAACAAAAGACAACCATGCCAGGTGATTTTGATGTGCAAATTTTGTTTACAGGAACTAAGTATTGCAGAAACCGTAATAAGACCTACATCTGAAAACATTATCAGTAGCAATACCACCAGGGTTTCTATTCCTAATGAGTCCAGTCATATCAAAGCTCTGCTAAAGATGAGAAATGAATTACCATCGCATATTTTTCTTTAGTACAATTCCTTTGGGTCCTATTCCTATACTATTTGTCAAAACAGCACTTTTCAGCAGCTCCTCTGAGGAAAACAGAATTCCATTTCAGTTCGCAAAGTTAGTGTGATATTGTTGGACCAGACTCGGGCAGAGGGGGGGAGTGGGGAATGGGGAGGAAGAAAAAAGACAAGCAAAGCTCATTGGACAAACAAATGAGAAGAATGATAGCTTTGGTATTTCACAGTCCATCAATATTTTCTTGGAAAACAGATCGAAATTTTCCTTAGTAACTTTCATGGAGAAGAAAATGGCAGAAAGTTATCATTTTGATAACTTAAAACAGAACCAAACAGAACTTATATCAAAGCAAGTTATCATAAATACAGATACTTCTTTGAATAGTAATATGAACAATGGGATTAAAATACAACTCTTCTGTCTCTTCTCTATAAACCTAGTTGTCTTAATCTACTAGTTTGTTGTTATTTGTTTTTAAAGGGTTCTCAATTTTTTTGTGAAGTAACACTTCTTATATATGAACTTAGTATTGTCTTTATTTCTCAGCTTGTCTGTTAAAAGGAAGTTGTGGATTCACCAAGGGCAAGTCCATTAGGTCAGCCTAATGGCCTTCTATGATGGAAAGATTCCATCAGTGGGTAAGAAAAGGGTTTCAGATATCATTTATTTGGGTTGCTGTGAACCTTTGTACACGGTCCCCCACAACATCCTTCTCTCCAAATTGGAAAGAGATGGATTTGACAGGTAGACTGTTAAGTGGGCAAGGAACTTATTGGGTGGTCACATTCAGAGGATGATTTTCAATGGCTCAGAGTCCTGACAGACACCAGTGAGAAGCAGTGTCACCAGGGGCCCATAATGTGACCATAAGTGATGTACAAAGCAGTATCAAGGGCACCCTCAGCTGGTTTGTGCATGACACAAAGCTGAGTGGTGAGGTGCGCTCCTGAAGGACAGGATGCCATCTAGAGGGACAGGGAAAAGCTCAAGGAAGTAAGCCCACAGGAGCCTCATGAGCATCAAAAAGGCCAAGTGCAAGGTGGTGTGTTCAGACAGCTCCTGTTTTCAGTCCAGGCTAGGGGGTGAAGAGATTGAGAGCAGCCCTGACCAGAAGGACTTAGGGGTGTTGGTGGGTGAGTCTGGACATGGCCTGGCCATGAGCACTTACAGCCCAGAAAGCCAAACATGTCCTGGGCTGCAGGGGAGGGAGGAGATTCTGCCCCTCTGCTCTGCTCTGCTCTGCTCTGCTCTGCTCTGCTCTGGTGAGATCCCTCCTGCATTGGTACATCCAGCTCTGGGGCCTCAGTTCTGGCAGGATATGAACCTTTTGGAACTAATACAGAGGGACAAAAAAATTATCAGAGCTATGGAACTTCTGTCCTATGAGGAAAGACTGAGAACAATGGGATTGTTTGGGCTGGGGAAGACAAAGCTCCAGGATGATCTTAGAGCAAGCAGACTTCCAGTATTTGAAAGGAGTCTACAGGAAAGCCAGAGAGGTATTTTTGGTAAGATCATATATTACAGAACAAGGGTGATATGTTTTTAAGCTGAAAGAGATAAATTTTAGATTGAATATTAGGAGGAGAGAAGTTTTAGATTGTATATTAGGAGGAAATTATTTTTGTGACAGTGGTGAAGCACTGGTTTTGAAACACTGGTACTGGCTCTGCCCAGATGGTGCATCATCCCTAGAAGTGTTTTAGGCCTGTAGACTTGGTCTACTGCAAGATGTTCTTGCCCACAGCATTAGGGTTGGAAATAGATGATCTATTAGATTCCTTCCAACCTAAAACATTATAGTTCGATAATATGATATCCATGAGAATACCAGCTCTGCCTTGGGCTTTGACCTCAGGATTTCTCCTCTAATTTACAAGTACTATGGGCGCTATACAGGAATTATTGCAATAGCAAACTGCAAGTGAGAACTGAAGGTAAAAATTGTACAAATCCCTGGTTTTAGCACTTTGAACTATAAAGTTAAAACCTAAAGGAGAGGGGTTTTTCCTATGTTTTTCCCTAAGTTTATTTTTCCAACATTAAACCATTACATTAGCTAGAAATGTAAGGAAATAAAGTTTTTTAAATCCTTTAATGAGATTCCCATGCAGATGGAATCATCTCCTTTCACTTCAGATATCCACATTTGAACTATTAGTTTAGATTCCTCTGAAGGAAAAGGAAAGAAATAACTTTTCTAAACTATGATTTATCTTATCTATTTCAGTCATCTATTTTAAGATGAGATAAATTATATTCCAGAGATACCAATTTTTTTTCATTGACTGTAAATAGTATCTAGATTATTAACCTAGAGATCTAGTCTTTCAATTCCAAAAAAAATCATACATCTGAACTTAGAGGAGATGAATCCCACCCCCTATTTTTGGTCTGCAAACACTCTTGGCAACTCAGTTTAAGAACAATACAGCTTTCCGGTGCAATGCATTTCTTTAAAGACAAACAAAGCACCACGAATACCTTTATGTTCTTACTTTATCCATGTAGCTGTCAACCACAGGTAACAAGTCTGTGCTAATGTGTAATGTTTGCAATCCAAATATATCACAGAATCTGTGCCAAGATTGAAAAGTCATATAGGGTTATATCGGACATTGGAACATGAAATATTGTGAGACTGACATTTACAAATATCAAGATGGGACAATGTGAATATAATCCTATCTTGTGGCTTCTGACTTTTTGTTGCATCCAAGATGAATGACAATATCTAAGGTGGATAAAATGTGATGGAGAAGATAAATTAAAATATCTTTTAGGAACAAACTACATCATGGAGCAAATAGTTTAGGATTCATAGATTCAAATCTCAGCATGAGAATTCTAGAAGATATAGGACTGGAGATCTGCCCTTGATCATGCCACTTACTGACATAAACAAATTGGAATTGTGTCAGACATTGTATGTTCCAAGTTGATTGTGAGGGATTGAGAAGGACACACAGAAAGACATATCTCATTGCAGCATTAACTTTGTATGTCATGTTTTGGAATGGTCAAATGTCTCCTCATTGGGAAAACACTGCATATTTCAAGAAATTGACATCCTAACTGTCTACATCTGGAAAGCAGCTTAAGACCATAGCAGTAAAATACCAAATTGAGAGAGAGCACATTCAGTCACTGAGAAAAAATCCCTCTGTGAGAAATTATTTAAGCTAGTAATTCTTGAAAATTTAAAATGTTTGCCTTGATATACAGTGGGATATTGCTCACTGCAGCCTTTTCATATTCTATAGATTATTTAAGTAAAACAAGGAATAGTAACTTTGTGGTCTTTAAGCTGAAAATTAAAACCAGATACACATATTCAACCCATCTGCTGAACACTGTTTTTCAAGAAAGAGGGTTATTGTATGGATTCCAGGGGTGAAAATGCCACTGAAGTAAGTACATGGATGTAGACTCCAGTTTACAAGGCAGCTTACAGGAACCATTGGTACTTCTTTATTCTAAGCACAAAAAGGTGCATTATGATCAAAACTCATTCACTGAGATTAAGAAAAGTGGTAGATTTGCAGTCAAGCATATTTCACAGGCAACAGAATGACCCTGAAGAAGCTGAGTGGGGAAGGGGTGACTTGCTATTTGAGTGCCTTGAAAGCTGCTTCTGAACTGGCAAGTGCTCAAGGTCCGCGGGGAGGATGGGTGAGTGTGCAAGCACCCCTTTAGTGTAATCCCTCTCCTGTGTTTCCTGAGATAGCCATGCAACACCACTGCAGTGGGAGGACAGGAGTATGGCTACACTCCATGCTGTTACTTGAAGTGTTTTTTCTTCACTGGAGGTTTTAATCTCTCCTTCACGATTCCTAGTTTACAATGGTGCTAGCTATCATAACTTAAGTCTCTTCTGGCAGCACTCCAGAGAACAAACACAGAAACGCATGAAAGAAGACGTGTTTCGTGTGCCAGCGGAATTTTGCTTCCACTGAACAAGTGCAGTGACTGGGAGTCCTTTCTCAGTTGGAAGTTTGCCATGGAAAAGATTTCTATAAACACCTCTGTCATGAATAAATGCAGGGATTTTGTTCCATGACATTCAACATATTAAATAAAATACAAAGCAACAGTTACCTGTGATGTAGAGCACTGGTAACTGAACACAAATCAGTAAACAATTGAAGGACAGACTCACCTTCTTCCAACATAACTATGTGTATTACAATTGTTCGATATGACTAAATCAAAATAATCAGCATAACACTTAGACACCGTTCTTAGAAATGTTAGTGAACAGATTTTTTGTCATTTGCTTTTAAATAAAAGAGACATTTAGCGAACTTGATTTGCAGAAGTTTTAGTAGCATAAACTACATTAACAAAATGATTGCTTAGAAGCCTCATACTTCTAATTGTTATGTAGGTGAATGTGCAGTTGTTGCACAAAGAAATGTAACTGGAGTGTTATATATTCATAACAACAAGAACAAGTGAAATGCACTTTCTTCATACAGTTCACAGTTATCACCCACCCAATTATACATAGTTATATAGATCCAAGGCTTTTGGGGATGTTCTGTGGATTTTACTTTTTGATAGCACACATTTCTTTCAAAGGAATAGTTTTTATACATAGAAAACATAAAGGCAGAAATACTAAGACTCAGCTACAGAGAACTTTGGAATCATTAAAATAACTTGGAGACCTCCTATCTCATCTATGAAGTCAAGTGCCTATGCCACGACAGTATTTTGTGGACTTATTCTGTGTGCTATTGCCATAGATCCTTGAAGTGTTAGAGCAGGGGCACAAACAAAAATTTGGAGTCGTTGTGTAGGGACAGAGTCACTCGGCTGTCCTGATTAAGTATCCTGGCATTCAGCTGATCTGTAACTGCAGTATGGGACTTGTCTCTTGTCAGGCTACATCACTCCAGAAGAACAATAGCAGTTATTTATTGTGAGTATTCCTCCTGTGAGTGTTTTTCTAGGGTCAGATTATTTAGAACTGGAAAACTTATATTACCTAGAATGTTGTGTCTGCACCAAAAGAAGCATTGTCAGCAGGTGAAGGCAGATGATTTTGTGCCTCTGCCTTGATGTCCCCCACTTCATGCAGTGCTGTATCCAGCTCTGGGTTCCTCAGCACAGGAAGGACATGGATTTGTTAGAGCTGAAAGGAATAAGATGTATGTGTCTTTACAAACAAATTATGTGAATCTGCTTATAGATAGGGGACTTGTCGGTAAGTAAACAGGAGAAACTCTCCGTTTCAGAAAATGTTACTTACTGACATGGGCTGCTGTCCGGCCAATGTCATGCTACATTCCTGAGCTGTGAGAAAAAGAACAATGGCTTAATAAAGTTCTGTTATACAGAGGGGAAGGTGCATATTAAGGGAGAATAGAGTAGGTGAATTTGGAACTCTGTACCTTTCCTCTTTTCTACTTCTAATTCGCTTTTCATGGAATATTTTGGGTAATTTAACATCAAATGGGTTTAAAATTTGCTAAGTTAAATGGGCTAAGTTAATGTTACAATAAGTTTTGTGTTAATTGGATGTTGTATTAAATCCTTTGGCAAGGTTCCTTGATTTTCTATAGTTTGTCAGTAAACCTTTGTGAAATTTTGACTTCTTGAGAATATCTGGTCAGTATTTCTCCCATATGCTTTAAAACCTCAGTACACCCCTTGTGTTTAAATGTTTTGGGGTGCTACAGAGATAGAGCACATCTCTATGAAGGCAGTCTGAGAGAGAACTGGGGTTTTTCAGCCTGGTGGCCTTATTATGGCCTTTTGGTACCTAAAAGATGCCTACTAGAAGGATTGAGAGGAACTTTTTGCAAGGGTGTATAGTGACAGAACAGGGAGAAATGTCTTCAAATTGAAAGAGAGTACGTTTAGATTAGATATTAGTAAGATTTCTTTACACTTCAGCAGGTTGGAGAAATTGTGGCTACACCATTCCTGGAAGTCTTCCAGGCCTAGTTGGGTGGGATTATAAGCAATCTGATCCAGAGGAAGGTGTCCTTACCCAGGGACAGTAGTGGAACTAGACAAACATTGAGGATCCCTTCCAACTCAATCCCTTCTATAATTAGCTGCTTAAAACTGCTTAAGAAAACGTCAGATAAACATCTGAAGACTGTGACTTTCAGGTAATATTTCACATGTTTCTTTCTTACTCATAGACACAGAATCATTGTTTAGAAAGGAAAAACTGGGGGTTTGATGTCAATATGTATCTCCAGAACAGGAAGGAAGTAATCCATTTCTGAATGTATTAGGAATAGGAAAAAAAGTGACTGAAGGTCATGAAACAAAAGGGAGAAATATTTATTTTCTGCCCCATTAGTACAAATGTATCAATTTTATTGGTTTTTATGATAGATTATCTTAACATGCCTTAGGCTTTAATTCAGCTGTCTCCTCAAAGAATAGGTAGACTTGAATTTGAATGAGTTTCCAGTAGATCATCCTTGAAAATCATGACCCTCTTGTGTACTCTGTTCCCTCTGTCCATTAATCTATGTCCACAAAGTGGAAAAGCACCAACACAGAGATGTTTGCAGCCTCAGCTGAGAATAGTTTGGTAGTTAGGTTGCTGGTTTTGGAAATATGAGGCTTGGTTTCTTTTTCCTGCAATACATGTGGTTGAATGAGGCTGACCTAAGAGATTTACCAGCTCTAGGTCTAAGCAGTATTAAGTGCTAGGGAATTGGGCATGATCTGCTGTGCAAAACTTCATAAATAAGATTGCCTACTCTGAGACAGATAGGATACTGGAGATGCTGTTGTCATCCAGTGCTTTTTTTGTATGCATGCACTAGCTGTGATAGTCTGGACCTTTTGCTTCAAGTCCAAGAAGCAGAAAAGACAATTCACTTCATGTTGCACATCTAGCCTCAGGCAGGTCTGCAGGCTTGCTCTGTGAGCAAGGAAAGTTACCTGTGGAACAGAAATCAAAGTTTTGAGTACTGTGATTCTGTCATTTCTAGGCTTGAATACCTCCCTTTTTTTTTCCTAGATCTTGTTTCAGATATCATATAAGTGCAGAGGATCTTTGTTTATGGACTGTAGTCTGTTTTAGAGGATGGCTAGAAACCATCAGTTATAGACATCTACCTACAAAAGTCACAACTGTCTTGGGAAGTGTCTGTCTTCCTCCTCTACCCATAGAAGGGGCTTGCAAATCTTTTAGAGATCTAACCTACATCAACTGAACCTATGCTTCTTATGATGTAAAGTTAGGATTGAGAGGCCTAAAGTGGCAGCTGGTGCTCACATCTTGAATGACTTACTTTAAAACATGGAAGAAATAACTAGTAATTGGAACTAATCTAGAGACAATCAGACTGCCATTCTACTGAAGTGTAGCATAATATGGTTTTTATAAAGCCTTGAGATGTCATCCTTAAAAAGTCACTCCCCTTAGTGTCAATGATATTAGTTTACTAAACTCTTAATTGAATTACATCAGTGATATTTATGTATTAAAATTGACATCTATTTATTGAATATCTAGAAAAAACTAAACCAATTTTTAAAATATTTTATGTGTAATTCACTTGCACTTTCCTTTTGTAATTTCTAGCCAATAGTAATGACACTTCACTGACACTTTTAAAGGTGCTTAATAATATCTGAAGGCAGAGTGAGAAAGAATTAAGTTGTCATAATTAAGAGACAATTCAAAGACTTTCATACGGGAAGATAAAACAATTCTAATGTATTGATTTTTATTTTTTATTATTTCTGCTGTTTGCACATGTCTTCGATTTGATTTATCCTGAAACTGAAGACTGAAGAAAGAGTTTACAGAATAAACAATGATTCAGCACTGTAATATTACTGACCAACAAGTTGAGAAGTTTGAAGATAAAGAACTCACAAATTGGATAAGACCTACCGTAAACAATGGGCTTCACTTGGCAGAATCTGGATAAACTCAGATTTGAAGTCAAACCTTGAGCTGACTGCTTTATTTCCTGTTTCCAGAAATATTTTCCTACATTTATGACACCTTTGGCAAAAAATAGCAAAAAAAGTCTGGCCCTGATATATGCCTACTTTTAAAAATGGTGCTTCTGTTTCTAGGCTTCCTACAGCATTTCAACAAAGATATATGTCATGCACTAAAATGGAGCTTTGTCTTTTTTTTTCTCTCCCAGTTTATGTGAAATCTGAAATTAATTAACTGAAAAATGTGCCACGCTATCACAAATTTTTATTGGATTCCTCTTGCACTTTTAAGTGCTGTAATAATTCAGTTTCAGAGTGTTAGAGCATTGCAAAATTATTATATAAGGGGCAATTTGATTTTTACTGGTACAGTAGCTTGTGCCTAAAGACCACCCCTGGAGGGGCTCCAAGTGGCTTTACACTCCAGTAGGCTCACTGTAAAAGTAACAAAATAGGATGAAGGATAGTGTTCTGGGGGAAGGGGGGAGGGAGGAAGTAATACTCAACACTAGCAGTAAGTTTGACAGTACTGAACAATAGAAACAGCCTTTCACTAAATCAAAATACAGCCAGCTTTTCCTGAGTTCGAGAGTATAGACAGAAGAAGGAAAGCAAAGAGAAAAAAAGAGAAAAAAGGTGTTTTGTCTGAAAAATAATTACCTTCTATTTCTGTAGATCTCATGATGAAGCTTTCTCTGGTGTACTCTTTCTTGTAGGTTTTAAACCTCAATCCATGATTAGGTTTATTAAAAAAAAAAAAAAAAAATCATCAAACACACAAAAGAATGGTATCCATGTGCCAACAGTATGTTTCAGAGATATGAATCCCACCTCCTCCTCCACCAGCTATCCCATACACTCTTCATCTCCTTTTCTCAGCTTTCAATCATCCTTCAAAGTCTCCAGGAACACTCTGGTACTCAGCTTTTATGGTACCAAATATTTACCTATGCATTCATCTGTTCTGTACCATTTCTACCTTCATGTATATGCCTAATTTCCCCTTAAAACTCTGTATCACAAATGGGTTTTTTATTTTGTATTTTATGATTAGTAGTATGTCATTGAATTTAGTTTCTTTAGATAAGACAGTTCTAAATACCCTTGCTTTTTCTACTATTCATGACACTAAAATGATGAAATGTGAGCTTTGAATGAGGCAGTCATGGTGAGACAGTTTTTCAGCTACACTTGTTTCCATTCAAATCAGTTTGGCTATCTTTATGGTTTTCCCTTGATTTATTTGTCTTGCCACTTTCTTAGCTATATTTTTGGAGCAAAATCATGATTTTTCTATTCCATCAGGATATCGCTGCTCCTCTGATTTACTCCATATATTCTCTGAATTCTCGTTCTTTTCCTGTCTCAAGTTCTTATTGCACATAAATAAGGTTTCTCAGGAAACCTGTAGTCATAAGTGATATTTCAGACTCATTCTGCATGCTTCCCATAGGCATTGTCATGAGACTATGACCCCTGTTACAGAGTTTGAATTGTCACTTTTTGGTTATCAACGAATTCAGCTTTTTTTTTGCATTGGCCTTATGCCCTTTGAGGGACGAATTGTAACTTTTAGGTGGCATTTGAATCATTGTGGGGGTGTCAGGCTGGTTTTTTTCTTTCACTTCTGAAATGTAGTCAAAATATGCTACTGAACTACATTAATAATAAACTTGTGGGTTCACTGAGGACAGGTATGAGATTAAAACATCTATGCAGAACAAGGACTGTGGAGTAAAAAGAAAATCATTTTCCCTCATGTACTGGAAAGGGAAGATGATTTGCCAGTTGAAAGGTGTCTGCTTGGCAGCTTCTGAATTTGGTTGTACCATGTGGAAGCATACTTGTGATGCTATCCAGTAGAGGGCACAGGACATATAGTTATATTTCCTTTATGATGTTTAAATATATGAATTTTATAACCCTAGGAAAAATGTCATCATCAGTTATCCTTTCCTCAAATGAATATTGGTTCAAAAAGCAAAAAGAAGTATTTTAAGGGAGAATGGAAAATTTCACTGAGGATGGTTTGACATGAGTCTTTCTGATGAAGAAAATATTTTAAAGATACCTTAGGAATATTTAATGCAATAATTACTTTCATTAATGGCATCTTTAAGCTTTAATAGGTCCTAGCTTATCATTCAAAATATCAGGCTTCTCAAGAATAGCTATAGAAGACAACAACAGTCGTCTCAAAAAATGTTCAATTTTATTGTATCTATAATTAATAATTCTGTATTAAAAATCTCATTGTTATTGGGAAACTCCCAAAGACATAGTTTCATCATATGGGACAGACAGAGGTTAGAATGCAAGGAGAAATAAATAAATAAATATCCCAGTCTTGCATAAACTTCTTTAATTCAAAAGAGCAACACTGGATGGTACATCTTAGCTTTGAAATATTACAGGGTAGTGTACTATGGGAAATAGAAGAGGTTTGAGTGCAGTACAGGGATTTATTTTTAGCTAAAAAAGCCATTTTTCATATAATGGGAAAGAGCTGCTTTTATAATAGAGATGGTTCACAAATCTGTCAAACCTCAGGGAAGGTCACACCACACAAGTGGACTGTTCCCCATACAGTCATTTTTCCTATTTATATCCTATCTTCTTCTAATGAAGCAACCATCCTGCAATTTTTCTTGTATTTGATAGAAATCAAGCATGTGTTCTCAGTTTCGTACTTATAAACTACATTTGAATGCATGATTCTGCTTCTTTAGAATTGTTTGGTGAAGGTCAATAACATATTAAAGTGATTTGAGAACGAAAGATCATTAAAGATTTTTTTTTTCTCATTGCAAACATAAATTTGCTTTGATAGTGGGTTGTTGTGTTCTTTATTGGATTTTTTATTTTGCAGACTATGGAGCCAGTGGTCAAAGTGTTCAGTTGTGGTTTCCTAGCCTGAAAAGCAGAAGGCAAGTGGAAACATATATGGTTTCCTGGGCTGTCTAGCAGAACGGCAGAAAAAAATTATACTGAAAAACAGAGCCTCTAGGAGATCCTCCTGCAGGAGTCTGAAGCACAGCCCTTCCAGGGTAACCACCTCTGAAAAGGATGTCTTCTCCCTTGGCTACTGGACTAGAATTGTGAGAGCACCCAGTAGAACAGTTAATGACTGAAGCTGGTGATACTTTAAGACTCCACAAATCATGTTTATCAGAGTCTGCAGAGCACTTTCTTAAAAAAACAGCAGCTTTTTATCCAACTTTGGCAATGAAATTGGAGTATGACATTGACTCATTTAATTCCACTCCTACATCTCCTCCAATATGGAAAGGTATTTTCTCAGCATGCACCTCTGCCAGTTGAGAGCATTGTCCTCACTTACACTGCAAAGCCTTCCCATGGATTCTAATGCAATTGAATTACCTCTGTGTAATTTGTTCATTTTTCAATAAGCCTCCAACACAATTTAAGAAATTTTACCATTGCACAATTTTTTCCATGATATGTCATTAAAATTTTCCACTCTTACTGGGTATGCCTGCTATCAAAATCCTGTTGCATATTTGCTTATTTTTTGCTAAAGTCTCTGACCAATGTTCACAGTGTTCTATCTACGTCAAACCTTATCAAAATCAATAAAAATCCTATTATGTATTACTGTACATGAAGCAATCAGATTCTCGTCCGTCAGCTAAAATCTCCATGGTGGTAGGGACCTATAATTTTCTCCCCTGTTTGTGGAATGTTTGAATACCTCCTCTCTGACATTAGAGAAAGGACAGAACTATTTAATAATCACTATTTCTACCAGTATACATTTGAAGCCCTGGTTTTAGTTTCCCTGTAATTTAGGCTTAGATGGCTGTTTCAACAAGTGACTTTCAAATGCAAAGTGCTATATGACATTTAGCCTGGTAACAAAGGTTACCTCTATCTATATGATAATGAAGAGTTGTCTTCCAAGACATGTCAAAATAATCAGAAAAGAGTAATGACATTTTATGTCAACGAATTGTTGGACAATCTGTTGTATTTTAAAAAGGAGAAACTCTTGGTGGCAGTTGATTATTATTCAATTTGAAACAATATATTGAATATTATTGAAAATCTCACACTAAAAATGTATTGTAGCAAAATTCTCTACTTGAATCAGTGAAATAGTCTATATGAAAAGATATTAAAATATATTTTTTATGACTAGACAACAGACAGTGGATTACTTTAACTGAGACTAAGACTGCTAGAGAGTAGATACATTCCCCAAGAAGGACACCACATTGCAAAATCCTATCTGTATACAGACTCTAAGCTTTTTACAAGGCAAAACTTTTCACCAGGTCCCTCACAAGAAGCAGTGAAAACTTAATTCTGGATTCTGAAAGACTATCCCCAGAGAAAAGAAAAAGATGCAAAACCTTTACCAGATTGTCAAGTGTCTTTAGTCTAATTGAACACAAACTGAAATCTGAGATGTGTGTAGTGGTGCCTCAGTAGCCTTAGAAGAGAGATCAGGTTTTGTTGAAGTGTGCTTATGGTAATAACCTTTTGCATAGCCTTGCTCTGATCCTGTAACACTTTACAGTGAAATAAAGCCATTTTCTTCTTGTTAGCCATTGACTTCTAATTTCATTTATACTCCAGGTAATTAGATATGTCTTTCAACTGTGCTTGAGTAAATTCTTCTTCAGAGCAGAGAATGATGCCTGACTTTAGGGAAGATGAAAGAAAAGAATTTTATCAAAGGCAGAAGATTTGCAATTGCCTTCCCATGATATGCAGTAAGATACTGTCCTCAGGCATAAGCGTCAGATAGTAAAATAGCACAAGGATCAATAAGATTTGGTCACAATCACTTTCTTCATTGTTTGGTACTGTCTTTTAGCCATATTTGTACTTACATGGATTTGTTGTATTTTAAAGTCTATGTGTAATTTTCAGATGTGACAATTATAAAGCTCATGCCATTGGTTTCAGAGTACATATAATATCTTTTAAAGAAGAGGTGAACATGTCTTAAGCACTTTTACAGACAGAGGGAGTTCAGGAATTTTCAAAGATGAAACACACATAATATGAGTCACATCAATTTCATAAACTGTGTAGGACATGGAAAAGCCCATAAGCTTGATGTTTTGGAAGGTTATGTTCCTAAACAAAAGTATTTAATTACAGACCACAACAAAATATTAAATTGGTTAATGATTTGGAAGGTGAAGTGAAGTTCCCCTTGGGGCCTTAATAAAGAGGAGGGTAGGAAATAAAAACTTAGTCATCTGTGAAATGTATAGCTAAATTCACTTCCTGAGGAAAAAATATCACCCCTTTTCAAAAAGACTCCCCTTTTTAAATACAAGATCTTAGTTACCATCAGAAAAAACACTTAAAAATTTTCCGGTACTTAAAAACTTAATGTTTATATGTGTGTGCTTAATATCTATGTTGTTGGTCCACAGCATGTCCAATAACAAAAGAGAAGCACCATGACATGAAATGATAATAGTAATTTAAATGGTAAATATCAAATAGTTTTGAACTGATTAGATTTTGACCTGCAGTTATATAAAAGATGAGGTTTTTTCATGTTTATGGCATTATCAGTGTTTTTGAAAATTGTTGCTCTACTAGGTCCCATACCATATGTAACTGTGGGAACTCCATAATTCCTTTATGGAATGAAGTGGGTGTGTGAGTATGTGCTTTTTTATACACTGATTTACCAGTAATTTGTGACAACTGATAAGGGACATCTAATAGGTAAGGAAGTGATGGTTCAATTTGTCTGTCCTGTCTGCCTAGTTGTGTCATATAAATCCTAGATTTTCTGACTGTTATATAAGAAGCAACATTTGCTTTGCAAAATTACGAGAAAATCCTTGCAGTACAGCTTCTTGCATACAAACAGAAATCGTAGAAAATCTAGCAGTGTTTCTTTTGTAGCTAGATTCAAGTATGACATGAAATGACACAATGATCAGCCTTTCTAAATTTTTATTTAGTTGGTTACTTATCACCTAGCATAAGCCACACTTTTGTATTATGCATCTTCATATTTTGAACTTCCCACAAGGGGGTTTCTATAGCTACAAAAAAAGTCAAAAGAAGCCAGAACACAGGGTAGAAAAACTAACAAACTTAACTAATAAGGAACATGATAGACATGGTTATGATCAAGTTTTGCCATTCCAGACTTGCTGCCGTTCTGGGGACCTATTTCTGCTATTTACCTCCATTAAACAAATGTACATCAATAGCATGATTTAGAGAGAGAAAGGTTTCTTTACCAAGAAGCCTTTCAAAGAGTAAAAATACAGGAGACAGTGTCAGCTTTTCCTCTTAGAAGGCAGTCTCTGATAAGCCGGGGAGCATCCCATCCCTTTGATAGCCCCTCTTCCTGTGAAATACTTTATGTCATTTCTGCACTCAACATGTGTGAGAACTGAATGGTTCTCCCAGACTGCGTCTTGTGGAGTTTGTGTTTTCTGAGATCTTTGACATCCAATCTTAGGCGCTCCTCACTGAGACCTGTTACATTAAGAAAACAAAGTTTTGCAAACAGTCAGAGCTTTCACATGAAAAAACTGGTGTAACTCCCTCAGGTTGCCACTGAGAGTGTTCATCAGTAGTTACAGTATTTGATCCAGCAATGATCTGGAAAGATGAGGAAAATGCCCAATATATTTTTTATTGAACTTATTACATTATTGAATTAAGAAAATGGAAGACACAAAATATATCTGGCTTTTTGTTTGTTCTAAAGGTACTGTAATATAACCATGAGAATCATCTCTTAAGTCTGGGCTCATTTTTAAACTCATCAGTGAATTTTATTATTTCTGCTTTTTCAAACTTAGTATTTCTTTCTCAAGGCCTTTCACGCACTTGAATTTCACTTTAGCAGAAAGTCCTAGTACTTTAAACTGTATCATTAAATATGCTTACTGAAAACTGTTTCAGAGGCTTACGAGACTCTCCAGAGTGAGAGTTTGGAGTTTATATTCATTGCAATCAATTATGACATGTCTAGTTGATTTGTGAAAGTGATCATTAACATGGTCCCTCTTAATTAAATCAATAGTATCATGTAATTAAAATAACATGATATGCAAATAGTCTCAGTAGCAATTTCATGCATAATCTGCAGGCTTTAAATTATTTGGTAGAACCTATCCTTAGCAGGAGAATATGAAATAAACTGAAGGATGTGGTGGGTTTATTACCAAATGCTGATTGCAGGAAAACCTATACTCATATGGTGTGTAAGTTTACAAACTTACTCTACACACTGCTCTCTGCATCCAGGATATTGAATGTATCCGACAGTAGCTTTACTAACAGTATATTATCATGAAGTCATGGGTAAGAGCACATAGGGGAGCAGTACTTTATCCCCAGTATGACAGTATCAACAGTTAACAAGAATTTATTAAGGTAGTGGAATTTTAAAATTCCATATTACAAACCAGCAATTTCAGTAAAACATTTAAATACTTTTTAAATAATCTGTTTCATCTGGAACAGAAGATGCCATACATGGATGTCTCAGTTCTGTGACAAAGTAATGCAGCTAATTTGAAAATGGTCACGGCTGTAGCCAGTGGAAAAAAGGTTTTGTATCACAGTACTAAACATAAATGAAGGGTATTAAAAAAAAAACAAACTCATAAGGTCTCCTCCACACCCCATTACCAGAGTTGGGATTTCTGGATAATCTTGTTACTTACAGTAATAAAAAGCTGCAGAAAAGAAAATACATTAATAAAATTATTGAGCTTAGACAGAGTTTGAAAATGGTGTCAAAACATTTAAAATTTTAAGGTCATGCTCTGCTGTTACATCAAGAGATACTATGACTTCATGCAACATAATTTAATTAATATTATTCTAAAAGTCCATTCATGGATGGCCAGTTTCAAAATCAGCAGCATTTGTGGATTGTAGTCAGATCCACAGTCATTACACACTACAGACAGAAAATTAGTATTAAAGAAGAAATCATGAGAAAAACGTAATTTATACTTCTAATCAGCTCACAAGGAATAATATATTCACTTTTTTTTCCTTGAAATGTTCTCTTTAGATCATTTTATTGCTTTTTAAAAGTACAAGTGGCATCTGTTTTATGTAGTATAATAAGGATATTTTTATAGGTTTCAGCATCTTGTTTTTCATACTTGCCCTGATTTAATTTAATGTTGTGATCAACCTTTCTTCCTAGATATTGTGACGTCACCCTGCATACTGCACATTTCCTTTGTATTTACATAGCACCATTAGGAACCACAGATGAGTCTTTTCAGTTGCAAAGTACAATCTGAGCAGCCCCACAGGATATGGGGCTTTCCACTCTCTGCAGTGTAACCTATTATGTCAAGCCTGAAAGTGATTTGTCATAGGGGTCACCAGTGGTGTTAAGATGGTTTTAATTTCACCCTAGAGTTTGGGCAGTATTTTCTGATGGTAATAAAGTTAAACCTGTAATTTCAACCTACTGTGTAAAGGTTGAATTAGGTATTGCTTGTGTTGTAACACACAAACTATTTTGGCCATTATTACTGTTACATCTACTCATGGCATGAAAAGCAAAGAGGAAAGTCGCACTCTCATTTCTCATTAATGTATACAATTTAAAAAGTCTCCCCCTCATATTTCCTTTCAATCTGCAGAAGGCATTGTCATAGACAATTTTGTCTAGAAAAATGGAACTAAATTGCAGTGAGTTTATTAAACTGTATTCATATTACGCCTGCTTACAAATCGAAGATATCTCGTTTTCTGACACTATCTCAATTGTGAGATAAGTCACATTACTAAAGACAAAGACTTCCAATTTTCCACTCTTTTTAAACATTCATTCTGTATATTTTATCAAAAGAACCTCAAATTTGAACAACTGTCTTGATTTTCTGTTTTGTTTTTTTTTTTTTTCCCCCCAGCTGGCTAAATTACCAATAACAACAGTGGTCATAAGTAATTTGATATTTTTAGTGCTAGCAAAGGTATCATGTCACATTTCATTCCTAAGGGATGACAGGAAGAAAATGCTTTCAACCAGAATCTAAGCTAACGCTCTTAATAGCGGTCTTGCTCTCAAGGGTCGCTTCTTGCATGGTACATGGTAAGAAGAAGCAGACTTCTGCTTACAGTATCTTACTCTTTTGTTGCTTTAAAAAGTCTTCTAGTTTTCACCTGTTTCTTGTAAAGAAAGTAATGCAGTCCACAGCAAGTTATCAAAAACCTCTCATACAGTGTTGCATGTGTATGATGTGAAAGAGGGTTTTCCAGAGAAAATAGTTCTGATAAAGTCAAGTGGGGATTTTTTGTGTACTTAAACAGCAAATGCTATGAATCCAAATTGTGAAAAGTAAACACATTTGAACATTTTTTGTTTTGTCTTTTTAATCTGTTCTTGTTTTTTCTCTGAGAAATGTCTGAGAGTTAAAGCTCTAAACA
Source organism: Sitta carolinensis (assembly GCA_032173965.1). Classification (NCBI taxonomy): domain Eukaryota; kingdom Metazoa; phylum Chordata; class Aves; order Passeriformes; family Sittidae; genus Sitta; species Sitta carolinensis. The sequence continues at coordinate 60,763,780 of CM063313.1, forward strand.
GTTCCACTCAGATTATTTGAGTATTAGTTGCAGCCAGATGTATATCTGTTGTCTTTCCAATGGTACGGCTCATGGGATCCCATATGGAATATGAAATTTGTTTCCTCATATTTAACCACAGATTCAAACATAATTATCACCCTTTCCAAAGGTGGTCAAGACATAAAGGCACATGCACAATTTATAACATGGATCAATACTATTTTTTAAAAGATTGTGAATTCCAGGAAGCTGTGGTTATCTTTGAAGTTTCTGATGTGCTTCGAGAGAGGAAAATTTGAATTGAGAGGTGATCAAGCTGAGAAGAGATGGTAAGCATAAAGTTATTTGAGAATATCCAATGTAGCATCTGAGGTTTTGCATGATCCAGTATGTGCTATATAAATAGCTGTGCTGTGTTTTCCACAGTGGGTCAGTGGAAAATAAGCTGCAGTCTGCTAGTTTGCAGTAAGCCATTACCAGAGGATGGTGGCAATAATTTCTCAAGTTCCCAGTAGACAATGACTTGAACAGTGACCTATGAATATGCTTCCAGTGGGATCTTCTAGCAGCTTGCAAGTTCCATTTTACTGCTCTTTGAAGCCAGAAAGAACATTAAATAAGGGCAGCAACAGATAGCATCTGCTTATCTCTTATAAGAGATAGAAGCAGCTTATACCCAGAGCCACTAAGCTGAATTAAAACACTGAGAAGATGGTATCATTTTAAATGTGATTTGTTTGGTGATATAACATTCAGTAAAACAGTGACTGGAAAAGATACTGTGGTCTTATTAGAGTACAAGTTATGGGAGGAAAATTCAAACTGATGGCTACACCACTGTGTGGCAACAGAAGAAAGACCTTTCTAGAAATTTGGTTTAAAACTTAATTGTTTAAATGGAATAAATTTATGTGTGTAATACAAACAATAAAACATAATTGGATTCCTGCTGAAGGTACTCCTTGAGACAGTTACGAGAAAATCAAATAATGATTTTTTTGTGTTAATTTTTAATGTTTCTTTAAGGAATATTCAAATATTGACAGAGAGCAATTTTTCCAAAAATACTCGGTTTTGAAAGAAATTTCTTTAACACAGTAATCTCAGTTAAATTGTAAGTAGTAAGTGTCTCAGCAGCAAAGCTATATTCAGATGGTTAAAAATTCAGCATTTTAGAAGCTAGTGACATTTGGAAGCTTCTGGTAAATATGAAAGGGATGACAGAAAAAAAATTAATCAGGATTTTTTTTTGTTTACGAAATGGCATCTTGTTTTGATTTGAAAGAGTGGATTAAAGTCTTGATTTCTTTTTAGAACAAAACTTCTGCTTAGACACTTTTAATTTTTAGGTCACAAATTAACTTTTTCTGCATTATTATCCACTCCAAAGTAAAAGATCACAAAAAAGCATATATGCATTACATCTCAAGAGTTTGCTCGAGATATACTGCATCAGAAGGCAATAGAAACAGCAATTAATGTGGAGATGCAGGGGTATTAATGACCTCCCTATACACTCTTAGAGACTGCAGTTTCACCCCAGATCCACTCCTTGGACTGTACAGTGGTGGGGTTCATCTTTAGCTTCAGATTTTCCACAGAGAGCCCAGCACATTCACTCTGTGATCACACTGCAACAAGAGCCCAAATACTCTAAGAAGAAGGGACATGTATGGTTACTTCAATAGCACTCCTGGTTCAAAATAAAATACTAATGCAGAGATATTTTCATTTCCATATTAAGCTGCAAGTGGCACAAGGGTAGAGCCCTTTTGAATTTTAATTTGCTCTAACATGAACCTTTCATCTATAAGTTGAACTTATTTTCAGATATCAGTGTTTCTGCTTACCAAAGACATTTTGCATACTCCATGCTATTTTGCTATTTACATATTCAATTAATCATTTATATTGTGCCCTTTATTTTGTCATATGGGTTTATCACCAAAACCCCAAATATTAATATTTAATTGCCCATATTAGGGAGTAGAACTAATTATTTTCTTTACTGTCTAGAGGAAAGTTCTTAGGAAAATATAGACGATGAAGCATGACGAAAAAATGAAATATGTTGTATTTTCTGAGTGCATTCTCTTCAGGGAAAAATTGAGTTCAAATAACAATTTTTTTCCTTATGTTATTTTGTGTGTGTGTATCACATTAATATACATTAACTGCGTGCAAAAGAAACACTTTGTATAAATGGAAGTCTCAGAAGCCACAATTTTGTACTCAACTTCCTTCTACTGAGAAATTACTTTTTTACAAGTGAGTTCTACTGACAAAATAAAGACTGCTGAATTCGTTGTGAGGCAAGGTGCCTCACACTGAAGGATCAGATTGGCTGTCTGTTGTCCTGTTTTTTTCTCCATGTGTGCTTATTTACCTCCAGTCTGTGTTTCATGACTGTCCCAGTGAGCAGAAATAGCTCCTCTTACATTTCTAATTCACAAGCTGCTAAGGAAAGCTTCTGAGAAAGTGAAAACACTAGAGCCAGAAAATACAGAGTTGTTACTGTCTGTTGTATCAACACCCCCAATTTTAAAATCTTTTCTCTTCCTCTGAGGCAATTTGCATAGATGTTAGTCATCTCTCACTATTTTGTAAGCTTTCCTCTCCCTTTTGAAATAGGGACAAGGAGGTATGAATTTCAAATGAAATCTCGTTTGTAAATCTGCCTGATTTCATATGTTTAAATCAGATAATTCATTTTAGCATAAATGCATGGGTGGTTTTAAACTTTGCGTACAAAATACACTTGATATGGAAAATATTTCAGTTTCTGCTGCCATTTGGTATGATGAAGGTTAGCACATACAGTATGTAAAATCTGAATGCCTCTCAGGGAGATCCTTATTTGAATTGTAGATGGGAAATTTCTAAAAGTATAATTAGCTTTGCTTGATACCTTTTCTTCCTCATTTTGCGAAGAAGTATCACCCACAAACAAGGAAACCAAAAAAAAAAAAAAAAAAAAAAAAAAAAAAGACACTTTCTCTTGTCTGCAAAGCAGCTGGGAAGCATTGCACTGTCATGTTCTCTGATTCATACCTCAGCTCTCATCCAGCAAATCCCAAGTGGACTCTGAGTTGGGAGTGTCTTAAGAGGCCAAGCAATAAAAACCAGAAATAATTTAATAACACCTTCTCTGATAGTTGCACTAGCACTCCAGGAATGCATTCTAGTAAAAGATGATGTATTCTAAACATGTAGGGGTTTTCACCAATTTGAAAGGGGATCAGAATGCATCTTTAGGCAGTTGTTCCCTAATTCTAGTCATTTTTCATTCCTTTTCTCATTGTGTTTGCCTTGAAAGGGTTCTTGAAAATTTAGTAAGAGGATAAAAAGAGATTGCATGGAAAATTTAGAAATATTCTCAAGAGTCCTCTGAAATGGAATTAAATAAAATAGAGAATTTAAATAAGACAGAAATATGAATTCTAACTGCTGATGACAATGAGTCCTTTTTATGTTTAAAAAAGCATTAATGTATTTTAATGATTAAAATAATATTAACTTTGTATCTTTAATGGTAAATTATGGATGTTGATTTGATATCCACATAGCCCTCCTTTAGAAATACTAATGTAAAAAAAAATAGGTGAGATTAATAAGTAGGATCTCACCTGTTGGAAGAAAAAAAAAGAAATATAAAAGTATCATGTCATACTGCCTGAGTAGTTTTGTGGGTTTATTTTTTTTATCATTTAAGGGATTATGTACATTTTTCCTCAATAGGTATTACTTCTTATTTTCTAAGAGAAAAAGAAGTATAAAAAAAAAATAAAGAGTGAAAAAAGAATCTTTAGAATCCATTCCATCATTTTATTTCTCCAGTAATATTTCTTAGCTCTTAGGAACTATGTTCTGAAGGAAACGCTCACAACTGTTTGTGTCTTGACACAATTTCAGGACGATTTTGCCACATCTGGGCTCTTTCTTTTGACTTATAATTTTGTTTTCATATTCTTAACTTCACACGTTGAACACCTTTGAAGTGATCCTTGAACGTGTGTTTAAAATATAAACTTTAGGTGCTGTGTATCTGCATTCAAATCTAAAGCAGTCTTAAAGACAGCAGCTGGCGAGAAGGTAATTTCACCTTGTGGCTTGTGAAACAATCTGGGCAGCAGCAGCACACTCCAGGGGTGGAATTGCTGCTTCTGTAACAGCGCAGACAGGCTGGCTCTCATCTTGCTGATGGGTTTAGTTGGATGAGTTCGTGCTTCTTTGTCTGGATCTTTCTGTGTTTACGTGACAGACTCTTCGACAGTGTGTTTTCTCTGGAAGGCAAATAAAAAATGTATCACTTCACAGGTTTGAGCAAAGAGTATTTTCCCTACCAACAAGAAAAACCTGTATTTAGTTAGCATTACTACAGCATTGCAGAAATTCAGGGAGAAAGTGAGGACTCTAATTTGACCCTTTTATTCAAGTACTTTAATTGTTTTTCCTTTTGTCTCTTACTCATGTATTCCTAGCCCCTTTTCTCCAGTTACATGACTTTTTCAGAATACCTTATAGGTTTTGCAGAAAGAGTCTTTCACAAAACCATTTTAAACTCACATCTTTAAATTCCTTTAGCATTTTCAAAAGCTCTCTGAAGATGAGAAATGAGATTTATAAGCCAGTCGGCTTTTCTTCTAAAAGAAAACTCGGGTTTGCACTAGGAAAACAAACATGTGGCAGCAGCAAAGTGGATGGCTTTTCAGGAGGATGAGAAAGCCAGTGTGCATGCAGAGAGCATATTTTGCTGCCCTAAAGCACCAAGTTGAGGCAGTGGTTGGTGCCCCCCAGCACTAGTGTGTGACGCACAATGTTTCCATAGGATACATTCGAGTCAGCCTTATTGAATTCCCTAAACTCTCCAGAGATAGCAAAGTACTGAGGTACTTATCCATTCAAGAACGTCTAGTTTTTTGCCATGCTGGTGTGGTTTGTTGCACATTCAGTGCCATCAATTTTAAATGTATTGAGCAATCAATTTAAACTTGTTATTGTCACTGGGGCTTGAAAATTTAATAAGCAATTACCAGAGTCCATTCCTTTGTTTTTAATTTTTACTAAGATGTTGTTCAATTTCAGACCTTAAAGCAATCATGCTCTCCAGACTATTGAATTGAATGAGTCCATAAGTCAGACCAGCTCTTAACAGTATTTTTCTTCACTGATTTATTTGGCTGAATGGTACAGTATCTCCTTGTGGAATGAGAGAAAAGGAAATGCAAATCTGAAGTTAGATCATAAATATAAAGCACTGCAATACCTATCAAATCAATGAGCAGCAGACCACGAGACTGTCTTTCCATTTTTTGTTGTTGTACAGCTCTGCTTTTTGTCAGCATGTATGGGGAAAAAAACATCCCCTCCTACAATTTTTAAATGCATAAAATGCAATTTTCTCTATAGTTTCATATGTCCCTCATTGATCTTACAAGAGACTATCCAGAGAATCCAGGACTGTATAACTGAATTATTTTGGTTTCCTTTTCCATTTCCTTTCCCAGTTTTTGTTTTTGTTTGGGTTTTTTTTGTTGTTGTTGTTGTTGTTTTTTACAAACCTCTTTCTTTCCCCAGTGGATTTTTTTTTTTTTAATTTAATTCTTACTGAAGAAAAAAATGCTGCTAGATTTGTTTTCTTTTATATTTTTCAACAAGAGGACCACTAAAATATTCCAAAATATGTACAAATTCTTTTTTAAATTACTAAAATTTCACTTAGAGACACTTGGGCTAATGCTTTGAGAAGGTAATCACATTCTCATTCTTGTTATGTCTGCTGCCATGTTGCTTTAAAAGGCAATGATTTTTGTAGGATTATAGTTAATACCCATCACACTGGAAATACAAAAGGTCAAAGTAAAACCTCCACAAAATAGTAGGTAAAGCTGCAGAGAGACCAGAATTATTATTCTGGAGACCAATCAGTCCTCTGAGAAAGGACAGCCCAAACAACAGTATTCTGAAAATATCAAAACCTTCTCATAATTCTTTCCTTAATGTTTTGCAAAATCTGATCTTAGATTTTTCATCAGGTGAACAAATTTTTCATGTGTTTTCTTGAATATTGCATCTTAATATTATAGGGAAAAGAAGAAATGCTTTTTAAGAGTTGTGTAACTTAATTAAATTGAAAATATTCAAAACACTTTTAAAGTGTTCAGTGGAATTAAGGCACATTTTTTTTTAAATAGGATGCTAATGCGTTCAAATAGAATTGATTTTTTTCCTTCTATATTTCCATTTCATCACAGAAAGAAAACTGAATAAATTGTGACACCGGCAACACTGTAAGCATACCTCATCTTAGGGACCAGTGCTTGTCCTTGCTAACTAGAAGTCTCAGTAGTATACTAGGAACAGTTTTGCCATCTTGTACATTCCTAATTTTCTTCTAAGAATATCCTATGTGATACAGTCAGTCAGTTTTTTCCTAATTCTAGTGTTTTTTCTTAGAAAAAAAAAAAAAAAACAGATCTATTCTTAGTTATAAGAAAAAAACGTAGACATAAACTGTATAGGTGTTACCAATGGAGAGTTTGTGTTTGACTTTTTTTCTTTTTTTCTTTCTTCCTTTCTTTCTCTTTTTTATTCTTGATGGTAATGATTGTAGTGGTAGGTTGGTTGGTTTGTGTTTTATTTTGGTTGGGGATTTTTAAAGGTTTTTTTTTTTCTTGTTTTGTTCTTGGGTTTATTTTCTTGCCTATTAGGGGTTGTTTGGGGGTTTTGTTTGGGGGGGGTTGTTTGTTTTTTGGTTTTTCTGGGCTTTGGTTTTGATTTTTTTTTTATTATTATTTTTTATTATTATTTTTTTGTTTTGTTTTGGTGGTGGGTTTTTTTGGGTTTTTTTGTTTGGGGGTCTTTGGGATGGTGTGATTGTTTGATGGGATTAGGGGCTAGTCCTCAATACAAAAAGGGCCACTTTAAACCAGGATAGCACTCATAATGCCTTATTTGAAGCATCTTTTTATATTTCTGGCCAAAGTCCTTCTTTTGGAGGTATTTGAAAGCCAGGTAATTCTCTGTTTTACTTCCTGCACTTTGAACTTCTTTTTCCTAACTTTTCCTGGTGGAAAATATAGTGATTCAAGTTCGGCTCAAAACAGTGCAATAGAGGGCAAAATCATCATGCAGAAACATAGCAAAAAAGTCACAGCTTACATTGTGATCAGAATAGGACTTATCTCACCTCTATTTTGTATTTATTTATCCTCTGTTTCCACTGCCCTGAAAACAAAAGGATCCTGAAAAAGTAAATGAGTAAGCTACAGAGGTTGTCATTAGGGGATGCATTCTTAATATAAATAGGTGTCCATTTATGAGTACAAAATAAATTAGAGTTTGTTCTGTTATCTGTACTTATCTTCATGCAATTTCCTTTCATTTACAGAAATGCACTTGTCTATACTCTGGGGTCAGGTGACTGTGAATTAAATGAGATGCTTTTGTTCTCAGTGAAATGGCAAACATCCACTTGAAAAATTCACTTACAATCCAGAAAAACCCTCTTTAGAATGGTGACCTTTGTTAAAACAGGCAAATTTCTCACCTACTACAGAAACTGCCTTACATTGTATACGGGCTGATACGTGTAAATGTGACCATCTGATTAATTTCAATATTAAACTCTAAAATTCTGTGTTTTCTATGTGCAGAAAATGCATTGAAATTTAAAGTTCTCAGGCTTTTGAATCTCAGTCTTCTAAAAATTCACCTTATAATGTAATTTTTTTAGTAAAATAAAAACCCTATAAGTACCAAAATTTAAAAAAAAAATTAAATTTAGTCAGTCAAAAAAGTGGAATTAATGTTAATAGAAGAGGAAATGTCTTAAATATCAAATGGAATTTCAAAGCAGAAATAAGAAAACTTTATTTCTTTCATATTTTTTCTAGGTCATGTTGAAAAACCTTTCTCAATGGCAGCTTTTGTTTGCAACATTTTACTTCGTATCTTATTCATTTCTGTTGTGTTTCTCAAGAGAGACTAGAAGAAATACGCGATAAAGACATGTGAGAACACGCCTTCAGATTTTCTATTGTCTTCTTTGCTTTGTTTGGGTTTTCTTGTCGAATGGGCAGACTGGGGAGAAAGTATGAGGCAACATTTACAGAAAACTCTAGGGAAAGTAACGCTTCTGATACGCAAGCATTTCTCTCCCTTGAGAGACTAACCTGTCATTTTCATGTAAAGTTTATTTGTTTTTCTTTAATTCCTGATTTGTAGTTTCTAATAAATGAAATACAGTTCTGCCTGTTGACCTTTGTCATTAGCATGTGGACTGATGCTTCATTTTCTGACTCACATATATGATGATACACATCTGAATGTGAACAATTAGGAGGATGGGTTTCATTACCTTGTAATTAACAAAAGGTTGAATTTTCTACCTCCAGAAGAAAATAAGTCAACAGGCAAGCAGCATTTATGGTGTAGGATAAATAATCATTTATCCAGTGTTCATGCATGAAAATATATTCAGTCATGCGTGAATGCAAACATACACACACACACACACATTTGCTAACAAATATTGAAATATCTATTAACAATAAATAATAATCGAAATTACTGATTAAAATAATAACTGGGGAAAAAAAAAAAAAAAAAAAAAAGCTTTCATGGTTCAGGGTTCATTCCAGTTCATTCCCTTCTAGGAAAGCCAGATCCCACCTAAATTACAGATGATGGACGTTTGTTTACTCTTGTGTTATCTTCCTGGTAAAATTCTAAAAATTTCCACTTCACGTAAGTTTTGTGGACTAAACTTGACTATTTGCAATTTAATCAGAAGATTAGGATTCAAATAGGTTTTTCTTCTCAAGTTTAGTTTAATTTTATAAAGGTAGCATGTATGCATATTAAACTAATTTCCCTAGCTCCATGCTTATGTAACTAATACCCATCACCTAACTGCTGGAAGCAAATCAAACTTTTGGAGATATTGGAGTATCTGCTACCTGAGAACCTAAACTTTTGAAAAAGAGGAAGATATTTACTCTTCCACATTCCCACACAACATAATAAGTTCCTAAAAGTAAATGTTGTAATTAATGTTCCTTTTGCATGTTGCACGAGACAGCCTTTGTGTACTCTCAGTATCTGCTTTTGCATATTGGTGTCACTAACTTGCAGCTCTTTTAGATGCAGTTACTAAATGTAACATTTCTGGAAAGAAACTACTCATTACTTTGGAAAATATCATAGGTAAGAGTATGTTCACTGTTGGGAGAAGCATATACAGCTTTCCCACAAAGGAAAGAGGAGGGGCAGGCACTGATCTCTTCTCTGTGGTGACAGTGGCAGGGTCAAAGGCAATGGCCTGAAGTTGTGTCAGGGAAGGTTTAGGCTGGGCATTAGGAAAAGGATTTTCACCCAGAGGGTGTTTGGTTGTCTGGAACAGCTCCCCAGGGAAGTGGTCACAGCACCAGCCTGACAGAGCTCAAGGAGCACCTAAAAAATTTTCATGGCACGTGATGTGATATTTGGAGCTCTTCTGTGCAGACACAGGAGCTGAACTTTGGTGATCATTGTGGGTCCCTGCCAATTCAGAATATTCTGTGATTCTATGATAAAACAAAATAAATGTGTCTTCCTTTTCTCTGCACTGAAATATGAAATCTCACCAAAGCATTAAAAAAATTAAAATTAAATTTTTCTCCGTAAGTATCAATATATGAAAATAATTCCACTATTCCCCCATCATACCTCTCATTATGTGTCCATCCACGTTTCTTATTTCAGTCTAACTTCTGTATTTTACTTGCTATTGTATGAATCTATCTTAACATTTTCTGTAGTTCATTTGGTTATTTCTTCAGAGGAATCTATCCATTTATTATTTGTTCTCAAAGTTCTGTATTTCACTTTTCTATCTGAAACATCACTCTGCTTTTCCCTACCTTTTTCCCTCACTTGCTGACCTCCCTTCTCTATTCTTCTTTTATTCCCTGTGAGTATGCTTCCCTTTAAGAAGCACGAAAGTTTCAAAAGCACAAGATTTTCACACCTTTGCATTGTTTATGGTATGTAAGAATTTTTTCCTGACGCTTTTTGTTCTTACCACAGATGGTTATCCATTTGTTTCTATATCTCCTTCCCTCACTCTGCTGACCTTTGGACACTGCTTCTTAGCCAGATAATCAGTGATTTTCAGGGAGACAAAGGTAGTAAATAGTTCTGTGCTGAATACAAAAAAAATATTCCTATTCTTCCCCTATCTCATGCTTCAGCAGTTTACAGTTACAGGCTGGATGTCCTCTTGGTACTTGCAGTGTGCCCAGCTTTGCATTTTTTACCCTTCTGTCCTTTTGTGGCATCTGCATCAACAGAAAATCTTTTCCCCTTTGCCTGAACTTTGTATCTCCTCTAGTTTTGTTCATACTTTCATCTTGTATTTAAATCTTTTGAAATAGACATTTTCTGAAGGGTTGGAAAGGTTTAGCATAATATATTCTATTTCACAGTACAGTAGAGAAATGTAAATCTCCCTTTTCCTAAGGCTAACCTATTATGTGGGTTTAGTATCTACTTTTATAGCTTAACTGTCATTCAGAGTAAAACCAAGAGTAGTGCAAAGAGATGTTTCCAAAGACATGTTTTATATCTCCAACTTCTAAAAAGGAAGTTAGATATAACCCTTCTTCTCAGTCCATAGATCTTAAAACACTATTGTTGTCTATGCAATAGAATTAGATGATAATATTAAAAATTCGTCAAGCAAGGTGTGATTGATTGTACCACCTCAACGAACTGATATTGCAAAATAATTTTAGATAGAATGTCAGTGATATCTCAAACTAACATCAGGACATGCACTGTATATCACAGAGAGCTGAAGTTCATTTGCTTAATGGAGTTACAGAAATATGGTAACAGCTATTTACAGCGTTGTTGATTGTGTCCATAGCAGCTTAGAGACCCCTGCTATTTCCCATTCAAATAAATTAGAAAACTGCTGCAAAATTTATTGCTATCTGCTGAGTATGAGTGTACACAAGAGGCTGAATTACCACTGCCTTCTTCTTCCTTTGTGGTGTTTGAGAAAAGATGTTTTTATTTCAGTTACTTTCATAACACAGGAGAAAACACCATTAATATCTCCATCTAGAAAAAGGCAGTTCACCTTGTTGAAAAGAAAAAGGGGTTTTTGGGTTTTTTTAAGATTGCCTTTGAAGCCAAATACTGCTTATGCAAAATTGCTTTTGTCGTTGTCCAGTATGCCAGTGTAACTGAAATAACTACAGATACATTAATTTACATTTATGTAACGTGGGGGACATGACCTTTGTATGTGTCTTTTCAGTTGTTTCTGTCAAGCCCTACTGGGGTAGAGATCTCAAAGATAACACATATCAAATTTCCCATCAGGTATCAGAATATGCACAGTGAGGGTGACAGCACAAACGTCCCGAGGCATTCAGCTGAACAACTCTTGCCCCTCACTTCTGTGTGGATCTCCTGGTGTGTAATAGTAGGTGAGCTTGTAAAATCACTTACAGGGAAAAAAATCTGGAGGGAACCACTGCCAAGAGTTTCCCTGATGCACCATCATTTTAGGGATTGTGGAGACCAAAATGAATTGAGTTCCTTCCAGGGACCTGAAGTACAAAACCAGCATGAGTAATAGTTCATGTGGGGCAGCGCAGGCAAACAAAACATGTGCTAGGCTGTCCTAGATTAAATCTTGGTACCTTGATCAAACCGAAATTCCTCAGCACATTTTCAAAGCAAAAGTCAATGTATTTTTAGTTTTATTTTGAAGAATAAATTTTAAAAAAGCCTGAAAAATGACAAAAGCTAGGAGAGCATGGAAACCAGTGACCATCTCCGTTTGCCAGGTCACCTGAGCAGTGTTCAGCCTGCCTGTCTCCTTCCACTGGTTGTGAGTTCAACATGCAGGTTCTCTGGCAAGCCTGTGACCCCCTACTAAGATGGCCATTTAATCCTAACAGAGTAATGTGATAGGTGACCAGGCCCAGACACTGTGAGCAACTGCAGTGCTGTGGGATCTGCGGAAAAGCAAGAACAAATGGGGAGTTCGTGTTACATCCGTTATAATAACTGCACAATGTCCTCATCACAAAAAAGTATAAGCACTATACAGGATAATAAACTCCATGGTAATTTGATCTTTCTTCAGCTGAAGGAATTGAAATCATAGGATCTGAGCAAAACTTGTTTTAGAGGGACATCTATATATCAGCGAGTTTATCTTCACACTGAAGCTGAGGCTGACCTCAAAGTTTTGGATCATTTTGTGTTATTTTAAAGTTAAAATTAGCTTGATGAAAAAGGTGACAGCAACAGTGAGGGTGGTAGTAATGGAAATCTTTCTTATATAAGAATACTGGAAGAAAATAACAGTAGGGTAGCATGTATTAAAGCACTCTGCAGTGGTGCTGAAAGAGCAGCAGCTGTCAGATTTGTGTGCAATTCATTACTGATCTCTTTCTCAGATCTTCTCAACAACACAGATATTTGAGGCTTTTGCTGCTTCTTTTTCCTTTCACAGGTGAAGACTTTGTCATTACCTGAATTCCGTTTTCTGACATACTAACAGTAAAATGCATTGTCGAGAGTGGTGTCTCACAAATGCAGCTTATCTCCCTCAGGTCTGTGACTTTTTGTTACAGAAGACTGGTGTTGAAACAAAATAATCACCATTCAGAAAAAAACCTCTGAATTTCATTCAAAATTCAGACTGATTAATACAGTTCAGTACTATATCTCTTGAGCCAGGGCTTGTATTAAAGAATCAAATTGTTCACCAGCCTCCTCTCCTTTACCTGATTTGGCCCCGAGACCATTTGTGCCTTCCCAATAGCTAAGGCACTATTACTGATACATAAATGCTTTTATTTATGATGGCTTTGCAGGAATAACTCAAATTCAATAATAAAATTATTTTAATTTATAAAATTTTATGAAGATAATTAAGAACATGCATTTTCACTGAATGAGATGAGGTCAGAATATCTTTTAGGAAAAACATTATTATTGTAATTCAAAGATTTAGATTGGAATATTATGGTGACTATATATTTTTGACAAACCTATTTTCAAAGAAGAGAGGTGCTTATAATGCTTCCAGGTAAAGAATATGGAAAAGTCTACTCTGTAAAGAGGCATATAGTCTCTCTGTTTTATCTGACAAGTAGCTCCATAGGTGGGAATGGTGTAGTATACCTGGATAGAATTAGGACTTGTGTGTTTGTCTCACATTTTTTCTTCAACACATTTGGTTAATACTTCTGGAAAATAGAATATAAATTAATGATACTCAATGATACTTGGAATAGCACACAATCATTGTCAAGATAACACTGGAATCTCAGAAATACCCCTTGGCTTAGACCAAATATGCTTTGAGATCTTTACAGTCAATAGCTTTGTGACACCTTAAGATCTATGGCTTACAGTTCTCCTCCTACTCTTCTGAATTTTTAACTTTCACTTAAAATTCCATTGAAATTATCCAATTGAGAAGAAAAAAATTTATATTCTGTCCTTCATTCTCCTTATTTATTTGTTTGATACAGATTTTAACATGCTGTTTCAGTCTGAGAAGCAGCTATGTCAAAAAATTGTGTTACTTAAAATCTTTTCTTATCCACATTTCAATACATTTACTTCACTGAACAAAAGTAGTAAAAAAAATATTATGCTTGCGCTCAGAAAGTTATCTAGCTTTTATTTATGGGTCCTACTTATCAGCAAAATTAGTAGTGTGCAACCAAAAAGGTATTTCAAGCTCCTCTGTGACGTTATCCCCTTCTCTTTCATCTTGTCCAGATATCAGGAGTTCATGACTATACTAAGAGGGAAGAAGACCAGTGCTTAGGAGCCCGGAGACCCTGGCAGCAGCCTTGGTGAGTTGAGGACAAAAAGCAATTTTCATTGCTCATTTTTGTGCTACCCAATCATGAACTAACTTGCTAGTTGTCATCTCATATAATCTTTAAAATAATAGTTTTATTAAGACTGAAATACAGTATAACTGAGGTGACAAATTTTGATGCTTTTAACAGTACTAGGTTATGTCTCTTCAGGTGTAGGGTTATTCTTTTGATTTCCAAGTTGTTTCTGTCTAAGATACTAAAAAAGCCTGTTCTCTGAGCAGTGCTAATGAGGCTTTTTTCTTTATGTATTTGATCATTTTTCCTTTAATACTTCACTATATACAATTACTGTTTTCCATCCTTTCTTTTGTAGGGGTTCATAGGAAATCTTGCAGCTAGAGAGCTGCCTAAATGTTGGCTGGCCAATCAGTGCATTTGTGCTGTAGAGCAAGTTTATATGGTCAGCTGGCTGTTCCCAAGTGATCTGCACAGGTTGTGGTTTGTCTAAGTGTTTTCTGGCACACTAGTTTGAGACTCCCCTGCCTTTTTCTTTAGCTTTACCTTTCATAAAATTTGTAGGGACCTATAACTGCAAATTATTTCAAATTTGCAATCAAATTTCAGTATGAAAAAATGGTAGATTGTGTGTTGCCACAGGAAAATAAACTGTCATTTTATTTAATCACTTCCTGGGTTAAGCACTGGTCACCTTACTGTTGGATTGCTTCAATCACATAAAACATGAATCATGGAAAATTTACTTTACTTGCCCTGTTTCCTTATGCTCTCCCATCTATTCTACATCCACACATTACCTTTATTTTCTACTTAATCTGCAAGATGCTTGTGTCAGAGAGGATCCTTGCTCTTTCTGTGTAACATCTATCCTGATTATTTTGGAGTTTGACAAAGGAACTTGGGTATTGCAGCAAGGTTGATATTTCTGTAATAAGTGACTATTTGGAACCTTAAAATGCATATGTTAAAATGTAAAATATTAATAATAAGTGATAATACTTTATAATTTGTTTTTAATCGAAATGTTCTAGAAATTTTCAGCTAGCACCCCTTTGGTATTCATTTATTTTGTGATTGATCCACTGGTTTTACTAGAACATATTTTCAAATGGAGCCATTTATGTGGGATTAGAAATATTGCATCCAGTATAACAGTGGCAAAACTGACTCCACAGGTGTAGAGCAAAATAAAACCCATTAGAACTATTTTTTAAAAAGTTGCTTTATCTTTGGTACAGTCCTTTGACTGTAGTTACACGTTACGTAGCATGCTTTTTTAAAACTGTTTCATTTCCACCACCAACCATCACCAGTAATTCTAGGGTAATAAAGGAGAACAAGAGGAAATTCAGGTCCAGGTTTCCTTTAACCTGGTCTTGCACACATTTGCTCTGTGGTCTCCCAAGGACAGTTACCAGCGCTTTGTAAAAGAGTTACACAAAACCCAAGGGTCTGGACTCCTGTTTACGGACAGATTTTTCAATGGAAAGTAATAAGGCTTGCACAGAAGCAGATTCTGTATATGAAATGTGATTTCTTTAATCTCTTCCTCCTTCATGTTTAGGGTGTTTAAGACAAAGAGTTTTGAAGTCAAGGTACTTTTGAAATGTGACGTTCTTTATGAGATACAGGTGGCAGAGATGAGATTTGATTACTTGTTTCTTTAAGCTTTTCTTATTCTAAAAATCTGAAGGGTACTCTGGGCTGTAGCCACAAAATTAATCTACAGACTTGTAGAGATGCCCTCAGCTCCCCAGGTTCCTGATGAAGACCCAGTACCAGAAAGGGAGTTGATCGCTACCATGAATGGTGAAAGCGAAGCTAGGAAGAGATTGCCCATGTCCCTAGACATGAAAATATCTCGGGCTTTCATGTACACTTTGCAGAATTGTGTTTCAAATTCTACTCTGAAAATTATTGTAAGCTATGACAGTTTAAACAGATTGAATTAAAGAATTTTACTTAAATTTTCTGAAATTTCTGAAGGACTGCCCTTCTGCTGAAAATTGCTGTAGCTGCCAGTGTTTGTTTAATAAGAGTAACAGTCCTGGACAGAGATGAATGAGACTGCTGTAATTGAACTAAGTCACTACACTAAGAACTTCTTAGAAATCATGTAAGCTTTATTTAGTGCTTCATGTTTATTCTGTGGGTGGTGATACTCTAGAGCAGGGTGACCAGAGAAGCTGTGGGTCCCCCATCCCAGGAGGTGTTCAAGGTCAGGCTTTAAGCAGCCGGGTCTAGTGGAAGGTGTTCCTGCCTGTTGTAGGGGCATTAGAACTAGATAAATTTAAGGTCCTTTCCAGCCCAAGCCAATCTATGATTCCATAATTCTATGTCTCAAGACTCTGACTTCATCATAGAGATCCAAAGACCCACATATTTCCACAGCTTTTAGTTCTACCTGCATTTAGTTTAGGAGATGCAAACAAAATTGTAGCAAAAGAGTTCATCAAGCCCTTAAGCAGGCTGCAGTGCAAGCTGGATTGTATCAAGACACATAGTATGATTCTTTCAAGTTTACATGTCCAATTAGGTCTTCTTTCCCAAGAGGATTAAATACCTGTGAATGTTAGGAAGCCTGATTAGAGCAGAAGGTCCAACTCTCTCTATCAAAATAAATAAAAATGAACCCCATATGAATCACTTTCATCCAGTGCCTCTATCAATGAGAAAAAGGCAATAATAAAACCATTTCTTACTCAAAATTATTTTGAGGTTTCATATGTTATTTTATTTTGTGAGGAACATCTGATTTCATCAACATTTTATCACTTCTGCTCATATTGAGTTTTTGAATTCCTATTAATTTTCCAGCTTTTAGGTAATTGGGTAAAAATTATTCTTTTTCAAAAGGGGACATGACTAGCAGCTGGCTATTATCTTTACCTGAATTTACTTGTATTGAAAAATAAAAAATAATTGGGTTTCCATATTAGCTTTTAGCAGAGAGAAGGCTGAAGATCAAAGCATGCAAAAACTTCACAAACTTTAAAAATCAAATAGGGTTTCAACATCAGAACCTGCAAACCTTTTTTCTTTAAAAAAAAAAAAAAAAATGGTGGGATATCCCAAAGCCCTAAGTAGGAGTTTTCAAATTTTAACCATAAACCCCGCTGCTAAAAGGGGAAAACAATTCCAAACTTTTCCTATTATTGAATTTTCAATAACAATATTAGAAGATTCACAGAGTATTTTCAGGATTTAGTCAAATTTTCTGTAGTAAAACAAGGCCCTATCATTTGATGCACAGAATTTTTCAAGTAGAAAATTTCAAACCATACACTCATCGATATCTGCAAGTGTTCACAAAACTCTCTTGTAGATTAAGCCTGCATTGAGGCCTATATGGGTCTGAATTTCTGCCTCCAAAGCACAATTTCAAACCTAGTAAGAATTTAGTTTGCATCCAAGCTGGGCAGTCGGCACAGAACAGAGACACTGACTGGTGTTATAATGTAGTTTTATGAAAACACCTAATCACAAACAGTGCAAGAAGCAAATAGAGTGCTAGGAATTATTCAAAATGGAATATGGAAGGGAAAGGACTATTATGGCAGTGCATAAATTCGTTATTTCTGTTATATTATTTTTGAGATGTGAGAATAACAACTGTGGAAAGTTCAGGGAAGGGTACCAGGATTATGACCAAAGTTAAATAATATCGATAGAAGGAAAATTAAATACGCCTGTACTCTTCAGCCTGGGAAAGAGATGAGTGAGAAGGAATAGAAAAAAAAGCCATAAAAATTATGAGTAGAATGAAAAAGCATAAAGTGTTATTGTTTCCTTGCTTTTCCAATAGAAGGCCTAGGGGTCAGGAATGAAAATAAGTTGGAAAAATGAAAGGAGATAATGCTTCACAGAGTTCCTCAGGATCCCGTATATACTCAGACTTTATGTAGGCTCAAAAAAATTAAAAAATTGTCAAGGACTATTTAAAAGCAAGGCTTGTAACTCAGAAAACTCCTAGTCATAGTCTCTACCTGTGGAGATACACTAAGATTATCTGCTTTATTGCTTGTGTTCTGAGATGACATTATGGTTCTGCTCTTTGCTCTTGTTCAGCAGGGTTACTTAAACATATTACTTACACTGCGTGTATAAAAATGTACAGGAAAAGATGGACTTTAAGGATAAAAATGTGTTTTGTCGCTTTTTCAAGTGTCTCTTGGAATGTTACCCCATTTAATAGATTTTTATCTAGAAAACTAAAAAAGAAAAATAAAAAAATACTCTAACCCAACAGAAATACATTTTTATATTGTAACTTACTATATCCCTTTCAGTATAGAGAACAATTAATAATTTGTGTTAAATAGCATATTTCTAGGTGCACTGGTTTTATTTGACAAAGATATTTTAGACTCTGAAACAGTCAAATTTTCTCTCTGAAAAAAAGGAAACAGATAATAAGAGGCAGTAATAGAAAAACAGTACACAGATTTTAACAACTTATCTGTCAAGTTGTCTATCCCTAAACTGCTCAAAGATCCTTATGGATCACATTTGATGTTTTTGTCTTAAAATCTTTCTCTCTCTCTCCCTCTCTCTCTCACACACACACATACACACACACACACGCAGAGATGCTGCTCTCCCAAGATCAATGTAAGACCTACAGCATTTACCAGTGTAACCACACATAACTCTCCTCAGTTCTAGTTTCACTTAAAATGAACTCATTCTATGTGCATTCTTTGGATTTTCCCTTTGATTTTGGGCCAGATGGTGCCAGTGGGAGCTTGTAATGTGAATCTGTTCTCACAAATAAGGAACTTCTGAAGACATTGCCCTTCAATGAGCTGCTGTAATATCAAAGACCACTGAAGCTTTCTCTGGCAGAGGCAAGGCTTGGTTTTCTGGTATTGAATGGGGTGAAAACACAGATTTCTTTTTTACAGGTCTGATCATAAAGATGGTACTGATTATCACCAGTTTCTGCATAGAACAACACAGCAGTACACAACTTATTTTGTACGACACAGACCACCATGAGTATTGACACCATTTCACTTCTCTTGATTTAAGTTGTTCTTATTTTTTACACTTTGGAAGCTCGATGTATAAAATATATAGTAAAAAGCATGTAAATTCAGCAGATAAGTTATAGTCAACTTTTTCGTCTGCTTTCTTATAGTCTAGCTTCTATTCTGACTTGCTTCTAACGCTAGCAAGAAGCTGGTATTTCAAAATGGAGAAATGTACTATTGTTTTCAATACATGTAATAGTTACTGCTTCAGACAAACATAATTAAAGCTATGCTTTAGCACCCTTGCAAAGTGAACAAAAGGAGCTTCCAACACTCAGTAGTACATAGTGGGGAAATTACCATGGCAATTACCCCAGAAGAAGATTTCTCAGTGATCAAACACAACAAACCTTGTAAATTTCATTTTATCTTGAGTCAAGGATACTCTGCCTAGTAGAACTGAAAGGATATTTTAGCTCTGTGAGACAGCTGATATTCAGATGTTTTACTTTCTCTAGCAAAGGAAATCTAAGTTTCAAAACATTCCAGAGAACAAACGTTTTCAGGAAAGGTCAGTTAAGCAATGAAACTATTTTTCATTCTGAAATGGTTCAGATGTATTTTGTATCCACCTAAGCCAGTATCATGGCTTATGGGAAAAGCAACACAGCTCTCTCATACTTTAAAAATTTGACTTCTCAACTGACAGGGGCATGTACTTTAGCTGGGAGCATTCCTCTGTGGATAAACTTGCCGGGATATATCATAAGAAATACAGTCTAGCCAGGTTGAAGAAGAGTGACATACACATACTGTACTACTACAGTGAGGCTCTAAGACTGCTTAGTAGAAAGCAAAATGAACTCAAATCACTCAGACTGAAATCTGTTGAGGTGGATAGCCATAATCAGGAAACACAAGTTTTACAACAGGAAACTATTTGACCAATATATTTTTCCAATGACTCTTTGATGGGAAAAAGTTGTGTTTTGTTTCAAAAATGTCTTTACTCAAGGTTGTATTTTAAATATTGATGAGCCACTCGCAGACTAATTTCCAAATCTTTTCTTATGTTCAGCAACTTGCAAATTACATGCAGTCCTTTTGATCTCACTTGTTTTTTAGTATAAAGTTACACTTCTCACATGCATGAGCATTGACAAATTGGATCCCAAATTTTTCTGGAATATTGAACAAAATACTTAGATACATCCTTTGCAAGGATATAAACAATAGTTAAATATTTTACTTTGTTTTGAATGATCTCAGCTGCATCTGTTGGCAAAATGCATTTTCTTTGGAGAACAGCCATTTTTTTCCCTGTATGTGTTTCCTTTGATTGTCTACTCTTTCAGCTGGTGTTTATAGAAAATAATCTGTAGTTACTTCCAAAATTCTCTCTTTCCTAAGTTTCAGGTTCTTCAGAAACCCCACAATTCTTTTATTTTCAATATTTCATAAGTGCAGGCTTTTCAGGAAACTGAATAACAAATAAAAAAAAGGGAGAGCTATATTCATCTACTTCTTTTCGGTGTTCCATATGCATGTGTTAACAGTAACTTTTATTAAAACTTTTATTGATTCCTGTATTTAAAATCACTTATCTTTCCCAAGAGTTCTTTCAAATGCTATGCTTTTGACAGAATTAAAGAATAAGCAAGGTTTAGAAATTGCAGAAAAATACCTGTTTTCAAATAAAATGTGCTCTTATCTACACAATGAGCCAAATCATTTTGAAATTTAAAAGTGATGCTGGAACCTGTATTTGTGGTATAGTTTTATGTATGTATAACTCACAGTTCTACTTAATCTTATAAAAAAACGTGACTGCATTTTCATTCATGTTCCTAGAGAGGTAAGGTAATATTATACTATTAATCATCCTTATTGAGCACACACTGTCAAGTTTTTGAAAAGGGAGGAGACAGTTTAATTGTCTAACTAACAACTTTTCCAGAGGGTGTTCATATTCTTTTAAGGGCTCAAATTTACTAAGTCCCAGGCTCTGTTGCTGGGCAATAACACAGAGTAGATTCTAAAACCTACCTGTATCAAGGCTGACATTCTTGTGTACTAAGTCTATTGGTGCAGGAAATAGCCTTCTTTCAACCAAAGCTGCAAAGGAATCTGGACATGAACACTATCTATACACTAACAGTATTTAGATACTAGGCACCATGTCACAAAATACTTTAATGTGGAATGCATAAAATTTATTTCCTCTCTCTCAAATTCACACAGATACCCACAGGCTTTCTCACATAGTATTCTGAAAAAAATCTTTCTTCAGTTAAGTGTATCTTTTGCATTCTACTTGAGAAACAGAAGTAGTATAAACATTAGAATGGTTTTCCTAGTTAATATGCATCAGTTTATTTCACACTGGCCAGATTTCTTTTCCACACCTATGTTTCTTCTCAGCTAAAAATAGCTGAGAAATGGTTGTGGTGTCTATAGCACGTCTCTACTTCACAACAGAAGAAAGTGCTATCTGCACTGGAAAAACTCTTCCATTATGCTAGCTTATTAAGGTAATGGTCATTTTCACCATGCCTAAATAGTCAGCATGTTGTTTTCTAACTCCTCCTGTTTTATGACTATGTGTGTACATGCACACCCACAAAGAATCATTATCTTTTGCACATGTCCACTGTAACAAGTTGTTAGAAAGAAGAGACAGACTGAATCAAGTTCCTGGATTTTTAATCATTCTTTTATTCCTAGTTGCTCTTCCTTTTATTCTAGCTCCAAGTTGCTGGGGTTTTTTTGTTGTTTTTTAGAGGGGTTTTTTTTCCTGCTTCAGCATGAGGTCCCAGCTATATGAACTCTTCCAATGTGAGACTTTCCCAGGTTTTCCATGAACTGATCCAGTGGGGGTCCCTGCCAAGGTACAGTCCTTCAGGAACATCATGGCTCCCCCGTGGGGTCACAGGTCCTGCCAGGAGTCTGCTACATGGTGGGCTTCCCATGGGGTCACAGCTTCCTTCAGGCATCCACTTGCTCCAGCAGAGCTCCTCCTTGGGCTGAAGGAGGATCTCTGCTCCCCTTTGGACCTCCAGGGCACAGCTGTGTCACCACAGGCTGCACCATGGGCTGCAGGGGAATCTTAGCTCTGGCACCCATGCACCTCCTGCCCTCCTTCCTCACTGACCTTGGTGTCTGCAGGGCTGTTCCTCTCACACCCTCTCTCTCTCTCTTCTCACTGCTGTTGCTGCTGGGCAGGTTTTTTCTCCTTCCTTTTTGTCCCCACAGTGGTGTTGCCACCACTGCTGGCTGCCTTGACCAGCAGTGGATCCGGCTGGTGTTGGCTCTGTCAGGCACAGGGGAAGCTTTGAGAAGGCTCTCTCAGGATTCACCCCTGCAGCCCCTCCTCACCTCCAACCCCCTTACCAATACCAAATTTTTTCCAAGACAGATACAAAGGAAGAGAATATTATTTTAAATATGGCTCAGAATGTCATTAAAAAATAATTACTAAAGATTGGTGTTTTAAAGCAGTACACTCTTAATAATTTGTATCCTTGATACTAGCCAAGTAGGTCCCTAGATTTCTAATTTTCATTTTTAAAAAGTATTGCAGAAGACTTAGAAGTCTAAGAGGCTGGAGGAAGGCTAATATATCAATATCGAAAGAAAAGTAAATGGGATGACCTGGATAATTACTGCTTTGTCAGTATGACATTGATCTAGGCAAAATAATGGAATTACTTGTGTGGGACACAATTAATAAAGAATTGCATGCATAATTAATACCAATTAACAATTAATATGGAATTTGTGCCTTTCGAGCAATTTTGATACTTCTTCTATTGTTTTTTATTTATTTGGTTTTTTAAAACCATCAGTACTGTTAGAATTTTCTGCAAAATAATTTTCTTCTGGACCTAACATTATATTAGAGTTTCATCAGCAATGTGGAATACAATACTATGATTATTTCAGCTTTCAGAAAAAAAGTGTATTGGAGAAGAAGTAAAGAGTAACTTACGTATAATGATCTGAATTGGTTCTTTAAATTAGAAATAGACTTTGTTTCTGTGTGAGCAAGTGTAAAGTCATCTGAGGGGAAATTATATGTAGATGTTCAAGGATAATGACATGTAGATATTACTGTAGATATATGTAGATATTGCTTAAAAGATTTTAGTTTGGGATTCTGTAAACTCTTGGGACTGTGGTAAATAAACTACTTTCCTTGAGCTCATAATGGGTGGCACAGAGGACTGATAATTTGAGACTGCAGAAACAGTGTAATAATTGAATAATTATTACATTTGCAATATTACATACATAAACTATATATTTCTAGAATATTAGAGAACTCCTCAATGTTCCAATTGAAAAAAAAATGTGGAAAAAAATTAAATTGTTTCTGAGGGATGAAAATAAATAGTGGGTTGGACAGCATAGCTTATAATAGAAGAGTCCTTGAGCTGAAACTGAAAACTTAGAGGAAATGGCTTGTTCATAATCTAGAATATCAATATGGGGAAGAGGAGCTTCAGAATAGAGTCTTTTCAATAAAGCAGATGAGAAAATAGCATTCACCAGCTAAAAGCTAAAGCTAGGGAACATCAACTCCAAATGAAAAGTACACTTTCAACAGTGGCTCTAAATGGCACTTTCTCATAGCAGTAGCAAATTTTCTATCAGTGGAAAACAGAAATGGAGACTGGCAGCTTTACTAAAAGCTTCTTCTGGTTCAAAGAGGCATTAATTCAGCTGAGTCCTGCCATGTAGGAGAGGGGGCCAAAATAGATGGGCATAGTGATCTCATTTAACTTTATTATCCACATATCTGTTAAATGCATGCAACTTTAATGCTGCTGCATAGTATGAGAATGCCATCTCTTCACACACATTTCTCTTGCTCTGACTATACGGAAAGAAATCCCAAACAAAGCATCTACTCTGTTCATGGGTATCTGAAGGCTGGAAGTTTCATGTGTCCTCCTCACAAATAGTATTTTTCTCCCTTAGTACTTTCCCTTTCCTTGCCAAGGACACTCAATTTGCCTTAAATTAGACTGATATTCCATACAGTACATTAAGAATGAAAAAAATTTTAGAATTTATGTTTTCCTCTATGCTACCATATTATCCTTTGTAAATTAACTTTCTTAATGCTCCTGTCCTGATCATCCACTCACTGACCTGTTCCTTAAATTGACTGCTTAGTAGAAAACTAAGATTTTAGCCAAACTGTTTCTGTTGCAGGGTAAACTCTTGAGGAGACACTATGAGATATTAAATTACAGCTAGGTGCTTATTTTACATCTTACCACTCAGAGTTAATGCTGAGTTGTGTTATTCAGTGTAATAGTCTTATCCTCAAGGGGTTAATAATCATCATCACTTCCTTTCAGCAGTACCTCTAAGACATTTTCAATTTGATTACAGTGGTTAAAATTCACTGTATTTAGTAAACAAGGCTCTTGAGGTAGCTTGACCTCAGTCTCTGAGTCAGAGAGAAAGGTCTACTACTGAACAAGACAATCAGAGCACCTCTGCAAAGACCTGAGAGCTCAGGGCAGCTTGGTTAGAGCCACAGTGAGCCAGGCAGTACAGTGTGGGCAGGGCTGTACTGTGGTGGTTTTCTTGTACAGACCTGGAAGAGGCAGATATAAGCAAGCTCTGCTCTCAGAGACTGTCTGTAATAGAAAGTCCATGGTGATTTTTGGGGTTAATTTCATGAATCTCCCTATCTCCCTGCTATGGTTACTGCCTAGATTGCCAGAAAGAGATCTGTGGGGAATATGTGGGAGAGCTTGGCCTTTACAGTTGTAACCCAACACAGAATATCCTTGCAATCATTCTGAAAAATCTGAGTTGAGGACACACGTTGCTCAGCCACCTTGAATTTGCAGGCAAATTTTTTTATGTCTGGTGGAATGGCCACTCCCTTCTGCTACTGTCTGGCCTGCCCTTCTGTAGCAGGACATGCTGTTTCTGACCTGTTACATGGTGTAATCAACCCACATACACACATCCAGTAATCCATGGATGTGGAGACATGTGCTGTGCTGGCACCTGGCCTTCACTATGCTTGGTGATAGTCCTTGACAATCACATCCTGTTCAAAGGAGCTTGAGTAGTTGAGTTCACAAGCTCATGCAAAGCTGTTCCATCCAGTTGGCCAAAGTGATCTTTAACTCACCCAAGCACAGCCATTTTAATATGAGGGATATTAGAGTACTTCTCCCCCTGTGTAAAGTGGTCCATGAGGCTCACAAGCTTTCTTCGGAAAGAGATTCAACTTGTGCAGCTTGTGGTCATATCCTCAGGAGCAAGAGGAAAGGAAAACATATCTTGTCTCCCATGGAGTGGGAGACAGAAGTCAGTTGCACTTTCTAACCCCATCTTTATGAAGTTCATCCTGACTGCAAATACCAATCTGGGAGACCTGATATCTGGCCTGACTGGAGTCAATGGTGAGGTCCCTGACTGTGGGTTGCCACGACTTGCTGTGAACATGTCAGCTGAAAGATCTTTTGCCCATTCCTGGTTCCCAGTTATTTATATTGTTGCACACCTAACCTGTGATCAACACCCATTCAAGAGCTGTTTGGGCCCAGAGTAAGGGAAATAGCATCATTTCCAAGGGAAGCTATTGCAGCTTCAATAGGCACTCTGTGGCAATGTCCTCTGGTGGTCTGGAGCACTGCTCCCAGAGGTACACATTTGCTAGAGGCAACCAAAGCAATCCCAAGAGGCTGGTGACTCATGCAAGCTGTGATGACAGCTTTGAGGAATTATGCCCTGATGAATTACCCACGGTCTTATAAAGCTCTTGAAAAATTAAGCAGTATTAACCTGTATTCCCTCCAGGCTCATCAGTTCTCATAACTGGTGTTGTGGCATGGGGTCCTCCACACAAGAAGGCAGGATGCAAGACTGTTTCTTGAGAATGAATGAGCTGGTGGAGCTGCATTTAGAAAGGATAAGACCAGTAGCCCCTCCAAATACCTTTTTTTTCACCTGCCCAGAAAACCTATTGTCCAAGGGCTCACACCGACTTATACAGGACAACGACTGACATGGCCCTGGGTCAACTTCAGATAGACAACTTCAGAACATTTCTAATATATCATTGCTAAAAATTAATTGTAGATTTACCAAAATTCTATTTTACTCCCTCCCTCCCTCCCTTCCGTCCTTCCGTCCTTCCATCCTTCTTCCCTTCCTTTTCCTGTTATGTCCAAAAATTGTTATTAAGAGAGCTCATTCTAACACCTGCTCCTTCGTACTTGCAAAATCACTGGGTAGGTCATGTATATAGGTCATGTGAAAGATGGCAAAGTGTATAAGAATCTCCTGGCCCCCAGGTAAAACTGTGTGAGAGGAAAGGCTGTAAAAGTATAGTGTCAAAAGATCAAGTGAAACAATTTTCTGCATTGTGTCTGTGTATGTTTTCATCAGCAGAAAACTCATTTTGGACCAAAAGTTGTCCTCTTCTTAAATTAATAAAAAGTTTTTCTGATTGCTTCTAGTAAATTTAGAGTGGAATGACTTACTTAACTTACATAAAAATAGTCACGAGATTTAATTATAGTAACAGAAGTCTTATGACTCTCCGTTCATGTGATTTTCTTATGCCAAGGCTTACAACTGTAATATTACAATGTAGTAGTGGTATCTATTCTTAAGTAGAGCAAATATTGGCTTCCTGACCTTCCTTTAAATTTATCATGTTGAACAGGTTAACTTACCGCTCCATCATCTAGCTTTTAAGTTAACAAAAATAGATATTATTTCCAGTCCTACAAATATATTTGGAGTGAATCAACTGATGAATTGTTACTGCATTTTATTGTGGGCTTGGACAAGTATTTTAGAATATTTTCTATCAGGCTAGTTAAATATATTTTGTTTTAAAATAATCATATATTAATTTTCTTGGACTTGCATAAACAATGTTTAATAGTGATGTATTTTTGAACAAGAGATTTTTGATAATATATTTACTAGCACTATTTCTTTAAAAATCATGAGCTACAAAGCAGTCTGTGAATGTGAACCTTGTTCTAAATGAATTTTCTTTAAATATGAACAAAAAGACTGATTGTGATTTCTTCTAACAGAACCGAGTGCTCCTATTTTTAATTACTCAATCACAACATCTAGTCTAAATAGAACATCTAATGTTTTTCAAAACACTTTAGCATGCATAGGATAATAGTTAAATATTACATGTTAATGACCCTGCAGAAATCTTATATTGTTTCATTAGGAGAAGCTAATATGGAGAAGAAAACAAAAAATTAAATGTTAGCAGTCACTTTTACTCTGCCTTAGGGACTTGTGATCCCATAAGGTGATATCATCTCACCAGGTGCCTTCAGAACTATTTCATAAATACAGATGAAAAATTCAGAGACTAGAACTAGCACCACTTTTAAGTATTAGCTGAACAGACAAGAGAAATATTTTATGGTATTTACCTATCCAAGATGATAACTAATTACAATTAAAACCAGCAGCATGAAGTCACAGATGTTTCTCTGCTAACTCTGGTACTGATCTTTTCACATAGCAGGGCTGAAGTCCAAATTCCTCAGCTTTCAGAAAGCCAAAAATGCATAAAATACTATCCAAAGTACTGTAACCAGTGTACTGTATATGTGATGATTTTGAGAATACAAACCCCAGTCAAATGCTAAAATGGATGATAAAGCAAGCTGAGATTCTCTCCTGATGTAGTACAAGAGTATCAGAAAATAAATTACTGGTTGTCCTATGAAACAGGTATTATCTCTTTCATGGTGTTTACATGTGAGCATGAACGTTTGAAATCATAATTGGTTTATTGTTCGGATGCAGATATGCTTTGTATATCCTTCAGAGTGGAATATCTTTTTGGGTAGGAAATTTATATGTATACCAAATTAATTGGGTGGCTTCTTGAATCATGGCATGTAACCCCATGAAGGCTTTTGTACAGGCTAAATGCTACAATTTCTGATGCAAATACCAATTTTTATTTTGATACTAATTAATGGTCTTTGGAAAGATAAGTGATGTGTAAGGCTGTGTTATTTTAAAACCTATAATGGGTTTTATATTGTGCAGTCAAATTCTCATGTTATCTGAAACTCTCTCATTTCTGAATCTTCAGATAGATTAGATCTCTAATTGGACAACCCCAAACTTAATTTCCTATTGAGGCCAAACATATAATTTTTAAAAACCAATAAATATTTCCTCTGTTTCAAGTTTGTGGAGTAATGGCTATTATATCATTGCATATTGCACATCTGCAGTACAAAGTGGGGAATTAAATGTAAACTTCATTGATAGTAGGTAGAAGCATGGAATAGCAGATATTCATTGGGTAACCAAAATTAGTAGAAATTAAAGACTGCATATTGAATATTATAGAGGAACTGTAGTCATAGTTTTTCCAAGGGAAAAGAGAAGAGGTGTTATTCAGAGTATATTTACATAATTCAAAAATAAATTTCTAGAATCCATTCAAAGTCTGGAAGTGAAATGTAGCCCCATTATATCAGTGTAGACACTTTACATCAACCTATTCAAGCAGTACCAAATCCAATTTATCACAAATGTTTGTTTCAAAAACCAAGCTTTCTTGAGCTTGCTACTCCCAGATTGACCAAGTAGTATGTATGGATGAGGTATGGGAAAGAACAACTGCTTTTAGAACAGCTTTTATGCTATCAGGGTTTGTACTTCCATCTGTTGGGAATGGATTCAAAATCATTTGGCACTGTAAACACGTAGTTGGTAATAGTTCATGTTGGAATCTGAGTTTAAAAGAAATACTAAAATCGTTAATTATGGGGTGAAAAAATTAAGGCTTGCAAGTAGAAGCAGAAAGTTGATACTGTTTTCTGATCTTACCAACAAACACAGAAGCAGACATTTCATTTTAACAGTTTCAGAATAGAAATTGTATAGAGCACTTGGTCCTGTTTTACCAGGCATTCCTGTGCTCTTCCTTCTCCTGGCAATGTGATCTGGCTTTCGTGAACACACTCTGTGAATAAAATATCAGGTTTGGGTAGCCAGGAAATGCTATCAGTCACCTTTACTGGTTGTCTGGTAGAATTGTCTTAGGGAATCTGGGACTAGAAAGGACTCTGTCAAGGTTTATTTAATAAAGCTCTTGCATCATTAGTTGCTTGTTCTGTACAATGACAAATCATCGAGAGAGAGATCGACAATATCGTTCTTGAGTATCCCTTGAGAACTTTGATTAACAAGGTTCTGCTTCATGGTAGAGGTGTCTTTTGTATGTCCTAGAGGAGCTGCCTATACTTCTTTAACTGGAGAGCTACTTTTGCAAATTTAAACAACAAATTTTGGAGGCTGCAACCTCAGACATACAACTGATGCGCAAGTATTTTAGAAGGCAGTTGTACAAGTAATCCTATCCTTTCAGACTTAAAAAATAAAGCCAGTATCTCAGTTTTATTTTGTTCTTCTAGTAACTGCCCTCAAAGGTTTCTAAACTATTACAAAAATCGGGCCAAACAAGGCTTCAATTGCTGTTTAATCCTTGAGAACATGCTTGAGAGCTCCCAGAGATTTTCTGAGGATTTGGCTCTTGTTTATGAGTTTAGAAACTGTGGGGCTTGGACAGGGAATCTTTTTCTTTGGTGTGAATTACAGCATACAGTGTATACTGCATATAAACAAGGCATAGCTGCAGCATAGCCGTGAGGAGATGAATGAGTTGCAGGCCTCCAGATAAGGACAAATAGCATGCCATAGAGTGAGGGCACACTGTGCTAAAAGCACATGTGCTTATGCTAACCTAAACCTGATGAATTCAGATTATGCTCCGCAGACCTGAGTGGTGTCATGTTCAGTATCACATCTGTCATCTTGGCTCTTGACAGCCATGGTGCAGTTCAGGGCTGTGGCAAGCAGAATCAGGAGAGCAAGCATGTCCCACATTTGCTCAAGAGTGCTTTTTGAGTTTTCTAGGAGACATCCAACTTGTACAGCGAGACGCAGAAATAACAGGACAAGGGACTGATGAAAGCAGTGTGGCACACAGAAGTATTGTATTGCACTCCTGAAAAAATGAACTGAGGAGGCTGTAAAGTGAACTGAGGTCTTGCAGTTATGCAGGACAGAGCTCAGTTTCTGTAATGTCAGAAATTCTGCTTCCAAAACAAGTTTATGGCAGTCAGTAGTAGAAAAGGATGACATTCTTTATTAGCACTTAATATACAGACATCAGTTGTAAAATGCTGAAAAGAAAGAGTATATTAATTAATTTTTCCCATTGAAAGTGAATTCAGTATTTCAATGTATTATCCAGATGTAAATCTGCAACACTTGATAAAATACTCTTTATAATGTATATAATTACTATTAATTTGATATTAATTATTTAGAGAATTTTTTTCTTTGATGATAAAATTGTCTATTTGGGATTACTAATCTTACCATCATAAAATGACTGGGGGAAAGATCATGAATTAAATTTGATGCTTGCGCATGCAATTTTGTACACTTGTAACGGGGATGCAATTACTTTAATTTAGACAAACTATGAATTGAATTTTATCTGACTGTCCTCTTTCACCAGATGCTACAGAAAACTAGGATTGATTTGTCTTGCAGATGGATGGAAGCTGTCACAGCAGCTATGACACCTTGGGAAAACCTACATGGCACATGTAATTAAGTCTGACTCAGATATAAGACAAGAAAGCATTATGGTAATGTGAAATGCTACCTTCCTAGAAAATCCTTCCTTTGATGATGCATTTGGAAGGACCGAGTGTGGCATGTTTTAGCTCATAAATAGATCACTGTGGCTTTAAAAATTTTGAGGTCCACTGTTTTGTGAGCAGCTCTGATTTCATTCAAGTCTTAAGTCAGGCAGATGCCTATATCGTAGACAAATATTGAGAAGATAAAAATATAGAAAATTCTTCAAGAAATTTTCCATTTCGTGAGGTTGAACACAGATATTTTTTGACAGCATTGTGTAAAATTTTGGATACACTGATCTGAAATCCAACACAGTCAATTTATTAAATACTTTCTGATTTTCAACTTTACTAGTTTTGTCAAGATAAGCATTATTTTGTTTCATGGAACATGCATTCAAGGATTTTTCAAAACTAAAATGTTTTGCTATCACAAGAACTTTTTTAGGCATTTAAAAAAATTTAAGTATTAAAAATTTTATTTCCTCTGTCAGACTACTTTTTTGGATTAAAACTTATAATGCTAGTCAGAGCAACAGTAACTTCAGACTCTTAAAGCCTTTTATTAATTTCAAGTTGCAGACT
Source organism: Sitta carolinensis (assembly GCA_032173965.1). NCBI lineage: Eukaryota > Metazoa > Chordata > Aves > Passeriformes > Sittidae > Sitta > Sitta carolinensis. The sequence goes on from CM063313.1 coordinate 60,794,866, forward strand.
GCTTTTAGTTTCAGATTAAAGGAAATATTGTTTGAACATCTGCCCCCTTTGCTCTCAAAAACACTATTTTGCTTTCCAAAGAAACAGATTTTTTGTCATTATGATACAACTTGTCTTCTTGGTTAAATGCGAAATTGTCATTTACTCTCTGTTTCTTCCTCTTTTTAATTCTTTGATTATAGTCTCCTCTTTCTTTTAGACTTTGGCTGTATTATCACGTTGGGCCTATCATTTTAGTCAAATCTGGTCCCTACCAAAGTGGAAATTTTATTCCAGTGCGTTGGGTTTTGTGTTGTTGCTGCAAAGTGTGATTGCTCAAAGTGTCTGTTTTTCCCAGCCCAGTGCAGAAGAACAGCCCAAGACCTCTTTGTTCTTGTGTTCAAGGACTTCTTTATTATTCATTATCTAGTACATTGTAGCTCTGGCCTGCTGAAACGAAGCAGACTGACACCCTCTGGGTGGTGTTTATATTTTATACTAAAATCTATGTATTCTTTATGTACAATAATTTTCCAATACCTATCAGCTTTATTAGACAGTGTACCTTTACTCTAAACCAATAAAAATGTGCCACAACCACAGCAGAAGATGGAGGCTGGAAGACAAAGAAGAATCCCAGGGACACACCCAGAATCCTCCATCTTTGTCCCTTAACCCCCATTATAAAACCCCTAAAAATCTACATTTTCACCCTGTGACAAGTTAACTATCACTCTTCTCAAACTCTAGTGTTTTGTAATTCTTCATACAAAGTTGGTAATTTTTCCATGGGCTCAACTCAAATGCACAGGTGTTTTTGACTCTGTGCCAGTGTCTCCAAGACCCCTGCCAGGGTCTCCGATCACACAAGGCAGTCAGAGGAACGTTCTGGGTTCTGACACCAGTGGACTTTGTGCGCTGTGGGAATTAACTGATCAAAACACAGCAGTCCTGCTTCAAACTCCGTGACAAACAGCCAGGAATCAAGGTAGTCAGTTTTGTGAAAAAACACTCAGGTTACTTATAGGCATGACTACACATATAGTTACAGGACATGTAAGTTAGAAAATTTATCAGTCTGAAAACTAAGTAGATCTTACTTGTCTAGAAATGTTGGTCACTAAACTTGCCCTTTTTCTATGTCTGATGCCTTCAGAAGCTTTGAAAATCTTGGTCAGAACAAGCACCTTATTTTTCTATTGATATTTTTAACCTCACCAGCTTCTTTATATCGTATGCTCCAAATTCTCGTCTATTTTTTCTATTTAGGTGTGAGTGGTGTTTCTCAACGATATTCTGTCTTATAACACAGTCTTTTCTCTTCCATGACTATTGTAGACACTGAGACTTCATTCAGAATGTCACTTTATTTAGGTGTAAGGTATTGTGTTTTATGATAAGGCTGAATCCTAATTAAACACAAAGGAGAAAATTCTTCCATCATTTTGGTATTAGTGACAGACTTTGAATTTATAAAGTAGAATCCCAGGTTTCAGGTACTTCAGCACATTTGAAAGCAACCTTTGCACATCCTGTTTAAAATTGTTATAAAATTTTGCTTATAACAAAAGAAAACTTAGAAGAAAATATTGAAAATACTCAGAATGGTTTGACTCGTCCAATTGCTTTTGGCATTGTCTAAAGTCATCAAATGGTACATGACAGTCAGCCATTTCAAAATATCTGACCCTCTGAAAGATGAAAAATTATTCACCTATAGAGAAATCTTCATGAGTTTGTGACATTTCTTCATTTTTTCCCATGTGAGACTTTCAAAAGTTTAGCTCAGTAGTTATCCAAACCACTCACTGACTCATAGCAATGATATTTGGTACATCAATATTTTTTGTTTTCTTAGAGCATGTGTGCTGCAAATTTTTTTCATAAAAATATGGGAAAGAGCATAAGAAGGGTTTTTTTTTAATTTTTCGCCACTTTATGGAAATAACATTATTTAACAATTTGGGCAATACGTGGCTGGTTGCTCTTCCAGTGAAATATGGGCATATACCTTAAGTATATTTCTATAAGTGATGCAAAAATATTTTCTGAGGTTAAAATATGCCAAAGAAAAAATATGCTACCTGTTGTCACTTATTTACCTTAATAAACAGATCTCTGTGAACTGTTATAGTAGGTTAATGTCATCTGATTACCCTTCAGGTTAGATATAGAAATTCATTTTGACAAAGTAGTCCAGGACAGCTTCAATTTTTTATGCCAGCTTTCCATGTTAGAATTCTCTGGATTGTTGAGGCATACAATATTGCCTCAATATAATAAACACTGAAATCAGTTTCTCAGCATATACACATGCAGAATTTCAGCTGGAATCAATGGGGCTTCATTGTCTTCAGTACAAAGTCATTTTGCTGAAAGCCAAGTTTTTTCTATTAATGAAGTTTTGGGTTGTGTTAATATTCTGTCTGATTATCCTACCCAGTCTCAGTGGTGTCTGGACCTAGTGGCAGAAGAGATTGCAATTCAGTGACCTCTTGCTATTTGCAAGTGTAGTTTTAGAGAGAGAAAATTAGAAAACAGTGAGTACAGTTACATTTGAAACTGATAAGCGTTTTCCTAAATGTCTAAAGATATTTCCACACAGAAATGCTCAGTTGTTGTGAGTGTCCACATTTGTTTGGGTGTAAGAGATGTGCCTACTGTACTTACAGATACCAGTACCCACCATAAAGTACAACTGCAAATAAACACCCTCTGTAAACACTACCAGAGGATTCAGATAATTTTAAAGATCTCCTTTGAAAGAAAAACTACCTGAAATTAAAAAAAAATATTAAAAATGCCTATAGTTGTCTTTGCTAATAACATGATAGTAATAGAAAGTACATACTCTTTATGTAAATATAACTACTATTCTAGCACATTGTATTTGTTACAATCCTGTTGTTTTATCCCTATTTCTAGCTATGCTGTTTTTCCATGGAGGTAGAGGAGGGAATCAAAACTTTCAAGGTTTTCTCTGGCTCTGGATTCATTAAATCTCTTTAACTCTTTCTTTTAGACTCCAGAAAAGAGGAAGAAGCTTCTTCCAGCTTTTCATTCAAGTATAGAGACCTGCAAATAAAGTCACTTGGCTAATGATAAGGATCAATGACCAATAAAGCCATTTCTGCAACAATCACTATGGCATAAAATTCCCTAGTGATTTTCAGACACCTGTATGTATTTCAGTACAATGTATGTATATGCATATGTATATATAGAAACATTTGATAGATAGATAGATAGATAGATAGATAGATAGATAGATAGATAGATAGATAGATAGATAGATAGATAGATAGATTAGATAGATAGATAGATAGATAGATAAAATGATCTGTGTAAACTTTAAATGACTGGAGTAGCAAACTGAATTGCAAGGTTTTCCCTTTGTTCCAAATAACATACTTACCCCTGCAATTGTCTGATAAAGTACTCTAAGGTGGGACCCAACTATTTTTACACAGGTGTCTATACTCATTTCAGAAGCTCTAAATTATGTCTGTGCTCCAACAGCCTCTCCAAAGCAATGCAGCTCTCCTAGAAGTCCTGCATCATATGTGCCAGCCTTGCAGATGTGTCTGAGTACAACACTGCAATACCTGTTTCCGGCAACTCTGTTTAACCAATGGAGTCTGATCTTTTCCACAGACCTGGAGGTTCAGTGGTGTATACACATTAAAAAGGATTTTGCCATTAAAATGGAAAGTAGTTAATTTGTTTGTTTGATATATATACTTATGCTGATTTTTTAAAATTTATCTTCTTATCTCTTCTTTATCTTAACACTGTGAGAAAGCTGTTTGTAAGGAAATAGTGACAGATCAGAGAAAAATTGCATTTAGCCCTTGGTTGACATGCTTTACTTGCCTGTCAATCTGTGATATGAGTTTAAAGTGCATCCAACCATGCCACTGCATTTGTGTTCCCTCAAGAAGCTCCTACGACTTCATCTTAGCATCTAACTTTCATTGCTTCCATGGAAAGGCAGGAAAACTGGTTAAGTAGCTTAGGTGCTTGTGCAGGATCACACTGTGACCAGTGCACGTCTGTACGGAGCACAACAATCTTCTCCCTTCTCATTCTGTGCCAGGCCATCTAGAGGAGAAATAGCTGAATACTGCTCCTGATTTGACATGGTGGGGAAGATGGGGGACCTGTGTGAGCACATATGATCTCTGGCTTTCTTCCTCAGTCCTCATGGAGCCTGCCAGGGCAGCAGCATGCTGTGTGTTACTCACATGGAGCAAGGAAGGAAGCAGAAGGCACAGAGTGACTGAATTCACTCCTCGGGCAATGGGAGGAGTGTTACCCTACACACAGCACCTTCAGTGGCGTACACCACCGTCACAACTCCAGCTGTGAGCTCCCTCAGATCCAGCATTATAACAATTTTATTTATTAACTTCTGTTCCTTTGGCTGCTCTTGTTTTAGTTTTTGTGGGTAAGCTCACTTTTTTCTCCCAAGTGACTCTTTTTGCTTTTTCTTCTTGTTTTCCTTTTTTTTTTTTTCTTTTCTCTTCACTAAGATAAAATAAGTAGCTGTGTCTTCTTCTGTTTTATGCTTCTTTGAACACCAAGCCATTGAGGATGCTGCATCTCGTGCTGCGATTTTAGCAAGGTGCTGGCAAAGGGCTTTCATCTGGCCTAACTCTCGGCAGGTACTTTGGAACTCACAGCTACAGCCAGAGATCTAGCCCAGGGTGTTTTATAGCCAGAAATATGCCTCTTTACTGAGTTGCATTTGCTGACACAGCTCAAAAAATTCACCATGAAAAGAGTGCATGTTATTGCTTGAGACAGTAAAACAGTATTTATTGTGACTGCTGCTTGGATGAGCTTGATCATAGCTTGACGGCCTAGCTTGGACTAAAATAAATAGTCTGTGCAGCAGGTTCCCATGGTCTGCTGGACAGTCATAAAGAAAAAGCAGAATTGATTTGACGAGAGTTGATGAATAGCTTATGTTTAGATAGACTGGTTCTAACAATTTTAAAATATTACTAACACTGCCAAACTGTCCTTAGAAGGTATTTATAGGGGGTTCAGGTCAATGCCAGCAGGAATAAATTGGATTACACTATCTTGAAGATGAGTAGGGAACTGCATGTGTTTGTTGGGCAGCAACAGTTCAACATCCAGAGCTGTAGTCTGGCCCTGGGTACCGGGTGACAGGAGAGCCTAGGAAAGTGTGTGATGCTACTAAAATAAGTATGCATGAAGCAGTAAAATGGGCACTGTAATAAACTCTATTAGGCAGGAGAAAAGAAGGTTGGACTTGAGGCTTCTGGTACCAGTTACATGTGTTACATGCTATTATTACATGCAGTTATTAGGACATGGAATTGTGAGTCAAAGTACTTTTTTTAACGGATAAGAGAGGTCAGTGTTATTCCAGAACTATTAATATGACTTTCTATTAAAAAAACATGGGGGAGTAATTTCCAAAATAGTACTTTCATAATAATAAGATAATGAAAATTAATAGTATGTGCTGCAGCAAGCCTTCCTTTACTCACTAGGCACAGTTTAAAGGATAAAATTTATGACTGTTAAATTCCTCAAAAACAATGACACATTCCAGTATCAACTGTTCAGATTCTGCCTGGAATACATGCTGTTCCTGTTCAGCTTCAGGATATCATAACCAAAGACACTGGAAGGAAACAGATGAACTCCTGCTCAGGATGGGAGTCAAGCTGAATGTTATTCTTAAAAAGTACTTATGTTGTATCAGGATATCAGGGGAAAATTTTCACCCATCTTTCCTTTTTGCTACGTATGATTACAAACAAACAGGGTTTTCAACAGTATAGAGCTCAAGAATAGTGAAAATAAGATTGAATGCCTATGGGTAAGGATCAGGGTAAAAATCAGGGAAACAAGGCACACTTCCTGGTGGGAGACCACCCAAGCAGGATGATCAGGCACATAAAGAAAGTATTATTTCAGTGACTGGATGAATCTGATGCTTCGTGATCACCAGCCCTTGGTCTTGTGGGAGATTTTAACTTCCCAGATGTCTGCTGGAAATTCAGCACAGCAGAGAGAAGGCAGAGGAGGAGGCTCCTGGAATGTGTGGAAGAAAACTTCCTGACACAAATGGTAAAACTTTCTGACAAAGATGGTAAAATAAAACTTTCTGACACAGTTGGAAAACTTTCTGACACAGGGGGAAGTGCCCTGCTAGACCTGTATGTGAAAAGAGAATGACTGGTTGGGAGGTGTGGTGTTCAAAGACCATTTGGGGTATAATGACCATGAAATGATATAGTTTTCAATTGGTGGTGACGTAGGGAAGGAGTTCAACAAAACCTCTGTCTTGGTCATTCAGAGGGCAGACTTTGGCCTGTTCAGGACACTCATTAAGAGAGATCTTTAGAAACAACCCTTTATAACAAAGAGGTCCAGGAATGGTGAACATCCTTTTGGAAGGAAATCTTAAAGGTGCAGAAGCAGGCTGTCCCTATGTGTCGAAAACAAAGCTGGCAGGAAGGAAAACCAACCTGGCTTAAGAGAGAGCTCTGGCTGGAATTCAGGGGAAAAAACATTTGTGACCTTTGAAACATGGGGCAGACAACTCAGAAAGAGAATGAAGATGTCACTAGGCCACAGAGAGAGAAAATTAGAATGTCAAAATTTCAGCTAGAACTCAACCTGGCCAGACGTTGTTGTAAAAGACAATAAAAAGTGTTTTGATAAACAACACAACAACAGCCAAGGAAAGTATCCATTCTTTATTGAATGTGGGAGGAAACATTGTCATCCAAGATGAAGAAAAGGATGAGACGCTTCAATGCCTTCTTTAACCTTAGTCTTAGAGAAAAAAAACTCAAGTTTGTTTAGTGCAACCAAACCCCTGGACTGGTAGACAGGGTGGAAGAGCAGAGTAAAACCCCTGCAATCCAGGAGGAAGTAGTTTGTGACCTGCTGTGCCACTTTAACACTCTCAAGACACTGGGACTAGAGGTATCTGCTTGAGAATACTTAGGAAACTATCAGAGAGCTCACCAAGCTTTGGTTATCTGTGAGGTTTTCCAATGTCTTGGTTAACTGTCTCAGTTAACTGTTACACAATGTCACACGCATCTGCAAGAGGCATCAGAATGAGGATATACAAAACAAGAGGCCTGTAAGCCTGACCTCAGTGCCAGGGAAGGCAATAGAACATATTATCATGAGTGCTATCACATGGCAAGTGCAGCACAATCAAGGGACCTGGCCCAGACAGCATGGGTTTAGAAAAGACAGGTCCAGCCTGGTCTCCTTTTATCACCAGGTGATCCACTCATGGAAGAGGGTAAGTCTGTGACTACATCTACGTGGACTTCAGTAAAGATTTTGATACTGTCTGCCAAAGCCTTCTCCTGGCTTCAAAACCTTCAGCTACAACAAGGCGAAGTGCCTGGTCCTACCCCTGGGTCACAACAACCCCATGGAGTGCTCCAGGCTGCAGGAAGAGTGTCTGCAAAGCTGCCCAGTGGAAAAGGACTTGAGGGTGCTGGTCAACAGTGGCTGAACAAAAGCCTGCAGCATGCCCAGGTCACACAAATGCACCTTGGCTTGGATCAGCAACAGTGGGAACAGAGGAGACAGGGCAGTGATTTTTCCCCTGTACTTGGCACTGGTGAAGTTACACTCAAGTGCTGTGTCCAGTTTTGGGACCTTCACAAGAAAGACTTTGAGGGGCTGAAGTGAGTCCAGAGAAGAGCAGTAGAACTGGGGAAGGGCCTGGAGCACAAGCCCTGTGAGAAGCAGCTGAGGGAGCTGTGGGTGTCTGGCCTGGAGAAAAGGAGGCTCAGGGGAGACCATACTGCTCTGTACAACTGCCCAAAAGGAGAATGTAGCCAAGGAGGAGTTGGTTGCTTCTCCCAGGCAGTGACAAGACTAGAAAATGACCTCGAGCTGCACCAGGAGAGATTCAGGTTTGACATCAGGAATAATTTGTTCAGTGAAAGAATGATCAGACATTGGAACAGGCTGTCTAGGCCAGTGGTGAAATCACCATCTCTGGAAGCTCAAGAAATACCTGGTTGTGGCATACAGTGTTATGGTTGAGTTGACATGGTGGTGTTCAGTCAAAAGTTTGACTCAATGATTTTGGAGATCTTTTCCAATCTTAATGATTCTATGATTTAATGATTCAGTGATTCATCATTATTTCTTCTGTTTTTCTAGCTGAAAATCTACAAGGTCTTGCACGGATGTCTTAGCCACATAGAGGCAGGTGTCTATTTATGGAGATGGCAATATATCAAGTTATTTGAAGCAAAAGTAACGGAAATAGAAAGCCCATGTTCACTGAAATGTCCCAGTAGTAAGAAAGGCAGCATCTCCAGGAAACCTTTCTTGAAACTGCAAAGGGTCCTTAATGTAATGACGGCTTGTCCTGTTGGTTTGGAAGTCTAACATTTTGATGAGTGAAAAAATCTATGGTCACCAACTGTTGTAGTGCTTAAAGTAATTCTTATGTGGGCATATGTACCATCCAGCAAAAACCTTTTGTAAATATACTTTAAATCAGTTGGCTCAATGGAATAAGCTACGTCTGTGAAGCCCATCAGATACAAGTACTGCTTCTCCAATAAAGTTTTTATTAATGTAACTCTGTCTGTTTATGCATATCAGCAAATTGTTTTAAGAACATGCTTTTTCTCTGGAGTAGTGGTGTCCTGCACAGCCCCAGGGAACAGTTGGCATGATTCCCTGTACCATTGAAGTGGGGGTACCGAGTATCTGTGCTGTTTTCTGTATGCCTCCCACCTAAGTATTGCCTGGAATAAAAATTAGCAGGAAATCCTCACTCTTCTCTGTGTTTATAGGATCAAAAATGAAAACTATACAGGAGGGCAACAAAAGTTTTATAGTTCTTGAATAATGCCATAAGATGAGAGAACATTAAGAAAAATGTCTCATGCACAGGGAGGGGAGCATTTGGGCAAGTCAGATCTGGAGTATTTAGGTGATAGTTTGTAAAATGTATTCAAAGTAATACTACAAATAAAATAGGAGAAATTCTTACGCCTACCAAGGAAGAAAAAGCAATGCAAGTTTGGACTTGAAGTATTTAAGCAAAACAACTGAGCAACAAAGAGGATTGGCAGAGGGGAGGATAGTGAACTAAAAATTCTATGGAAAAAATATCTGTTGATATCTCCTGGTAGCAGTGTTGTGGAAAATCTAGTGTGACCAAAGGGATGTTTTCTAGCTCTGTTTCCTGTGAAGCATATCCTTCTACTTCCTCTGCAGCTAAAGAAAACGTTTGTCTGCTGTGGGACTGCTGCAGTGGTATTACTGTGGAAAGAGTGTAGGAGTCTTTTTATCTATTTATACTCATTTTCTGCATGCAGCATTAGAAGACGTGGTTGGGTAAATCTCACTACTTCAAGTTATAAGTAAGTCAAGCACTTAGCTGCATCTTTAGGCTTCTTGAAAAAAAATGAGATGAGCAGAAAGAAAAGTATTGTTGAAGAAGCCCTAATCATCTGTTTTTGTAAAACTAAACTGTGACATTAAGAATATACATTTAATGACTAAACAGTACAATATGGCCAGGAAAAAGAAAGAACATATTTAATTACTAGATTAGCTGTGTAATAATTCTTATATGTACACATTTTCATAAAGTGTTGCAGTACATATTTATTATTCCCTAGATCCACCTTGTTCTTTCAGCACAATGATTGTAGGTATGATCTGGTACTATGTCCAAAATCACCTTATCAGTATCAATGACTTGGCAGAGAATAATTTATGGAATAGTAATTGCTTCTTCACTCAACCCCAGTGTTTCTACTAACCTGGAAACCTATCAAAATCTGCCCATTGCTGAAAAATGGGAGACATTGATGGGATGTGAAAAAGTAAGATGACAGAAAAGACCGGGCCTTCTAAAGCAGTTTACCTAGATCATATGTATAGTATCTGTGTACTCTTCCAGGCAGTGGTAATTTCAATCAGTGGTAACTGTAAAAGGAAAAATTTGTCTCCTGCTTCAAAATAGAAAAGCCGCACCTCCTCCATACTTCTTCCAATAACTCTTCCAGGAGCAATTCCTACACTAACTTTAGTACAGTGGGTGGTTCTGTTCACGAGCCATTTACTGTGTTACCATTTGTTTTCAACACAGTGAATCATATTCCTGTAAAGCTTGACTAACTTACTATCAAAATATTAGCTGGATATGACTCTATCCTGTATAAGCAGCTTACTCCTGTATCTGCCTAGTGCAGCAGTATAATGAAAGTATTGACGGGAAGAGTCCTGTTCACACAGCATTGTGCTAAGCTTATACAATGACACAGAAACTTGCTGAGACACTGTAAGGCATTAAAATGTGAATATTTAATATTGATATACAGAATATATGAATGTTAATCTTGCTCATTGTAGTTCCTAGATACTGCCATGGGGCATTAGGAAATAGGGTTATTCTGATTAATCCAAAACTTGTAGCACATGTGCACTTTCCTGATAAGGTTAAAAATTATGCTTTACCATGTAAACATATTAGGAGTCTAAACTATTGTGAAATACTCATGATTTTGAGGCTTTGATAAAAACTTACTGACTGTTATAATTGTTTGAAGAATAATGCTCTCTTTATTTTCTCCATTGGAATTTATTAGCAATTTCTAGAACATTTTAAAAGTCTGTAAATCTAAATTATTAATGGTTTTGCTCTATTTGTAGACAGAAGAGCTTGAGCTTCTTTCTTTATATTAACAAAAACTGAACAAACATAACTTTAGATTAGATGTTAGACAGAAATTCTGTATTGCAAGGGGAGGGAAACACTGGAATTGGCTGCCCAGAAAGGTGGTGGATTTCCCATCCCTGTAAGTATTGCAGACCAGGCTGGATGAGGCTTTGAAGGAGGTGTCTGTGCCCATGGTGCAGGGTTTGGGACTGGATGATGTTTAAGGTCCATTCTCAGCCTAACCATCCCATGATTCTATGATTCTGTGAAAAGAACTAAACATCAGCTCCCCATATCATAGGACAGTTCTGGTCCATGATCCTGGTGCATGCTTAGCCATTGCTTATCAGATAAAAACCAGCAAATCTGAAAAGGTCTGAGGAAAGAAACCAGTTCTGGATATGTTGCCCTTGTCAAATAGGTACTGCATAACAGCAGCATAACTTTTCTTCATGAAATATTCTGAAAGTATTTTTCTGAAAGAATTAAAAGAATTAAGGGAATATTTAATTAATTTCTGAAAAAAAAGCTTCCCTGTAAACTTCTGCAAAAAGTATTTGCAAATTTGGGACTGAGATTAGCACTGACACCCACTATAGCTGTGTATTACCCACAGGAGTAAAGCTTCATCTTTTTCAGGTTTCCAAGGCAGCTTTTAATAGAGAATCTCAGCCTCTATCCAGCTGCTCAGGATTTCTCTTTTATTGAGAAGCTGTTCTGTGTCAGCTGCAAAATGTTTAAGATGAAGTTAGCTGTAGTGTTGGGCTAGGAAATTGCAAATGCCATATGGAAATTATATTCATATTATCATGAAATTCATAGTATTAGTAATTAAATGCAGAGTTGTCATGAAATTGTCATAAGAATCATAAGAATAGATACATAAACCAGACATACATAGGCAGATCAGTTTTATATGAAGTGACTTGAGTGTGCATATAATTAACTTAAGCGCAAAAGAGCTTGTATTGCAATTAATATAGACACCAACTACTGAAGATGTTGCATAAATGCAGCTCCTGTTAGTTTAATACTCTGCCAGGCATAAGTTTAGCCTTTGGGTACCATTAGGGAAAAAACAGTTAAACAGTAATAATGATTTACAGATACATAGAAAACATACTTATATGCCTACTGATGTAGGGCATAGAAAACATTGAAGAGAAATCAGCAAAAATAAAGTCATCAGCTGGAGTATTCTGGGACCAAAAAAGGCAAACTGAATTTTAACAAGTTCAAAGGAAGGCCAGAGGTGACAGATATACAAAAGAAGATGCTGAAATTGGCAATAGAAGAAATATCTTTGTGAGTAAAGCAGAGCATGCCATGGCACTAAAAGTTAAAAGTACATAAAAAAGAATATTTGGTTAAAAAAATAATGGACATTTACTCTGCATTTTAAAGAATTTGAGGGAAATGGCATTGTGATATTTTGGTAAAGGGGATTGAATGTTAGTAGAGAAAACTGACTGACTTGGAAATGAATTAATGCATATATAAGCAGATTTAACAAGTAACACTGAAAAGAGACAACCAACATAAATTATTGCAAAGAAGAGCCAACCTTTGGAAAGTGTTACATCTACTCATGCCATTTTATCAAATACTAAATGCATTTAAAAGGAAACAAGTTACATATACCCTTAACAAGTTTTTTTAAAGATTTGTAATTTACCATTTTATTTCTGTATAACAAAGTTCCAAGAGCGAAGTCCTAAACAGAAGACATGTCCTAGTAACATATTTCTAGGAAACCTGTAAAAAAAATCAAGCAGGTATTCTTCAGAAATGCATCTCATTTATTCCCAAAATTTTTAAGAGAAACCTCTCAGCTTGAGGAGTCACAGGTCATAGTCAATTCCTGTGGAAATACCAATGAGGCCTAAGGTAGTCTTAGTGAATTCCTCTGATGAAGACAGGAATAAATTTAGGAATAAATTTAGGACACATCATTAGATGCCTCTCTTGGGAAAAGTGACGGTGTAATTGAGGGGACACACACCCTCCCTCAGCATCAAAGGACATGGCGGTGACATGAAGATACAAGCCAGCAGGCACTGTTACAGATGTCTTTTTGAAGTCTTGGAAGACAGGAAATAAATGATTGGGGGGTGTGAATGCATGAAATCCCAGAACTGTGAGGAAGGGAATGACACAGGGCAAAAGAAAGAAGTGGTACTGAAATTTTCTGAAGAGTGCTCAGAGCACATATGCCTGTAAGAATTGGACATTGGAATGTCTATAGACACCTGGTCCTGTCTCTAAAGTGAAAGATCCAAAACTCTCAGATTTGCTTGAATAGAAACCTGGCTTTAAATGTGATTTTAAAAGTAATATAGACATGAAAATTTGAATACTTCATAAAATTTTTTATCAAACTTGTGCTGAATTTATTATAAACATTGAAAGATAGAGTCACAAATACTTTGTTTTAAAATAAAATATTTATATTTTTTTCTGCAAAATTCCTACTTTTAAAAACTACATGTAATTCCAAAGATAAACAAAAAAAAAAAAAAAAAACCACAAAAAAAACCCAAACAAAGCAAAGTTAAGGACGTGGTAATATAATCAAAACATTTTGGAATATTACTTATTAGTTAACTTACTACTTAAACTTATTATTATACTTATTAGTTTAATCACTGAGATCTTGTGCTCTTTCTTGGTTATCTGAATCAGAAAACAGTATGGTTTCAGCTCTAATTTCAGGAGAGAAGACTTTATAACAATCTATATTTCATTCCATCTGACAAAGGCCAAGAACACATTGTTATATTTTGATAAAATAACTAAAAATCTGTGTTTATCCACATGTTATTCCTAATTTCAAAAGTGTGCTTGGTAATCAAATTCACCATTTTGAATTAATCAATTAATTAACATTAATTAACCATCTTAACAGCAATTGTTAAAACCTTTTACAAATTTCAACAGATACTCTCTGTGGTGTTATATGTATATGTGTGTATGTATGTGTGTGTGAGTGTATGTATACATATAAGTATGGATATATATGTATGGAGATAGATATATATATAGACATAAATATAAATATAGATATATAGATATATAGATAAATATAGATATATATATAGATATGTATATATATGTACATGTACCAATCATAAATATACCATATATTTTAATAGATTTTTCTGATATAGTTAAGGGAAATTCACTCTGAAATTATTAATTAAACAGAACACAACCATGTGTCATACACTGAAGTGGCAGTCAGCTCTGGTTGAGCCTAACTGGAAGACAGAGCACAGGCAAGTGGTTTCCTGCAGTCTGATATTTCCCTGAGTCACGGAATTACAGAGTAGTTTGGGTTGGAAGGGACCTTTAAAGGCCATCTAGTCCAACCCCCTGTCCACTCCTGCAATAAGCAGAGATACCTTCAAGTAGATGGAATTGCTCAGAGTTCTATCCAGCCTGACCTTGAACGCTAGGCTGCCTCTGCAATCATATTGTTATTTCCTTGCCAGCTCTGATTTCTTCCATGATCTAGTGTTTCACTAAGAGAAAGCTGCTAGCACAGATATAGCTGTGTTTTATTGTTACTTTGATGCCTTAGGATTTTAGCTTCTGTATTTTTCAAAACCTGTACTGCATTAACTGTATAACTCCAAACTCCATATGGAGTGTTAGTTAACTATCTTCACATTTTGGTCAGACAAAACAATCTCTAGGCCTGAAATTCAAGGACAAACTACTGCCTCAGGCCCCAAAAAAGTATAAATGAAAGTGAATTGCAGGGGAAGTAAACTGGAGATATAGGACTTCATTACCCAAACATGTAAGAGGAGGATTAACCCCTGATATATAAGTGGACCAAAGTTATATCTGTCTGAAAAACTCATGACTATCACCCACCTTGGGTGTAGCCCCTCTTGGACGCTCTGGCTGCCCAAGGTGTACCTACTGAAGGCCTTTAATAGATAACTACTTTTATTCTCTTAATCTTGTTGAACCTCTGTTCTAGGTAGCCTCTCCAAGGCATCAACTTCTGTGATGTCAGTTTCATTATCAATAGATCTTATATGTGGAAAAAGTAACTTCTGCCATCTTAAAGCTAAATGTTGTGAAGGCTACAACCCAAAATTCCTGCCCTTATACCTGAAAAATTTCACTATACATTATACCTAAAAGTGTTATCATTGCCTTATGCTATTTAACTCACATGGAGAGCTGAGTGACATTTCTTCTTCCATAAAAAAGTACTCTGAATGTCCTCAGACATCTGAAAGAAGCTGTGCTGCTCTGAGTTTTGCAGACCTTAGATTACTTTTGGTGGAAAGCTGAAATTGGTTAGAATGAATATAAAGATGCATAAAATGTTTTTCACTCCTGATGCATTTTATTCTCATTTGCATCCTTCATTGCCCTCCATCTACTTCACTTTGAAGAATCAGTTCAGTACAAGGTATTTTCTCAGGTGAACATTCTCATTAAGTTATTTTTAAGTCTGGTTTTGGTTTGCTTTGTTTTTTTTTTTTTCATTTTTATTTGCTTTTCCTTTTGGTGCAGTCAGAGGACTTTATCAAGCAGATATTCTTAAGTGTGTGGCAATTCCTTCATCCCGTGTTCCTCATCCACTTTACTGAACCTTTCCCTTCTGTTACAAAGACAATCTGAAGGACAGGACATTCCACCCTACTGGTGCTAATTTTCACCAGGGGATGAATGATGATGAGGTACATGCATTTTTTCCCTGCTTTGTTCATTTCAGCCCTTAACACTGACAGAGCTGGGTGCAAATGTTCTCTCTAGAACTCACTTCTGGGGTAATTGATCCACACTTGAAATTTACCCTCATGCATCTACTGCTGTAAGGCTAATTTTGAACTCAGAGATTTTATGGTTATGATTGCTATGGATGTTTTCTTTAGATTTATAAGCCAACTAGTCAGATGGTATCAATTAGTATTTTGTTTCCGACTTCTGCAGATGTATATTGAGTTGCCATAACCACAGAGTTTGCCTAAAATTCCTTTGGCTTGGGGACATGTTCCTCTGAGAATTCCTTAATCAACACCAAATTTTCATCAGTCCTTTCTCCCCTCTTCTTCTAATTGCTACTTTTATGGTACATGCAGAGAATATCTTTGTATCAAGTGTTGTTCTGAATGATCACTGATGTATGTCTGCCTTTTCACAGGGGACAAAGTATTACAGGTGAAAAAAGATGTTTGGTCTTTCCATATGTGTTTAATTTTTCATTGAAACTTGAGTTTCCATGTATTTATTTTTATTTTCTCTTTTCAATAGCCAAATTCTCTCCCTCAAGTTAAATATTACAGCATTGTTAAATGAAGACAATAGAGATAATGGTCTATAGAAAAATTAAGAGTAAAGAGGACTGATCCATTTATTTTACCTCATTACATCTTCATGTTTTAATGTTTTTAACATTTTGAAACCTGTCAAAAAAAGTAATTTTAACCATTTTCTTCTTGGGTATTACTTTTGAAAATATAAAATAACAGCTGTTCAGTCACTAAGTTTTTCTGTTTAGAGATCCAGTTCTGTAGTTTTCAATTTACATTATTTATGTTTATTAAATAACTACTTAACAATTTGTGTAAGCAAATATTACTTCTGCTTCTGCTGACAAAATATGCATCACTGAAGAGCTAACACCTCACATATTCACTCTTTCTGTCCTGAACAAATGTCCTGTTAATTACACTAATGAGTTTTCTGTCATTGGTCTTGGTTCATATGCTCTATTCAGTCAAAAACAGCAGTTTATTCTCCACTTATGTCCTGTACAAGTCAATTTCTTGTGCAAAACACAAGCGCAGTGCAGTGAGATGAGTGCATGTGCTTTAAAAGTGGATGATCATCAGGTATGCTAATTAAATTTACTAAGATATTTGCAGTACTTGTTTAATTCAGTGTTTTCTTCAAAACTCCCTTTTTATACATCAAAAAAAGAGGAAAACCTTAACAGGTAAACAGATTTGGTGTTTAAGAAAACAAAGTCATTATAATATATAAAACTTGGAAAATCTCAACCTCATGGGTTTTGTTGAGAAATTATGTCAAATTTATGTAGAAACAATTTCTTAGGTGCAATTCAACATTGTTCTGATCTTTTCCTGTTGATTTGGGTGTATTCATTTGATCTGGTTTTACTGGTGGAATCATCACATATGCTGCATTTTAGGAAACGATGCTTCTGGACACTCCTTGGCAATTAGATTCTTTGACCACCACTACTTCCAGTATTATTTACTTTCATATTCTTGTTGGAAGTGACATAAATTAGAGATAGAAAAGCCTATTACTATTAGGTCATTCTCTTCTTTCCATTTTGCCAGAATAAGATTGTTTCCTGTAGTATACGAGAGAGTTTACTTTTCTTGGCAGTGAAACAGATACCACCTCATGGCACATCTTGCTTATACATAAAGGGCAGTGTGTATAAAAAGCCCATGGGCTTTGTGGAACTACAGGCCAGAATTGTAAGCAAGCAGTAAGGTCTGGACTGCAGGAGCAGGCAGAAAACTGCCCTATGGTAACAGAGGGGAAGCTCAGTGAAAGATGTCAATC
Organism: Sitta carolinensis; assembly: GCA_032173965.1. Lineage (NCBI taxonomy): Eukaryota > Metazoa > Chordata > Aves > Passeriformes > Sittidae > Sitta > Sitta carolinensis. Next base: position 60,812,108 of record CM063313.1, read on the forward strand.
CTCACATTTTTTGGATAAAACAACCTTTACTGAAGAATGCAGATTCACGTTCACAGAAACATGAAATACTTGTTGATTTTCCCAAGGTATGCCATCAAGAGAAGGAAGGCTAGAAAAACTCTCCATGTTTCATTTCAATCTTTAAAAAAATAAAAAATTGTGTCAACTCAGTTGAAAAGGAAAGCTTCTTTTTACAGTTCACATTTTTAAATAAATTTGAAACAGGAGTTTAAAAAATAAATACTTACAAAATATTGAAGTTTTCACTCTAACCCAAAACACTTTTTCAACTGCTCTTTGTAGAAAGCAGAGTGACCAGCTGTTCACGTAAGTCTGGCAAAAACATGGTTTCATAGGGGGTGAGATTGGAGAAACTGTGATGTGAGGTTCCTCTTCTCTCCCCAACACTCCCCATATGGCTGTTTTATTCCAGTTTCAATCCACTTGTGGATTTTACATGCCTCACTTCCGAGATGTGTAGCCATCCTTTTATCTGTCCTCTACTGGATCTGTGCATGATATTGACAAAATTACAAAAAATGAACAGAGTTTTAATGAGAAAAGCTAATATCCTGCTCAAATATGTTCTCCATATTTATCTGATAAATTCTATTTATTTCCTCTATTCTCCCAAATCTCAACTTTTCCTATGTATGTAATAATTTTCAAATATTTGTACATGAGTATTAAAGTCTTGCTAGCTAATCATTTAGCAGGGCAGCTGTGTTAACTTTTTAACTTTTCCTCGCAGGGTAATTCTTCTGACTTTCTAATTTTCGGGTTTGGGTTTGTTTTTTGGGTTTTTTTTCACTTTCTTATTTGTTTGAATCAATCTCATTGATACCTACATTGATTTTTGGTTCACCTGTACCTTATAAACTAATGGAAGCTCACCATGGCATTGAAGATCATGTAGGATCATCCTAGCAATGGATATCTCCCTGATAAAACTGAGTCAGGCATACAAATTGCAGATGAACAGTGCTACTTTTTCCTCCATCTGCTGAATACAGAGGAATGCTGCCAGCCTTTTCTGTGGTTCCTAAGTCAAACCTCTTACTAGCTGACATTTTTAAAACTGATCCAGTGAGGTATTACATTGAGCTTTGAAATGCTTTCAATTTCCCAAATTTATTATCTGGTCTTCTTTGGAGAGAATCTGGAAGCTTCCCATCCCATTCTAGCACCATGGAATATTTCTCTTTGAGAGGAACTGAACATGCTTATCTCAGTGGTTTTTTGAGACCCTAGTACATCCTCTGTTGCTGGGGAGCTCAATACTCCCTCCTGAAGTATTTATCTATTGCTGGGGCTGTACATCAAAGGGGAAGTAAAATCTAATAGCAATTTTAAAGCTCTGATTTTGACACAATTCACAGGGAATATATTTTTTCATTTTCTGACTCTAATATTTTTCTCTTTTTTTCTTTTTGTAAAAGATTACAAAACCCCTTACAATAATCACTAACAATTCTGAAGACTGCACAAAAATATTTAGGATTTAGTAAGCGTTTTTAACTTCGGTTTAAGTCAGAAAATTCTTTTACCATATTTTTAACAAAAAAAAAAAAAAAAAAAAATAAAAAGAGGGAGAGAGAGAGAAATAGAGAGAAAGAAAGAGGAGATCTTAAAAGGATTAAAAGGATTTCTGTCATGACGGCTTAGGAGACTCATGGGATATATCACAATTTCACTGCTTATTACAAGTATAGTTACTTTTGGCATTTTCATATTTATATATATTTTAATAAAGCTAAAATTATAGAAAAATAGGCAATGGCTTAAAACAGAAATAGAGGAGATACCAAGTGAAAGTTATTTACTGTGAAGACTGTGAAGCACTGGCACAGGCTGCCCAGAGCAGCTCTGTGTGCCTCACCCCTGGAGGTGTCCAAGGCCAGGTTAGATGGAGCCCTGAGAAACCTGGTCTAGTGGAAGGTGGCTCTGCCCATAGTGCAGGGGTTGGAACCAGGTATTTTTTATGGTCTCTTACAAAAACTGGAGCTGTGCAATTTCTTCTACACTTGGAGAACAGAAGCAACTTTGTAATGCCAGACAATGATCCAGACAGAAGCGTGATTTTTATTTTTCCACTCTGCAAAACCTTTGTTTAGGCAGGTACAGAGGCCCATGCTTCATACGTTGCCAAAGAGTAGATTTTGCACTATGAAATTTTTTCTTTTGAGAAGCCAAAACCAAAAAACTCAAACAAAGTTAGGCTGGAAAGACTAGCAAAGTTGAGGCATTTGATAAAGAAAGCAATGACTGATTAAATCAAGGACATTAATATCTCCCTCTCAACAGTGTTAGGCACTTACTGCTTTGGCATGTGTAGTGGTTCCAGGAGAGAACACTTGGTGGTTACAAGAACTGTACTAACATTGATCATACCATACGCCAGATTGTCTGGCTGTGACCTATTTAATTTGAAATTATTGCGTGTGTTATGCCAATCTTTTGAAGTAAAAAAAATTGCTCACAATGGGTTGTTGGCCACTAACTTGAAGCACTGTCCAAGTCTAATTGATTTGTGATCATGATATATACTGACAGCTGACTAGAATTCATAACAACCTACTTGCTGAGGCTTGTTGTCTTCCCTTAGGTTGTCCAGTGCCGTGACATGCTGTATTCAGTCCATCACAGGGCTGTGTTACTCTCCCATTGAGAGGGGAAGGAAAACAGAACACAGGCAAAGTATATCTCAGGCAGCTGACAGAAATCTCCCAGCAGAGAGGCTGGAATCCCACAGTCTCTTTCCAGCTCTTTCCAGTGACAACCCCACCACTCTAAGGTCATACTCACCACACAGTTAAAGCTTATCAATTCACCCAGAGAAAGAAGCAGCTTCACCACTGTCTCACTTATCAAAATACAGTTGGTTTATAAGTTTAAAATAGTGTGTTTGTAGCATTTTGCAACATATTTATTCTGTCTAAATACTGTATTTGCAGTTTCTTTGTGTTGATGTGTAGTTCTTTATTTTTTCATATGGCACACAGAAGATGTATTCTCAACTATTAATAATGTTTCTAGAAGAAACAGTTTCCAGACCCAACCCATTCCAATATTGCAGACTTCTGTGACTGCTACAACAGAAACACCTTCAGAAGTAGTCAACAAGACACAAATCTAATTGCCATAGCTGCAGATAAATGCAATTTAAAATGTGACAGATGTATCCAAATCACAGACGCTAGAATATATTTCTGCAATCTTCTGGTAATTTAGAAGTCATGCACTAAAATCACAGCTAGAATTAGAAGAGATAAACTCTTTTCAGCAGGGCAAGACACATGTAGTTTTCCTGAGTTTCAGTCATAATTTCTACAAAGTAGAGTGTGGGAAAGGGAAACATTTTAATTCATTCACTGCAATGTGGAAACATAGATCCAAGGGAAAACAAGTATAGAGAAGGTATTGCAAACAACAATCCTCTGTTGGCCTATGAATGTTTCTGGTTTTCAGCAACTGTAAGACCCAGAAATGTAAGATAGAAGAGAATTTCAAGAGGTAATACAGTTTGCATCTGTGCTCTGAGATAGGATTAAATACACATGTGCAGGTTCTTGCCTAATCTGTTTCTGAGAACACTAAATGTGTGTGTTTTACACAGCTGCACTAGATAATTTTTGTGGCATTAATTACCCTTACAGTTATAATGCTTTCTGTAATATATAGCTTCAATCTTCTTTGGTATCAAACTTATTGCCAGTTGTCCTAAACCCATAGTAATACCACTCTAAATATAGCTTTAAACTTAATCCACTTTAAAATTTCACACAAGGCCAGTATCACAGACAGAATCATTTTCCAATGCGTTCCCCAAGCTAATCAGTGATTGAGAGAAAAGTGATGCAGATGTAGTTTCACAAGAAGATAATACAAGAAATAAGGCTTTATAATATTATATAAGTGGTTTTTTTCTTCCCACCAGACAAAAATTACTTTTTCTATTTTTCTTGAGAAAATATAATTTGAGGAGCTACCTCATATAGGAATAAGTGATTTTTGTTCCCTTGTATTTAATTTTGGAAGAAAATAATGTAAAGAAACTGAAGACCATTTTTATACAACCTTCAGAAGTTAAGGATAAATGCTATTAAAATTCACTTAGGGAATCAAACTAAAAAGGGAAACTGAATGTCCTCAACACAGAAGTCAAATACAGACATTATTGTGACCCATGTTAAAAAAAAACCCAAAAGACAGTATTAAAATAATGTAATATCAAATAGCTCTGGAATGCTGGAGTGGCTGTTGACCAAGCACAGCCTTTTATATTGGCAGCCAAGCTCACCTTCTTACAGTATTCCATGGTGTCTGAAGATGGATTCTTCCATATAAGATTTGCTGTCCTGAACACATATGTGTGTAAGTACGTGGCCTATATTTTGGCACACTGCCTTATTTTAGAAAAGTTTGAGGTGACATGGCAGCTGTTCTGCCAGACACAATGTTTTTATACATTGACTATGACTTTTGTAGTAATGTGCAAATAATGTCTTCTTGATGGGACTTACTGGTGACATGAGATTTATAGCTGGGAACAAATGTTCCTTGTTCCTTAATAGCTGTAGAGCAGATAGGTTTACTGGTAAAATATTAAAATTATATACATATACTATGGAATTAGATCTATTATTATTAGAAATTTACATTGGTTGATGACATATTTCTAAATGTTGGGACAATTGAAAATCAGTATTAGTTTGGAAACTTCCCCTTGGAAATATTTTCAGAAATAAAAACAGCAAAAAACCCAAACAAAACAAACAAAAAACCCTACAACCAAAGCTTAATATCTTTTTCCCCCTTGTTCTCTATCTGAAAGCTATTAGTCTTACATCCATCCTGAAAAAGACTGAGGTGAAGTAGTTCCTGAACCAAAGCGCCAATTATTTATTTCTCTGTCACATCATAAAAATATAATAGCATATAACCCATCAAATACTTCTATATAAAGCATGAAAGCAATATTTCTCTCCAATTTTTCACAAAACAAACTGAGAGATAGTGGATTTAGGATAAAACTTGACAGTAAAACACAGTGAATATAGTGATCCTTGATGCCTTTTTAACAGGGCAAACTTATAGGTTGCATTGTGTAGATGCAGTCACTCCAATGTTATTTAATGTTACACTTTTTTAATAGTGAGCTGAAGGCTAACATGGGTTATATTAATATCTATATTCTGCTTCCATGTTAAGGACTTCAATTTTCCTTTTTAGTTTGTTCTCCGGGTGAAATTTAGTATCACCTGTCTAAAAATTCTGAAGGTTGTATAGAAAGGTGCACTGGGATCTTTACATCAATATCCTCCAAAAATCAAATACATAGTATAACCTTTCTTCCCACAAGGAGAAACTGGTAGCAGACAGAAAGAGATATTGTCCTATGATGACTTCTTTCAAGGTGGTTTCTCCATCTTTTGTTTAAGTTCTCTCTTTATTACAGAAAAACAAAAAAAAAAAACAAAAAAAAAAAAAAAAAAAAAAAAAGGTGAAAACTTTACTGTAACTTTAAGTTTTCCTCTGCACTGCATTGTGGTAATAAATTCTGCACTGTAAGATAAATTAATTGCTTAAAAAACCCCACACAAGCAGGCCTTAGTAGTATCATCCATACACTCTCACAAAAGAGGGAACAAATTTAGCTCTGCACGTAAGGTGGTGTTTCTCAGACTGGTAGGTTTGCTCTATGTTTCAGGAAAAAAATTTAAATTAGTTCAAAACTTCTTCCATACAAGTCACTTCACTTAACCCACTCTAATAGGAGTGCTGTCTTAAACTTACATTATGAAGCTGAAAAAAACAGCTAGGTGAAAATTTGTTTCACTTTACACAAGAATTCATGTGGCAGATTTCTCTGAGATGGCACCTCGGCCCACAGCATGAGGGCTCTGGAGGCTAGAGCCAGGCTTGGCTCAGCCACCAGATGTTGTGCAGTGCTGTGCAGAAGCTGGAGAAGGTGTTACTCACACCTATCCCATCAATATTTTGCTTCTAATCTACACAGTGAGGTTTGGGTGTAGAAAGCCTCAGTCACGGTAGAATAATACTTTCAAAAAAAACGGTAGTGTGGTAATACCTCTACACTAAAGTAGGACACTGACTTGATCTGAGCCCCTGGTGCTCCCTGCAGCTGGTCTGTCCCTGCTGGGTCAGGGCATGTGTGCAACAGAGGTTGTGTCGTCTGCACCTCTGTTTTAGCACAGCTAAGAGCAGTGAGTTACCTGAGGAAATACCAAAAGCTTTATTTCCAGCTGCATATGGAGATGTATCTGAACTCAGCAGCACCCAGCATGTAGCTGTCTTGGGGCTATGTGTCCCAGAGAAGTGGTGAGTGCACTTTCCTCTGTCCTTTATCACTTACAGAATCAAAGTGTGGTACGTAAAGTTTAAATTGTGTCTAAAAATTAAGTGGTGAAACAGTCTCATCACTCAGCATGGCTAAGGAATTTTCAAGATGTTTCAGGAAAGCAGCTGAGCTTGATTCGGACCTGAGATTTATAGCACTATTGGCATATTCATTTATTTTTAACCTTGATGTGAGGATTTAAAAAGAGACTATAGATATGAAACAGAACCTTGGTTTGGATTTTTTTTCTTTTTAGTTACTCTGTGTTCCCGAGTCCTTACTGTTGGAAAGTGCAGTTAGGTTTTTATATGTTGTTAGCTTATATTTTTTTTTTGTATTTTCTGGCATATTTTTCTATTCTGCAGGAAATTTCTGAGAGTTCAATCTTTTGAGAGTCAAATTTTATCCTTTTAACCCCGAGATTGCTAATCAGTCTAGGTGCTTAAACTTATTTGAGCAACTCCGTTACCTTTCCTTCCAGTCTGCAGAAGAGAAAAATGTTTTGCATTTTAACAATTGTTCTTCTTAGGTGCCTTAGTGGAAGGCAATCTGAAGCCTGTTTGCACTATGACCCTCATACTGGACTGACAGGCTGATTCTGGGATATCTCTGTATAATTTTTCTGTACTCAAATCCAAGAAATGAACAAAAAATAGTTACATGTATGCATATACGCTTTAAATTCAAAGAAGAATAAATCTGATTTAGGTATTTGAATAGACTTTTCTTTCCTTCCACAATTTTGTTCTTGCCATCTCAGGTACTATTTATACTGAATCACTTCATTTTGTCTTCATTTATACCAATTACATCAGGATTAACAAATAACTTGATGATTCAATTATACTGCTCATGATATAACCATGTGGGTGTCTTCATGAGTTAATTATCCACAGTCTGTTAGATTAAGTACATGATAAGGTATTGCAGGTGTGATTTTATGCAATCTTTTCTGGAATTTGGGGGGAAGGAAGGAATAGGGTGATTTTTGTCAGTTTGTTTTGGTTTGGCATTTTTTGTGTAGTCTTTGGTAATGTATTACATTTCTCTTTAAAAAAATATCTAAACACCATTGCCATAATTATGTATTAAGAAAAAATTCCATTTCACTTTCCTACAAAGATCAATTTTGGCATTTCCAAAGAACGGTTCAACTACATTATCCTGAAAGTAAAGTTCACTTGAAAGAGTGACTTGAATTAGATCATTGATATAAAATGTGAACATCACAAGACTGCATTGAGAAGACTTCCGATTTGTTGGGTTCTAGGTTCCCTGACACTATGGTTGACAACAACTCTTTCTTAGGGAGAGCAGTAAATGGTTTAAAGGAAGAGTGGGCAGCAAAATATCCTGTTGTAAATGACGGAGGACAGGAGGGGGAGACCTGCCATCCCTGCCAGTTCAGCTTCTACAGAATGTATGGAGACCTTTTTTTTTTGAAAAACATGACTGTCAGCTAATCATCAAACCTACTTCCCATGCACCCTTTTCCTCTGAAATAACCATAATCAATTGGAAATGCAGCTGCAGGGCACTCACTGGCCAACATCCCAGTTGCCTCTGCCATCTGTCTGAAATTCAACCCAGTGGCCACAGAAGACTAGTTAGAAAAGAGCCTGGTGTCCTGACTTCTGTGATATTTGTCATATTATTAACAGTCCTACCATTCTGAAAATGGTACAAATGGTCCACAGCCAGGTGTAAACTTTTCAAAATTTAGCAATATTCCAAACTGTGGGTTTGATTTAGTGCCAGATGAAATTAACATACATTTAGTAATAAACATAAAGGCTAAGTGAAGATCTGCTTTTTTACTAGAGCTGGTTAAGCATCAAAATTCATTAATTTATATATACAAAACAGTATGATTATTTCTATTCTGTGGTGTTGTATCATTCGTTATTTATGAAGCCCTGAAGAAATTAGGTGCCCACAAATTTTCCACGTTTTTTGCTTAGACTAGCACTAAGTACTTCATGATTGATCAAAATTAAGAGACTATATGTTGTTTTTCAGAGTATCTCAAAATTGAAAGAATAAACAGCAGAATATATTTACTTATGCTCAAAAATAGAGCATGTTGAGTAGCTATATGCTCAAAAAAATTCTGAATATTTCCAAAGGAATGCAATTTTAAGATCATCATGGTTGCCAGGGTGTGAGTCACTAACTGTAAAGTGTGCATCCTATCTAATAAATATGAATTCCAATAAAGAGGCTAATGCTTCATTTTTCTGTGTTGTTACCAGATTAGGCTGCAAAGATACAGATTAAATTGTTTTAAAGTTTCAGCTGTTTTTTTTAACATGCCACAAGGCAAATTTTATGAGAAAGTTTAGAAATGAAAGATGATCTGTCCACAGAACAAGTCTTAAAGTCAAAAAAAGAAAGCAACATTGTGGACTAAGTTATTTTGCAAAACCCTGACCAGGAGTACTCTTACACAGCACATTTTGTTGCAACAGGAGAAAGAGACTAGGTAAAACTTCTTGTTGGTCTTGAATTTTTCAGCATTGCCGACAAAGCAAAGAAGGTATATTTTACATGATTTACATAGAACATCTGTAGAAGGAATGAGATCTTTATTTATGTACATTAAAACAATATCCAGTGCAAACCTTCCCATACAATTGAAAGCCTTCAAATTCACTTACACACTGGATTAGAAATGTTTTCAGGAGCTAAGATACTGGCAGTCTTACTGTAAGAAGTTGAATAGCATGGCTTTTCACATTAGAGAAATTAATTTTTATTTTTATATCTTCATATCTGTGACTTAAACACCCCTCTGATATTTGTTCCCATGATCTCTAATTGTTGTATTTTAGCTACAAAACTAGCATATATAACCTGAAAAGCTTCCCTGCTCATGGGGTTTTGTTACTTTAATATATACTGCCCTCATGTACTGCCTAGTGCTGATGTATTTCTCTCTTTTGTCTCTTTGAAAATGGTGTTCCAGTGGTATAATCCTGGCAGTAATTTTGGTTACATGGATTCTCTTTCTCAGAATGTTCAATTTTCTTGGCTTCATAGCTCTTAAAATTGCAGGGACTTTTTTATTTAACAGTGCAGTGCACATTACTGCATACTTCCTATGAGAAGGGCGCTGTTTTGGCTGAGAACACTCATACCTGCAGATATAAACATAAGGCTGTTACCTTTTTCCATGGCACTTTTCAAAGAGTTAATAAATTCATCCACGTGGAAAAGGCCATGTGAAGATTCATTTCTTTTGTTCCTTTGTCCTTGTTTTCCATTAATCTATCATCTGCAAAAACTGATGTGTAGGTTGCCTAATATTACCTAGCTTGTCTTGGAAAATTTCTTTGAAAAATTCAGTTTTCTCTGAGTATTTTACGGAGTACATTGGTATTTCCTATCTTCTGGAAGCCTTGATAGCCATGAAAGGATCACTTGAGTTTTAGCGCTGACAAGAAGAAAATGAGAATCTGCTGAAACAATGCTTAATGACATTGATGGTGATGATATACAAACTAAAGAATTTGGTTTTAGCTGAAACAGCTATAATACACTTATTATTATCTTTGTGTTATTATTTGGCAGAGCAAAAATGAAGTCCATGCCAGTTGTACCTTGGCAATCCACCTAGAAATTACAGCTGCTTGTGAATTCAGTGTGTGAAGACCAAAATTTTACTTTGTAAAAATTTTTCAACAGCAATTGAGAAAGGAGATTACTATACAAACATAACTTGGTAGAGATAGCTATTGTGTACAGATAAAATTACAGATTGATTTGGTATCTTAAAAGTCTAATTCTAATCAAAAAATGGCATCTTCCAATTTGAAAGGTTGTTCTTCAGTAGAAAGGCCAGAGAACTGTTTTTTAATTTGCATCAGAAGCTACACGTACATAGACAAGATCAGTATGGTATAATTCCCTGATTATGTGAGAAAGAAACAAGCATGGCAAAAATATCCAGAGGTTATAATGAAAAAACTGAGGGAAAGTTCAGTTCACCATCAATAGGGTCATTTTGTTGGTTATGTTAGGTAAATACTTCTCTTAAACAGAAATTCTAGCATCAGCTTCAGTGTCAGACATAATCTTAAAATCACTGATGTACTGAAAAATGTTTCTTCCTGGTTTTGAATATAATGTGTTCTGTTAGGCAAATGTCTTTTCATTTAGTTGAAGTAATAATTTATCCTTTATCAAAACAAATTCAGCACTTCCAGAAAGAGTTTTTCTGAAACATAATTAATTTTTAATTTCAGTGAGGAGTGGATGACCACAACTGACTTCCTTTTATTCAGCCTAAAATTGAATGTGGTAATGTTAGCAAGAAAGTAGATGAAGTTACATGGATATTGATCTTCCTTTCGTATGAGAGCAAATTTATTTCTCTGTGGAAAGGAAGAGCAATCTCAAAGTATTCAGTATTTCTTTTAACTTCTTTGGTGTATCTGTATTGCCAGGTAAGTCTAAGACTTTATTTTGTCTTACAGATCTAACTAGTGAGAATTCTGACTTAATACCTTCCTCAGCAGAGTTTAAAAAACCTCCATCTATTACTGCTGTAGAGTTGCCTAGAAACTCTTAAAGCTTCAAAGCTACAGCAGACCAAAGAGAATTTTTTTCTTGTGTCCAACTCTCTAGCTGCTAAGTCAGTTTGGGATTTAATATGTTTCTGATCTGCATCCCTACAGCTCTTTCTGGTAATAACTCTCTCTTTCCAGCAAAATAGGATTTGGCTTTCAGTTTAGTGGGCAGAATTAGCAGGAACAAGATGCTTTCTGTTGAGAGAGTCCTTGAACATTGGATCCAGTGCAGCTGGAGATCCATCTGAGCCAGTCCTGACTCCTGTAGCTTAGGATAAAAGGCTCATATTTTTGTTCTACATTTCCCCATCTTGGATTGCAGGCAGCAACTGTTTTGGACACTGCCTTGTTTTGTTCCATTTTTTAAATGAGTTGCTACTCTAAAGGGACAGATACTGCACTTTACTTCAATGTGTAATATAAAATGGTGAACTACGTTATAAAAAAGGAACAGGAAGATAAAAAGTAATTTGCAGGACTTTGTTTAGTTTTGCTGTATTTGGAGACTTATTCATAACATTGTTAAACACATGATGCATTCATATTCCAGCAAGCATTAAGCTTTTATCACATATGGTTTGTGAACAGTCAATACTTAAAACCAGACTAAATTCTTTAGGTGTAAATAAAAATCAGGCCCCTCTTTTTGACAGCTGTCCTATTGTCAGCAATTGTTAAACATATATTATTAAATCTGCCATGTACAAAGGTTACCAGGAGATTCAGCAGGTTGTGGCTAGATCATTATGGGAGTGTTTTTCTGCTTTATATCCATATCTGACAATGATGAAGGTTAGAGTGGAAGCATCATGGAAAGAGAATGATGTGGAAAGAGATTGAAACAATTGAAGAAAGGATGCAATCAGGGGAAGGAGCATTTAGAAACAAAGTTAGGGAGTATTACAAAAAGACATAGATGGAAAGTAGGAAAGGGAAAAGTTATTAAATGAAAAAGGGAAGATGACATAGATTATGCAAAAGGCCCTGGATTTTTTGTGTTTCATGGGTCCAAAAATCTCTTGCCAGCTTTGATTGTCATCAATAAAACTGCTTCCTCACAATTACCATATGTATCTGGAAGCTAGCCACACTCCTTGTTTAACCACAGTACATGCTTTGGAAATTTCATTTAAATGTCAAAACTGTCTGTTTGAATTGAATTGGTTTCTATTTAACTGTTTGCTTTTATCTAAGTCAACTTACAGAACCAAAATAACTGTGGATTTTTCTAACTTTTAACATATTTCTCTCCATTTCTTACTTTTTGTAATGTCAAAATGTATTTTGGTTTTTGGTGTGTGACTGACTCACACACACATGCACATGCACACTAATGAAAGAAGGGGGAAGGGAGTCTAGAATTTTGTAGTGTTACGAATTAGCCTGAACTCTGTATTTAAAGTTTAATGGCATAACTCTGAACTATCACATGGGGCATAAAATGGTCCTTAAAATGCTCTTTCCAGTCTTCTCTTTGGATCATCTAACTTTGTTGTTCCTGATTACCAAGATGTCCAAATGAACAGCTGGAACTGTCGCATCCTTTTGTCTTTTAACCATTGCAGATTTTCTTACATACTTATGAAGGGTGGATCAAGTGGGTTGTTTACATTTTTGTGATTCTAAAAACAATACGAAAACAAACAAAGAAGAAATCCCTTCATTTGAAAGACACTTTACCCACTCGGTCAAGTTTTGAATGAGTTTGTTAGCCATTCTTCAGCTGCCATTAAATCATCTGTATGCATATTACTAGAAGACTTTTCAGTTTGTTATCTATTAATAACTGAAAAAAACAACTGGTGCCAAAGTTACACCATATGGCAGATCTTCACTGACACGAGTGCTTATGGTGATATAATAATGAATGAAAAATTAAAGGATTAGTTGATGAAATATAATGTAGAAGAGAGGTTTTGAGGGATCACTGTCTGTACAGATCATACCTGCAGTTCTGACCTGGCCATTCAATACAAGGGCAAGGTCTTTCATTTATGCTTAACCTAATGGATGACTGTACTTTGGAACAATAGCAGTTGGGCAGGCAGACTAACCTGACTAACCCCTTGTCTGAAGAGTAACCTGAATCTCATTGTTCCTTTTTGGTTTTGCATACAAGGTTTTGCATAATTTAGGAATACACAGTAATATAACACAGCCTTTTTAGCTCATTTTTTACCACCTTCCAGTTAGAGATTTCTTGCTTCAAGCTGTGCCTTGCCTATTTTAGCATCTAACCTTCTTTTTTGCTGGTTCCATTATCTTTCATCAGCTGTGCTTTTACTGTTTCATCTCTCCCATTATGTCCTCTTCAGCTTTCTGCTCTTTCTTATTGTAGTAATAAGCAGATGGGATTTAGTTGCTTATTCAGAAAAGTTAATTCTTTATTTATAGCATCATATATTTATAGTAAATATTAGAAAACACTGTGTTAAACCTTATTGGTTAATGATATGCTGAAACTCAGTTTTCTGGTCAGTGAACGGCCTTTGTGCCATTTTATTAAATTGCTCTATTTCCGGATTGTTTACATATCTTCCTCACTGATTCTCATGGGACAGATTCCTTGTTTATACAGGTGCAGACTGTTTTTCTCTACAAGAATATTTTGTTACTTGTCTTTGAACCCTTACCATCTGTAGTTCTTCTCTTACCTGCATTCTTTTTCATCATTTTTCTCAACTTAAATCTGAGGCAACATTTTTATGTTCTTTCCTTGACATGTCAAGTATCTGCCAGTCCTGTCCTTACCCCTTGCTGCCCTTTCCATATTTCCAAACTTCTGTAATGTGAATCCAGTTAGTCCTTTACTGGTCTTCATCATTACTTTGTTCTTCTTCTTCCACAAAAGTCTTCACTGCCAGTACTTAGTTCTCCTTCCTAATCTCACCTGATCTACCTTCCTATTGTCTAGATTTTCTTTCTTGTTGATTATGCAATGCAAGTTATCACTCAGGCACATTATTACAAATAATAATTTTGTTCTTAGAAATATCACTGAAAGCTCACTTCCATGGTGTATGTGAGTATGAATATCTCAGGCTCTTTGAAGCCCGGGATCAATTATTCCAACTTCCTTTTCATTACTTTCAGAAACACAGTCTTTGCCCATATGTGTCCCATATAGCTTGTATGCAGCTGCAGGGAATATTATCCTGCCCATTATTTTCTGCTTTCCTCTTTGTCCAGCATGATGAGTTTGGTCTTTGATTTCAGAGCTTTTCAAGAGAAATCAGTAGCTATGCTTCAACCATTCCTTAGCATCTTTCAGTAGCAGTGACTTGTTACATAGAAGTAAACACCTTCATGACTTTTTTTTTTCCCTATGATAATTTTCTTAATTTTACTCTGTAAAACTGTCTTTTGATGGACTGCTTGCACATCACTTGATAACTGTTATCTGTGCCAGTCATTTCTGCATACTTAAATCATGCTATCACTCTTATCTGCCTTATATTATTAACACGATATACACTATTTTAGTTTTTCGCCCACATCTTGAAGCATTTTTTTTTAAACTTCCTCTATGGAGATTATTGGGTTTGTTTTCAGGTAGAATGATCTACATATGTTTGTACTCAGTTCTGTAACTATACCTGATGTTTTGCTACAGCTTCAATAAAAACTTCTAGAGCTGGTCGATTGTGTAACCCTTGGGATAAGAATATACAATTCATTATTTTCTTCTGAATTCTCTCTTCTGGCATTTTTAGACATTCCTTTTATTTTCTAGCTTACGTATCTTTATTTTTTACCTAAGTTTACACCTGGTTTGTTTGGTACTTCTAAATTTATTTCCTATTTTCTTTTTCCCTTTCATTCAAGTTAGCACATCCAGTGTTATGATTTTCTATATAATTCTATCATCTAACTGTTCAATATACTTCAGAATAAAATATTTTGCATGTATTGATCTTTTTGTGTGAATGATCCATTACATATTTTTAATGTTTTTATCTATCTGTCTACAGTCACATAACTTTTTGTCTAAATATCTTATATTACAGACACATTCTTCCATAAGAAGTCTGTATTAGCAGCTTTTTTGTTATTCTCTAGAGGGAATTGTCCCTTAACACCCTCTGAAATCTATACCTTTATGATGCAACTGCATGTTTAAATGTTTGTGTTCTTTGAACTGAATTCCTGGTCTCTTATCCTCACCCCCAGCAGTCTCTCAGCAACCTTCTCTTTATGAAGCAGAGATAATTTAAATTGCCTAAATTTTTTCCATTGAACTTATTTCTCCATCTTCTAGCTTTTTACTCTCTTGGTATAACAGCTCTGAACAGACTTCACTTGCGAGAGTTTTAAAGGCAGTGGATCCTCCCAGCGATATGCAGCAGTACCCTCCACCCTCCCATGTCCAGCCAACATCTCCTTGACAGATTCCCCTACATGAGAAGGAATGCTCATCTAGAAACTTCCTGCTGTTAAAAATTATGTGGAAGTTTTTTCCATTTAATTCTCCCAATATTACTGAGACATGACTGTCTAGATTTATTTCTTACCGTAAATGGTAGTCAGAAATCAACAAATTTTGCTCTGTTTTCATGAGCACTTTATCTGCTTTTCCTCCTCTTCAGCTGCGCAGTAAATTGCAGCTGAAACTCAGATATATATTTTAATGCAAGGTACCACCTGAATCCAGTTCCATAATTGGTGGTGCAATTGATGGTGCAGTGACTCTATATCCTTTAGCTTCACTAAGCCCTTTCTAGGAGCACTTAAAGCAGGAGAGTTCCCCTTTCCTTGTACCATATTTGTATACCGGTTTAAATCTTTATTTTGTTTTAGCAATAGCCTCCTCACTGTTTTCCTTAGTTTTTCCCATTTTCAAAGAATTTACAATTCAAGAAGGAAAGAGATGAAGTTATACCAGGAATGAGACTCCTGTTTTCTTTGTTAGGAGCACTGCATTTCCAGCTGCAAAATATTTTTAGAAAGATCTTCTTCCCAGTTTCCTATGAAGTCATTTACATGCTGTTAACAAAATGTCAATATTAGTGTGAATTTAAGCACCTTCAGGAATGTCAAACATCAGTAGGGTTCTATGATATGACACAGGACTACCTTAAGCCCCACATCTGTCTGGAGCAGCATCAAAAGTCCAAAAAGAGTACATTGGAAATATTAAAATGGTACTAGAAACCACATGTAGGCAGCTGAACTGTTTCCTTTCTGTAAACCAGCACTTTCTTTGCTCACTTACTCAGCTGCAAATTTTATCAAGAATTTGAATTATAATGGCAAATGCTCAGAACAGAGATTACCTGCATCCATCAAAGGAAGCATCATGTTTCCTATAAATCAGTCTGGAGGTGCATGAAGAGTACCAGGGAGAGGCATTTCCTATTCTTGGGCATAGGTAACAGACATTTTATAAGTCTGTCGCCTCAAATGTGAGATGTACAAGTGTTTGTTAATTCAAACACAATCTTTTTTCAAGACATTTAACCACTGTTTTGTCTCCAAGGCTGTGAACGTATTTTTCATAGTCTATATTTCACTGTGTCATGGTTTAACCCCAGACAGAAACTCAGCTCCACACAGGGACTCACTCATTCAGCCCCAGTGGGACAGGGGACAGAATTGGAAGGGCAAAAGTGTGAGAAAACTCATGGACTGAGGTAGGGACAGTTTAAGACATAAAGTAAAAGCCACACACACAAGCAAACTGAAACAAGGAATTTATCCACCACTTCCATGGGCAGGCAAATGTTCAGTCATCTCCAGGACAGCCAGACTTCAACACACACAATGGTGACTTAGGAAGGCCAAAAAGGTCACTCCTAAAAAAGGTCACGCCTCCTTCTTCCCCCAGCTTTACCTGGTGAGCATACAGTGTGCGGTGTCCCCTGGTCAGACGGGGGCAGCTGTCCCAGCTGTGCCCCCTCCCAGCCCCCTGTGCGCTGCTGGGGTGGATGAGGGGCAGCCCTGATCAGCGTAAGAAAACTTCCCTGAGCTATCAACACTGATTTCAGCACAAGCCTAAAACACAGCCCCATACTCGTGAAGAAAACTAACTCTACCCCAGACAAAACCAACACACATTGTCATGATTCTTTACAGTCCTCTAAGTTCCAGGAACTTCCATAGCATTTAGAATAAAAAAGATATTTGTTTATGGTTTGGTGTGGGTTTTTGGTTCTGCATACATATTGTGTGTAAAACTACTACAGACTAAATAACAATGCACATGTTTGTGAGTTGGTACAGGATCACTTGTGATCACTAAAACATGATTCACAAGAATCCCAAGACTATTTACATCTAGGATATATTTGGAGAATGCGGATGGCATGCCTGATTTATCTCTGATAGAAACCCGGTTATACACAGAATGCTCATTGGCAACTCCTTTTATCAGACTAGTCTACTCTTTGGTAAAAGCATCCAAATATATTATCATTTATAGCAGATATTAACCAGAATATAAATTACCCTCCAATTTTGAGCTAGGAAATAATGTCCTGTAGTCAAAAGCAGTTGTCCACATTTCCTATTTTATTGAGGGGGGAAACTGTTAATCATATGCCTGCATGGTCAGTTGTCACTGTATTTCATAGGTCCTTTCATTTCACACTAAATTTAAACTACAGTTAAAAAATATATTTTGCTATCAGCCATTTTACTTCTTTATTGCAATTATTTTTCATTAGACCCTAATACTAGGTTTAAGACAATAGTCTTGACTTTTTCCATGGCAAAACGTAGTATGGTAGGAATTTCTAATTCCAGCCTGTTGTCAAGGTAGAACTTACTGCCTCGCAGTTTTGAATGCAAGTGTAAGTGAAGGATTAGTCTACTTTTGCTAGAAGTAAACATAAACAGAATTAATGCTGAAACTAAGCAAGGTCAAAAAATAAACCTTCCCACAAGATTAAATGACTTGAAAGTTCTTTGTGGTAATTATATATTAGATCTCTCAAATCATATACACAACCTACCTTTTTTTCCTCTTTCCCTCTCTTCCCAGATGCAAGTGGTATGATTTTTATTTCTGATAAGGAATAGAAAGATGTTAGGAGAAAGATAAATACTGAAACATTTCATCTCTCCTGTATTTGAAAATACCAGTCTTTCTTAAGACCTCTGACCTATTCCCAACTGATATCAAATGCTTTAGTTGTCAAAAAGCAGTATCATTTACTATTCCACCTTAAAATTTCTTCTCATTTTCTTCAAGTTACATAGAATTAAGAAACATCTAATTAGGAGTACATGGTCTGAAGACCTCTTCATGTATAACAGAATTAGTAAATAGAAAAAATGAATGCTCTTGTTAATGTGTTTGTGACATACAGGTAATTTTGGTGCAACTTTCTCTGCAAGGATGAAAGTTTCATCTCTGTTCAGGGAGAAGGAAACATAACAGAATGAGTGCTAAGAAAACTAATTATTAATTATTGAGGTGTATTTCCGATTTTGTTTCAAAGTTTAGAATTATTAAAAGGCAGTTTCAGTCATTCAAGACTAATTTCACAATGCTTGAATAGTGGTGATTTGAGAGGCCAGGTGTTCTGCAAGAACATATTGTACAAACTTAATATCCTATGCAAATTCAAGGGAATTAAGGTCTTTACAGCCATTCAGCCTTTATAAGTAGCTTATCATAATATAAAGCAGTATATGATGTATGGATAACACAGCCCTGGTCAATAGTTCCAGTCCTTGGATACCTACCTAGCTGTCATGCTGAACTGACGTCTTTGAGTCCAGAGGCAGCCTCCTCATTGTCCTTGCCCTGGCTTCCCAGGATTCCTTTAGGGTTTTTTCCTCTTTTTTTTAAAGAACTGAGAATTTTGTCAACTTTTGCAAATGGCACCAGTCTTTTGTAGAGTGTTCTGTTAGTCAAGCACGCCTTTTTTCCACAGCACCAGTCTTGAAAGTACTTTAGTTCAAGTGTCATCCCTTTAAAGAATATGAAAGTTGATCACATGAAGCCAAGTTTTATGTATTTCATGACGATGAAAGAATATCATCCAGTATTGGAATCGACTCCTGGTTTTCAGTTGTGTAACACTGGTGTTATTGTGCTACAATATAAATACTGCACAACTGTATTTCTCATGACAGTTCCTTCTGTATAATTCCAGCTGTATCCATAATTCTGGGTCTTTCAGGTTAACCTGAGGTGTGCTGTGTGTGATAAGTCTGACTTCCTCTACCATGCAGAAATACACAATAATTTATCCAGTTGTCTTATACTCCATCAATATTGCTAACCATTTTAGGTGATTAATCTGCAAAATTTATGAGACACTATTCATTTTAGCTTTGTTATTCTTTATACTGTATTCTCAGAGTGTGCGTGGGACATATGCTTATTGAAGAATACCTCTTTGCCTCCATCCACTAGTACAGTACACCTCCTATTTGTTTTTGCAGTCATGTTCATTAGACTTCTGTGCTGGAGCAATAATCTGCTCTTTCTCATCTGAACTCTGCCTCCTATGTTTAGGAAAAGATTAAAATCCAGAAGAACCATGCATTTCTTTGTTCTTCGTTTTATAGTACATGACAGAAGTCACCTTGAGCAAGTTTGGAAATGAAAGATAGGTACAAGAAAGAGCTTGATAAAGGGATAGAGAAAATCTGAAAGTGAAGTTGGAAGCTGGATTTGGACAAGTTATGGTTGAGAAGCACAGAGTGAGGAAGAGGGACAAATATGCATAATTTGGGGTTTATGTCACACCTCTTCCCAGAGAACATAGTGATCAGAAAGAGTAACTAGTTCACATTCTTAAGTATGGTCTGTGTTGTATGGCTTTCCTGAAAAGAAAAAAAAAAAAAAAAGGAAAAAAAAAAAAATAAAATAAAAAAAAAAAGAGAATAAAAAAGGAAAAAAAAAAAAAAAAAAAAAGAAAAAAGAAAAAATAGAAAAAAAAAAAGAAAAAAGAAAAAAGAAAAAAAAAAAAAAGAAAAAAAGAAAAAAAAAAAAAAAAAAAAAAAAAAAAAAGAAAAAAAAAAAAAAAAAAAAGAAAAAAAAAAAAAAAAAGAAAAAAAAGAAAAAAAGAAAAAAAAAAAAAAAAAGAAAAAAAAAAAGAAAAAGAAAAAACCCACAAACTCTTTTTCTAGTATTTTCTCACATATTTTCAAAATACCATAAAGAAGTCACATAGAATTCTCAATTCTATCACTGTAAATTATTGAATATATCTTCAAAAGATTTGTGGTAGTTTTCATAAGTTAGAAAGTTGAATATAAAATGTCATGCTAATCATGTCACTTGAAATTGTTTGAGAATATCTTTATATATTGTTTAGCTGCTTCTTCACATAATATACAGTTTAACAACAATCCATCAGAAGATGAAAAGTTTGTCTTTGGAAAACCTGACAAGTCTGAACTGGAGCAGCGGGTGAGTAACAGCAAGAAATTTTATAGGACTAGCATTAAAAAATTATGATATAATAAGTTTTCTTGATTCATGTAATTTTGTTTTCGGAGAAAATATTGCCATGGATCAGTTAACAGTCCATGTGAAATCAGAGTAAACATTTTCACATACATGTCTGAAAAGTAATCAAAACAGGGAAAAAATATTACTGCAACTTTCACGTGAAGGAGACTTCTTGCAGTTCAGCTTCCTGAGATTTAAATGCATGAGAAAGATGCTAAAAATGGGATACAGAAAATCATATATGCAAAATCATAACATACTTTGCAATTTTCTCCATTTATATGTCCCACATTATAGTCTGTATCAATGACCAACATTTAACTGGTCTTCCTTCCTTGTGCATTCTTTCAATGCCAACATGAAGTTGGAATGCAGCTTAAATAACAGTTGGAAGCAGTAGCTGGAAAGCACTTTCAATTTATTAAATCTCACGACTTGGATGATACAAGACTACAAACTTTATGACACCAATGAATTTGCAATGATTTTTAGGGAATATGATTTTAGTACTTTTCTTTTTTTTTTTTTAAACAGATGTTTATCTTATAGACAAATAACTAATGTACATTAGCTAACTCAGTTTAAGGTCATAACAAAGATGAGGTATGAGTAATTTTATTTTTTTTTTGCTACCACCATGTTACTAGGTGAGGTTAACATTAAAGCCTGACCTTGTCTACCTACATCATGGGCAAAAAATTTCATTGCCATTAGAATTTGATAGAAATGTCTCCAATGCATCCAGTTATCTCACTGTAAAAAAGATTTTTTGACAGTGAAAACATAGCCTAAGTCTACATAGTAAGACAGATGGGGCTAGTTGTGTGAGTGAACAGGATTTGGTTCCGTATGGCTCTCCATCAGAGAAGCCATAAGCAGAATGGAGCAAAATAGCAGGAGGCAGCTGAAAAATATGAGGGACATTTGGAATAGAAAAAATTAATATCAATAAAAAAGCAGGTTTATATGCTAATATTAATTTTGGAAAAATTTCTGCCAGCAGATGCATCTTGCTGAGAACAGTTTATTGCAATAACAGATGTATATAATTGTACCCTGAGAAAATGGCATTGGCTGACATCAATCCCATATGCTTTTTGTTTTAAGGTAAAAAAAAAGGTAGCTACGCTCCAACAGTTCTGCTAACATTAGTTCATTTACAATGCTGAACTGTCTCTTTTTAATCTAAAAGTTATAACCTGAAATGTTACCTGATTTAAATTTCAAATTCACAGGTCACTATAAATTTTTATAGTGGTGAACAGATGTTCATATGAGCTGTACTTAGCTGTAGAGCACCTTAAACAAAAACATATCAATGGAATGCCAAAATTAAGTCTCCATCAGAAATGCCAGGGGACTAAGTCTTTCAAAAGTATTGGTGTTTGCTCTTAGTTTTGCTGCAATCCCTTGCTCTTTGTCCCCCTGGCTTGACACAAACCACAGACTACTGTTGATTGTTTTAGAAATTTATAGTCACATAAAAAATAGTTTCAAGACTCAGAGGTAAAATTGTAACACACATGTATGTACATCTGTTCAAATAGTGTCTTGCTCAAATGTAAAAAAGACGGACATGTTAAGTTGTCACTACTGCCATATTTGTACTTGATTAAATGCCTCATGACAGTTAATGATCATAAGAATTCAGCAAAGAGAAGTTAATTGTCAGTAGCACACTTTTGAGGGACATTTTTATTGCTCAGTAAATGAGGAAAAAATTTAGGAAAGTATGACAGCAGTTATCAAAAGCTTAGCTATAACTTCAGAATTTAAAAACCAAGCCATTATCTACAATTATTTGTGTCCAAGATACTTCCTTTTAGATTGTTATACTCCTAGGGAACTCCATAAATGATCTGAATTTGCAGTGGTGAGAAGCAGATCAAAATCATATCCTCAGAGCTCAATTTATTCACTTGACTACAGGTATCATAATTATCAAAGCTGTGAGTAATTTCAGAGCTATGGGCAGAAGTATTATGGGGTTTTTTCTGCCTCTCAGATATATAATGGCTCAGAGTGACAAGGCACATCAAAGTCATTGTGTATATTCTAGCAGGTCATAAAATCAGTCAGTCTGATCAACACATTTGTGTGCTGAGAATGACTTGGGGCCTGAGCATTCTCCATTTAAAGAGAAAACTGTCTCTGGCACAGTCTTGAACATAGATTCAGGAACCACACACACCACAGGCAGCTTTAGAGGACAGCAGGCTGATGCTCAAATCAGCAGCATGGTCAGTACTCTCCTGCCTTCGCCCTTTCATATGGGGCAGGAAAACAGCACAAGAAATGTAGAGGATTTAGTGAATAAAAGAAGGAAGAGAGAGGGATATCTCAGACCAAGGGATGTGCAGGCACATTGCAGAGCTGTCTGAACACAGTACTCTTGCTCCATCTGGAAGGTTTCCAAGGACAATCTTGGATTTTTTTTTTTTTTTTAGGGTTTTTTTTTTTTTTTTTTGGAACAAGAATATTCCAGCATATGAAGCATCTTGACAATGCTGTCCTGCTAATGGAAAACATTCAAGTATTTCTGAGTGAACATTCCTCTTAAATTCTGTTCAGTCCAAATCAACATGTGCATTTGGGTGGCCACAGCCAGATGAAGGTCACTGGTCAAAGAGGGTGGGCTCACATTCCAACTTCAGTGAAAGCAGAGTTCCAGCTCCAGTTTAGCAAAACCTATGATGACATCTCACAGTGTCTTCCCTGGCTCCAAAATAGTACTTTTATATTGTTAGTAAAACCTTGCTTTTTCTTATCTCATCATGATTTTATGCATTTTTGTAGGGCTGAAAACCTCCTTATTTTTCTATCTAGAAGTTTGCTTAATTTTATTGTTGGAATAGAGCTGGCATATTCTTACAGTGAGACAGACACTGCATCATCACTACTTAATCCGTTTGGCCCACTACAGCTTGCCTCCTTGAACATTGCTCTTCATCCTCTTCCACTGGAAAAAGAAAAAATAAAGTTTTATTTGATACTATGTGTACCAGAGACATAGTTCTGTAAGCCCCGGGAAGGATTGAAAGAAACAGTGGGTAAGGATGCTAATGATAGGACATGATTCTGGTTGCTCTACTGGCATCTTGATGGGATCTGGATCATCCCTTAGATTACTCCCTCATTTGTTACCTTCTTGGGTTTAGCTGGGTAGAATTCATTTTCTTCCTAGCAGCTGGTACAGTGCTCTGTTCTGGATACAGAATGAGAATAATGCTGATAACACATTGATGTTTATGTTCCTGCTGAGCAGGGTTTACCTTAAGACAAGGAATTTTCTGTGTCTTAGGATCTGACAACAAGGAAGTGCACTCTGGCCCCTGCTCAAAGCACCAGATTAGTTGTATCAGACCTTTAGAGCATTACAATATCCCGCTTTCCCTTGGACTTCTCGAGGCAGAATTTTAGCATACAGACTTTGCTTTCTGGTTTCCTCTTCCCCTAAGTGCCTTCCTGAAAACTTAGGGCTCCCATTTCTCGTTAGGATGAAGCATTCTGGGGAAACAGCCAAGGTGTATTTTCTATCTGTACAATAAGTTTGTTTAACACTATCCCCCAGAACTTACAGCCTGTGTTTTACCATGTGGCTGCTCAGGAGAATGATGCTGTCATCTGCACAACATGCAACCCATAACCTGAGGAAAGAAGATGAACAAGGATGGATACCAGTAACTTTTCCAGTTTTCCTTTCTATGTTGTCGCATGGCTTGTTGCACAAATGAAAAGCTCTGAGGGACCAGTCTCAATTACAGTAGCCTGCAAATTATACCCCTTTTTATGTTAGAGGTGGCTAGTCAAACCACATGTAGAAATTACCTCTGCCTCCCTGTCTTCAGGGAGCCCTGTTGTGTTTGCTCTTGCATCTCTAGGGCCACACTTATGCTATCATGACTCCTCTCTAACAAAATATTAAACCCACTTTAATTTGGACACAGAAATCCTCGCTTGGACTTGAGAATTCCTGCCTTGCTTTCATGTTTCTCTTGTCTGACACAGCTGACCCAAGGCTAGCTCGAAGCACACCAGCACCGTGCCAAGTGTGGGGAAGAGCTGAGGCGTGGGGTTTGTGCCTTCAGCTGAACCTTCAGAGCCGATGCTCCCAGGCACAAAGTGCCTCACCACGTCCAGGGTCTGGGTAGAGAAGCAAGAGAGAGGCTCTCCAGGTCTGAGGTTCCAACCAAACGGTTTATTGGGGTTGAAGGGAAACAGGCGAGAAGAGCCCTGTGCAGCTCTGTGCACAGGATTTTATACAGACACAAATCAGGGGGTGGGAACAACACATTGTCCAACGGGGATAACTCAGGGCTGGAGCTGAAGGACTGAGCCATGGGTCTGTGGACAAATCAGGGTAGATGGGAGGAGGAAAGGGGTCATGGGCACCAATGGGACATTGAGGTTTGGGTGACAGCCCAGAACGCCCAGGGGGAAGGACAGGAACGGGATTGGCTCTGGGGAGGATTGGCATGGGAGGAGCTGAACAAGGAGTTGGGGAAAAGTGATTGATAGGGAAAGGACTGGAACAGAGAGTGGGGAAAAGACGTAAAGGGAAACTGTTGGGAGGACACAACTTTGGGAACGAACCAACTTGGGAATAAACACAGCGGGGAGGAACAGGGGTACAAACCATTAACATCAAATTAAATTAAATTAAAAAAACAACTGAATTAAACCAAAACAAATGTGAGCCGCAACAGTGTCCATGTCCCAGCTGATGGAGCATTATTTCACAACACTGAAAGGAGAGGAAGTTTGGCTATACCAGGCGCAGTATTGCCCACTCTCTGGCACCACATGATGGACAAGGCAAAGCTGTTCTGATGCCATTGTAAAGGAGACAAACCTGAAAACATGGAGTTTGCAGTACATTTACATGCTGCCTTAACTGGGGGACTCTCTTTATTAGAAGTTGAGCTCACAGACTTTTTTATATATTCCTCACTTTTTCTGTAACAGGAAAGACACTGAGCAAAGGACATATATCCTCCTTTTCCCAACACATTGCTTGTAGGACTGCAGAGCAACTAATAATACCTAACGTATTAATAGCAGGCTGAACCAAGTTCTCTATTCATAAAAGGCCTTAATCAACATGTCAGACGTGTCAGGGATTGAGTCTGTATAGCCTTCTTTCCCCGTGTAAGGAACAGCCCTTTCTCATGCAAATAGTCCCCAAAGCCTATTCGGTTTCTGAATGAGTAGTGCCATTCAGAACTGGCCCTGCTTCCTCCCACAGGAATCATGGCTCCTATGCCCAGATAAACTTTTACCACTTTCGTGAGCAAAAGGCACACTTTTCAAAATATCCTGTGCCAGTTCTGCAAGCATTGCCGCTCTAACGAAGGATATAATTATACATGCTCACTGACAGCTATTAATCCTATTAATCTCAGACTCTGCCCTCTTCAAAAACAAAACAAAGAAGACCCCAACCAAAACCAAACTCCATTGAAATGCAAAACTGTTTATACATGACTGTAGAGTTTTGAAATTTGATCAAATTGGGACAAATAATCTAACTTCATTGAAGCCTGAGGGAATGTTTATAAATCAGGTATATGTTGTAAAAAAGAGTCTGTGAATATATGGGCAGGTAAACCCTGACCATTTGCTGTGCAATAAAATGGACTGTTAGCCAGGTAATGAAATCATAAAACACTGACTGTATTTTTCTAGACATTTCCAGGAAAAGAAATATAAAACCATTTTGGATTTTTAACCAGATTTTCAAATTTTATATTTTTTATAGTTTCTCTTTCAGTTAGTTGGAAAAAAGAGTGATACAAAAAAAAAATGCTGAATTGGAGCTTTCTTCCCCATGCAAGTTATGGCAGTGATTTAGACAGAATGACTGATGTTAGTTGGGTATGATGCAGAATAATTAGTGCAACCTTCCTGGGTCAGGCCCACAGAGATCATAGGGTTCAAGGGAAAAAGGGTTATTTTTTTAATCAAGACATAGCATTCACTCCTGATCATACTGAAGATGAGGAGTGTTCGCAGCCAACTCAACAGTACTTGTATTTTATGCCAACCTTGCCATCTTTTGAAGTAAACCTTTGAACTAAACTTAAATTAGCAGCTGAGTGATTATTTAGTTAATTTAAAATGCCAACTTATTTAAACTGTCAACTCAGTGATGAAAAGTAACTGCATGGTTTACTAGGGCACCAACACTGGAATAAACTAACTTCCAATCCAGGTCAGCCCATCATTGTGCTGCAGAAGTGTTACTGTCACATCCTTGCACCGGAGCCTCCACTTCTGACACACTGAGTCATGGTCATGAAACTGGTGTGTTTAAGAGGTACTGGAATAGGTGCATTTATTCATGACTGAAATACACTCTGTTATGAAGGTCTCTTGTGCTGCTTTCCACTTACAGCTTAACAGAGCTCTCTGAGGGTATTTCTAGCCTGATTATGAATTAATTGCATGCAGACACATGCACTGATTCACATACTCAGCAAGTGGTAGCTTAGAGTGAGGATCATTTGTTTAAATGCAATTTGTGTTTATCTGCAGTGGTATTAGCTGTGAGAGAGAGTATAAGCAAGGAAGCTTGGTATATTTTTTTTTTCTTTTCTAATAATAATCCAGTATTTCAAACATCTATTTGAAAATAAGATACAATATTTTGCACAAGGAATATAGCTCAGATATCTGACATGATCTTTAGATAAAATGCAAGAAACATACAGAACTCTTGTCTGTAATAATGAAATTTTTGATCTACTGAATTTACACTGCATGTTAGCTAAAATTTTTACTTTTCTGGTGTATTTTCCAAACACATATCCAGAAAATTTCTCAGGGATCAATTATTTCTCTAAGTTGTTGTTGCTGATGATGTTGTTTTTGAGACTCATACATTTTAATTATATTTTTCAGACCTTTTGATCTTTGTTTAATATTTTCTGAAATGGAATGCAGGAAAAAGTTCAACTTTACTGTATTCACAGTATTAACATGGGAGGGAAAATCCAATGTTTGTAGTAACATGATTTTAGGTTTCAGATATTTTTAAGACCTGTAATCACTGATATCATAGGGTAGTTATATTCTAGCACTAAAACAGATATACATTATTCAATGTATCTCATTTTAATCATTACTGAGATTTATAGTGCAAAAACTACTGTTTTGTAGAACAAAATAGTGGGTTACAGTAACAGTGAGTGACTAGAGGAATTTTTTAATTTTCCTTTTACTTTGTCATATACAATATGGTGTGATGTACAAATAATGCAATGACAGCTTTCTTTAGAAGATTTTGGCCGCCTGAGGAGACAGAATCATTTGGGACACAATTTTAAATCCACTGCAAGGAAAAAATCTTTTGGCTTGAGTTAGTAAAAGCATGGAACTGCAAGTGCAGTATGGGATCTGCACTGATCCTGACTGTAACCCAGCCTTCTTTCAATTGCCCGTGGACGCAAGTGGGGGAGCAGCATACAGAGTGGAGAACACCAGGATGCTGGGAAGTCAGTCGTGCCTCTGTATTTGTATCTCGTGGCACTGCAAAACAACACATCCTGACAGTCACCTCCTACCTGCTCCTTGCCATACTTGTCGCAGGATTTGTTCAGCCCAAACACACAGAAAGACCAGGAGGAGTGGAATAGCACAAAGGGAAGCACTGTTCCTGTAGAGTTCCTACCTTGCAGTAGAAACATAAGAAAATTTAGCTGAGCAGGGGGAGTTCTGACTTTCAGCAGCTTTTGGTGCAGAAACCTACCAAGACAACAGCAAAGATGCTGACAAGAAAAAATATTCCATTGAAAGTTTAGGAAAGATGCTAAAAAGTGTAGAGAACAATAGCTAGAATTCCTGCTTTAGCACTGTGAAACATAAATGGCATTTGTTATTGATTTTACGAAAAGAAATGCTGTGAATCACATTACTCTAGGAAAATTCCAATGACATTTGGAGTAATAAAACAAGTTCTTTTCCAGGGAACTGTTCCATGGTTCTACAACAACTAAGGGTTTCAGTAAGTATGGTTTCACTTCAGTAGAGCTTAGAATCATCCTTTATATTTTGCAGAGCAGACACATGATATTTTAAGAACCTTATTTTTTCTCAGTTTCTATAAAATGATTAAAAAACAGTGAGAAACCATTACATGCATAAACAGAAACAGGATCTAACCTTGTGTTTTCTAGACATTTCCAGCATGTATAATTTCAAAACATTAAAATACACTTGTGAGATGAAAATTTTCCAACTCAGTTCTTGTAAGGTTCCCTAAACTCCAATTGAAATCAAAGGAGCATGTACTTAAACACTTTCTGAAATTAGTCATAATGAAAATGAATTAATTTTGGTCTATTTCCCAGTATTTCCCTAGAGTCACAGTTCTTACATTTTCCTCCTAACTGTAGTCTGGGTGATATTTGGAGCCTGGAGTTTTTGAGCTACATGGTTTTGTAGTTGGTAAAGCCTATTTCTGCTTTGCACAACCTTTTTGCCAGTTTGGTCCTAAAGGAGGAAAAGAAAACAATGTCACAACATTAGAATGTTTTCAAGAGACCATGTGCATATGCATGCATGTAAATCATGCTGAAAGAGAAAAGCTGACTCTTCAAAGTAAACTTCTTAAACTCTTTGTATCAGCTATAAGGCAATAATCAAATTCATTTACAAAAATAGAGCAACCCTAGAACAAGTGATATGGGAACAGTACTGCCACCTTGCTGGAGGAATAAAATAATGTGATTTCTATTTTTCAACATTGTTTGGATAGACTATAGTTATCAGAATTTAGAATGGTAATAGCCTAGTAATTAACAGTAATTTCTTTTATCACTGTGTGAATGGCATTATGGAAAATACAATGACCTATAAATTTTTTCATGAGTTCTAAAGTTATTGGCACCATATTGTTAATTACTCTTCTAGTCACCTAAAATATTTTAGATCAGTTACTGAGAGGATGTCAAAGCACCCCAATCAACCTGTTTTCTTGATGAACTGATAAAAAAGTTAAAAAAAATTAATCATGATTTTAAAAGCATGGTGTGCTGAAGAGGTAACTAGAACTACTACCTGCCACTTGACAACTTTTGGTAATATAAGTGCTTGCAAAGATTTTTATTTTTCTTTTAAAATTTAAAAATTTTAATTTTTTTGAGAAAGATTAGTATTGCTTTTGACTGCTCATTTGTAATTAAAATTGTATTTAAAAGATTTAAATCATATTTGAAAAAAAAAAGGAAAAAATTGAGTTGTTGAATAAAATGTAACACAATTACATCTGTTGCTTGACCCATCTATTAATTGCTATTGCCATCAGTATTTCATATGCCTTCTCAACATCAAGGGAGACTATGAAGTCTTAGATGTTCAGAGAGTAGCTAGTGGCTGTTTTAGTTTGATCCTGGGTGTCTCCTTCCTCTTCTTCCATCCCTGCTCTTATTTTAAATGCTATTTCACACAGCTGCTTGCAGAGCAGTGACCTGAGAGCATCTTTGCTATAGCAGGTGTCAGAATCTGCTCCTAAACATGGGTGACGAGGCTGTGCTGGCTTCTTCCCAAGGGAGCTACCGAGGGATAGGCATGCCAGGAGCTGACGGATCACACACCTCCACATGGTCCCTCTGGAACTATGGGGATGTGATAAAAGTCACCATATCCCTAAATTCAGAAAAGAGAAAACTGTGAGATTGACTGAAACTGCCTTTCCTTCTCCTACAGCCGTTTTTTGTTCACAATAGAACTGCCAAGGCCACATGACTGTTGCCACCTAAATAGACTACCTTTCTGAAACTTTTATTCAGTGTCTAAATGAAGATCATCTTTTGTACAACTGTTTTAATACTTTAGAAAAAGGTAATCAATTACAAAGTGTTTGTATTCTCCTAGAAATGGAACTTGCTGACAATTATTTGAAGAAATATTGCTTAAAATGGAGCTGATGGGGACAGAAGAGAAGACCAAAAAGTGCCACATCAGCTCATCTTCATGAGTGGAATTAAATACCCAGTACAAATATTTGTGTGTGAACATGTAGTGGAAGGAAATAGTGGCAAAAAGAAGAGAAAAGTTACAAAAAAAAAAAAAAAAAAAAAAAAAGTCTGAGATATTCTTTTTTTTTAATTTTTAAAAGGTTCCAGTTTCATCACATTGTCATATCCTCAACTTTGCACTTATCAAACCCAATTCTTTCCCTCTGCCCGCTCGCTTCCTCTGTCCCCCCTTCACTTCTCTTTGCTGTGCATTTTAAACTGAAAATTCGCATATTGCTCAGTACTTACCCATGAATGCATGACTAGCAGCCCAGGTCGTCTCCAGCCCTCCAGGATGAGGGGCTGTGGTTTAAACAGGTAGCTTTGGAGATGGTGTGGCTTCAAAGGCCCCCATGTACTGGTGTCAGTGAGTATTATTATGTAATTTGGTGTATACGTCATTGAAATATCCTATGCCTATAAAAGTTATAGTATCTTTGCTCTTCAACTGCCATGCTTTGGATAATGACATGGAGGAATTTGATGCTTGTAAAGTTTAAGTGTTTGCATAGTAGTGGGACTTAGCAGTGCTATGCCTGATTGTGTTGATTGACTTCATGCAGCCTCTATTGAGCACATGTCCTGCAATCTGTCTGCCTTAAATAGCTTAAGTACCAGAAACTGTTAAAAACACTGTAGCACAGGCCTACCTCCATAACTCCTTCCCAGAGCGTTTCCATTTTATGAAGTACAGGTCAGCACTTTATATTTGGACTTTTAAGACATAGACCATCTTTTACTACAAGTTATCAACCTTTCACCTCCACTAATGACCACATAGCTCAGACTATCCATTTAGAAATGGTAAAACATTTTTAAGAGTTAGGGTTTTTTAAAAGAGAAAATTACTATTTATACACATATTAAAAACCCCAACAATTGGATTTTTTTTAAATGAGAAAGTGTCAGAAGTATGTATTCTCCAGATCTCAAATAACTTCAGATACTGCTCTTTCAGCCTTGTGAAGCAACCCTGACTTAATTTTATCAACAGTGAGAGTTGTTTCTCTCTAGTTTCTAGGAGAAATTCCTTCTAAGAAAGAAAAGGTTGAGATATTTGGTCTCAGTTCTTATCTACAAAGATGAAGCTGTACATTGCCCTCTGTGTCCGAAGCTGCAGCTGCTAGAAGGAGTTAACCATGAGTGGAAGGTATTCACCAGAGAACCCTGAATCACCAGAGTAGTAGCTTCTGTCTCCTGTGTCCTTAAGCAATTTCTGGTAAAAATCTGTTCCTGGCAATCCACTGTGCTGCACGGGCCCAGCAAGGCACACACAGCACAGCCATTGTCCTGCCCCCATTCATGCTGGCTTCACAGCAGACACTGAATCAAGAGGTCACAGCACAACTGAACTGAGGATCTTCCTTTCTCTTTTGGGTCTCTTTGCATTTGGTCAACAGACTATCCGGATGTGTGCTTTTTCTCATCCCAGATAATCATACTTCCAGAGAAGCCAAAAAATTACATCAGTGAGATGGGAACCAGGGTATTTGCATTATGTGTGTGAACTTGTTTTACTTGCTCCATAAGTAGTTAAGATCATACCACAAACATGCCTGCGGATGATTCTTTTATTTACTTTTCCTTATAGCAGTTCTACTATTTTAAATTATTACAGTAACAGCTATGAGAAAAATGTTGCAGAGTTAGTTATTTTCTCTCTACATGGTTCTACATGGTCCTCTTTATGTAGTCCTTGAGCTGTGAAGGCTTTTTTTTAATATACTAAATATTTTGCAGCTTAGTCACTGAAGCATAATGTGAGAACATATGAGAATCACTCTCTAAGAATGCAAATACACATTGTTATGTAACAAATAAGTTTAGGGAGGTGAAATGGGGGTCTTGCTGTTCTTCCCAGGCAGGGTTAGCTGAGTTTTTTTTATCTACCGTATCTTATACATTTTCTTTCATAGACTTTCATACTTCCCTTCCCTGAATTCACTTAGTGGAATTAAAAACACGAATTTGAGAGAAAAAAAAAGCTGCTCTTTGATCAGGGTGAAAATGAATTTCCACATTGCAGTATCTTACTGAGTGTATTGGGTGCTACTACTGCCCATTTACTGCAGAGTGTCACACAATGGCTATTACAGTTTTTGCAACTCTCAGTCTAATTACGGCCTGTGACTTTTTAAATAAAAAAGAATTTTAGTGGCAGTTACTTATTTTAATAACTCCCAGGATTTAAATTCTGTACTTTTGGTCAAAGGACACTTTGT
The DNA here is from genome assembly GCA_032173965.1 of Sitta carolinensis. Taxonomy (NCBI): domain Eukaryota; kingdom Metazoa; phylum Chordata; class Aves; order Passeriformes; family Sittidae; genus Sitta; species Sitta carolinensis. Next base: position 60,844,681 of record CM063313.1, read on the forward strand.
CTTTTATTTCAGATAACAGTGAGTTATGTAAAAGGTAGTTCTTACTCCTGAAAACAAACTTTATTTGAGAAATACAAACCTTTTAAGAAGTGTCTTGTCACACACCTTGTATGAACCTTGCTACATTTAACAATGAATTTCAGAGAAGTCAGTTGAAAAGAAGTATCATCAATAGTTAAAATGTTAAATGTAGTTTACAGCTCCTGCATTTCTATAAATGAGTTGTGGTGTGTATGTGCTTCAGTTTCTTCATCTATAATAAAAAAGTCAAAAATAAGAGTTACAATATGTCTCATGAGAGTGTTGAAGGGCCGACATTTACAGAAGATCAAAGCAGCAATCCAAAAATCAGTCTGACCTTGTATTTTGTCCAGCATGGATTCAAAGTCGTGAGGAAAAAAAAAAAAAGAAGCAATAACACACTAATTCTGTACCTACAGTACACAGAAATTAGTTTCAAGCTCATGAGAAATTAGTCCAAGATTTCCCAAAACTTGGCACAGGCTTGCTTGGTAAATCTTTCAGAATTCAAAAGGCAGAAGAGTAGCTGAGAGAAAAAAAAAAAAAAAAAAAAAAAAAAAAAGAGTTAAAATCTCAGCATTTTATATGCTTTATGTTTATCACAAGCAAAAGGAACTTTCATACCAAAGTGGAAAGCTGTCTTTCAAATTCCAGGTCATCTGTTGTGCTGTTTCAGTATATGTCCTATGCCCTTGGGTCCCAGGAAATAAAACCAAAAGTAGCTGTTTAATCTCAGAAATCATCAGTTTCATAAGCATTTTGGTTGGATTAAGAGTTCACATATGCATTTCACTAACATTGCCTAATATATAATGGTAGTTATATATTGCAATGAAACACTGGAGAGAAATTCTGCCTATTTCAAATCACCATTAACCCAAGCATGCTTATGCTTAAACTTTAGCTTACTAAACACTGGTGTCTCTCTTCAGTCTTAGATGTTAAAAAGCACTGGGAAAAGAAAGCACAAGACATGGTCTCAGTTTTTTGGGGTGAAATGATGTCTTATACATTATGTAGAGTCACCTGTTCACTTACATACAAGACTTCATATTTGTGTTAACCTCATAAAGACTGAAATTCTCCTCCTTGTCAAACAGAAGGCAAAAAGATGAACTGGTGTTTCCCTTAACCAGAACATCTGCAGCTACTACCTGAAATTAGCCCTTTGTGTTCAATAATTATTGGGAGAGTCTTGCTGAATACAGGGTCATCTAATTGATTCCAGGCACCTGACTCCCTGGAGGATAGGTAAGCTAAGGAGAGTGGGAGGTGGAATGGAAACAGCATGAGTTTCTTACAAGACAGATCTTCAGGTATCAAAGCCCTACTGACTGTGCTTAATTTATATGCTGCCAGAAGCTTACTGATTTTTGGGGCTACATATTTGAAAAGAACTCTCATTTTCTATTACAGTGTTGGCTCTATATCCTATATGTCTGCTGCAAAATAGTACCTAGATAACACTTAGAAGGACCTAGACTTGATAATAAAAGTGTGCAAATCAGCGGAGTTCTTGCAGGAAAACAGAGGCTTGTCAGAATTTCCTCTGTATAGATAGTAATAACACCATCAGACTGCTGTTCACAGAATCACAGAATAATGGAATCAATTAGGTCAGAAAAGACCTCTGAGTTCACTGAGTTTAACCCATAGCCCAACACTCCCCTGTCAACCAGACCATAGCACTGAGTGCCACATTCAGTCTTTCCTTAAACATCTCCAGGGACTGTGACTCCCCCACCACCCTGGGGAGCCCATTACAATATTTAGTAATCTTTTCTGCAAATAAATTCTTCCTGATGTCCAACCTAAACTTCTCTGGGCATAGCTTAAAACTGTGTACTCTCATCCTGTCCTCGTGGGGATCTTCCTTTTATATGTATGGCAGAAGTGAAGCAACAGATAATTTTAAGAAACAGACAGACTTTTGGTTGACTCCTTTTAACATTCCAGCAGCACACATTCCTAATCTGTGCCCTGGTATTGATTAGACATCAAAAACCGTAACACAGAAACATGTTTCATGAGAATGTGTTGATCTTTACAGACTACAGCTGTACTTGGTAGTGTGCAACAAGAATCTGAAACTAGAATTTCATCTGCTAAACTTAAGCAGAAGTTTGAAAGAATGTTTGGAAGAAGGCTGGAATAGGGATGACGCCAGCAGAAACAGCTAAGTGTAAATTTTGTACAGTCTTAAGCAAAGCTTTTATGAATACTTTTTACTTTGTTTGAACTTTGATTAAACTTCTAGGCAGTGAATATTTATGAGGGTCTTCTTTTATCAAAGAAGAGAGGAGAAATCAAAAGTGTGTCATATATGCTTACTCTCCCTTTCCTAGATCCTTTCAACCTTCATAAACTTTAGGCATGCTTCAGTGAAATCATGAGATAATTCCACATCCTGGCCACCCTGCAATAGTGCAAACAAGAGCAAAGCCTTAGCATTTTCAGAGATTTGTGTGCATTTTTGTGCTCACAAATTTCCTGAGAACTACTCCAAGTCATTGGAAAGATAGATAATTACACTACTACTAAAAGAAGTCTTATTTAGTCAATTCAATGTAAAAGTGTGGCCCTTAAGTGAAGACATTTCGTCTTGTAGACATGTAAACATGTGACTTAATTTTTATAAAGTTCTTAAAATTGTATGCTTTGTGATACATGGATAGGCTCTGATGTTTATCAATTTTTAGTGAAAACAGTCATCATAAGGAAACAGAAATAAATCTTCAGTGCAGCCAAAGGCATTCTCAAGAATTTACATGTTTGCAATGCCAGAGATATACTTGGCTGAATATAGACGCAAGCATCAATTTCAAATGAAAAAAGATTTCTCCAGCTGCTGCCACATCTGTTGTCAGGACCTGCTGCTATGCCAGTGAATGCATTTAAGCAATCATTAAAGAAGTCTTTGTCTCTTTGTGCGTACCAGAAAGAGGGATCCATCAGTGTCTGTGAGACAAGAATTTTTGAATAACAAAAGTAGATTTCAATCTTAATCGAAGACTATCATCTTATATCTTTTTATATTTTCTGATATCAAAATCAGACTGGGAAAAATAGTACTATAATACAAAAATAATGTGCAAATGAATATGTCCAGAAGCTCAAAACAGTATTAGGAAAATTTACAAACAGTGTCTCCAAGAAATAGAGTTACAAACTTTCAGCTGAAAACAAAAAGACTTGAATGTGTAAATTGGCATGTGTGACTGATTAAAGTTTGTACCTGTTTGCTCCTGATGGACATGAATCCTCAAAGTTTTCTCCACAGTGTTGTAGTGTTTCTTGACATTTATGTAATTCTCAAAAATTCTGGTTTTAAGCAGTACATGAATGGAGAAGAAAGGAAGTTCTCTGAAAATGTAAATAACTGGATGATTTCCTATAGAGGCATGAAGTTGACCTTATAAAATTGCAAAATCTTTTCAGAGGAACAACTGGTTTAAGTACATAGATACATGTGCATATGCATATATATACATATACATATATTTATATACATACACAACATACACATACACATACATCTACATATACATCTACATATATATATACATATACATACACACACACAAAGTACTTTTAAAATTAATTTTATAAAGCTAATTTTTTTTTATTATGGTTTTGTATAAATCTTAGAGAGAGGAACAGACATACACAGTACATTACAAACCATCTATTCAAGTCTTTAAGAGGCTGGATAGCTTTCATGCCTGTGGTTGTTACACAATCTTTAAAACTGCTCCATCCATGAAGAAAACCAATAAAACAACCCTCTTCAATGATTTTCTTTTCAGGTCGGTTCTTTCATCATGAATTTGCCTTTTGGTGTCTTTCTTACTGTATGTTCAGTGCACTAGTCAAACAAATGTAGTTTCACAACCATCATAAAAAGTCAAGCATTCCAAGCTGAACAAGTCGGTTTGCACCTGCCAAATACTGCACAATTGTTATTTTGATACCTTGTGCATTAAAGCAAAATCTATCAACAGAATAGTTCAAGAGAAAATAAAGTCTTACCATCTGTGGAGGTCTGAAAGATCATCTATAGCAGTAGTGAAATTTCTGTGTCATGGTTTAATTTTGAAAGAACATTGTCTTATACTTTTAGTACTAGATTTTAATTCAGATAGTCTTCTAACAAGATAGAGGTAGTATTCCAGATAATAGAGGTGCTATTACAGCTGTTCTTCCCATGCAGCTATTTCTGCACCATAGTGCTCTATCTGCAGACTGAGGAACTCTGCATGGCGTGCACTGCCATATGTCCAATAAACTGATAGTCTTAGTCCTGAGAAGGTGGTTGCTATCTGTGACCAGCAGGAAGCACAGGAATACAAAGAAACCTTATCAAAAGGTCTATATTCAACAGACCTTTTCCTTTCCTCTTTTCTCTTTCCTGCACTGTCTATTCTTCACTGAGGTACTGCTCTCTAACATATTTTTATTCACTCCATTCTTAGAGTCCCAAATTCTAATCAGCATCTTTCCCTTTCAAAAGGAAATTGGAATATAATTTCCACTGGAGAGTGTAAACTCATCTTTACTGCAAAAGTAATACAATACACTTCTATCTCCAGAAATTGTTTTAGATTTCTCAATATGACATTCAAAAGAAGTAAGTCATAAGGTTTTCTTAAACATGTACATGTATGTCCAATATATTCATATAGTTATCTGGACACTTATTTGAAGTGTATACAATGGGGACTATAATTAATAAATAGTTGGTAGTTACACTATTAGCTTTGTGGGTTTAGAGCAGCTTTGGCATATAACAGAAATAGGAGCATTACCAGTAAGAATTTTACATACAATTTCAGTAAAGTGAGAATTCCTCTTTTTCAGAAGTGAAGGACTTCTGTTTCACTAATTATTTTGCTGGTTTTTCAAATGCAAGTCATGTCTAGAAATCCTAAGTAAATGAACCAGAAAATGATAGGGCACATGAAACTACAAATGGCATGTTGTCCTCCTGCAGATTCAAAACACTGAGGCCAGTTCATAAAAGTTCCTACTTCACACTGAGGTCTTTGGAGCATTGGCTATGATAAGTGTAATTTTAGTTTTCCTTGTCAGAAGTCTAATATGGAAAGAGGTTTTTGGACACTATGGTCGTATAAGGTATGAGACATAATTATGTGATTTTTGCCTTCTTTTATGATGAAAAGGAGATTCTCAAAGTAGTAGCAAATGGAGGATATCTGCTTTATTGTACATTTGCCTGTCTCCATCTACCAGTGGAGTTAAAAAACATAAAAATAAAAATGGAGTGAATATTAGACCATGTTCAGAAACCTGTTTTCCCAGGCTGTTTTTTAACTGGTGCAGTGAAACTGCAAAGCACATGCTGTGTGACTATAGCAATTTTCAGTTATATTTCAGAAACATCAAAGGTAGCATGCCTTGTATTTTCCTTTAGACCTAGAAATTGAAATAATAACAATGAGTTGTGTTTCTTTAAACTTTCTGCATGACTGAGCTCACTAATTATGGAAGCTTAGTATTGATGAATAGGTTAAGCTCAGTTGAAAATTAGTCTTTGCTCCCCAAGAGCTTATTTGACTCATGAAATTTCTTATATAATTAGATGAAAACTGATTTTCTTCAGCACTTAAGGAACCACATGTATTTATGAATAGTCAGTGCCAACACAAAGTTTGCCATTTAACTTTACTCATTTGCTTTTCTCTCTTGCACCTTGGCCAAATATATCAGTCTGTATCAGTATATATTTCTCTAACAGCAGTGTCTGAAGTTCTCCTTCTCATTGTGCCTAATTCTTCATGGTTGGTATATCTTTACAACACAGAAACACAGCATCATAATTGTGTATTTAAATAGAACACGTTTTCACAATGCTACAAATACCAAAATAACACAAGCTCTGTTTTGGATTGTGTCAATTATATGAACACTTCTAAAACAGATTCCAAGCCCTACCTAAAATATGCATATGTGTCTTCTTTAACCCCTTTTCTATGTTTTTTTTTTTTTTCTTGCCTTGCTGTTGATTACTACTTAAGACCTTTCTTTAGGACTCAGATTCAGAACTTTAGATAGCCAGAGAAGCAGTCCTACCATGATGAAGATGGCTATGAACCAGAGACTAACTGTTTTGTCTTTGTAGTACATTTATTTTTCACTCATCAATCCTACAAGTATTCCTTACAAGTCTGTTATAAATGCTCCTTTAAACAGGTAGCTTTTATATACAGAGGACAACCATTTCCCTAGCAACCCCTTGCAAACAGTGTCTCCCATAGGTAGCTCCTGCCTTTTGCATTTGTGATGCAAGGGAAAGCTATGTACTTTCATAAAGCTCCAAGGTGCATGTCTGAAAAGTAAGAATGAACCCCAGCCTTTGAGCCCTATCCAAGATCAGCATTTCTTCTGAAATGTTTCCTTTTGTGTGTTATTGCCAGACGTAGACACGGGAATTGCATGGAAAACACCACAGTTAATTCAGCAATATTCTCTGCCAAGGAGGAAGAGGGGAAAATCAAGAAATGTAAGGGCTGGTGTGAAGGAACAAGGCTTCTTTGTACTCAGAGACTAAAAGTGCACCCCGTAATAATAGATTCATGGCCCTAGCAGAAGCAATATCACTATTTCCAATGCAAGCAGTAATGGTGACCATCTCTCTGTCACTCATGGTGTAAAGGATCAGTTTCTCCAGGGCTCTTACTTCCAGAAGAAAATTTCTTATTTAATTATGAGCAGAATCCATTTCTATATTCACAACATGAATCCCCAATAAAGAGTGACACATTTTGATTGCCAGCAGCTGTTACCATCTGATCAAGGGATATATTACAAATATTTTAACAAATGTTTCTCCTCCTCCTCTTTTCCCCCTAAGACTCTGACAAAGTTGATGCATTTCATAGAAATGTATTCAAATGTAGAGAAACTCTCCATGTCAAAGCATCAGTACTATTTCACAAGCACACACATCAAATAGCACCTGTTAGAGTTCCAGCTTTGCTCTTTTAAACCTTGACTAGAGAAGTGGCAAGAGTTGTGTGTGTTTTAGACTGTAAAGTTTGGAGGTGATGAGGAAGTTTCCTCCCAGATGACTGAACCTGAAACAAAAAGCTCCCTGTAAGCAAGAAGCTAGACCTTCATTATCTCTTTCCCTAGGTGCTCCACTGAGAGCAGCAGTGTCGAAATCAGAGATGCTGCAGAAACAGGCTCTCTAGACATATTATTACGAGTGTTAGAAAATATTTTCTGTTGTAAATCAAGAAGTAGGAAACAGCCCTAAACTCTCTGAGGGAGAAGAATGAGTTGCTTAAACAAAGTACCTCAGATCTGGAGGGAAGAGAGCAATCTACAGTGACAGAGCTCCTAATCCTTGGTTATAATTTGATTTACTACTTTCTTAACTTTGCATGTAAACCCACTGAGGCAAGAACTTCTTGGTCAATTTCATGCTGGTACTCTTCAACATGAATAAGGTGAGCAGGATGTGGACAATGCTGTTCTTCTGCGGAATAGATGTCATTTTCATGCATTATATTTAAATCCAGACCCAAATTATTGGTATATGCTCAGGTTCTCATTCAACAGTAGAAATATACTCCACTATTTCTTAGTTACTGTGCACTTCAAAGAGGAAATCTTCCATGCAGAGAGTTCTTTTATTTATTTATTTATTTATTTATTTATTTATTTATTTATTTATTTATTTATTTAGGGTGTACAAAAGAATTATCAAAGTGCTGCACATCTCCAAACCGGGTATGCAGTGTATCAGCTCCCAGCAAGTCCAGCAGACACGGCAGGTACTGACATCTTCCTAGGAAATACTCTGTGTCATTCAGGATACTGGCTGTATGGTAAAGGCAAGCATTCAGCATCTCACTTGATAACCCTAGGAAATTTGGTGCAATTTCAGTTTTTAATTTCAAGTTTTAATGAAAATAAGAAATTCTGATCTAATGAGGTTTTTAACCAGAAAATGTACAGACTTTCAGTAGATCCCATTCAAGCCCCAGGTGACTCAAAAGCGCATCAGATGGTCACTGATGAGTACAGAGATGTTAATTCTGATCATTCTAGAACACCATATTTAATTATTTTATACGGTATACACTCTATCATAATTTTTCTAAACATTCCTGTTCAAATAAACTTCTGTTTACTTCAACTCCTTGGAGGTGGTTTCTGTAGGAGCATAAGGTGTTGCACCAGCTTACTCTAGAAGAGAAAGCTAATCGTGTTCCCATACTTTTAACCTACTCTCACTTTCTCAGCTGAAATAAATCAAATTTGAAACTTTGCCTTTATGGTTTCTTCTTTGTGCTCTTAATTTCTTTTGCTGTTAGGCTGTTCAGAGGTTGTAAAAATGTCAAGAGGGCTTGTGCTTATAAGATTTGACCCTACAGAGCAATATTGCTAATAAGGATCCCAGACAATTATGAAGCACAAGATTATTTGCTGGACTTGTTCTTAAAAATCCTAATCCGTTTCTTCTTGATAGGTATGTGCTAACTTAAGGTTCCACAAAAAGAATTTGCAATTATTTAAAATTCTACTACCTGGGAAACTCTCCAGTACATTCTTTATCATCTTGGGTAAACTAGAAAGATTGGTTTTATGAGATAAAAAGTTATTCAGCATGTTTAATGAAGTCTCAGAACAAATAAACAAAAAAGGAAATTAAGCAATAAATTAAAAAAAAAAAAAAAAGCAAATGTGAGAAGAAATATTAAATACAAAACAGTCTTCTAGGATATAATTTTAACATTTTTAGGGAAGACATACTTCTAATTTATGCTTTTTAAATGCAACACTTTTATTATAGACTGAAAAGTAAATATGTCGCTAAATTATAATCTGATAAAAGTGATTTTCATGGCTGTGCAGACAACAGAGATCAATGTATGGAGCATAGACAGCTCTGGTGTCTGAATACACTCCTCAGTAACAAAGTTCAAAGCAGAAGGAAAGAGACAGACCACTCAAGAACGATGCAAAAAGTGTCATATGTCCTATGGCTTGAAATATGCCTAACTATATATACAACATACATTAACCAGAAAGCTTTCATGTAAGAAAACATCCACAGTTACAATCTATATATAGCAGCTCTAACTTTGTTTCCTTTTTACCAGGAAATAGTTTTTAATCTATTAATATTTAATGCTACATGAACCCTTTAATGATGACACTTTATCTTGTGCACTTGAAAACTCGCATTGCAGAGATGAAAACCCTTTGTTTTTCTCTGGATGTCAGAGTTCTAGAAAAATAAGTGAGAATCTCTGCTTTTCTAGCTGACTATCTTGTCAAAACAGAGCTTGAAAATGTAAACCAATATACAGTAGGCTATTTCTGTTGTTGCTTTTTTCTTACAGATGGCTGGAGAGCAGGGGAACAGGCCAATAAATGACTTATACACAAATATGTACAAAGGAATGCACAGAAGCCCTTTAGTCAGAAACCAGTTACATTTGCAGTTAGCTTAATGTAATCTTCCTGGTTATTTCTCCAAACCTGTAGGTTGGATCTTTGCTTTGTGGACAAGAATAGGTCTACATTTTTGTGGGGGAGGATGGACATGTTTTGCAGGCTCAGACAGGTTCTGAATACTAACTCATGGGTGCAACCTATATATACATTTTGAAATACTTTCTCTATCCATTTTTGGTCAAAATTGTCTTCTTTCCTTGTTCATCCTGACATAAGCCGCAGTGTTTCAGAATATTTGGGTTTGATATTTTGTTTGTCTGGGGACCAGATTGCTATGGAAGACCAGTGAATATCTGAGAAATGGACAGCCATATCAGAATATTTCTGTTTAGGATGATGTTGAGGGATGTATCTTGATCCTGGTAAGACATTGTGTAATTAATGCTACCTAAACAGCACTTTTTAAATTTCTGAAATAAAAAATTATGTTCTTTATATTGTTCAAATAGAAGTTACTCATGATGTCCTAATTTTTTCTGTGCTACTTTATGGATTTTATGAAATCTGAAAATTTCTTTTTTATATTGTGTACTTTATACATATTAATATTTCTCTTAAGTAAATATCAATGACATGAAGTTGTTCATTATATGAAAGCAATTTCCATGCTGACAACCTCAATGTAAGGCCATCAAAACAAAATAGTGCTCTGTTAGTCAGAATTTAGTTTTTTCCATTCAGGAGTGGCATAAGGGCTTCCATGGATTAGAGCTTCTCAGTAAGTTATTTCTCTCTTTTGTGTCCTGTTACATTCCCCAGATTCACAGCTTTCTCCATCAGCCTTCACAAGGTATAGTGCTCTTTGCCATTTTACATCTCTTCATCCTCAGGGCTACTAACTGAGGCCATCACATACTATAGCATTTCCTTTGCTACTGCTGACAACCTCAAAACATGCCAGTGCATGCAGGTTATTTTTCATGTTTAATGAGGTGCTGTGATTATACTGGAATTTCTAGTGTTTGCCATGATGTTAAAGAGTCACCTTGTCTGACACTGTAAATGAACTTTATTTGCAAAGTAAATATTTTCTCAGAGGTTTCAGTTCCCAAAGAGCAAATTTGAAGCTGCCTAGCATTCTGATGTACTGATGTATGATTGTTCACTGGCCCATGTGCTCTATTCTGCAACATTCTTCAAACCAAGAGCCAAACTAAACCACATATTTCTAATCACCTTGATCACCCTTGGTAACTGTGTCATTTTTCTCATTCCCTGGTAAGACTGACTAATCTATATTGTGCTATGCACTGTATGCTGTGCATCCACTAGTCATTCCACACTCAATAGGTCTCTGGAATCTAAAATTTTCCACCTGGTTAAAAAGCATGATGGAGATGAAAGCATTGGACTGGGTCACATCAGCACTACATCAAAATCCCTACTGCTGGTTAGCCTTGAGGGAGGAAGATGCAGCTGGTTACCGTTCAGGGAGCCCAGACAAAAGGTTCAAGTGGAGGGTGGTAGCCCATGTAAAAAAGTGAGATGTATCCAAGTCATCTAATTACTCCACCTTTGAAACGAAGAAACTTGGTAGCTCTGCTCATAGTGACACTGGGGAATAAAGACATTAGTTGTTTATAAAGTTCTTGGAAATGTTCTGATTGAAGATGTTGTGGAAGTACAAACTGTTTATTATGCCTACAGATAATACGTACTTGTGGGCTTGGCTTGGACAGAATAAATGATGTGTTATTAGCATTGGCCAATTAACTGATTTTAAGGGAGTAAAGCAGACAAAGCACTCTGCCTTTAAGGTATGCTAAAATAATTTAGTTTCACCCTGATTTTTCTCTCTGCTTTCAAACATGGGCTGGTGATGTGGCCTTGTAGCCTTTTATCCCTCTAAAGTATCTGTCTTTTTACCCTATTATATTAATGCATTTATAGCTGGAAATTTTATTTATTTGACACAAAATCTGCTCTCTTATTATATTATTTTCTTTTGGAAAAAGTCTTGAGTTTTATTTTATTAGTAAGTGGTACATTATTTTTTCCCTATTAAGAGTCTGACTAAAAGTATGTCATTCCATGTTTTTGTAACTCTGTGTCTTGTCCTGACAAATCACTGACTGACCATTTTGTAATCACCAGGTTTGTTTAAAAAAAATTAATTTTCTGCAGAAAAATAGATCAATAAAAACTGTGGGAATGAAGTGCAACCAATATTTTCATTCTCAATATCTCCTTGAAAGCATGGGCTGCTCTTACTCCTTTGGCCAAATGTCAAAAGGTGTGTCTTCCACCTTTCAAGTTTGCTGTAAATGATACGGACTTCTTTGGTGTGATGAAAAACTAACTGATCACCATCGAGAAAGAGACTTTCTATTAATCCAGTTCCACTTGATTAAACACTATTTTTTATATAAGGCTTTTTAAAGAAAGCTTGCACTGTGTGTAGGTAGAAGGAACACCTATTTTCTAGGTGTTTTCTAGAAGTTGATATAGCAGTTCCTGCTTGCAAATTAAGTTTCTTTCCTTTAGAAAAAATAATTTTCTATTTTCCCTTAGAAACATGATGCCGTTGATTAATGACATTAGTTAATGTTCCTTTTCACTTATGACACAATAACATATCCCTACTTGCATTAAGATTGTAGATATGACTGGAACACATCTTCTTCCAGGGACTTGCTACTGAGCAGGGGTCAAGCAAGTCATCAAATGTCATAAAATAAGCAGCCATAGGAGACATTACAGGGATCTGCAGGCTTTGCCCAGAGTAGTGAACACAAGGACAGTCAGGTGACAAGAGCTCAAAGTGTGAATGAGTACAAAAATTAAGGTGTTACACGCCTTTGAATGGTACCAGCCATGCCAATGTCTCTGTAAATTGCTCGCTTAATAGACAACTTGGGAGTGGTTGGTTTTATTTCACAGAGGAGCTCTCTCCTGTCACTACTTCTGTTATGCAATTAACTGCAAACCATAGGAAACAAAGAGCATATTACATTTAGGTAGAAGACTTTTGTTAAGCAGAGTTCTTACACTTACCGGCCTTAGCAAAGAGCCTCACAATGTATTTTGTATGATTACTCCATAAAATGAAATATGGACAAAATGTACATTCGGTTTGACAATAATATTAGGATTTCTTGTGTAGGATCTGGATCTTAAAAAGAAATTCAGCACATTGTTTACTAAATTATGCTCTCTGTTCATATGTTTAAACACAGAGCAGACCTTGAAAAGACAAACTGTTGATTTATAAGGTGTTTAGGAATTTACATGCTTCACAGAAAAAGTAAGCTTGACAGAATATACACCTTCATATATTTGAATTGTAATAGTAAGTGTAATGCTTTTTCAAGGGACTAGAGAAGAACCAGAGGCCCCAGAACACTTTGGATTTTTAAGCCTCAGATACCCTCTCACATTCTTCCTTCCTTCCTCCCTTCCTTCCTTCCTTCCTTCCGCCCTTCCGCCCTTCCTTCCGCCCTTCCTTCCGCCCTTCCTTCCTTCTGCCCTTCCTTCCGCCCTTCCTTCCTTCCACCCTTCTGCCCTTCCGCCCTTCCGCCCTTCCTTCCTTCCTTCCTTCCTTCCACCCTTCCTTCCTTCCTTCCTTCCTTCCGCCCTTCCCGCCCTTCCGCCCTTCCGCCCTTCCTTCCGCCCTTCCGCCCTTCCTTCCGCCCTTCCTTCCGCCCTTCCGCCCTTCCGCCCTTCCACCCTTCCTTCCGCCCTTCCTTCCTTCCGCCCTTCCACCCTTCCTTCCACCCTTCCTTCCGCCCTTCATTCTGCCCTTCCTTCCGCCCTTCCTTCCTTCCGCCCTTCCACCCTTCCTTCCACCCTTCCTTCCGCCCTTCATTCTGCCCTTCCTTCCGCCCTTCCTTCCTTCCGCCCTTCCTTCCTTCTGCCCTTCCTTCCGCCCTTCCTTCCACCCTTCCGCCCTTCCGCCCTTCCTTCCGTCCTTCCTTCCGCCCTTCCTTCCTTCCACCCTTCCACCCTTCCTTCCGCCCTTCCTTCCGCCCTTCCTTCCGCCCTTCCTTCCACCCTTCCTTCCGACACTTCCTTCCTTCCTTCTGGCACTTCCTTCCCCCATCTCCCCATCCATCCATCTGTCCCACAGTTATTGTCTCCTAGAGAAACTGCAGTCCAGTTTTCGACATGCAGCAGAAGGTACTGGACAGAGAGCCACTGGAGGAGTGTCAGGGCGTCAAAGTCCACATTGTCATGGCTGAAGATGTTCCTTCCTGCTTCTGGCAGATGTGCAACTCCATCTCTCTGCCCAAGTTTGTCTGCCAGCTTGAGTATTCAGCTGCTTCTGGGCGTTTCAGCTGTAATAAAGTTATGAGGGCTGACTAGAACAGATTCGTCTTCACCTATTGATCCCTAAACAGTCAGTAAGGTTTGAAGGTACCAAAGTTTGTATTTCAATTTCTTGAGATGAATGCATCCAGTGACCCTGCTATACTGTTATACAGACCTCCAAATTCTATTTTTTTTCCTTGTTGTTTCCCAGCAGACTACAGCCTTTTGTCCCTTTCTTTTGGGAAATCTGTTTTAGTGCTTTTTCTGGCTCCAGGATCAGGGCACATGGGATTTCTTCTCACAAAGTGATTTGTTCAAGTTAAGAGCTAGCCCTGGCACCAACATGTCTAAACACTCTTTAGTTTCCTTGACTTTTCTCATCATTTAGATTATGCAAATTCCAGTTCCACCGACTTTCTTTAGAGCCACAAATTTATGCAAATATTTGTCTCTTTCTGGGACTTAGTAGTTCAGTTTTATTGTCCATCTTTCTCAGATTTTCCATTCATCTTTTGAAATTCATCGTGAGAACTACTTGGGGCTGCCTTTTTATCATTAAATGTATTGCTATAGCCACTAGACAAATACTACTGCAAGCTAAAACAAATACAAATGCTAATCCAGTGTGAAACCTTAGGATGTTAGTACTGGTTTCTAGAAGTACCTCAGCACTTCGGAGTTGTAGTGCAACTTATGGAGGATTCTGGACTTGTTTATTTAGGTGGATTCTTTTACGAAGGGCTCCCACATATTCTTCCTGTGGGATAAGACTGAGTTCTTAAGCATTTGACAGTTTAAACAATCATGGAGAAGGCAGGCAGCAGTCCTTAGCAAGCAGAGACTGTAACAGCATTTTCTGTACATTCTTACTTTGCTGTAGAAAATGCAACTCAGTGATTTCACTGCTTCTGACATGATGCGATGGGTTTGGCTGGGGTAAAGTTAATTTTCTTCACAGTTTGGGATTTTGCTTTGGATTTGTGCTGAAAATGGTGTTGATAACTCAGGATTGTTTTCGGCTTTGCTGAGCAGGGCTTGCACAGCATCTTTTCTGCTCCTCACCCAAGCAGTGATTGAGCTGGGGTGCACAAGGAATTGGGAATTGACAAAGCAGGCACAGCTGACCCCAACAACCAAAGGGATATTCCAGTCCATGTGGTGTCATGCTCAGCCAAAAAAGCTGGGAGAAGAAGTAATAAGGGGAAGGGGGAACTTTCAGAGAAATATAATTTGTAACACATGGGAAAGCCAAGTGACTTTAAGTACATTTCCCTTTTTTATGCTTTATGCTCCGTCAGAAATGCTTTAGCCTCAGAAACCCATTGTCCATTCAATGACAATATCAGAATATCTATTATACTGCACAGGAAGAAAACCTCAAATGAAGGTTTTCATGAGCCTCATTCTTACTCCCCTGGAGACAAGAAATTCCCTGTGGACGTTTCTGGAATTGTGTGGTTTCTTATTTATGTATGTACCTGCAATAATAGTAGACATGCCTTTTATTTACGGAATTTTTCTGCTTTTCGTGCTTCTTCCTGTGGTACTAGACAAGGAAGTTTTCAAATGCACTTTCAATAATTCTGTACTGAGATTTCCATTAACATTTCCTACGTGAATGTGTTCAGTGGGAACCCATCCCTCATTTATCTCCTAGCAGACATATTTTCCATGAAAGGGCTAAATCTCACCTTGTCCAAAGACTCTCTAGAGATATTCAGCCACAGATACCCTAGTGACCATCTGTCATCAAGTACAGGATAAATTGCAGAGATGGTGAGTACTTGCAGATATTTTTGCCACCGGGAAATAAGGAAATGCTGAGCGTCGTCCACTGCTAAGGAAATCAATGAAATCTGTGTTGTGCACCTTGTAACGTGCTCTAGTAAACCTAATCCTTTTGAGAAAGTCAGCTCCTCCCTCATTTAAAACGGTCACCTACAATTAATGCACTCTCCTGAACACTTTGATATCACCATGACCTCTCTCTCCCCATCTAAGACTAGGAAAATAACAGCACTTCATCTGAGGGGATTATAAGGATAAAAGCAGTCCTTACAAAGCTCTTGGATAATGTAGTAAGGAGAATTATAGAAAAATCTATAAGGAAAATAATGATTCTACACTGAGCACAAGGACTGACTGACATATAATAAAAAGCAAGGGTGGTGACTGTGAATTCAGAGATTGCAGTACAGTCTATGAACTGAAGAATAGAGAATATTACGGGGTGGAAGACTATAGGATTATATTGTCAAAAACTATGTAAAAGTAGAATAACTGATATTTTATCCTCTTAAACCCTATTGTGGCCAGTAAGAAAAAGTTCCTTCAGATTTTAAGAAGGCCTTGCTTCAAACCAGAGGGTCAAGATGGGGATTCCAAATGAGATTATCATAGTGGTGTCGACAAAGTGTCCATGCACTGTTCTTTCACTGTGGGTGGAATATTGTGCAGAAACCTTCACTCCACAGAGAAATTTCAAACCTTTGTCTTTTGATAGAGTAATCTGGGCAGGATATGCAAGTAAATAGGCTCACTGCAAATTCAAATTAATTCAGAAGTTATTTGGGAAATTTTGGGACTATTTGGTATTGATTCAACCATTTTGTGTTTCACTCAATAAAAACAAGGGAAATATTGTGTGTAAAGACTGGAGAAGGAAAAAATATAGCCCTTTCTGCTTATTAAGAGTCATCCTTAAATGTCAGCAATTATTTAGAAATGAAAGCACATACTTTGTTTATATGTAGCTTGCAAGAAAAAGGGGGTTGAAACAACAGTAAGATAATGAAAACAAGACAGTGTACTGACTGCATCACCTCTTCCTCCTAATAGCAGAAATCAAGAGAGTTGCCTTTCTGAGTGAAAGCAGTGAAAATCTTCAAGTAACAATTTTGTTACATTAGGTAGGAAAAGTAATTTATAGCTTTTAGTAATATATATTTTATTGCATGCTGAGGAGAAGATGTGGTGGCCTCATACCACTGTGATGTATAAAAAGATTCACTTAAGTCCCAAAAATAAAATAGAGCTAATTAAAACTCCGGTATAAATGTCATGCTGCAAGTTTTAGTCAGAATCAATGATCAAGCAAAAGTTTTAAATAGGAGTAAAATATTCCAAAAATGGTACTGCAGAGTCAGGTGTGCTTCATACATACTGAAAATAGTATGTGTGATGGGTCGACCCCAGCTGAATGCCAAGTACCCATGAAAGCCACTGTGTCACTGAGCTCCTCAACAAAGCAAGGGATAGAAAAATGCAAATAAAAGCTCATGGGTTCAGGTAAGAGCAGGGAGAGATTATTCAACAACTACTGTAGCAGATAAAACAGTGTCCAGGGTAATAAATTAATTTAATTTATTACCAATCAAGTCAGCATAGAATAATGAGGAAATAAAACCCCAACTCTTAAAACAACTTCCTACACACATTTCTTCTCAGGATTTATTTTCCACACAAATTCTGCACCTTGGCAGCAACAGAGGGAATGGGGGCTGTGGTCAGTTCATCACACATTGTCTCTGCTGCTCTTCCCTCCTCAAGGGGAGGACTCCGTTCACTACTCCCCTGCTCCAGAGTGGGGCCCCTCCCGGAGGAAACAGTCCTCCACGAACTTCTCCAGCCTCTCTTGCTCACATGTCTCACAAACTGCCCCGGCATGCAGCCTCTCCTGCTACCAAAACCTTGGCATAAAAACCCAACACAGCATGGTATTTGAAGAGGGCATAGATTTATGGAGCCCAGGGCAGAGGAGGCTGTGTTTCATGCTTAGAGTACAAAACATGTCTTAGAGTAACATTTCCTGGTCATCGTCTTCCACATGCACACTCACAAAGGCTTTTTCTCTTCCCTGCTTCACTTTCCCTCCTGGTCTCTCACAGGAACATACACAGGGAACAGTTTCCCCACGATTTTTTCTTTGTATGCCAAACTGTGGTACCTCCCATACAGGAGGAGATATTAACATACCTTTTTTCCCTGGGAAGGAAGTAGAGGCAAAAGAGAAGCAGAGATTGCAGGAAGTCAAATGTAATTCATTTTTCAAGGGCAATGCTACCAACACTGCCATTTCCCTCACCAAGTCATTATGCCATAAACCTTTCAGTTTTCTGAATCTTTTATTTCAAATACTGTGAGTGCTCATGTTTGTCTTAGGGCAATATTTGTCCTTTGAAGGAGTGCTTTAAAGTGCAATTCCTTTGATGCACACATATACAAATGTGTACATGAAGTAAAGGAAAGAAAAAAACAGGCAAGACCAAAGTGTGGTGGTATTCATGTTCCCTTTCTATACTTGCAAAACTGTCTGCATGACACAAATCCAAACATACTCAGATGGAAATGATAAATAAGAATAAGGGGAGGGGAGGGGAGGGGAGGGGAGGGGAGGGGAGGGGAGGGGAGGGGAGGGGAGGGGAGGGGAGGGGAGGGGAGGGGAGGGAGGGGAGGGGAGGGGAGGAGGGGAGGGGGATTAGTTCAGCCGACATTCTATCAACCACCATTTTCATTAAGACATAAACTGGAAAAGTCATATGATTCATCATGTATGTTCAAGTAATGCTGTAGAGAGTGTCACACGTATGAGACAAGAGACCCCAAGATTTCAGTGTATGGGTAGAATATTTTTTCATTAAATGAATTTCAGTCAGTCCAGTCTATTTTTGAACTATTTAAAGTAAATTATATGGTTTCAAGTTCTCTTTCTCTTTAGAGAACTCAAAACCAGCTGTAATTTTAAAAATAATATTTACAGTTAACTCTTACCAAATGGAAGTGGATGTTTTTTCCCATTTGAAAAATATATATAACTACATCACATTCTTTCCTTTATAAAAACAGATCTAATTCATGCTTTTAATTTTACTTCTTTTTTTAAATATTAGGCATGGAACTATTAAAAGTTCCTTGAGCAGAGTCATGGAATTTTACAGGGCAAGTCTAACACACTCGGTCCTAATGAATCAATAAATATCAGTATAGTTTAATATAAACACTTTAGAACAATCCTGGCAATCTTTTACCTTCTAAATGCTTCATTAATACAGTTGATTTTTCGTGTGCCAGTGTCATCAAATATTATTCATGGGTCTTGAGATACAAGAAATAAGAAATAAGAGAAATTTAAGAGCTTGTCATGAGATATCTTAGGCAAATTTAAGGTATGAATTAGTGAAACCCATCACTTCTTACTTAGCACTGCATATACGGGTTTCTTCATCTGAGCTCCTCAGTTGTCACTTTTCTGCTATGACTTAGCATAAGTAATCAAAATGCTTTATCTATTTGGAGTCTACTTTCAGAAATACTAATTTCCATATGGAAGATCAAAACACTGTTGATGGAATATGCCAAAAGGGTTTCTTTCATGAGTTTTCTCTAGATTGCTCCTCCAGAAATCGCAACCTTCATCAGTACCATAGGCAGATGGAATTGATTTATTTGCATAAAATTTGCATAGAATGCGTACACACCTGACTACAATGGGTGCCTTTGCAACCCCTTTTGCTAAGGGATTTTTTCTGTCTCCATGTGAAGAGGGAACCCCTTCCTTCAGGGAGAGAGAGTTGCACAGGAAAGAGGGAGTGTAACTGAACTCTTCCCTCCCATAAGTGACAGGAACACTGAGAGCACATGCCCTGCCCAGAAAAGTCATTCAGTTCAACTTTATTGTTCAGAGACAGAAAAAGGAGGCAGGAAGATGCTGGAAGAAAAATCTGCATTCCTGTTCATCATAGCAGCCTGACTAGCATTTTATTTGGCTAGAGCATGTTGTACAGAATTTTTTACAGTATGAAGAAGACACGGTCCATCTGAGTCCAGGTGTTTTTCTAGGCTATTTTAATTGAAATTAAATATAAATTAATTAAAGTGCTAGGAAGCTTGTTTGATACTATGTTTCTTTACAATCTAATAAATTAAAATGTTACATTTCCAACTTTATAAACACTTTAGGATACATCTATCTTGTGCCAGCAGGGAAACTTTTTGGCTTAGCATGTGAGGGCGACGAGTTTATCTCAGTATCAGTGATGGAATTGGTGGTTTGGGACTGATTAGTCTGAGCAACACATTTGCAAGTTTGAATGAAGTAAGTGATTTGTGACTTCGGGAGAGAGTAATATCAACAATGCAAATTCCTACAGCAAAAAGTAACATAGAGACAGAGAATTTCTCCTAGATACCTTACTGACCTATACAATGGCAGTAGAAACACTAAGACTTTCTAGGTGGTCATGGCATTTTAAGATAAACATCCAAGTAACTATTAAGGCATGTGACATTATATTAAAGTGAGGTTTCTTAGCCAAAATAACAGACACGTGTTTCAGACAATAAAAGCTGTGGTTTTGAGTGGAGCAAATTCACTTGCCCAAGTTATTCTTGAATGGGAACATCCTTGACAATGGGATTAAAATGTGGAAAAGGCCATTATAAGGAAGTTGTTAATTAATTTTGCATCTTCCTCATCTTCCTCAGAACATGTTTTTCTGCATTAGCACTGTAAACAGACATCCTTGGTCAAGAGATTGTTTGTCAAAGCAGTAACTTTAGAAAAAAAAACAAAAACTCTGAACAAATATATATAGTAAGTGGAGTGGGAATGTGCAGTTCTAAGCAAAAGGTTGGCAAAGCTAAATACAATCAGACCTCCTGTTGTACTTTACCTAAATTCATTTTATTATTCTCTAGTGATTTGTTTTGCTGGGACACTAAAGTACAATTGACCTCCTTCTCCTTCCAATGTTTAATTTTAAAATTAGAATGCCAAAATGCAGTTGTCTGGTAGATAAAATTACACTGTAGGGTATCAGTTGAGTAGAAGCTCACTAAGCTCACTGCCATGACTTGCATATCAGTTATTTTATTTATATTAGTTTATTGCATGTAATTTTTTTCATCTAGATGTCAAACAGTTAAATTATATTTACACATAAAATGTCATCTCTGATACTCAGACAGCATGGACTGTAATTTTGATTTACAGAAGAGAGGGTTATGCACCAAGTCCAAAAAAAACCCTTGAGGCCAAATAATTTTTGGAGTTTAGAGAACTCTGTGTCTGTGTCTCTGAGGGTTGGTTCGTTCATTTGTTTGCTTGATATGGAAAAGAAGACCCACATGACTGCTTTGTTCCTCATCATCCCCACTATTCACAATAACATTTCTTTTTGGTCAGCTTTTATTAGATTTACAGACAGAGGGGATCATAAGGAAATAAAGTTCCCATACATTCAATGCCTTTGACAACTAAACAAAGAACTGTAACCCCAGAATGGGACCAGTTTTAGGGACAAAATTAGGAAAACCAGCCACATGCATTTGGCAGCTCCAAAGCAGTGTAGGGTGAAGCACCACCAGTGCTGTCTCTCATTCAGCTGGCATGCCAAGCATTCAGAGGGACTGTGAAAAGGGAGAGACACTAGCTAGAAAACCAGAATTAAGGGAGCCCAGATTACTGCAGTCATGATCTCAGGGAGCTATGAAAAAGCTGAGATGAGAGTGTAAATGTTATAAAGACATTTTGCATTCTCTCTTCTGAAAACACTTGTTCATTGCTTCTTTCTTACTAAAATATCGATTTTGCTTTGCCATACATTCTCTCTCATGTCTAACCACAGAGAAAAGGACATTTTAACATGCCTAAAAACCCCTTGAATTCATGGTTTAAGAAGACGGGGCAGAGGAATATAAGGAGGTCATGAGAAATTGTTTCAAGGTGTTCCAGGAATAAAACTGTAACTATGTGGCCACAGATAAGAGGGAAGGTGGCAGGGTGGTGAATGAAGCATTTTGACTCAGCAGTCCAGAATATTAAGCACGTCCCATGCCAGTGTTAGAATAACAGAAAAGAGGCAGGGAGGGCAGAATAGGTTAGAAAACAGAGAGGGCAGCCTGTGCAAGACAGCAGGAAAAATCTCAGGTTGCAGGGGAGACTTCCTCTACTTCAGTGGGTATCTTCGAGTGGAGCGATCCACCTCCAAGTGCTATCCTAAGTAATCTGGCAACCCTGTTACAGATAAAGTGCTGTTCATGCTATTTCCACTCACACTTGGGGCGCATCCAGCAAGATGACACATGCTGAGAAAAAAGCTTAGAAGCAGTTGTTTGCCAGTCTAAGAAGCCAAAGACAGTAGGTTTATGAGCATTACAAAGGGATTGTTTTGCTTTTCTTTGTCATCTCCTGACAATGATTTCAGAAAACTAAAACTTTTCTCATTACTCTGAAGAGCTGAGGTGCCATCAGTGACTGCAGCAGCTGCATATTTCACCTATTCAACACTGGTGTACAAATTGAGCACGTGATTTAAGCAGGAGGCTCACATGGGAACAAAAATGGGAAAAATATATAGTGGCAATTTGGTCCTTCCAAGTGAAAAATTCTGAGCCTGACTTCAGACACTCAGTTTCAGCATAGATTAATTTACTGGAATAATTCACCTTTTAAAGATAAGCATATGTCTGTATGCTTTGCCACATGAGGTGCATTTTAGCAAGACATTGCATTCTCAGCTATCCCATTTACACTGTCTAAAATGACACATCATTTTAGTGAGATACAGCTTTAATAAATGAAACACTAAACTGAAGCACAGCAAGAATGAAACCTCATGATGTTGATTTGGGCAACAGTTGCTCATCTTGCTAGTATCTCATGGGATAGATACCCCATGGAAAAAATATGACAAAACCCAAATCATTGTGGGATATCTGTTTGCTGAAGTA
Source organism: Sitta carolinensis (assembly GCA_032173965.1). NCBI lineage: Eukaryota > Metazoa > Chordata > Aves > Passeriformes > Sittidae > Sitta > Sitta carolinensis. The sequence continues at coordinate 60,867,166 of CM063313.1, forward strand.
TTTATCTGTCAAATGCTTCTGCAATACAGCTCCCCCTGGTTCAGGTATTGCTTTCTTCTGGGAGCATGTTAAAGAGGAGTTAATGAAGAGTAAAGAAATTCTTGTCTTCTATATAGTCTGTTTTTCTTTGTGTTTTATTTCATTCCAGTGTTTCTAGGGAGGAGGCTGGTTTGAGGGCTTTTGGTTGATTTATTGCATCTTTGTTTTGTTACTGGCTGCTGTGGAAGGAGACCTGAATGTTAGTCACAGTTATCAGCCGCTTGGTTCAATTCCAGAAAGTCACACTGAGCAGGCCACTGTAACGTGGAAATGGTGCGACAAGTATATTTCACACTCCCTTTGAATCATGTGGACAAGAGCAAATTTGGTTTTGCACTAATTTTATAGCACACAACTCATATCTGAATCTTTAGTCTTATTGCAATATGAAAAATACAGAAAATTAGCTTATTTGAACTATCAAAATTAAGTGACATTCTGCTGGAATGACGTAAGGTCAAGGCTTTGAAGAATGCTGTGTAATACGTGTCAAAATATAGAGGTTTTAAAACTACTCAGGGCCTATTACCAGATGGGCAGGAAGCAGAGATGTCCAAGGTATTTATTACCTCATGATGCAAGGCACTGTGACCTAACAGTTTAAACATAAGGTATGAAGAATTTAGTTCTCCTCTATCGCTGATCATCTATTCACATTGAAAAAGTTTCACTGGGGTTTTTTTACCACAGTTTCCACTAAAAAGTTGACCTCCTGTCAGTCTGTCAGTTAAAACTGAAGGTTGCAGTAGGCTTTTTCCCCCTTATCCTCTGTTAATACTGATTATTAGTGGTCCATCTGGTCTGGGAATCTCACAAATGCTTTTTTGGCTATTGTTTCTGGAAATAACCACTCAAATGATATTGCTGATAACCCAAAAGCAGCCATTTATCCAGGCGTGACCTTCCCAGCACAGACCTACTTTGTCCACTGCCAGCCCTCACTACTATATGGCAGAAATTACCATGGAGAAGCTGGAAACAGCACCAGCACCTCCTTCCCACAGGGCCTTCAGGTGACCTTCAGGAGTGGCCAGAGATCCTGATGGGCAGGAACAGTGCTTTATCCTGCTTCCTGGTGCCTCTTTAACCAGCTGGTTCTGCCTGAATCTGTTCTTCCCTCCACCTGGTACAGACATGAATCGAGGGTTGGCATGAATACAGAACATGAGCACCCCTGACTAGTCACACCAGCACCTGGAGCTCCTGAATTTCAGTGGAGCAGGCATTACAGGCTGTGGGAATCTGCAGTATCTGACAGTTTCTCTTCGGGACAAACCTGTTAGGCAGCATTTGTTCATTATCAGCATAAAACTGGGAATAGCTTCAGGGCTGAGACATACCCTGGGATGCTGTGGAAGAGTGCTTTAAGCAGTGCTGTGAGATCATATGAGAGAAGGGAGACATTTGTAGAAATGTTTGGTAAAATTCTCCTCTCAAAAATGCAGAAAAAACTCAAGCTAAATAGTGCGTCTTCTAAATCTCACATTCTTCCACAAAAGAGAGAGAGCAAAAACACAGCTGTGAAAAAACATGGGTTGTAGCAGCAACTTCTAAATTTAACTTAGCACCTTTATATTGCAGGAGACAAGAGTAACATACTACAGGGTTTATACTCATCAATGCACCTCTATTTCAAATGTCATTTTTGAATGCCTCAAACCTAATTGTTGGTTCAGTTGTCATAAACCAAGGGGATTGTTGACTGAAGGCCTCATGGCAAAGCAGAATAGGAGTATTGTGTTTTAAGTTTCCTAAGGCATACAGGACAAAGGCTTCCTTGTTTCAAGCAGAGTAAACTCATCAAGCCCACATTGTTTCAAGTTGGGGTTTACCCTGGGATCAAAAATTCTTAGAATGACCAAAAGCACTAAAAGACAAGTGATTTACAACCTCGTGGGGAAAAATTACATTAAATGCAATAATAGACCAAGACACAAAACTTCTTTCTTTATTTTTCTTCCATACTCATCTATATGTGCTCATTGTTGTCATCTCTGCTTCGTAAATGAGAGAGACTGAATTTTACAACTGGTTAGGTTTTGTGCTCTATGGGTTTGCGTCGAGAGGTTTGTTCTTTGGGTTTTGGGGTTTTTTTTTACTTTGTGAAGAGAAGAAAAAGCTGAAAGAATAGCATAATATGACTTCTCCCATGTCTCCTTTTTATTTTTTTATCAAGGAATAAAAAGGTTCAAACACACTCTGAATCCTGCACTAGAAAATAGAAAGTGTTCATTTGTGACTCTTTCTGCTGTAATTAAGTAGCTAGTGCTCCAGATGGCTTAGTTTTCAAAATTAATAAATTTCAGCTCTGCTGAACACTTTATTTCAAATAGTGCAAAATACTAACCAAAGCTTTTAAAAACTTCAGTTTTAAGTGTTCCAAAACAGTGTAGGCTTTATGACATTTGCTACATGGGCCAGAGATAAAATGTGATTTGTGCTCTGCATCGCAGCGTGCCACTTGGCTCATGCAGCTCCCAGGTTTCAGTCCACACCCAGCAGCCCCTCTGGTTCAGATTCAGCACTTCTCCCAGTTAGGCATTCCCTCTTTGCTTCGGTTTTCAGGAGTGGACTGAGACTTTGGCAAGGGATATTTGAAGGGAGACATCTGGCCCTAACACACCAGTCAAAATTAGAGTCCTGCTGGTTGCTTGAGAAAAATACGTGCAGTGCCACCAGCACCAGCATTAAAGCGATTTGCCACAGTTGCTCATGGAGGTCAGCTGAACTGAGTTTACATTTGTTCCCCGTCTGTGGCAGCCATCTGCTTGCTCTGGGAGGTAGTCTGCAGATACATTATCATGTGCTTGTCCTGCACACTCGGACCTGAGGTTTTGTGCCCTTGCATGCTTCTCTAGACCAAGTCAAAACCAGCCTTCAAGTTTAAATTCCTTTATCAGCAACTTAATGTGTGTCTGGGAAGCAAAATACTCCTCTGAATCTTTTGTGCAGCCTTTTCTTATAACGGCATGCACATGTGAAAGTACTGTTTAATGGATGATATGTTATTTCATGTTTTCTTGCTGTTCGTTCCTGAGATGAACTACTTTTACAAATAAACACTGTATTGAACTTAGAAGGCTTCATGCATTATAGATGTTATTTTCATACGCTACACTATTTTTGCTGGATCATTTGTGTCAACCTTTGTTATGCAGCTCCAAACTTAAAACAACTTAAGCCTGAGACCACTGAAAGGCATATTGCTTGTATTTTCCAATGTCTTTGCTAAAGGCATGGCACTTAGTACTTTGGTTGGAAAACAAGAGCTTGCCCATAATAAGGTTTTGGGAAGGTTTCATGAATAAGATTAATGTTAAAGGCTACCAACGATGCACTGTAGTAACAGACAACTGAACCAGCATCTTGTATATAAAACCACTGAAAGGAGTGTGCTTGTTTTTCTGGGTCATGGAAGACACAGAGTATTATCATTGCTACTAGTTTCTTAAAAGTAATTCTCCCATAGAGCTGGGACACAGCTGGTTGTTTGCATTCTCACATTCCTGAGTTGATAGTACTGAGTGATTGCAAGTACCTTGTACGAAGAAAAAATCACTTTGTGGAATTGATTCTGGTCAGAGTCCAGGCTGTGCTCACTCTCTCTTGGCAAAATCCCCTCCTGGCTGCTCACTTACAGCTAGGAGCAGAACAGAGAAGATGCACAGCGTCTTTGCTTTGTGTCAGTGTCCAGAGGTCTCCTAAGGACACTTAAGCAATCCAGATTTGTCCTTCCCTTGGCCTTCCAGTAGCTGAAAGTTGGTGTATGAGGTGGTGTGTAAGGCCAGCATCACCTGAGTATTTGATTTTGCAGATAGAGCTTCTCAGATCTGGATTTATGGTTCCCACATATTGGACGATCCACATGAAATTGTTGCAACACAGTCAATATTCTAGGTCACCATTTGTGATTTTTTTTTTTTTTGTACCTTTATGCATTTCTGCAAATGAAGACAACTCACTATCAGACCAAGCTGCTTACAAGCAGCTTGGACTGTGCCTTCTGGTTTTATATCATATTTTCAAGTGCAGGACAGTCACAGTCCTTTTATCATATTCTCTCTGAAGTTGCATTCATAAAAGAGCTTTGAATTTTATTCACCACAGCCCCAAACACCTGTTTCCGCCTCTGAAAACAGGCTCATTGTAACTGATTCAAACCACAGATGAGAGCACAGGGAAAGGGATTGTTTGATATACTATGAGGCCACCATGAGATTTCTTTCAAGCTCTGATAAAAAGACTTCTCAAAGATCTTAAAAAGCATCTCTAGGGTCAGGATCTCTGTTTACTCCTTAGACTCTTAACCCACTTATGAAAGTCTCTACTTAAATGAAAACAATTCCTCCCTAAGACGATGGCCCTTTGTGGTGGGCTTCACATCCTGCACAAGAAATGATCTGTGTGCTCAGAACTGTGGAGCATTGCACAATCATATAAACTGCAAGACTAAGGGAGCAGTGTAGGAGTAACTTGCAGACTCAGGGAAAAAATAACAATTTCTACTTGATGTTAGAAACGCTGGGAGCTGAGTGGGAGCAGAAAATGAAAAAGGCAGCTCTCTGAAGGATTCCCATTTAAAGATGTCATCATCAAGGACTGCCAGAAGATTATCAGGAGTGTAGAGAGTGCAGGAAGCACTAACAGGAAGCCCTCGTAGTGGGCCGGGAGTTTCAGCGGGGTGGCTCTGTGCCGTGGCTGTGGGAGATGCAGGAACTGAGAGGCGGCAGGGTCGCCGTGCGCTCTCCCTGTCCCCCAGCAGCGGGCGGGGCTGCTCCCGGACCCGCGCCTCGCTGGGTCTCAGCAGCTCGATGGCTGCTGCCGGTGAGGTCGGGAGCGAGCTGTGCCGGCCCGAGCAGCCCCGGGGAGTGGGCTGGCGGCTCTCCTCCTGCAGCAGCAGCCCGTTCCAGCCGCCGGGAGTGCGCGGCGGCACCGAGCGCTCCCCGCGCTCCGCCCGCGCCGCTCCGCCGCGCCGGCCTCCGCTCGCCCCGGGCCGGGAACGGGACTGCCTCTAACCCCTGCGCCTCCTGGGTGGCTACAAACACTCCTGCCTGTGCCAATATTAAAAAAAACCAAAACAAAACAAACCCAAAAAACCCAACACCGCCAGACAAATTTCCTCCTTCAAGACAAATTAGGAACATTCAAAGTCGTCCCTAGACACACTGAACTATTAAACGCTGCGCTATAACGCAAAACATTCTCGCTATTCTACCTAGAAACATCCACTTAATTATTCTATTGGGGAGTGGGGAGCTGAGGCTCAGTTTAGGAAGATTAGTTTCTAGTTCAGGTCAAACATAAAATAGTTTGTTTTAAAGTACACCACTTTTATTGTTAGCTTTTTTATTCAAGAATATTTCTACAATTTTCTTCTATGTCTTTTTCTCTCTTCTACAGTTCTCTAAAACACTGCATTACCAACTGAGGCCTAAAATCTCAAATATTTATAGAAATATAATGCAAAGTAGCCCAACCATGGGAATATATAACAGAATTAAGCAATAATACATAGGATTCACATTCATGGGTCTTTCACAGTGTTGCTTTTTGTGAACAATATCACCACATTGAATTCACCATATTGAGTGCTCCGTTACATAGCTTACATATCAGTCAACAAAGTTCCTCTGAAGGCATATTAACCATGGCAGATCTCTTTTGGGTCACTCAGATCTGTCACAGTTCACCCATCACCAATTAAAAGACAGCTTAATCAACCCTCAAACTTTGATAGAGCAAAATTGCCAAAAATATTATCCAGCATTTAAGTACATCTTAGGACTTCGAAAAATCTGAAAATCTGCTAACTGGAATGGAAAATAAGTGCTTGTGTCAGCCTGAATGACTGAGAAATTCAGTGATTTGTGTATTATTCTTTAAATTGATGGTTCTCAAAACAATAAGTACTTTTTTAAAAATCATACCACAATCTTGTGTGTGAACACCCCCTCTTTTCCCAACTTAATGTAGTCTTTTTTAAAAAAAATTATTATAATAATATTTTTGTTTCTTAGCTACAAAAGTGAACAACCCAGGTGCTGTGCTGTATTATTTTTATTACTTTTTTAGAAACTTATTTTACATTTCCATGAGATTTTACCTCACTTAAGGCTGTGACCTGTCATCCATTTCTACATTATATACTGATCATTAGACGTGGGGCTAACAGTGACAATTTTGAAAAGTTTGAAAAGGCAAGACTAGTTAATTTTTGAGTGTTCCGCCTTCATAGGCAATGCACAGCCCTCTTCAGGGATGGTAGTCACCTCTCAGGTTAGCCTTGGGAAAGACCATGCCCGAAGGAAAAGCAAGGTTCTCCTCTGACCTTCTGAGCAAGTGAGGATGCTGCCCATGCCCAGCTCTACTCCAAGATGAAGCAATGCCCTCTCTCTTTGCTCCAGTGTGTTCAGCTGAGCGTTCTGGTCACTCAGCCCCTCTTTAAGGTCACCTAAGACCTGGAGGAACATGACTAAGCCCTGCTGCTGCTCTGAGTGCTTTTTCTGTTTCTATCTGGGTAGGCAATAAGGACAAATAAGTAGCAATAAGTAGGGTACAATTGGAATATATTCACAAAATACAGCTGAGTACAAGTATAAGACCAGCAACAGAATCATATGGAAAAAATTGTTAGAGAATTAATTTCCACTTAACTTCTTCTTTTTTTCCCTTTTGTCATTCTTTATGCAGAGAGGAAAGAAAAAGCTGACATTCAGAAATGATCCATGAGGTCCATTTGTGAGGGAAAGCTTTTTGGTAAAAAAAAGCTGTGGTCACATTCCAACCCGCAAAATATTTGAATAAGCATTGCAATATTTTACCGCTATTAAAAGCCCTTTGAAAGTAAAAAAAAAAAATAATAAAAAAAAATAGTGCAACATGCCATTTTGATGTTTTTTAAAACAATTCTGTTACTAAAACAAATACTGATGTATGAAATGTTGTTTGAAAGATGTCAACTTTACAGAAACGCCTGTTTCTGGGGCAACCCTGTTTGATTTACACTCTCTGAACAGACTTTCTCTGCAGAACTTTCATGCTGTTGCCTTCTATTGCACTCTGCAGTCAAAACCTCATCAGTACCTATTAGTCTCTCACCCTTTCTAAAGTGGCCTGTAGTAAGTCAAAGTAAATGGGTAGGGAGAAATGGCCTTTAATATTTTACTGAGCAAACCTGGTTATAACCAGCCTCCTGTCACGCAGCCTTGGTTCCTGAAGTGTGTTTCATTAATTCTTCAGTGTGTCCTGTGATATCCTTTCTGATCATCATAGGATGAAGTTCATTTCCTTCACACTTTTTTTGGAGCTCTTTGAGGTGGTTTTCATTTTTGTTTCCAGATGTACCAATAGTTTTGTGCGTCTGAGACGAATATGGTTTAAATTTCCCTTCTATTCAGGAAATGAACAAAATAATCCATGGCTACACTCATGTAAAGCACATCATTTGTCTCCCAAGTGCTTGCAATAGAGTCAGAAAAAGCAACTGAGCAGTGGCTGTCCTTAACTGGGAAACCTTCTAATTTCTACCCTAAGATCCATTACAGGAATGGAGTCCATTCTGCAAAGCAACTTTAAGATGTTTTGTCATTTTGTCATGCATGTCAGTTTATGAAGTTAAAGGACAGCAGGGATATTTGAGGGAGATGCTTTGGTGCTCCCTGCTCCTCACACACATTTCATCCTGAAGCAAAAAAAAATAAATGTGGTTTCAACTCAAAGTTTAAAATTTGTCATACCAGCGTACCTCTGTGCTCTCCAGACCACTGGTTAGACACCCAGCTCCTGCTGTCTGTGGCAAGGAAGTGTCAGGAGAAACATCCTCGGGCTGCAGTGGGAGGGAAGTCTCTGGGGAGGTTTAGGATATGAGAGCCCAGCTGCCCTCAGCCCCAGCGTGAATCATCCTGCAGATGCTGCAGTCTCTCTAGCAGCAGACATTTGATGAGCTGCTTTCTAACCCAGTAACCTGGCAAACACTGTGTAACCTTTGTGAAACCCAGACAGCCTGGATCAGACCTGAACATTAGGCAAAACTTTTTATTTTTTTCTTTCACACATGTATATAAACACCTCATTCATAACTGGTTAACTTTTAGCTGAGCAGGGGAACCCTAATGTTTCTAAAATATGAGCAAGCCGATATCTTAGGGAAATATGTTCAAAGCAAGATATAGAATTACTCACTCTGTGAGTCAATAAGCATGGTACGAAATACAGACACAGTTATATGCTGTCAAGTAAATGCAATTATTTTTCCTGTCATTCCTTGAATGCACACATATACTCGCTGTTCAGAAACAAACTTGCTATTTGGAGTTTGTGTGCTAGAAAAAGAAGTAGGAGATTTTTGTTTAAACAAAGACACAAACAATAAGTCTTTGGGTTTTGCTCTAGTGGTCTGAAGCCAAAATCACTTTGCTGCACATGTTTCAGATTGACACGAGAATCCATATATAGGGGGAAAACAAAAAAGTCGGTTCAAAGTGACCTACCTTTTGAAACAATAAAATCTAAACTGCTGTGATTGGCAGCACCAGAGCTGGAAAGTTTTATTCTCATGGGTTGCACCATGGCTCAACATAATGCATTATCTGTGGACTTCTGGTTGTGTGGAACAAGTAGACAGATTACTCTGAACTGACTGCAGACCTGGCAGGTAACATTTCAGCATGTATGAGTTGCACCCAAGATATTTTGGTACATTATTAATATAAGGCTCTGACTTGGGAAACAGGGGAGCACTCCATTTCTTATTGACAAACAGCATCAACACCTTCAAAGGTAGTAAATGAAGCAGGGAGTAACAAATACAAAAAAATTGCAGAATCCTGTATCTGATGTAGAAGTTGCTTCTTGCTGCAGTTTGAAAGTCTTTCTTTTCATGGCTGCCTGGAATGGGGTGATTTGAGAAGTGCTTGGAAGCAGCTGAAGTCTCCACTATTCAAAGGAGTTCAACATATTTCTGTTCCTAATTTAATTCTGAAAAAAAAAATGAAGTAAAGAATGGGTAGGAGTTCAGGATGTAATCTTTAACAGCCAGAATTACTCTAAAAACCAGCAAACATTTAAACAGATGGGATGTTCTTCTCTTGACTTTAACAGGCATCAGACAGACAGCCAAAACTAAACTTCTTGTAAGAGTAAAATTTTATGATCCAAGAAATAGAGATAAAGAGCTAATAAGAATTTCCAGCTTCATATGATATACAAATTGCTATGATGTGTGTGGTTATAAAAGAGTTTTTCATGTGGATCACTTTATGGCATTTTGGCAATACCCTGATCCTCCAGCCTTCCCCATGTACCTGGTTCTCACTTTACTGGAACACAGAGTGGGCCCATATGCCAATCAGATGGTTAGGATGCACCCAAAAGAGCATTTTCCCATCCTTTTATCTGTCTTTTCATGAGATTAAGTCTCATTCTGCTCCCATCATCTTATGGACCAACCCATGTAATCAGCTTGTCTTAAAATGAACAGGCACACTTTAAATCACTGTAGTTCTCAGACCTAAGTAAAGGATAGGGCTTCAAAATAGCTGTAACTTGCTGTAGTGAATTTTAAGTGCCTGTGGCTCTGGGTTATAAATGGTAAATTCTGGTTATTCCTGATTATTAAAATGCCTGCTATCCTAATGGTTGACTTAGTAAGCTAGGTCAGAGAAAACAGACTAGAACTTTTCTCTGAAATCTTTCATCAGATTACAAATATAGAAAGAAACAAAATCATTATTATTTCTTTCTGAATTATCACAAAATGTTTTTTGACTACAGTATTTTAACTTTGGACACAATTTTATCTAATTTTATGAAAGTGGAATTGGCATTAACCATCTAAGATGAAAAAAATGTGTGTAGTTGTAAGATGTATACATCACTAAAGTAAAATAAAATATTTAATACAATAAATTAAATATATATTGTATTACTTGTCTGCTTCTTAAATGAAATATATTTTAATAAACTACTATTTTCAAAACTTAAAAAGAAGTCAAGTAATTTAAAAACTTTTAGGCTTATGTGGTATATAATTACAATAAAGGCAGTCATAATCCAACATACTCAAAGGTACTGGTTTAATTAATTTTTAGCCTCAGAAAACTCCTTTAAAAAAGTAAATGCAATGGCTTTGACCTTTAGAAAAATGAGGACTTGGCTATGCAAAACTTATTCAGGGCTTTTCAAAACTGCAGTTATATTCTGTGGGTCTTAGATCAATCAATAGTTTAAGTTTCTTATTTTAACTTAGCATATTTGATTTCTTCATTTAACCAGTCACCCTTTTAGAGACAGCTTATTAGAAGGACAGCTTAATTAATCATTTCAATCTTCATTGCACATAAATTCTGTGTCAGATTGTTTTCTTTCAATCAGAGAAGTGGTAGTATATTAGAGAGACTCTGTCTGAATGTTAACATAGGTTAATTGTACTCTGTACTAGACCTCATTCTCTCTATCAGGTGAGTAATATTCATTTGCCTCACCTCCAGTCTGCACTGAGACACATAAAATTCCCTTGCAGTTGCAAATACATTGCATCTTTGACTGGCTGCTTTCTCCAAAGACAGCATGTCTGAAACCACAGAAAACATTTGTCAACTGAGGAATGCTCTGCAATGAGATATGTGAATGCCTTGTAATTTCTGGTCCTTGTTGATATAGAGCATTTTCTTCTCTAAAACCTTATTCATAACATGATGTCCAACTCCTTAGACTACTGAAATGAATCTATGAGCACCAACAGTTTTTATTTTCACAAGTAATTTCTTCCCTTGCTAATACACATTCATCAAATAATATATAGGAAGTGTTCAGCTGCACTACCTTTTTCTTATATATCATTCCTTCAGGTATCAGTAAGCATGAAAATTAACATGAGTTTGAGTATTCCTGCCAAGATACATATCAGAAGGTCAAACAATTTTTGGTGCCACTCTCACTCACTACTATTATCATTATTATCCCTACTGGACAAGTTAAACACAGGATCAAATAGCAGTTTTTCTACTGCAAGCTGCCACAGACCCAGCCATTTGCAAAGACTCTAAAGATGCACAGTTTCAGTATTCACCTGTGAACAAAAGCGTGATTTTTCCAGTGCCCACAAAACACAAGTAATTTGAAACTGCAATTACTCTGCCTATCAGTGATGGTGTTCTTAGCAATTCCAGTGTTAGCAATACAGGGTTTGAAGGTAGATTTGAATGAATTACTCATTTCTGCATTCCTGGCCCATAGATAATTTATTGCAGTACAAGGAAGGAGAAATATGGAGCACCGTCTGAGATTCTTCAAGAAATAGAGAGATTAGGAACCAGAAACTTACCCAAGTTTTGCTAAACATTATGTGGTTTTGCACTTAGATAAAGACACATTTGTGCTAACTGCTCCTGATCTTCTATTCTGTGTTATGCACAAAGGAATAGACTCCACATAACTGTAAGTGCAAATAGACATTTTTTTAACCATGATTGACTTTTATATGGCATAGCTTGTGGAAAAGGAAATAGAAAGTTTAATTAAAACTGAGCTCAGTCACGTTGAACCTGCAACCTTTTAAATAAGCAGTGGGGCTGTTATCCACTTGGCTATCTGGTCTCCATGGGCATGTACACACACACACACACACACACACACACACACACACAAATGTACGTATGTGTGTGTGTAATAGGAGTTTACTTGCTGCACTCATATTCCCAGAGAACAATAGCAACCTGAAGAGGATACAACATTAAAAATCATTTTCAAAATCAAATATAAATAGTATTCCGCTCAAACAAAATCTATTCCCCAATTCATACAAAGATTTAAGTGCATAGAAAATTTAAAGAAGGTTAGATTTGCAGTAGCAGTCTGTTATTTTGCTGGAACCTAAGATATTTGAGTACTTTTAAGAGCCAAACATTAGCATTATTCGGGATATGAGCTACTGATTTCAGTGGGATCAAGGTTTGGCCCCTCATGTCTATTTCGGAATTCTAATGAATTTATTATTTGACTGCATTGTAAAATCTCTTGGCAGTGAGCTGTTGCAAATATAATGGTTTGATAATGAAGACCCATTTTTTCCCTCTATGCTTTACTTGTTGTACTTGCAGCTATTATGGAGAAGAAAATGTTCAGCAATAGAACTATATTAACATTATAGCAGGAAGTTAATTTAAAGTCAGCTGTAAATGTTGAATGCAAACAGCACTGAGTCCTCACCTCTTAACTCTCTACATAAACAAAATATAACTAAAATGAAGGTAATCTAGTATTATTTTATCAGAAAGAACATATCTGAAAATATGTTGTATCTGAGTTACATAATTCTTAATCCATAAATATATACAGAAAGATGGCACCAATAAAGTGACTGCAGGATATGGGAGTCACTGTGTCTGTCTGTGCAAGCCCATCAAGAGACTAATATTTAAGGGTTTGGTATAAAAGCTCATATCTGATTATGAATTATTCCTGTGTTTTCAGACAATATTTAAGACCTAGAAAAGAGTATACATCCATGTATATCCTATCTTCTTTATGTGAGGTCTGTAGATTAATATATTTTTTCTCTGTGAGTGATTTTTTATGGGGTTTGAGGGTTTTTTAATTCCTGTGTGGATAATGTGTTATTTTTCAGTCTTCTAAGATTTCTCTTGAAGATATAAGTATTCATGCTCCTGACAAACCGTGTCTTGATATTTTTCATTTCCCTACATCCCTTTGGTGTGTACATTATCTGCATGGAAATTTGGGAATCTGAATTACATACCTCAAATATTCTGCCCTCTGTGTCTGAGATTCCTGGCACAGGTAACGAAAGTCATGCAGGGGTTCAGGGTGAACTAACAATATTTTAAAAAATTGCCATGAGCTGATGTCCTTCCCAATCACACAGACACACACAAAACACATTCCTTTATGAAATTAATTCCTGAGAAATATTCAAGTGCTATGGATGACTGCAGCAATGCTGGGTTTAACTACAAAACAAAATAATTTTTTTATACAAAAAACATGGGATACTCTATCAAGTGTCACCTTGCCTACATCATATTCATGAATCTCCGTACTCAACTGAGATCTATCAACCATGATGAGACAGATATATGTTAAAGTTAAGTATATGCTGATGGCTTCTGATTTCCAGCAGCCTCTCTTAAATTTGGCTTTCAGAGGGTCCTCTACAGCAGTAATGTTAGAAAGGTAAAAGAGCTCATTTTGTTCAACTGGAGGCCACTGAGTGAAACACACTTCATGTCTTATGCTGATAACTCCGCAGAGGACAGAGTGAGAGGATGCTACCTCTGCTGTGAAAATTTGTTACAGCATGTTTCTGGAGAACATCTGTCCTAAGTAATCCAGGTTTGCTGGCAGACTGAGGCAACCTAATGAAATGCTTTGTGTGTATGATGGCACTCTCCAACCATATGTAGAAAAATGAAAGAGAATTCAGTGGAATTGCCAAAAATAACCAAAATAGCTGTTGTAGCACATCAGGGATAGCTGCAAGTATTTCTAATTTGCATATACCATGAAGAAATTATGGCATGCTGGACAGGTCTTGAAACATAAGGGAAGGAGATACTGGTATTAATGTGGTTTCAGGGCTTCAGTAGTCTATGTCTTTGGAACAGCTCCCTTGTGTTGGCTGGGTTATTCTCACTATCCTTTTCTAGGGAAAAAGGAGGTTTATGTACCTCAGTCTTCTCCCCTCTATCATTTGAAGCCTAACTAACTTGTTGGGACTTTAATGGTTTAGGCAGGTTGACAATGTCACCAATTGCAGCTGGAGCAGGTCTTATTTTAACATATGTTTTGGCAATAGTAACATTCTTGCTGACAGCACCAGGACAGTAAACAGAATTTCCATCCTCTCTGCAACTCAGCAGCAGTGGGTAACAGAGTACAGGCATAGATTCTTTGCGTATTTTAACTACATAGTCAAAATGTTCTTGACACACAACATTGTCACCATTATAGTTCATATAGGGAACTTATATCACAGAAGAGGAACACTTTTTTAATAATTTGTGAATGACAACACTCAGAGAATGAGGACCTGAAGTTATATATTTAAACTTCCTGTCTATAAGTACACTGCAAAAAAAAAAGTATTGGGTTGCTTTTGGAAGCAAATATTCCCCCAGTCCTTGGACAACAAAAGCAGGCCTGTGCATAGTTAGACCATTTATAGTTACTTTCTCCATTTTTTCCTATTATTCTTCTTGTGTAGGCCTGTCTCTAACTGAAATGGTCATTGTGAAACTGTTGAAGATACATCTTTCAGATAAAGGAAACCTTATCAAGTGAGAAAAATTATGTGACTTCTGACTCCTGAAAGAGTGTTCTAAATCTTAATGTATAAGCCACCTACAAATGTATAAATTTTAAGGGAGAAAAGGAAAGGGAAAGGAAAAAGGAAAGGAAAAGGAAAAGGAAAAGGAAAAGGAAAAGGAAAAGGAAAAGGAAAAAGGAAAAGGAAAAGGAAAAGGAAAAGGAAAAGGAAAAGGAAAAAAAAGGAAAGAGGAAAGAGGAAAGAGGAAAGAGGAAGAGGGAAAGTATAAAAAGGAAAAACACAAGATCTCAGGCAACAGTTAGAATTACCTTACTGTGACTTTCATGACTTGCTCTCAGATGATATAAGAGCTTTTCAAGTAATGTTTCTCCAATGAACCAGCAATATACCACAGAATCCTGGTAGCATTGGGTGGAAATCAGAAGGAAAACACCATAGTAAATACAATTTTTAATGATACTCACAAAGACTCCCAAAACATTTGTCTTATGTTTCCTCATAATTTTAATACAGACAAAATATCTAAGAAAAGCATTTGGGGAAGAATTAAAATAAAGGAGAAACAGACTGCAGAAGCCTCCTGATTAGCTGTAATCCCAAGATAAATTACACATGTTTATGCAGGAGGTCAGTTACTACTGTAGCAGAAAGGAGATAAATATCTGGTTAGTCAAGCATAGAAATTATACTCTGAACACTTGGCAATAGATGGAATTCACCATTTGATAAAACTGTTTACTTAAATTCACTCAGTAGGAATAGCCAATGTTTAAGTGAGGCTATATCTCACAAGGGCATAATCTATGGAAATATATGTCACATCCCATGAATACTAAGCAAATTCATTATGAACAGCAGTATTTCCCAAGAATCTGTAGTGATGGAATCTGTAAATTAAATTGTATCTCTTGATTCTACATTGTAATCATGTTTATTAGCCCATTGTTTCCTTTTTCCTTTTTTAAGTCATCAAACCCATGAGCTTATCAACATACGAAAGCACATTTGAGCAGACCAAAACAGGGGAAAGAGACAAAGGAGTCATTCTTCACATCATGGAGCATCAAATTCTTTGTTGTAAAAAGCACAGTGAAAAAAACCTGGGATAAAGAAATACAGAACTAAATACCCATGCTAGAGAAATAGAAAGGACTTGCTTTCCTACTCTCTATGCTACAAAGGTATTGTAATGCTTAAGAGAGATAAGATACCCTCTGACACTTGGATCAGTCAGCAGGATTTCTGAAAGACAGCTGTTATGAAGCTTAAACCAGTCTCCTCCTAATGAGACAAGCTCCTGAATCATATGGTAACAGAAAAAAAAAAAACTTTTTACCTCTCAACCTTTCCCAGGAGCACCTCAGATACATCATCAATAGCCTGCTTGCACCTCCACTGGTCAGTGAAGTATTTCCCTCATCCAACCACAAAGTGCTTTTTTCTTTGGGTGAACAAAAAGTGAACACTTATCCAAGTGGAACACAACTTCTTTCATTTCTTCAACATTACCATCGAGTCATCAGAGTCATCAGAGAAACAACAAATGGTTGTTTTAACTACTGTCTCAGTATTATAAAAAACATTATCCTCTTTCATCTATTAGTGACAGTCTCTTTGTGACATTGTCTTCCAAACAGTGCATTTCACTACCTGCATGACTTGCTTTTACAGTGTTCAAAATCTATAAACAGTCACCAAAAGGCAAACGATACTGATTATGCATGGCAAACAGCTTTGAGTTTACATCCTCACATTTACAGTAGACTAATAGGACAAGTCAATACCAACACTCTTATCTAAACAGGGAACACCTAAAGTGCCTTACATATTTTTGAATATTATAGCCATATGGAATGTATACTTTCAAGCAAAAGTTCTTCTGCATCCAGCAGAAATATTGAAAAAAAAACCATTTTTATAGACAGTAAATGGCTGCCTTTATCACTTTAATTGTATTTAAGTATCAGTAAATCTCTATATAGATTTCAATATTAACCCCAGTGAATACTTTCATATCTTCATTTCTCTGTCAGAAATTATACTGCTATATAAAAAGTGTAATTTTATTTTCTCAACCCAGTGCATAAGTATATTTTAAAGCAGAGCATCTCAATTCAGTATAGGTAAATTAGAATTTGTAAGGGAATCAGAGAATCTTTGTTGTCATTGTTGATGACAAGAGGTACTGATGATTTTTAGGTGGAAAAATGAGTTGCAGCATTCTTATTAACCAACAGGTCAAAGGGCATGCACTTTGCTCTGTCAGTATTTGAAACAGTTCAAATACAAATCCTGTATTTGATTCTTCATGTATGAAAAGCCAGAGAGATGATACTTGACTTAATTTTTTAGTATATGTACTTAGATTTCTTACAAATGTTTCAGTATGCATGTAAGATACACAAAAGTAAAAACATGGTTCAGTTAAATTCCTTTGGAAACAAAAAGGAGTCATTAAAGAATGATTGAATGATTTTTTAAATTTTTGTTTTCATTTAGCTCTCTCACAGACGTGGTATCTTCCTTTTTTTCACTTAGCTTCCTATTCAGTTCAGATACACAAAAGGACACCATTTGTCACATCAAATCAGCCCCAAGGTCCATCTAACAGTATATGTCTCCTGTTGGTGATGATAAATGGTAGATGCACCAGAGGAAGTTTAGGACAAAGCTGAATAAACCGTCCCTTGATCTCTCTTGATAGAGATTGACGAAAATCTTGAGGATAAAGATCTCTTTCAAAGTTTTATCACCACTTGGAATTCACTCTATGGTTCAAATAATTCATCATGTCTTCTGTGTAAAGCAATACAAGATCCTGAAAAATGTCCATGTATTTCACACATGAAATTATGTCAATTGCATAAACACAAGGTTTCTAATGTGCTTGGTTCAGCCAATACCTGTGCTCTCCTGAGTTCATTTTGCACCCTAGAAACACTCCTGCTCATATACCTTTGATCTCTTTAACTCTGCTACATCTCCACAGAAGAACTAATAGGATAAAAGGTGTTCAGTGCCTTGTGTGACCTTTCCCTTTCACTGTGAAAGGACTGCAGTAAACACATGTTTACATGAAGTAGGTAATACAGCAGCAGAGCTGGGATATGTCACTTCAAGTAGAAGTGGCTTCATGAAATTACTTCTCACTTTCCATTGTCCTGTGAAGTGCTGTTTCAACACAGATTCCTCCTCAACAGCATTTCACTGCTGTGGATGTATTTTGTTTAACATGCTTTCTCAGTTTGGGCAGATGTATGTTTTTGGCAACACTATATTCATCTGTTGAAATCCCTACATGTGGCAGCTTAGCACTCTCTGGGCTGCCTGTGCCTAACTCTACACGTTTTCTGTTGCTGACAGAAGAAATCCTTTTGATCATATAAAGAAACCAAAGCAAATCTTAATAGATTGAGCTGTCATTCATTTTCCATTGGCATTTATTAAAGGTCTCATCCAATACCTATAAATCAAAAGCAATTTTTCTTCTTGGTTATCAATAAGCATCTGGGTAAGTACCCATCACATCTGTTCATTTTTTCTCAAAACTGTTAATTACTGTATCACAGAGAATTGAAAGTACCTAAAAATGTTTTTTTTTATAGTGCTATGTCATTAATATCTACAGGAGTGCAGTGATGTACTTGACTTGACTTTAACAGAATGGATAGCATAGAAAATGTTCAGCAATCCTTAGATTACTCACACCATTTCAGGCAGCAAATATTCACATTCATTAAAAACAAACAAACAAAAAAAAAGTCACATCAACCCGATATGAGATTCTTTAGCACTTACCATCTGGAGACATTACATCAGTTGTATTTGCATGATTGTTGCAGATCCAAGGAAGCCGAACCTTTGAAATAGATTTATGTCTACAATTCAGTCACAACAAGAAAAGTATTTGGAAAGTTTTGAATGAGAGAAGATGGAAAAGATTACCATGTTTGACTAGAGGCAACTAAATCAACACCTTTAAAAAGTAAACATTAAGTATCTACTAAGACTGTGATGGCAGAAAAATTTAGTATGAACAGAAATATTATAATTTAACAGAAAACAAGTTATATCATCTCTTTAAAGCATTTTATGTATGGAAATCCTTGAAGAGATGTGCGGCTATATCTTTCAGAATAGAAATAGCCTTTTTTTTATTATTATTATTAAAAATCCAGTGAACATCTGAGGAAAAATAGGTGAAAAACTTCTCAAAGTAGTTCATTATTTTTATGATATGATTAGCAAACACAATTATAGTCTGAGTACTTTGAAGGGATGCAGGAGAGCTAGACACTTAGGCAAGTATCCCCAAGTAAGGTGTCCCATAGTGAGAGAAAAATTCCGCTGAATCTTACTTTTATTCTTCTTTCTCAAATAAGAACTCTCCCATTTTCAAAGAAACCCAACAAATATCGAGCATTTATGGAGCCACAACTATCTCCCAGAATTTCTTGTTAATTTCTCTATATTTCTGTAGGCAAAATAATTGACTGTTTTTGTAGATCTTATAACTGTTATCTTCCTTCTCTTCCTAGACTGTCATGTCGTCTTGAAATTTAGTCAGAAATTGACCTTGAGGTTGTGAGCTCACTAGCCTCTGATATTTTCTTCTCATTTAATAACCTCAATTTCAGAAGGTAAGGAAAGAACACACCTATTTCAAAACTCAAGCATTTACCAGAAATCTTCTTTTTTTGTTAGGTAAGAGAAAATATCTCTGACACATGTAGGACTCTTGACAATTTTTGAACCGAAAACAAGTTGACACTTGATTATATAAAAAGCAAAATAAAAGAACATTGTTACAGCCCAATGTCACTTGCTGTAGTACCTCCCAGAAATGAGTAAAAATAATGACTGAATGCAACATCAATTTGCACAAAATGACAGCTATCTCACCAGTGCATCAACTGAGGTAGCACCACAGCAGATTAGCCAGGGAGAGTGGATTGGTGTTTGAAGTGAACTCTGAGTTTCTCATCCAGTTCACCTGAAAACCAGAAAGAAAAGAAGTAGTATGACACAGTGTTTACTGCCAGAATCATTCTGAAGCTACATATTATTGAATCCTTGCACAAATGCTTGTATTGGGCCTTAGAGGGGAACTTTCAAGATAAACTAAATGGAGCACAAATAATTGTTACTGAAAAACTGATATGGCCATCATTTGTTCACTTTGTACCACAAACCCATTTCTGCTGAGTGAAATTCCTCAGAATTTCAGAATTTTCCTGAGTGAAAACTGTAATTGCTTATAATGTTGTCTTGAGGTTTTTGGCACATAACTGTTTTTATTGTCGATGTGCTAAAAAGTCCTACACAGCAACTCATGTACACAAAATTTCAAGAGGATCTTAAATGTCTCTAATATTGAAAATATTAGCTATTACTCATAGACCAAAAAGTGTTCCTCTTAGGTTAGTGGTTTCTTAGTCAAAAATATCCAGTTGGTTTACACAGGAAGCCACAAAAACTAACATTCACTGAAGAGGTTTTCCTTTAAGCAAACACAAAATACAGAACAGCAGAAGGCAGGCAATAATTGGATTCAGTAATACCGAATTCTAAAGAATTTCCAATCAAACAAACACTTCAACAAAACACTTGAACAAATATTGGTACAAAGTGCATGCCCTATCTGACAGGGGGGTTCCATACATTTCGTGAAAACAACAGAACTGCAAGTGCAATCTAATATATCTTTGAAGCTGGTTCTCCTTGGAGGAGGGACTGGACCTCCAGAGTCTGCTCCCAAACCTAGCTGGTGTATATCACATATCTGTTGCTTTAAGTAATGAATGTCAGCTGAGAAACCAGACATCTCATTTCTGAACCCTTGAAGATTTCTTGTTTGCAAAGAGGACTACTACCAGAGGGGAAAGGCTTACTGGTGAGGGGGAGGGGATTGACTTTTTCCTTCCAGGGCACTAATGACACTAGACAGTCCAGGCCAAAATACATAAGAGGGGAGAAAAGTGACATCTAGGCCAGGAGATCTCTTTTGGACTTCTTCCAGGGTATCCAAGTATAACTTCAACCAACACTACTGAGAAGGTCTTGACTATTACTTCTTACGCTCTCTGCTAATACAGATACTCTCTGCACAGGTTTAAGTTTTGTCAGAGTGCAATAGCTCAGAAAATTTTGGAGGAGATATTTGCTCTCACACTTCTTAATATTAGCTCAAAACACTCTGAATTAACTCTGAGTTCCATTGCATCCTTAAGGGGATGGGAGTGCCCAAAATTCAGAGATGCTCATTAGTAAAAGGAGCAACAAAAGTCAGTGGATCTGCAAAAGCTTACAAAGTTTTATTAGTAAGTAACACACCATAGAAATTGGTATAACTTAGACTGTGGCCTCTCATATAAACACATGGCAATGGGTTTTGGATA
Organism: Sitta carolinensis; assembly: GCA_032173965.1. Classification (NCBI taxonomy): domain Eukaryota; kingdom Metazoa; phylum Chordata; class Aves; order Passeriformes; family Sittidae; genus Sitta; species Sitta carolinensis. Next base: position 60,887,887 of record CM063313.1, read on the forward strand.
AAGGGGTAGGGCAAAATGGAAGAGAGAAAGAGAGAGATGAATTAAAGGGGGGGAAGAGAAAGAAAGGAAGAAATATCAAGCCAACTGAGCGGGTGTCCTGAGTCCTGAGCTGTACACACGCCTGGACTGCATGTGGGTACCTTTTTACAGACAAGTTTTCACCATCCTGGAAATAAGTTTTTGCTTTGTATACAAATCAGTGACCATAAGCAGTCCATAGTATGGAAACAGTTCAGAGGGCTTTGGGAGTCTTTAGTGGTCTTGATTCCTCCTAAGTGTGGCAGCCTGCGGTCAACATCCCATTCTCACTTCTTGACCTCATTCCTTCACGTGAACTGCTTTTTCCCAGGATCCAGAACAAGGATATTGGTCTCAGGAAACTGCTGCCCTACCTCCATATGGCCCCTTCTCTAGCCACATCCTGTTATTTCACTCAAAGTGTTATTTCCAACAATCCTTGTGTGGCTCCACATCTGTCTGGCTACTGGTGTTTGAGACACACACATTACCCCCCTTAACTTCTGGTCTTCTACACAAGAAGGAGTGTTACCACCCATGCACAGAAAGTAAGGTTTCTGAAAAATAGAAAATTTTTACTAAACTTATTCTTGTGGGGATGGGTCAACATTTGGTTGAATTGTATCCTTCTGCACTGGGAATATGGGCAGAGCAACTACCTAAGTGTTGAATGACTGCAGTCATGAATACTGTTCATTATCTGAGGACGGCAAACTGTCTAACATCTCACATTACAGGAAACTGTAGCAAGAGGTTTATTAGACAGCTCTGCATGGGAGAGGTGCTGTATGAACTCTTTTATGTTCAAAGATGCGATTTAAATTAATGCTTAAGCTGTGCAGACCCTGCTAAAATAAGTGACATCTAGCTATATTAAAACACACAGCTTAAATATTTCTTCTTTTTCAGCTGCCATGTTTGTGAGACATCAAGAGGATTGGTGTTGGTCTGGGAAAAAATAGAAAGGAGTGGAACAAAAGAGTATTGGAGAGACCAGAAGTATTGTGGAAGACCAAAGAAGTTGTAACAGTTAGAGCTTGACTTTGAGAAGTAATGTCCTTCTGGAAGGCTTGTATTCCTTTGAGAAAGCTTCTATTCCTCCAGCTTTCCCTGTTTTCATGACTAAGTGAAAAATTTTCTTTCTCTTTCATGAGTAAAGTAGCATATTAGAACTCGTTATATTTTTATATTTTACATATTTTTCAGATTATTTCATTCAATAAAATGAGATTTTCTTTTACCCAAAAAAAAAAAAAGCATAGCATCCTACATTAGGCAATGTGGAAAGATCTTAGATTCTAGTTGGAAAGATCTTAGATTCTAGCTCTGTAGGGACAACTTAAAGTCTATTTTCTGTCTTGCAATGGCTGGGTGGGTTGGGGTTTTTTTCATTATTACTCTGTCTATACATTTTTTGCACACACCCCCTCTTTTTTCTGAAAACATTCAATGCCATCAGGTGCTTCTTACTATTCAGTTTTCTGTATCACTTTAGTATCTCTTTAGGATTTGTCCAGCTTCTCTCTTTTTTCTTCAAGATAAACTTGATTCTTCTCTCTGCATTTTCATATTTAATATCCTCTCTTTTTCACTCTGTTTTCTTTCATTGTATATTCTTCCTCCATCATAGGTTTACTTTAGTAGCACAGAAGAAAGTAATAAGACTCGTTTATTGCTGCTGTGTCTTAGAGAGTTGGGTGAGAGGGTTAGTGGTGGATTCAGGAGTTGCTAGTCTCATATAAGCTACTCCCTCAAGAGAAGTTCCTTTCTCTGCACCCTGGGATTACAGAGAGAGTCTCTTCAGAAAGTCCTTGCACAGAGGACAAATGCCAGAGATATAGAGCATTTCGTCCATATATCTTTAACAAGTCCCCCGTTTGAGTCAAGGAGTATTATTTGGAGTAACAAGCAATAAAAAATTGTACATCCTTTATTCATAACATAAAAAATGTCTGTACTATCTGAAAGTATAAACAGGTGTCGTGGTTTCAATTTGAAACCAGGCAGAAATACCAATTTCTGTTCTGGTTTGATTTTTTTTGCCAATTTCAAAGTTTTCAATCAAGAGCAAAGCAAGCTTAAGCTTAAAAGTAATAAGACTTTATTAATTAACACTAAAAGAAAGAAAACCAACAAGAATTAGGATAAAACCTTCAAAACACTCTTCCTCCCTCCCCACACCTTCTCTTCTCCCAGCCAACAATGTAAAGAAAACAACACCTAGAAATCTCAGTCAGTTTTCCACCTTTAAACGGTCTTTTTCAGTTCATCTAGGGAGGGAAGCACCTCTCATTCACTATGCTCAATTTCCCCACAAGAAAACAGTTCTCTTGTAAATCCATTCTTCGTGAACAGCAACCACCGGGATCCTTATGCGTTCATGAAATTCCTCCCATGTTCACAATTGTGTCTCTGGGCCACATCAATGTATGGGGTCTAGTTTAAAGATAAACTTGTTCAAAACAAAGGTTTTCTTTGTCTTTGAGACCACCTTCACCTCCAAGGAACAGAGATTCACTTCTTCTTTGAGGGCAAAGAGTCTTTATTACTTCATTTCTCTGTTCAACTTCTCATGAAATCAACAGTCCCCTCAACATTTCGCTCCTTTGCTCAGATCTACAATTTGAATTCTTTTATCTCCCCCTACTTCTTTATGGTTTAAAGGAAACATTTCAATATGTTATAACCAACCACCATAGCTTGCAAGAGTCTTTTACAGCTCAAAAGCAACATCCCACACTCCTTCCACTTGGACTTGCACTCTTTCTTGACTGACTTTGATACTTCATGTGGTCTTTACACATCTGCATTCTAATTTCTCTCCCTGGAGAGAGGACGGAGGCTTTCCAGGTCCCATCTGTGCACTGATGCACTGAAGGAGTTAACAAGAAGCAGCATCTGGCCACGGCAGTCCATGGTGTCACATTTCACAGCCGTGCTGGGGGGGCTCTCAGAGGGTTCAGGCCCAAAGGCAGCCACTGGAAAGTTGGACAGATCCTAAATTCCTTTTCCACCCCTCGGTCTCATCAGGTGCTCTGTCCTGCCTTATCACGCCTCCCCTCTCTGCCCAGGCTCACAGAGGCAGGTTCAGCTGGGGCCAGCAGCAGAGCAGACTCTGTGCTGCAGATGTTCCCAAATCAGCTGCCCCTGCCTGGCCCTGGGCCTCTCCCTGCCCCACTCAGCCAGGGCAGAGAGGGCAGAGGGGTGTGCTCTGACAGCCGGGAGGAAAGAGACCTGCCCGGGCTGCTTCCAAAGGGAATAACAACTAGAAAATGCTTTCCCATTGGTTCAATACAATGCCAATCTCCTACCTAGCCAGCTCACTTCCATGGGCTGGTCAATCTAGGACAACAGGTAGCACAGACAACAGCAACAGCTCAAATGCTAAAAGCCCTGGCTTCAAACAGACCCTTCCTGCTGCTTCTCTAAAGTACATTCCAGAGCAGACTCGAGGGAAAGATTTTGTGACTGTTGCTCCAGCCAGCAGGAGCTTTGTTGTTAACAACTGTGGGCTTTAACTAAATAAGTACTTCTGCTACTGATTTTCTTTTTCCTATCAGCAAATAACACATATGACAACAATTTGGACCCAGTGCTTTATTTGTCCCATCATCTTTATGCATTTCATTCAATATTTTTGCAGATCATTGCTAGAATGAAAATACAATAGAAGTCAGTGCTTCCAGAGATCAAACTTTCCATTGTTCTTTGAATAAGAAATTGTATTCGAGTACAGAGGTTTGCATAAGAATCTGTCCCTTTCTTTGTATCAAGTCAGCTATTTTCAGCTCAGAGTAGCAATCTTTGATTTCTTGGTTGTAACTATGGCAATAAGATTAGACGGTATTCAGTAAAATTCATTTTGCAAATTAGCATGGGAGGGTGTCCATGACTGTGATAGGAGAAATGTAAAAACATTGTGGAATGACACTGAAATTAAATCAGAACTCAGAATACTCCTCAAAATAATGATTCTCAAACTCATCCAGCACCATCTGGTAGTTCGCAAATGAGTTACAGTTAGCCACAATAAACATGATGGGATCAATGGGCCTGATGGGGGTAATATTTCTTACCCAAAGCCATTTAAAAAAGGCATTTTAAGCTCATTTTGGGTGGATGCTGAATTCTTTGATCTGGGACTTTTGTAACAGTAGCAGTCAAATCAATTTCAAACACTTTCATTACAGCACAAATCTACAAAGCTCGTTATGGTCTAAGAAGAGAAAAAATAGAAACACAGAAGTTGTCCTCTAGGCCTCAGGCCATGTTGTAATGAGAGTAAGAGTGAGCAGTGGTAGATACTATTTTGAGTTCTGCCTCTGTATTTCTGCTGCATGGTACAGTCCTGTCAATTCACCAGAACAGCAGACCTTAATTTGCACACACTAAAGATAGCTTCCTGAAGTTTTGAATCATTTTCAATAAATCTTGGGTTTAATCATATTTCTTTTCTACTTCATACTCTGTTTTTATTGAGTCTCCTGTCAATACCTAGCTTTTGCTGTTCTTAATTATATATGACATCAAAGTCAGAAGGAAGGCAGGTTTAGATATGTTTCTTTTCCAGAAGTTTAACAAACACATTTTTATTATTATTGGCCTTTTTCCCAAGGAAATTGTTACCTTAATAAGAAAAGGATTGAAAAAAGACATATTCTCAGGAATTTTAGTAACTTGTTTTTTCATTGGTTTGCTATGATATGATCCTTCATTTTATATTATCTGATACTGAATTGATATTGATAGGTTTCTTGCAATGTATATTAAAAAAATTTCAAAAAGCAAGCGGTGTTTTGTTTTTCTGCTGCTTCTTCTTCTGAATACAGCTGTTTACAGCTTTTCTTGAATGTAAGCTGACATATTAGAAGGCTGGCAGCAATCAACCCTGCAGTCCTGCACAGCAAGAGTAACATTGCATGAAATTTCATCTCCCAACACAAGTTAAGCTCAAATGATGTCCTTCCATATTGCATAAGGCCCGTACTAGCCCTCCATGAAGTGAGTTGTCCTCACAGAAAAAACAAACAAACAAACAAACAAACAAACAAACAAACAAAAAACAAAAAACAAAAAACCCACAAAACATGTCCTGATTGTATAACTAGAATGGGTAAAATAGAATTTTGCCTTTATGAATAATAGTCAGCAGCTCAAGAATCACAGTCTGTCCTGGTCATACTACCAAATTGCTTGGCCAGCTTCCAGGATCATGAGTAGCAAAACCTTATTCTGACAGAGGAAGGAAAATAACAGTTTGTCTAGACCTCTGCAGGACTATTGCCTCAGTCAGGAAAGGTCATCTTCAAGCATTTTCTCAGTGCTCAGTCCTGAAGTAGCAAAGGTCTTAGATAGACCAGTCAGAGCTTTTCAGGATTCAGCCATTCTTCCTATTTGACCATTCTGGGCATTTACAAAGTAAATTAGTGCTCAACTATGTTTGATATTTTTTTTTTTTTTTTTTTTTAATATGTTCATCTGAAGTTATTTAATTGCAAATCCTCATTTAAAGCGTGAAACAGAGACACTACAATAAACAATTCATCCATTATCAAAATTCTTCTCTTTTACTTCTCAAGTAAAACCAGAAGCTATTTGGGTGGAAATTTTTTTTCTCTCTCTATAATTTACCTGAATAATTGTTTACTATTCCAAATGAAAACAAATGGATGTTTGCATACAAATAATCATAGCCCATTTTCTTGCTAGCGATATGCATTCCAATTGGTGGTATATAAAGCACCACATGCTCGGTGGCTCAGAAATTATTGCGTCTTTATAAATGATCCTTTTTGTGGGATAAAAGAGTTTCTAGCAGCATAGGCAAGAACTTTCAGTCACAGTGTTAAACCATCCATGCTTTTACATCACAGGATTCAGCAGTATGCTTAGTTTGCTGTGAATTTCTGAAATTAATCACACCATGACACAAAGCACCTTATACAAGGTATACATTAAAACAAATGAGTAAAATGCAATAGGACGAAAGAATGACAGTGCACAGACCAGATTCCTAGAATCCATGTAATATGTAGTTCTCAGTGCGGAGTTTAAATGAAGAAAAACAGTGGGAAAACTGAAATCAAATACTGTAATTGAGGAGGCAACATGTCATCCACAGTAATTTCAAGAGCAAAAGGTAAATGAATCAGTCAGGTAGGCCTGTGGGGGCTGTTCTCTTCCCATGTAGGAAGAATATCAGTTGAGGATATAGTTTGCCAGGCAGTGAGCTAGGTGAGAAGGAGTGAAACCAGACCGTTTAACACATATCAAAGTATTGTCAAACTCTTAGCATTTATTATAAAAATCCAGATAGCCCTCCTAGGCTTACCTTGTGCCGTTTAGAAGGGGCACTCGTAGCAGAGGTAGGAACAAGTTAAGGACATCTTTTTAAGAATAACAGCAAGGAATATGTACTGCTACATTCATATGTAATTAAGAGGTTTTCCTTGAATTTTAGCCCTAAATCTAATTTCATATTCAGGGGCTGGAAGTGTTGCATAAAGGCTTTTTATGGGTAGCACAACTCCCTGAGTAATCCACTGCTATCCTTATAGCAGCTGCCCAATAAATCTTTACTTTACTTTTCCAAGCACCGATATGAATGCAGGCCCTCGAGTCCTCCCTGTTCCAAGACAAAGAAGGCACCCTGACTTGTTTCCCTGTCTGAGTTGAATTAGGATGAGCTGGGTTGCATGTGTGCCACGAGCACTGGGGAACTGCTGGCAGTCCAGTCAGAGAAGGTGAGACAACAGAAGTTTGCTGGAAAATCTATCCTGCCTGTCATGGGAAAAGTTGCAAGTCACTTGTATGAATAAAGGGAAAGGAAGACCATCTAAAGAGAAGAACTAGTTTTCAGGCACTAAATCAGCCTGCAAACCTGCTTTATAACATCTCTTTCCTGTCTTAGCCAATCAAGGCAATCCACCCTTGAAATGCTATGGGACAATCAAGTGTATCAACAGCCTTTGTAATTGCTGACTGTGTTTCTGCTTTTAATTTGTGAATGCACTAACTGTGTTTCATAATGCCTGCCTCTGATAACAGGAAATGCCTAAGTGTAACCAGAACCTGTGGATAAGGTTTGCTCTCCTGCTGTCCTTCACATACTGAGGACAATGCAGAAAATGAGTCATTACTTAGCTGACAATGTAGGAGATCAGAAGCAGCTGATATTTATCTCTGATTAGGAAAGCATCACTATAATTCTTTTTACCTGAGCAACTTAAAACCTTTTCTTTAATCTGAGAGAAAGGAAGCTCTGCTGTTGTACCAAGTGGAGGATATTTTTAGAGTTACTGAATACTGTAGGATCAGTATTTCCACCTGTATTTGAAACATGCAGCATCTTTCCTGTTCTCGTGGACTAGAGTCCTTTGTCTCTCTATAGACTGTCCATTCTACTCTTTATACAGTTCTCATACAATGAAAGAAATACATGGAGACACACTGGTATATAGGGCACAAATATTGCCCCATTCTCTTAGCAGGTAGCTAACTTGCCAACTTTCAGTTTCTTCAGCTGGATATTTCCAGGGTTATAAGGCACTATATTGTTTATGCCTTTAGTGCAGTTAGAAAAATCTCCTGCTAAAAATTTTGAATTTGTGGGAAACTGAGTGGAAAGGTGAAAAGGACAGTAAAAATATGTAGATGGAAAAGAAAAAAATGTCATAATTCTTGATAAATTTTTGATGTGGGTGAGGGATTTAATTATTCGTAGCCCTTTTAATTAAGCCACAAGGGAAATTATACAATACGGTCATTTTTGTAGGGTTTGTGTAGTTTCCATTCATCATCAGTACAGGTTTGTATGTCAGCAATAGAACATTCACTTAAAACAGTGAGATCTATTTTCTTATTTAATATAGCTGATACAAAAAATATTGTTTGCTTTTATCACAAAAACACAGGTTAATCATATATGTAATTTTTTTCTGCAAAGTCATTTGCTAGTTCACCAGACTCATGAGGAAAATAGATCTTAGCTTAATTGTGCTCGACTTGTGCTTTGGAACACTAAGAGAAGAGTGTTTCATTCACAGACATGAAGAATTCCCCTTCATGGACAAATCCATACCTGGAGCAGGAGGCTCTGCTTGGAGTCTACTTGGCTTCTCCTTGAAAAATAAGAACGCCTCCATTGAGGATGGAAAATAAAAAGTGTTGAAAGGGAGATAATCTTCTGAACAAGGACTTTGAGGAGTGAAAACTCGCAAGCAAGCATTGTGGAGAATTCATTGCTTATCCTTTACAGTTGAGAATGTAGAGAAAAAACTGCACTTTCACCACAATGTCCTTCAACTCTTTACTAATGGCAATGCTTCTACTGCTGTGACTCATTCTCAGTTTCTCACTGTCTCAGGATTATTAAATATATGGGTACAGTGGCTGGCACTGGAAGCTTTTACCCCATCTGTATTTTGGGAGCCATTCGTGGGTCATCATGCTCAGAGAGCAGCAAAAAGTAGGACCCATCCTGAGGCCAGTTCCATATCTCTGCTGTCACAGATCACATCTGTTATTACAGCAGATCCTGTAGAAGTGCTCCAAATCCCCACACAATAGCAAGAGCCTTTCTGAATACATATTATGGTGCAATCAATTCCTGCAGGAGATGTAGCACTTTAATGTGAAAATTTCCTCATTCAATCTTTGCTTGTTCTTTCTGAACCAGTGGAGATGCTCTTGACTGCAGAGTGTCCCTACTGTGCCCTTTCCTGATGTAAATCACATTGCACCCAGCTATAGCTCTCCTGCCTGCTTGCTTGCCAAATCGACAGGAAGGCTCACACTTAATTTACAGGTATCTGCCTTTGCTGACTTGTACTATTAAGTATGTTGTCTGGCTGTTTTACTAATTGAGAGAGCAAGTAAATGCGAAAGAGGAAGAAAGAAGAATGAGCTACCAAACACAAACTGAGAAAACTCTGTCACTGACTTTCTGGAAACTTGTGGTAATTTACATGTTGTAGCTCAAATGCCTGACTGCTTGATAGAAATTGACTGATGGGTTCAGAGCTGCCAGTAAGTAGTGAGAGAATGCCAGGAGAGTAAAAAGGCAATGTGGTTACATAGGTCCCGTTTCCCTGGTGAAAGTAGCAGGGAACAAAATAGCATTAAAATAAAAACTACAACAACAACAACTACAACAAAAAAGTTGTCATGGAGACTTTTCCTCAGAAAACTCTGGCCTTTTCAGCTCCTTTAGCATTGCAGTCTATCACTGGTCACAAGGCCCGTGTGCCACCTAAATCCCACATAATTTTAGTTGAGGGTTAAGTGCAGCTCAAGAGGGATGGATTTTTATTGCTCGTGCTCTCTGCTCAGGCAAACATTTCATTCTGATTGAGTGACACTTGGTAACAGGTTGAACACACAGGACATCACTCACTTGTCGCTAGAAGTAAGAACAAATTGCAGATACAGAAATTAGTTTTCTTAGAGCTTGATGATGCTGGTACTCCTGCTGTTAGTTTGTTCTATTTCTAATTGTCACAGACAGGGTAGGGTTGTATGAACAACGCATCTTACCAGTATGTGCTAGATACACCTAGAAACAGTAATTAGCTACCAAGAAAAGGAGATAATTTTCTCAAAACAGAATCAGTTCAAAAATGAAAACAACCTAGAAGATTACTGTTTTAAGTTATATTATATTAGCACATATGTAATGCTGAAGAAGATCAACAATGCATTTTATTATAGGAGTTCTCATAAAAAAGCGTTTTGCTGGTTTTATATATTACAGCTTAGACATTGTCCAAATATAAAGAATATTGGTTTTGATAAATAAAATATGGTGCAAACTGAAGTGAAAGACTAGAATTTAGGCTTCTTAATCTCATCTAAAGGAAAGCTGCATCTGAACCAAAAAGTTCACACTTGAACATTTTTTTATTCTGATTTATTGAATGACTTCTCTTCAAAAATCTTAAAAATTTACTGATTTATTCATAAATTATCTGAATTCTGCAGAAAAAATAAAAATCACCTTTCCATTGTTTGGGACACATTCTGTCTGCATTTCCCCAGGCAGCTTTCTAGGGAGACAAGACTGAAATTCTTCACAATGCACCCCATTTTTCTAGTGGAAGCCTTGACCAGGACTTATGCCCCTTTGTCTCTTATAAAAATTACCTACTTGAAGGAGCTACTCCAGACAGGAGCTCCTTTTTTTCCCTCTTCTTGAACCTCTTAGCTAAAGAACAGTCTCGAACACAGCAAAAATGAAAAAACTAGTTGGTTAGGGGAGACATAGGCATACGGAGATAAGTGGCATACCATTTTAGACAATTAGTGCACACAGTAGCAGTCTGTATACAAAAAATATTTTAATTTACAGCTGAAAACATTATCTATGGAAATGGTCAAAGCACATGCTAACATAGATACACCATCGGACTATGAACCAAGAAAAATATTTATTTTCTAATTCTGTTTTCTTTTTTACCTGCAAATATTGCTTGATTTTTTTCTTTGTTTCAGTCAATATCAAGTGATATTCACTCATATCAAGAGATTCAAAATGCTAGACAAGGCTTTGAACAGCCTTATTTAAGCTGACCCTGATGTTAGAGGACAGTGGGACCTCCAAAAGTACTTTCTCATCTATATAATCATAAAATAAAAATAATTTTAATTTATTACATTTATAAGCATGAGAAACACTCCCTCCCAAACACTGGCAGCAGCTGGTAGAAGGCACCACAAGTGGGCCAGCAGGATAAATAATACTTCTGCAACACTTGATTCTGCACAGCTGAAATTAAATATGTCTATGTGCCTTTTCACTACTTGAAGCTTTCATGACAAGCACCTGCCTTACCTTGCTTCGTTTGGGACTTTCCAAAGCACATATAAAGGTTTCCCATTAGCAAGAGCAGAGATTTGAATTTTTTTTGTCTTGTGCACAAACTTGGACACACTTTATCAAGGTAAAAATGATTATTCAATGTAGAGGAGAAGCTTACTTCCTATGTAGTTATTCACAGAAGAGACTGTATTTCCTAACTCTGTCTCCTGGGAAAATGAATGATGCATGAAATCATAAGAAATAGTCTCTGAGATATGCCCTTTTCCACCCTCTTCATCTCTCTAAGGGATTTCTGATGCAGTTCAGCACAAGTCCAGAACTTTAAGGTTTTACAATAGGAACAGGGCTTTTAATTTCTTACAACTTGCAGCATCATCATCTCCATCAGACTGTTCCCTCTTTCCATCTGAAATGACAGGATAATTTTAATACAGTTTTTGATTTTTTTTAAATGTAAAAGATGTTTTTTTTTTCCAAAGGCAATATAAGAGAAAGTGTATTTTCAATATTATTACATGAAATAATAGTGCAGTTTTAGCCACTGCATTCATTTTATAAGTTTCACACAGCCATTGCAGGTTGCATACTGTGACATCATCTGTCACTTCCTTGTTGGTTTTTTTTTTATTATTTTAGTAATTTTGAGCCAAATTCTCATGCTTCTATTTCCAATCATATCCAGCCAATTTAACTTACTGGATACAGATGAAAAACAATTAATTAATTTCCTTTAACATTGGTCAAAATAGCATCCAACAATAATTCTTAATGTCCACTCTCAGGTTTGCTTCTTCTTCCGTGACATGAAAAATTTTTTTGGAGGTTCCTTTGCCTTGTCTCAGACTCGTAGCAATTTATCATCAAGAACTGTGGTTTTTTCAGTCAGACAACCCTAATAGCCATTGGGTCTGTTGCAAGCATTAGGTATGTATCTTCCATCTTGTCCTAACACTAGCTAATTAAGAAGAAAGAAAACACAATTTCTGAAATTAAAGGGAGACTGTATGAGAGGTTTTGATGTCACATTGAAAAAAATGTCATATATCCAGCAAAAGGAGAGTGTATTCTTGGCCTTCAATGTCTTTGAATGCTTTCATAGTGTTTATCTGAACAGATGTGAGGGAGCATCTTTACAAATCTAATATTTTAACTTATATTAAGACATAAGTACATAACATACTTATGTTAAGACAACTCTGGCCAAGATAAGGAGCTCTTTGTACTAGTTTCTCTGAAGATATGTGTAACAGACCACTTGGCAGAGAATACTACCAGGATAGGTAGTGAGAGGACAGGGTAGGAAGAAGGACACTTTGTGATTATTGCTCACGTTTTGCAAACAAGGGACTGGAACCCTAGGAGGCCTGTGCTGACATTCTGCAGTGTAACACACACTGGGAACAGAGTAAAATATCGGGCAAGTGGTCTGGCTCTCTGCTTCCTTGACCAGTGCCTATTCCTCAGACGGATAAGGCCAGGAATCCAAACATTCAGCATGGAAACAAGGCTCTTTAGAAAACGCACACTGTGGGCAGGATTATAACCCATTGTCTATGCTAGTCCTTGCTTTTCTGATAGCTAATGACAAATTAAAATTTTTGAATACAGGCTAGTGACCTCTTTCCTGAAAGGAACTATCCTCAAGCCTGGCCATACATACAGTTGGTGTCGTGGTCCCATGGTTGTGCCTAATTGTTCCAGACTTCGTCAGTCTGTCCAAACTGGAACTACGATGGCTGCTCTAGACTCTCAAAGTTCAGAGAAAATATTAACTGAAAAAGAGCTTGATTTAAAAAAACCCCAAACAAATAAACAGAGAGAGCTGGTGAGGAGTTGAGGAAATAGTCTTGGCCTTTGACAGACGGTGTGTGCCCATTCATATCAGCCTGATCTCTTTCAGCCCTCCTCTGAAGAATTATCCATGATGGGAAGGGAGTACAAGTTGCATAGGTTGAATGTGACGTAAATTTCATGTTTTTAGTCTTTCTTCAGTCAGTTCATTTTTAGTTCAGCCAAGGAAATAATCATCTTTGAATGGAGAAAGATTTGGTGAAAGGGAAGTACAGCCTCATAATTGTTCTTACAAAGATTAGACTCAATGGATTAAAATACAAATAGGTTTTGTGTCCTCTTTCACTCTGCGGTGTTCCTATTTTTGTTGAGCAGCAATTTCCTTATGCAATGAACTTTCTTCTGTACTACCCACTGCTTCCATATTCTTTTTAAAAAATTTCTATGTTCATTTTCCCAAGATTTTCCAACTTATTAAAGAAATTTAGGGTACCTGATTCTTACCCACCAGCATCACCCATTGCTGCAAGAATTACAAGACAACAAATTTTCCTGTAAATTGGGGTCTGGTGTACATGATTTGTTATCTTGTATGTGTGTGTGTGTTTATCCAATGAAGATGTAAGAAAATAAAATCAGTTGCAGGCTCTGTCAATACAGAAGACTTTGGCATTTAATCACGTATTGTCAATACAGTATATTAATATTTCTGAGGCATATGCAGATATGACCTTTATTATTCAAATTTCTGCTTAATGTATTTTAACATTGTTGTGCTTTTGATTTGTGTAAAATAGGGGTTTTTTTTCTAAAATTAGACTACTTAATAACAATAATGAATGTGAGCTTTAATCTGCATGCAGCCCTGTCCTCTTACTCCCATAATGTACTAAATTGGGATCTTTTCATGCATTGTAATTTGGGAAATTGTTCCTGAGCAATTGCACACAGAGCTAAGCTAATCTTTCTTCCTCAGGATGGGAGATTCCTTCCTGATGCAAAAGTAGGGACTATGATTTCCTTTTCCAGGATACTTGACTTTGACTGATAGCAGCTAACCTATTCCTTAAAATGTTCCCTGAGGCTGATGCTGCCAAGGCCGGGGCTGTGTGACCTGCCCTGCTCAGGCAGAGCATCCTGTGCGTAAAACTATTGTGTCCCAGGGTGTGTGTGGAGTGGAAATCTCTGTGGGTGTGTATAAGGGTGCACACAGAGAGCAAACCTCTTTCATCAAGGCTGCTGCAGACTTCCAGCTGAAATAGCAAGAGGAACACAAACACTTAATTAAAGTCAGAGCAAGAAAGGAGAAAAGAAAAAAAATGGGGTTGGGCAAAATATCAATATATAAAAAAATGCACTTTTTTTACTGACACCAGTGAGAAAAACACATTGACATAATTCACTGAAACAGGAAATGGTGTGTTCTTCTAATCTATTTATTATGTTCCTGAGTAAGTTCCTTGCTGTTGTGAGCTGTTACATGGTCATTTATACTTATCTGTGTTGAGTACAACTTTAACAAAAAACTTTCTTCATTTTTCCCCCTATGTTGATGCATTCCTTTTAGTTTCTGCTCATCCTGCAACAACAGCCATAGATGATCGTCTTTCCCAGAGCTCATACTAGTTTGTTTCAGCATCACACCTTCCATTCTCACTCTGATAGAGGGTAATAAATTTGCATTAATGTCATCAGAGTTTCTTTAAGTGATCACTCTAAGAACATCTCCCACCTCAGGCCCGTCTTCCTCCCACACTCCCAGCCCTAGCCAGGCTGTGTCTCCCTCTGTTCAGACAGCTGTACTTTTTCTCCCTCCTGCCAGACCCCTTCTTCAGACATTGATATTGCTTGTCCAGCATCAGGCACTCTGTAATTTCAGTGCTCTGCTCTCTTACAGCCCCTTAATTTCTGAGTTCCGATCCACTCTCCAACTAATTTCAATCTCTGTGTCAAGAAAGCTTGATCCAGACTGCCCCAGTGTCCTGCCAGCTGGTGTGGCATTTATGTCCTTGATGCAGCATTGCATGTCTGGGCATTTGCAGGGGTAGCAACTCCAAAACACAGACCCTGCCACCACCTTGGCTCCTCAGGGATGGGTGCAGGAGGAGTGCAGAAAATTCAGCTGTGTCAGGCTGTAACCATGGGCTGTGGCATGCACAGCACAGAGCTGCTGCTCCCAGAAATGGCTATCCTGCCCTAACAAGTCTCTCTGAAGCATGTATTGTCTCCCAAGGGCTCCCAGCATACATTCATCATGTGATTTAAGCGACCAGCTACTCCAGTGTGCTTCTGAATAGTAAATGCTTATCATGAAGCAAGGCTGGGCCAGCCCAGGAGTTACTCACATGATGAATATTTCTCAGTACAGAATAAATCAGAGTACATAACAAGCTGTCTTCTAAGTTGTAACAAGCATGGAAGGAAGGGCGGAGGGAGAAAAAAGTTAAAAAATACTTTGTGGTGAACTAGTACTAACAAAGGCAGAGGGACAAATCCTCAGGTAATCTAAGTCACTCTAATCTTACTGAGCTCAAGTCATATATTTTAAGACCAAGTGGGACTTCTGCATCATATAATTTGACCTCTACTGAGATATAGGACAGGAAATTTCACTAATTCATCTCTCTTTTGAATTTAGTAGCAAATCATAAAATATATTAATAGGTTGTTTGGTTTAATGTTTTTTTCACCATTTCAGAAATATGTTATAATACTGTGAAGATAGAGCATATATATATATATATATATATATATATATCGTGTGTATATATATGTACATATACACATACATTTGTGTGTGTTTACATTCACCGTAGGCATGTGATGAGTTATTTAATGTTATACTTATTTAATTAGGCTCAGGAAGGGACTTTTCATCTTATTTTCAGTTGAGGTATACAAATGTGACTGAGTGAAATTCACAACTCCAACCCTTTTTAACTTAGCCTTATTGTCTTCCAGTAATTCTGGCCAAACTCTCTCAAACCTCAGTGACATGCAGAGTTTTCTCCAGACTGCTCTCCTTGGCAGTACCAAGGGAACACTCTAAATTGCTGGTGTGAACAGAATTTTAAAAATTCAGTGATGTATCTATGAGTGCAATTGGAGAATCTGGAAAGGTACCACAGAGCAATGCTGTGTAAAAAGAATTAACACAGAGTGGGGCCCCACATCACCAAGTCAGCATGTGATCCCAAACATAGGTGTTATTAGGTGATGTTCAGATGTTAAATATTTGTCCCCTGGGTCAGTATCACAGTAGCTGCAATGAGTGTGTGGATACAGAATTGGTCTGTTCTGTTGCTTCTGTCAGGCCTGAGAAACAACATCTGGGGCAAACAGAAAGGCTAAGGCAAAAGGGCTACAAAACTGTCCACCTTGCAGAAAGGCAGGTTTGATATCCAAGAGAAAAATTGTGTCTGGGATGAGATAACTTTCCCCACAAACAGCCCCCGTGGAGTTTTGCTGTGCACTGGAGTCTAGGAAGTTGTTGATAACACATCAGTGTGTTGGCTGCTGTTGAGCAATGCCCCACAACAACAGCCTGTCCCCTCAACATTCTGCCCTGCCATGTGTAGGCTGGGAATAGGCAAAACCATGGGAGGGGGCTCAACCAGGACATCTGACCCAATTCATCAAAGAACTATTCCATACCATATAACATCTGCTCAGACATGAAAGCTAAGAGAAAGGAGAGGGTAGGGGGGTGTTTGTTATTTATATCATTTGGTGAGGGTATATTTCACTGTTTTCAGAAGTCACAGTGACACTTGAACCAAAGATAGAAACCTAGTATTTTCATATGCATGAACGACATACTGTGAAACACCCTGTACTTTTTATGCTAAGTGCTTGTGTACCTGTATGTGGTTGCTAATTGGTATATACGACAGAACAAAATATAATTAAAGGATTTTATGCTAACCCTTTCCATTAAAAATTGCTACAGCTGATAACCTGTTTTCTGAGTTTAAATTAATGGTGACATCTAATTGAGCTGTAACCACAGAGAAAACTGATAGAGATCGGCCTGCTATGCCTGTCCTTAGTACCTTCTGTAACTTGGGAGGATAAAATCAATCATATGCAATTATGCATTAATTTCATTATTGAAGATATACCGTAAAGAAAAATATGTCCCTTGTGCACATTAGCACAAATAGGACAGATCATTTTCTCTAGGCAAATGTTTTCATCATGTGAAAATCCTGCTAAATGTCTTAACAATTTCTAAAGAGTAATTGCTTTTTAAAAATTCACTGGTAAGTGGATTCTGATTCTTCATTCAAGGTCCAGTGTAAGTGAAAAATGTTATGTATCAATTTCACTAAATATTCTCCCACTGATTTTTTTTTTTTCTGTGTTCAAAATATCTTCTAAGTTGCTGCTTGTTTGTTGTAATGCTTATAAAATGCCTTTTGCCAGCACTCTTTTGGTTGCGTGACACTAGTCTCTCCTTAGTGACCAAGTAATCTGGTTTTTTGTTTTCGTTCATGCTCTGCTGCTCCTAGACTTCTTCCTGCTGTGCCTGTATGGAGGAGACAAGGGAGGAGGAAAGGATTTTTGTTCTTTTATTTTACCCTCTGTTGCATCTAGCAGGGTTCAAATTAGTCCCAATTCTGCAACGTCAGCCCAAATGCCTGACACGTGCCCTCCACCCTCAGTGATCATTATCATCTGATACTTTTGGGATTTTAGATTTTATTCCGTTGAGAGGGAATTCATGTTTTTGTTCCATACCTAGTGTATATATAGGAAAAGAATCAGTAATGATAATAATAAAGGTCCACCAAGAAATATTTTCAGAACTAAAAGCTTTTGAACTACTCAGAGTAATTTTACATACACTTTTTCCTGTAATTTAAGCAAGTTTATTGTTTTGTTTTCTAACCTACCCTCCAAGACAGTATATAGCTTAAAAGCAAGAGCTTTGGTCAAGGTCTATCAGAACACTCATGCCTTTTTAATGCATAAATCAGGCTTTTTAACCCACAGCATTCAAGCATTTTCATGGAAGTGTCACTCATTTAGTTCTTGACTTCCTAAAAAACCATGCACAACAGCATTATAGGAATTTGGATTTTGATCAAGGGATTTTAATGACAATATGAGTCACGAGACAAAGCTGGTATACTTTTAACTCAAATTTACGGCTAAATAAAAAAAGACACACAAGCATTCTAATGATATACTCTAGGTGTAGTCTATTTATATGACTCAGAGAAGATACGAAGAAAAAACAAAATCAGCTGATACAGTTACATTTGGAAAAACACTGTGCAAGTCGTATCACATGCCTACTTCATTTTTGGTATTGTGTTTCTCAAACTCCCCCCACGTTTTGAACATGTAAGGATATTTGAAAATATGAGTAGCTTTTCTTAACATTTTAGTTAAAACTTGATAGTTCCTATCAGAACCACACAGAGAGAATATTTATAGCATTTTCACTCCTGCTGCATGCTTCCTTTCATACTTGAAAGCTTCACATCATCTTATTCAGCAGTCACAGAATAAATAGCTTAGAAGATCATAGCATTTAATTTTGCCAAAAGAGCTTTTTGTATTTCAAAAATTGTATTACTTTTTGCTATCTTTTATGTGTAATATTAATAGAATTGCTACACTTCAATTAACAATTACCAGTTAGCAGTAGTAGCAAGATCACTTTGGTAATCCCTTTCTTTTCAGTCACTTTGTTTGGTTGGGTTTTTTTTATTGTCTGTTAGAAATCAGAGATTTCAAGGCAGATAATATTCCCAGCGACATAGATGTAGTTTCCTTCAAATAACAGAACAAAGTGTGTTTGCATTGACTCATGACATATGGGTTAGCTAAGAGCTAAACATAGAAAGACTCCTTTGAAGTTACACTTTCCTTCTCAGTAATATATAAGCTTCCACGATTTCTATTCTAGACCCTTTTCAGACTCATTTTAGGTCAAAAGTAAAGATGAGTGAAGGGCATATATGCTGCTTAACTTCATAATTTTTTCTGAGCTTCAGTTCCCAGTGGTAAAAGGCAATATTGCATTGCCCTGATAAGTTTAGTATTTGCTAGAATAGCAACACACAGCTACCCCATGAAATCATGAAAGCAAATGAAAGTGAGATAATAAGGTAATGCCTCAAACTACAGGTGCTTTGCACTGAACTTGGGACAGATTCACCCTTCTCCTCTAAACAGTACCACAGCTGCCTATTGAGCCTCTGTTTCTTCCTTCAGGACATGCAGCCAAACTGAGGTCCAGCTTTACAGAGTACTGCTCACATGAATCTCAGTATATATTACCAGTAATAAGTGCTGGATTATTGGTTCAGATTTTGGATGGAGTTATCACTCAGCTGCAGGGAAGTAACTGACTCTGGAACCATGATTGCCTTGCCACAAAAAAAAAAAAAAAAAAAAAAAAAAAAAAAAAAAAAAAAAAAAAAAGTCATCAGTTCTTCATACTGAGAGGACACAGTAGCAAAATGAGTCTCTTGATCATCCCAGGAGCTGAAGTCACAGTCTGTTACGATCAGGGGAAGGTGTGAGATGGTACAGAAGGGTCTGTGATGATCAGTCTAAGATGGAAGAGAGAATGATTCAGCAGGATGGGAAAAATTCTGGAGTTGTTCGGATAGTCTTGAGGGTGAGGCATGATGAAGATTTTTGAGAGGAATTTTACCATCTCTTTCTGAAAAACACAATAAAACCATATGTAGTCTTACTTCCAAATTTCCTTGTGATTAATATGATATTAAGGAATAGTTCTCCAAGCCACAGCAACCTGACAGCTTTTTGCTGTTATATTTCCTTATGTTCAATTTTGTTTTTCCTTCTGATCCTCACACAAGAGCAATGAATGCAAGCATTCCCAAGGACATTTTGCTACAGTTCAGCAGTGGAAATTGCTGTAAATCCATTTGTGATCTGGGCATCAGATGTCAAAAGGGATAGACACAGTATACTCTTTGTTTTACCACAAGCTCTCCTTATATCAGGTGAAGATTTTCCCTTTTAAATGGCATGAGGTAGACCACATTTCTCTTTCAACATTTCACATTCAGTGACAATATTTTTACAGGATTTTACAAGGTAGAAAGCAAAGATAAATGCTTGGGAGCTTTGTCAGCTGACTGTGAAATGAACTTCCCTTCCCCCTCTCCGGCTGATGTACAGCATCCCAGGTGGTGGTCTGACAGCATAAACAGGGACAGAAATTTCTCATTCACTGTCTCATAGTTCAAGAGTAATTTCTCCTCTGCCTGCACTGCAGTGTGCTATGGAAATGTAGAGCTGCTACAAGGCATGATGGACAGTCCTGCTGTGCGTAACTAACAGGTGCCACACAGATAGATTTCACTGGCCAAGCTGGATGTATCTCTGCAGAGGGTCTCTCCTCAAAAGCTGTCATGCAGTTTATGCTCCTCCAAACAGGGCTTTATAAATCCACAGACACACATGTAAGTTGCAGGAGGAAAAGAAAGGTGACATCAAAAGATCTTCTACATAAATCACCTCTCTCAAGTAGGTTCACACAACACAGTTTCAGGTGTCATTTACAGAGGTGAAAACCTGGAGTTCCACTATTGATCTCTCTAAAATTATAACTGGATTTATGAAGATATGACCAAAAGTCATGTTTGCTTTCTACAGAAATCTGTATATTTATTTTTCTTGATAAAGTGTTGAAAACTGTGGGCACAAAACTGGCAGTGCTTATTAGTTGCAAACAAAAAAAGACAAGAAACAATGATGACAAGTTTAGAAATTATTTTTCCCCCATATTTGAGAGCCAAATGGATTCTTACATCTTGAACGGTAGAGCCATAAAAAAAAAAAAAAGAAACATCATAAGGTTTCCTTAGGTTTATAGCACACAGAGATGAGGGAGGGATAAAGGAAACAGTTTTATTTCTTTTCTGTTTTACAGTCAGTCTGAATCCTCTCTGTGTAAAATGCTAAACTTCTTCTGACCTTTCCCACCATGAATTTAAAAGATGTCTCCTCTCTTCTCAGCCTCAGATTTATAGCAGAACATTTAATGTCTAGTTTGTGCATACACAATTAAAAAAAATAAGAATTGCTGCTAGTAATCCGTGTAATACCATGTGGGTGAATTTGGGTGAGCATGAAAGCTCCAGTGAACTGTTCACCTCCACAGTAAATGTAGCAAACAATTCCCTCTAAGTTCACAAACTGAATGCTGTTTTCCCATGAAGAAAAACTCTTTATCATTCGGCCTGAATGTGCCCATTAGGATGGCAAAAGGACTGTGGGCCTAAAAAAACTTTTTCTGGCATCTGTGGGAGAGGTATTCTGCAGTCCCATGGCAGCACAGGGTCCTCTCAGCTTCTGGATCCTCAGTGCTCCCAAGGACTGTATCCTTTCAGCCAGAGTCAGGTCTCAGCTACCTAGCTCCAAAGCCAAGTAATTCTGAATTTTAAAGCCCAATGAATTGTTTCAATTTGCATCAGTGAGCCTGAGATCTGAACCTAGTCTATTGTGGACAGCCTGTCTGAAAGACTCATTACTGTTCCCTCTAAACTTTGAGGCGGCATCTGGGCTATTGATAGCAATCTTGGAGGCAGAAGTTGTGAAACACGTCATGAAAACCAAGCTGATAGTGCCTGAGTGAAGCAATCATTGAGGACTGTTTTTCAAACTAGGGTCTCAAACATCCTACCTGTTTGCTTGTATAAACACATGCCATCAGATGGATCAAGGCTAGAAGACATTGAAGCATGAACAGTTATCCTTAATTACAATCTTGACCTACCTAATGTAGCTGTGGATTGCCTAATTATCTACATCAATGTTTAATTACTCTCTGAATCCTACTAAGCCACTGGCCTCAGTGAGATTGGTAGTAATGATTCACAAAGGTTACCACTTGCAATTAGATAGCAGTAGGACACACTCCAGAGAAGAGAGACTGACAGCCAGCACCACATAACTCTGTTAGCAAGCCAGCAGGGAATTTCAGTTTTTACTACCAGAGAGGATAAAGGTCTGGCTTCATAATCCTTTTGGGTATTTTAACCAGAGATCCTGATCCAACACAATTTCTGTATGTAGCAGCCACTTTCAAATTGCTTTGTTTTTGAAAGGTCTACCACTGTCAGGGTTTCTTGGTCAAGAAAGGACATGCTCTTGATTTTCGTTTTTAAATGAGTAGGAGTAAAGGGAAAATTGTTCCTGGATTCCTTGGTCAGAGGCACCTTGATCACCTTCTGTTGGGAAGGGTAGAATAATAAAGCAGAAAGGCACAGCTATAAATCACAGATGAGTGGATGTTTGTAAAATTAAAAAGAAGCTTAATCTAAAGAACAAAGAATGGCTGCAATCTTTTCTTGACTGACCTCACATTGCACAGATGTTGCTACGAAAAGGACATAGCAGCTACTCTGATGGACAACAGCATTCCTGCAGGGGCAGCACTGGGGAATTCACAGGCAGCTAAAACTTGGCATTGCTGCCCTTAGAGAGTCCCAGGCAAGCCAGATCTATTGGAGGCGGTTCAGGATTGCCTGGAGCAGAAGGTGTAGAGCTCCCTCACACAAACTGTGCAGTTGGACATGGTGGAGCAATGCACAGGAGACTGCTACAACTGCTATCCCTTTCACCCACCTGCCTGGCTCAGAGGGAGAGGGAATAAAGCAGGAGTGCTTTTAAAAGCACTGTCATCATCTGGTTGATGGTTCTCCACCAAAGCGCAGATTCAAGGAGTGATGAAACACACTCTGGTCATTTGGGAACTCAAGCTTGTCACAGCTGTCTGCCTTTTAACTTGGAGATGCTGGAACTTGCCAGGTGGAGACAAGCTCACCAAGCAGGCAGCAACACAGCTTCCTCCTTGGACCAGTTATTACACTTCACTCTACCAGCAGCCTGATGGTTGGAACCACATTCACAGCATAGCAAGGCACGTCACAGTTTCATATAGAAAGGAAGCAAATCATTCTTGAATGCCTGTGTCTGAGCTGCCTTGCTGTGCTTTCATGTAAGCCAGAATTGTAAGAAACAGTTACATAAACTCAAGCAATGGTTCTTCCCTCATTTTCTGACCAAAACAATTAAAAATAGTAGTCAAGGACAAGCTTGTGAGAGGTAGGCACTAGCACTGTGAACAGATATTTCTGTGGAGTAACTTTAACTTCTCCTAATAATCATTTCTGAGCATTTGGACAGACATTGCTCTGAATGCTGTTGCAGAAGAGCTTGGCTCTTGAAGCAGCTTGGTTTAGCTGCTGCTTGCCATTGTCTCTAAGCCTCCTGCTGTTTTTCTAAGCCTCAGTGCAGGCCAACAGTACATTTGTTTCATTTCTAAGTCTTGCATAACAAATATACAAAACAGAAATACAGTTCTTGTACTCAAGGGAATTAAGGGCTGGGTATAAAAGGTCACTCTCTGAGAGTATTATTCTGTAGATTAATGTTCAGGTGCACTTTGCACTTTTCCTGTGCACTATTACTTCTAAGAAAATAAGTTACCTACTTTTGGGGCTCACTGTTTGAACCACTGACTAGTTCTCTTTGCAGAGTCGAGGGCTGCAGCCTGCAGGCCTGCCTGGCCACTCTGTGTGCAGGTTGCAGTGAGCTGCAGCACACGTAACACTGCAACAGAGACAGCACTGCACTTAGCCACCCTCCCTGCCCAGCAACAGTTGGGCAGGAGGTGCTGTAACTCAGCAAGGACTGTATGAGTGGATCAGGGAGTAAACAGGTGATTTATGTATGCTGAGGACCCTTCAGGAACTGGGAACAGGAGAGGAAACTTACTCTGTGTGTCACTGGCTGCTGGAGGCTTGCCACTGAACTTTCAGCTTTCTTCTGGCCTTTAGTGAGGACACTGGCCTGCAGCTCTGGGCCCTATACAAAGTCTGACTGCAGGGTAGGAAGCTCTTTTCTCCCGCTTTCCTCCTGACACATGGCAGTTGTATTTGCACCCATTTCACTCAGGCTTTCCAAATGTGGAAAACATTGAGATACGGAGAGGCCAAACAGCGTCCTTAAGAGTGAGGGGAGCACTGAGGGTGAAGACAGAAGCAGCAAGAGACCACAGTCTCCAGAATATCTCATTAATACATATTTCATTGTTTCAGTTTAAAAATTGGCACAGTAGGCACCATGACTTTTTCCCCATGACATTTCATCATTAGAATAAGTGCAGCTTTGGACAAGATGAGTGGAAAATTACTTAAAGAGTCAGTGATGAGCTAACATATTCAAAATCTTCTCTTGTTCAAGACTCAGAAATATTCTCCCTCCAAGTCTGTTTGAAGATCTAGCTCAAGAGCAAAGACTCTGATGATAATGAGACATCTGACTCTTGTGGTGGGTCAAAGAACAGACCTCTTGTATCTATCTTGAATGTGGTTTTACTAGCCCATTATTTTGCTCTGGTGTTTTATCATTGTGCCTGAAGGTTTGTGTCAGTTATATCTTGTCACTTATCTTTCTGTTTCGTGACCTGCTAAAACAAAATGCAGAACACATGTAAAATATTAAACAAACATAAAAAATGAAATGGTGAATCATTAGACATTGCCGGAAATTTAACAGGAAAAACTTTCATAAAATATCACTCAACACATTCAAAAGCATATCAAACACTTTCTGTACTAGAGGGTCAGTATTCCTCATGAAAAATCAGCTTCTTCTTCTTTCTTCCAAAGTAGACAGAACAGTATAGATTATGGTTGAGAAACACTCCAAAGACTTGGGTTTTTTCCAACTGGAAAAATGAAAAATTTATTCATATGTAAGAAGGAAAGTGGAACTAAGAAGACTGTATCACATGAAGGTTCTATTAAGTTCACCTTTGTGCTACTCCTAACAGGTTAGTTAATTTTTAGAACTCCAAAGATTTCAAACAATGTTTGTCCTCTGGACACCTAGGCGTCTCACAACTGTTAGTCTGGGTTTACAAACTTAGAGGTGAGATTTTCCAAGCTGCGAGAAGAATTTGAATGCCTAGTTTGGTTACTTCAAGACCTACTGGTATTAAGACTTACCCTAACTGTTTAAAGCCAGACATTCATACTGTGTTAAATTCCATTATAGTGGTAACAGCACTGATAAGCTTACTGATTTGTATTTTTCTTTTCATAGTCAAGGTGTTTACTTAGAAAATTAATGATGGATTTGTAAAGATTCTCAACATGAATGCTTTGCTCTTATACCCAGTACATCATACTTACACACACACACCCTCTCTCACTCCTCAAGCATGCCAAATGTATGAGTTGCAAACATCCCAGGGAGTGGAGCAATCACTAGGAACTTACTGGCAACACTCAACAAAATGAGACCGCTATGATGGACAGTAAAAAGACACTTCTATTACATATCTTTTGGACTTCATAGATTTAATGGGTTTGGTAGTAAATATAGCACAGTATATAAATGCAAGATTCCTGCAAATTTGGTTACCTGAAGCTTCCATTTACTTTTTAAAGGTAATCCTAATTAAAGGGCTTACTTGTACTCTATCACTGATAATTCCTAGTTAACAATTAAGTAAGGCTTGGTTAACTGAGAAACAGCTTCTGGACAAAGTATAGATGTGGAACAAATTATATGTTAATATCTGTGATATGTATCAATGAGCAAATTGCAATTTATGAATGAGGGATGATCTTTTACAAAACTTAAACCTTACCCTAGTTTCTCAACTTTGCTTCTTTATCATCTGGAATTAGATTCTTCTTATTCCTTTTATCCACACTCCAGCCTTCTTTTTGTATCTAGGAAATCAAAATCGCAGTATCGCTTAAACATCTGGAAGACCATCTGATCCAAGCTCACAGAAACTTCACATTATGAAATGCATTGTCTGCTTGGTGTCTTCAATCATGTGTAAGGTTTCATACAAGTTGTTATATAAAATATGCAATGTCCGTGTTCTCTGACTTTAAGAAATTGGAAGGACAAATCATTTAACCAGCATGTTCACTTTTTTCAGGGAAACCCTTAAGGAATGGAGATGATGAATTTGTCTTAGTCTGACATTATGATTCCATATGTCTCAACCAGCAAGAAGTATTACAGGTTCCCTTAATTCCAACACTGGTATTATCTTTAAAGAACATCCCGTGGTGACGTGTTGCACTTTGTTCTGCCTGATATAAATAACCATATTAGGTTAATATGATTAAGGCTAATGAGACTCTGAACCTCATCCAAAAAATCTGTCATTAAAGCACATTTGCTAGAGATGAATTAATTAGTAAAATACAAATCACCTTTTAAGCACGATGCCTGCCACGGTTGTTTCAAAAGTGCCAACATTGAAGCATTTTCTCTGTGGTTTCTTCAGCTTATATATCCAAGAAGGGTATAGAGGAACAAATATGCTGCTGATGTATGCTCTGGAACTGAACCTCAGAATCCAGAGAGCATAATTTAGCACAGGGAAGGAAAATGGTAGGGTGGGTATTTACCAGCATCTTTAGCTCAGGGGACTGCTGCTTGCTATTCTTCCTGCCTGTTTATACCCTCTTTTTGATTGTATTTAGCAAAAAGGAGGGGAATATTTGGCACAATTTTGTGAATAGCAGAATGTAGTTCTGAATCTATGCAGGGAACTATAGATCATGATGGATTTTCTCATGAGACATTTCTGGACAGTTCACAAACAATGTACAAGAAAACTGTAAGAATCACAACTGGAGCCCTCTAAACAGGGTTAACCTCACATCTTTGATATTTAAAGAGGTTCCAATTCCTTTCTAATTTACTTAACTTCAATTGAAATTGAGAGACCAACTAAATTCATGGCATGAACCAAAATTATTACCTAGTCAGGCTTCTCTGACATCACTGCATCCATGACATAAACTGTCCAGTCATTTTTCAATGAGCCTGTAGCTGCTTTTTCAACTCAGGCATCCAGTCTCCACTATACCTCCAGTCAAATTGCTCTTAAAACTTATAATGCTGTTTTATCATTATCACTAATAACCCTGAGATTTTTCTCAGTTTCTCTCATTTTCAGAGCATCAGACTAGTAACATCCAGGTTGTGAGCTTGATCCTTGTATGAGTCATTCACCTAAGAGTTGCAATTCATGATTCTTATGGGTGCCTTCCAACTAAGATTTTTCTGTGATCTGTGATCCCAGTTATTTGTTTTCTGTTGATTTAGCCCAAATCTTGCACAATTTGTGTCTCTGCAAGAATACTGAGCTCAGTTCAGCAGGGAGAGAGACTAAGCCTGACCTGTACAAGCTCCCATAAGGGGTTGCAAAAACTTGAGTTGTTAATCTACAACCATTTTCGTAATATGGTTGTCTGATAACCACTCTTAATTATTTTGTGGCCTCTTTTAAAACTGCCCTCTACGTGGCTGACCTGAGAAGCAAGTTTATCATGGGATTTGCTAAGGATTACTATCCTTAGCAATTTTGTGTAGGCATCATGAGAAGTTATATGGAGCTTGCTCAGAGACTGGCTTGATAATCTTTTGGTGCTCCCCAGAAGAATCTGGTTTCTTAAGAAAAATGGGAAGTGGACAAGTTTTGGCCTTATCAAGATGTTCGTATTCTCATAAAATGTTCTTGAGCTGACCATGGACTAGTTTAAGAAAATCTCCACAAGTCAACTATAAAGGTTTCCTGATAAATATGAGTCAGTTTCTGTTTAATTATTTAGTCAGACTGCTCTATAGACATATGAAACCTTAATCCATTAGTATCAACAAAGTCCATCTGCATTTTTTGTCTGCTAAATGTTTGCTTTTGCTTAAGCTAACAAGTACATTTAGTGATATGACAGAAGGGCTAAAAGAGCTACAAGAGGATCGATATTATATACTGCAGTGTTTTTCAAATCATTGCATTAGGCAGCAGAGACCTGAGTCTGTTGATGCTCTGTTCGGCATAAAAGAGCAGACACATGACCCAGACACACCTCCAGCACACATGGCATTGTGAGGGTGTGTGGCATGGACAGGCCTGGGTGTGCAAATGTTCATGCTGTGCCTGTAGCAGTGCCAGGGAACTGTGTGCTCACTGTGCACAGTGTCATTGCATCTCTCCCACGCACAGGCTGCAAAATCTGCCCCTTTGGAGAAAAGCAGACATTGGCACTAGCCAGTGTTGTGGTCCTGTCACCAGCCCATTTAGAAGGAGCAATAGGTTTGTTCGTCTGTGCCTGAGCAGCTGCAGCAGCAGAGCAGGATTGTAGAGTATGCACCCAATTTACTGCCTAGCTGATCCACAGGCACGCGGAGGTACATCATCATCAGTCAGAAAGCACTTACGGGGACAGTATGTCTTTGCAATGCCTTGTATGTAATTAATTTACACTGAAGGGCAGAGTGTGGACCAGATACTGTCACCAGATGAATGCAGATCCTAAAATGAACCCTCTGGTTTGGTGAGGACTTTGGTCAGGGATTCACAATCTCCTTCATGTCATGTATGACAATGTCTTTATCTCTTCTTTGCTGTTATCTTATGGACTGCAAAGGCCAGAACTGTCTGGATATTTGAAATCCAGCAATATATTTCCATGCTAAGAATTACACAGTCAGGAGCCGCTTTAAAATACACATTCAAGTACAAAACATAATTTTGCATATAATTACATATGCACTTAGTAATATATAAATGTAAATTCAGTAATTGCATATGCAAATACACAGAGCTGTGATCAGGACCGAGAGATGTCTGGAATGTGTCTGACACTAAATTGCTGGGCCAGGGAATTTTGAATTGGACTGATGTTATTATTCTTCCAATTATGTGTATAATCATTACCTGACAAATCTCATGTACAGGGTGTGTTTAATTATGATCTCCAGCTCTTATTCACTTCCTGCTGGAGGGTTATAGCTCTCTGAAGCATTAGAAATGCATTTATTTCTAATTCATCAATCTTTTTTGTCCTCACTTCTTTTCTTCTGCTAGATTTTTTGAGTAAACCTTTTTTTGCACGTTTCTGTTTTATTTTTATAAAGCAGTTCTTTAGAAGAAAACAAAGTCCAGAGTTTCTGGACCTGAAGACCTATATTTAGACTTCTGTAATCAGATTTATAAACAAATACCTCATCATCAAAGTTGTAGAGAACCCATAATTATCATCAACTTCACCATGTATCTTGTTTCCACAAATCAAGAGCTACACAAGCTGGTTTTGAAAATATGCAGACCAGTGATGGTTTGTTTTTAAAATATGATCTTTTGTGGCTTGTCAGTGAAATTGGTGGCAAGTTTAGAATAGAGGAATTACTCACTTCTAGGCCTATTGCTGATCCTTTCACTGCTATAGATGGTTACAAAAGCACAGGTAATTCTTTCATTGAAATTCAGTCTTGTTTTAACAGGAAATTCATTAGACTCCTAGGGCTTAAGGTAGCTGTACGCCTAGCCCGTGCATCAAACTTTTTTATAATAGAACAAGAATCTACAAACCCACATCAGTCTGAGATTAATTCCTTCCTACATGACTCTGCAAATTCATAAATATGTAATTTATCATCACTGAATTGTTCTAACATTCTGCACCATTGGCTAGTTTTCAGAAAAGACTCTTTGTATGTCAGTACTAAACAAAAGTGGAGAAAGAAAATTACTGATGAGGACTGTTACAAAGCATTGACTAACCATGTAAACCTGCAAGGCAACACAACTTTTCAAAAATATTTTCTCACAATTATTAAAATGTTTTTGGCTGTGAAAAGAGACACTGGATGATCACAGTAGATCACCCTAGAGGCACTATCTTCAGGTATGTATGCAGCTCATTATTGAGTTTTCTGTGATCATTGTGCTACCCTGTTCCACTACATCCTCTCCAGAACTATCTGCATGCTGCTGTTCATTAAAGCTGTGGTCAATCAATTCTCTGTAAGGAGAGGATTCAAGCTTTCTTTTATCCAAAGCTTTGCAGAAGGCAGCATGAGAGCAGAGTCAGAAAAGCTAAGACTTTCTAGCTTCCATAGCTGCTAGACATGGCAGGATGAAAGCCCACAGAAAATACTGCCTGAGACAATTATGTAAAGCTTGAGAAAGAAAAAGTATTAATTTGACACCAGGAAGTCCTTTAAAAAGAGTCTTTTCCTATGGTGTAAATTGAGGGGATAGAATCCATTAATAGATCTCTTGCTAATGAAAAAGACTTTGTATCTAGATTCCAAGCTTTATTTTCTCACTGCTTTGACAGTCTGTGATGTCTGTAAGTGCTTTTCTGATATTCTCATGTACTGAATGAAGCTGACGTTCATTAACTAGCTTTTGGCTTTTGAGTTTGCTTCCAGCTTAATTAATGTATTTAGGCAGTTAGGAGCTACATTTACATGAAAATGAGAGCATACGCAGCAGAACATCTACTGCTCTTTTCTTATGTATATAGAGAGATATACTTGGGAATGAATATGGTCAGTGAAAGAATCCAAGCAAAAGTTTCTATATTTCAGGTAAAATAAACATAACAAATACATATAAAATACAATAATTGAACAAGTCACTTGAAGAAATATGGCAATAATAGATTTTATGAGAAAGAGTATTGTTTTGTTTTGATTTTATGTCATTTGGATTAGACATTTCTATAGTGTAAAGCTTTTCCAGCTTGTAGTTAATTAGTTATGGTTGGTCAGAAGATACCAGGAAAACACTTTGTACAGTGTCACCATGTCTTTAGAGGTAGCATAGGGCCAAACCTTGCCAAAAGACCTGGAATCAGCCTGCAAAGGCTGATAAACTTTCTTAGAAAGGGATTATTTGTCAGATACAACACAGAATTACAAAATGAAATTGCCATGCAGGGTGCACAGTGCAGCAATATGGGAAAGGACTTGGAGCCTATGCATGATGGTGACACACTGGCTTTATGCTGGTGTTTATCACTAAAAGGGTTGTCAGAGCCTCTCACCAACAGGAGGAAAGAAATAGATCAGAGAGACCACACAGAGACCAAGCTGGCATGAGGAATAGGGTCATTTATCAAGCCTTTCTCCACATCTACTTTAGATTATTCATACATCTATTTAATCTGGTTTTTTGCTGCTTTATATTGGTGAATAATTTGCTTTGATGAAGAGCTATTTAATGCTTAAAAATAAGCCAAGCTTGACTACCATAAACTAAGGGACAATACTAAAGAAATTTCTTTCAGAAAATGGGGTGTTGTGTAAAATAAGGGATTTCTAATGAATTAATCTTAACACTTGGATCTGCAGACTCAAGCAATTTCACATCACAGGCTTAACCTGCTATGTAAACAAGGTTTATATCAAAATACATACCTCAAAAGGTATAACACATTTCTGGTTGTGTACTGACGAAATGCATCTTTTGATATAAATAATTTGGAGACGACATTCTATAAATAAAAATGAGAAAGGAAATATTTTTTTGCTGAGATGCAATAAAATGATCATGAAAAATTTATTCTGATTCATAAAAAAGATTTGGCCCAACCCAATCCTGTTAAAGTCAGGTGAAGGGGAAAGGCTTTATTGTCCTCAGAATAGAAGGGATTATTCACTTGCTGATTTATTTCATTCCTCACTGTCTCTCCCCTTTACCTGTATATTCAGAGGCTGAAAGACATCATGCTGACTTGTAAAAGCATGAGGTTTGGCTGTGATGGTTCTGCTGCCTTGGCTGACTCCATGAACCTTTGCAGCACTGCACAGGTGGCCAGGAGGTGTTCCCTGCAGCCACCCAGCCCTCAAGGCACTTGATGCATTAGAGGCAGCATGAAGATGAAGCGTCCTGGATGCTTCTGCTCTCAAAGTCGGCTGCTTTGTGAGGACTGCCACATCCTCACCTACTGAGGCAGCTGTAGAAGTTCAGAAGGGACTGAACAGTCCAAGGGCAGCAGGGATTTTGGTGACCATCTCTCCTAACTGCAGCATAATACTTCTATTGCAAAGAGGTCTCATTTCCATGGTATGTCTCAAAATATCCAAGATTTTGGGGTCCTTCTCTTCTCCAACAAGAGTAATCACTCATGATACCAAATTCATATCCCAAGTTTTATGACCCCTCTCAGTCAGGTAACTTCAGCTGTGGTGTAAAGCTGTGAAAGCCATTTGTACAAATTGAGTTAGGAACCACTCAGGGAGACTTTCATAATCTTCTGCTAACATGACTCATGTCTGTGCTGGGAGGGGGCCCTCAGTGAAAGACAAAACTGCTTCATATTTTAGCTTCTGTGTTGAGACTCTTGGGTGTTAAAAATGCAACCCTTTTGCATCATAAATCAATGGTTCCTCTGCTCTACCTTCACATGACCAGAAGGTTTCAGTAAAAGCTGTAAAAGAAAAGATGTAGAAACATGTAAAAAGTGCTTGACTAAAGACATGAGACTGGAGAAAATGTTTCAGGTTTTTTAATAGAGGGCCACAGAAGATAAGATTGGGTTCATATCTCCAACCTATCTTCCAATAGCATTTGACACTTAAATATAGATGTTGATCAGAGTTTCCATAACTGATGTTAACAGGCAAGGTTGTTTAATAATTCTAGGTGAGGAGAAAGTGCTACAGCATAATGAGGATTTTTTAATATGTAAATAACTGTCAGATTTATTTTCCTGCCATTCATTAAGCATTTTGCTAAAATCAGTAAAATATTTTGATAACCATTAAAAAATAATTATATTAAACTACTGAGTACTCCTGTTCCTACGTAAAATCTTCTAAAACTCAGACTAAACAAGCACAATTTCATGATCACACACATATAGATGTGACTGATGAGGCATGATGGTAGGTCACAGGAAGTGCAGTTCTGTCATTCCTGTTCTTCATTTGGCAAGGCTAACACCCTGTTCTAAAATACAGAGAAGTTTAATGCCAGCTTTGCTCCCTAGGAAGAGGCCACAAGATCCAGTACTGGGACAACGTTTCAGTTTGGATAGTGATCTAGAACAGCTTTTAAATAGGGTATGAAATTGCATGTGGGTGCACAGAAAACACAGATAGATACACATTTTCTGGGTTCAGTGAAAATAATTACAGCAAAAACCCTGTGTACTAACTGGACAATAAAATTTAGATTTCTTGCTTTCCCCTGAGTTAGAAAGCAATGCAATTTTTCTAACAACTGTTTCATTAAAATCTAATGGTTTTACAGTTGAGAAAACAGAAAAAGGGTTACCATTTCCTTAAGTCTTCAGTGGTTAACCTCTCCTTTGGGCCTCTGAAAATACCCTACCCCCTAAATTCCTGATGAGCTCATGACATCTTTATCCTGTTAGTAAAGTTTAGACCATCACATTAGAGAACACAGCACAAACTTACTTAGGTCCTGAAATGCCATGAACTTCCCAAAGGTACAATGAGCAGAGTCTACTGTTAGGACTACTGTCCTTAGGATATTGCATGCAAGTCTGCCAGCCACATTTTCGTAAAGGTTAGGAAACAGCACTACTTGGTTGCTATTGACTGTGCTGATACTACCCTGTGGGCTCTCCTGGCAGCCACGGTGCTCCTGCCCATCTGTTCCCCTTCCCAGCCAGGTCTCCCCACCTGCCATGGATAGGCAGGAGGCCGGGGGAAATGCCAGCCCTGGCTGGTGTGTAAAAATACAGAGAGCTACTTTAATCACCGGGCAGCAACTTGCATCGTGAGTTGCAGCACAGATAGAAGGAGTGTAATCTCTGGCCTTTTATTCTTGCAGTGGATGGCAAGAACTGCTAGCCCATTCATGCTCAGTAACATATGCCCATAACTTGTCTTTACTGACTATATTCCTGTTAGCTGTCTCTAACTTTGTAGAAATATTCAGCAGAAAGTATAGGCGTGGTAAGATAGGTGAAGGTGAGGTTGTACTTGCACAGCGGCTGTGCAGCATGGCCTGTGCTGTTTCCTGCTCTTTGAGACCAAGGGAAAGGCAGGGAGAAGAGGGTGACCAGCAGGACTGAATTGTTTTGGGCATACTTGGAAGGAATTACAAAGCGCCCAGCCAGGTCACAGATGCAGTCATAGGTGCGGATTTTACTGAACCATCTCTAGCAGATTACACCATTTTCAGAAGAACTTAGGAGCCATCATCTGTGATTTGCATCCCTAGTGGGCAAAAGGCACTAACCACACGAGAAAGATAACTTCAGTGTAAAACATGAGCTCTACAGAACTCTACAGCTTCATCTCTGTTCCTTGGGTTTAGGAACACTTCTGAGTTAATTTGAATTTTTAGTTCACCTGACTAGCTTGAACAGTTTTTATTGATGATGAGGAGGAGGAGGACAATGATTGTTTTCCAAAACCAAACAGAGCCCCAGCTTTTTATTCCTTATTTCTTCCTCATTATATTGGGCCCACTAAAAACACCATTGCAGTAATTAATGTCAGTACAAGACATAAGATTTAGACACCTGAGCACCCTATCAGCAAATAACATCGAGCATGTTCTTAGTGGCCCACCCACTGCCAGTTTACCTAGGAGCAGTTCGGTCACTGTATGATTACAACACTCTCTTGTGGGGAAAAAAAGAAAAAAAAAGGAAAAAAAAAAAAAAAGAAGAAAAGAGAGCATTTTCTGAAAATTTTTTGCAGTTTCACCCTTCGAATAAAGACAAGCAGAAGGCTGGATCTCCTATCCCATCGATGAGCTGACCTTGTTTTCACCTCTCCTCTGTAGTCTAGCAGCATCAATTCATCATTATTAGCATGTAGGAGTTCAGTGTTTCTAGCAGACAAGCAACAAGAGAGCTGTCTCTACTTCATTCCAGGATTTTTGCTTTCCAATTTAATGTTGTTAGTTCAGTCACTTCTTGAGCTCAAAGAACTCCTATCACTGATTCCTAAAAATCACTTGATGGTAATGGGACAACATTTTTTGCTGCTTTTTGCTAAGTCTCCAGCTTCAAAAATTAGCCTTTTTTTTTTTTTTTTTTTTTTTTTCTGAAGAAGAGAAAAAATAAAGGTTGCCAGAACAATTACAGCAGAAAATAATCCTCTATCAACAGCTATGGAACCTTCTGATTTTATTTTGCAACTTTGGCTCCATTAGATGGAGCTATGAATTAACCCCTATGTTACTTGAGTGCTGTTATTATTATTCATTTATTATTCATGTTGCTATTCTGCCTGGAGGCCCCAGTCAGTGACTAAAGTTCTTTTGCTAAACCCTGCATAAGTCTGAAGTATAAAGACAGCCCCTAATCTTACCTCAAAAGCTAACAATTCAGGGTTTGTTAAAGTACACCTTTTCCCCCTTCTCTTGAGATTTTCTCCTTATGTTGTGTTGTCACATCTGTGCTCCATCTAATAACTAAATAGTAACTAATAATTAAATAAAGGGAAACTAAAGAAGCTCTGGTTTGTCTGTGTTAACTCTGCATCAACCCAGTTAATTCATAGTTAAATCTCATCTGCACTCACAGAACTGCAGCCATGGTACCCTGTCACCTGCATTTTCATACAAGCCTGCAAGAAGACAAGGTATCATGGGCCCCCATACTACCTCTGTATGATGAACAAGAAAAGAACACAAACATTGCATTTGAAGGCCTTTGGGTTCTCTTATATTTCTGGGTTTGTTTCTGTGTTGACTTCAAATTCTGCTCTGTGTGCTGAAAAGCAGGATCTCCTCAGATATGTACATTTTAAAAGCAGTGAAGTCTGGTCTCTATTTTTATTTTATTTGCAGGAAGAGTAAAGGTTTGGAAAAAAAAATCTTTGAAATTCTGTATGACAGCTTATCATGAACACCACTGTTATCCTGTCAGAGAAAATAGAGTAACTTAAAGTCCAACAGAAGAGTATAAGAACTGGACAGATTCTCATCTAAATTATATGGCATAGATACTGAGCAGTTCTTTGGTCTACCTGATTTATTGTAGCACAACTGATCTCAAAGTAGGTCTTAGTATTTAATCTGAAGATTAATATTTTATTCATATTTAGAAATATTGCCAAAATTATCCAAGATATTAATAGAAAGAGACCAACGCAATACAGAAGCAAGTTGTTTTCCAAATCTCCCTCACAGAAATCTACTACAGACTGACTGCAGATTACTGCAACATATGAAATGGTAATAGCTCCAGATGCCTTAGATGAAATCCACAGAACAAATCTATATTAAAAGATTTGGGTCAGAAATGTAACGAGTCCATACGGAGGTTTCTGAAGAAAAATGGCAGTGCCTGTGTGAATTCGTGTGACACTTTTATATTTGTAGTTATCCCAAAGAGAGAATCAGAGGAACTGTTCTTGCAGTGATATTGCTTGGATGAATGGTGTCCTAGGATGGCCAAGAGAAGCACATGAAGAATGTTGTACACTGAAACCTGGTTTTCTCTGTTTCTCTAAATGCCACTTTCTCCCATCCCAAAGGCAGAGGGGTGGTCATACATGCAACTGCTGCATATACAATATCACACCAAGACTAGCTTGAAGGCGAACTCTGTGTCGGATAGCCAAGGACACAAAATTCACAAGTACCAGTCTATGACCTGTGTCATCACTATAATAGATCTGTATATTCTCTTACAGTACTTTCCATTTGGTCCCTGCATTTCTTGTGGATAGACTAGTACTCAGCCGTACCAGCTTTTCTACATTGTCTTCCTTTTACTGCACGGCTTGCCCCAGGCCCTATTTGGTACTTTTAGTGTAAAAGCCTTCCTCTGTTCACAGGGTTGTTTACTTCTTCCTGGGCTTTTCTGAGGCACAAATCAAAATTTCATGCCAGAACTGAAGAAAAACGGATTTTGTGTTTTGACCTCAAACAATTGTGTGCCTGCCCTGCCAGGTGCTGAGCAAGTTGGCCAGGTCCTCTGAATAACATGTGTTGAGGTAAGCATTGCAAGAGGCAATCCACAAGGTCAGGCACAGAAAGATGCAGAATCCACCCCATGAACAAGAAGTATCTAAGCTGAACCAATGGTGGAAAAAGAAAGTCCTGCTTCTCTGTGAGGCATAAAATGCCCTACTGAGTAGGAGGATGTGATATTTCCCTACAGACAGACTCCACGCCTTCCAGGGCTTGTGGTCCATTATTCTTGCTTTGGGTAAAGGAGCAGGATTCATTCCTTCCTTTCAGAATGTAATCATTAATAGAAGAGAAGGAGGTGATACTCCTAACTTTTTATTGGAAGAATTAGGACTAAAAGGGGAACATGCACAGACATTTCTTCTCCACCTAGAAAAGGTATTGTCCCAGAAGGTTTACTAGTTTTCTCTGACTTGGGAGAGATATTCTCTTCCCAGGTCATGGAAAATTAATTAAAAATATGTGATACAATTGGTCTGAAGACAAATGTTTGTAATGGGAGAAATTGAAAATATCATAAATAAACCTTGGCTGCTCTTCTACTGATACCTTTTACAACTTTTTTCCCCTCCCAGTCCTTCTACTTCCAGCAGCTTCATTTTTCTAGTCTTGGTGAAAAGGAAGTACTTTAGTTCCTCATGTATTCATAGAGATGTGGTGCAGTGCTTCCTGTGCCTGGAGTGTTGGTATGGAAAGATACAGACTCTCTGGGAAGAACAAGCAGAGGAGATGAGAAGGGGATGTCAACCTCCATGTCAGTGACTGGCTTGAGTGCATGGAGTTCTGCCTGGGGATGGATGATGGGCCAGGATTAAAGGAATGGCAGGGAAGACATGAGTCATCCATATGCATACCTCATGTTCACAAGCCCTGGTCCTCATGGGGGACTTCAGCCACCCTATTATCAGCTGGAAGGACAATACAGCAGAGCATTAAACAACTCCTGGAATGCCTCGATGGTAACTTCCTTCTCCAAGTGATAGAGAAGCCAACAAGGAGAGGTGCTGTGCTGGACCTTGTTCTCACCAGAGAGGAGGGGCTGGTGTGGGATTTGAAGCTCAAGGACAGCCTGGGCTGCAGTGACCATGAAACGGTGGCATTTGAGATCCTTGAGGCAGTGAGGAGGGGCAAAGCAAGCCCTGGACTTCAGAGGAGCTGTCTTGGCCTAGAGAGATCTGCTTGGTAGAGTGCCATGGGGGAAAGCCCTGGAGGGAGGAGGACCCCAGGAAAGCTGGGAGCCTCCCAATGAACAGGAAGCCAGGTGATAATCTTAGGAGATGTGCACAGATGAACATGGAGCTGCTGGACAGATTCAAATACAAAAAGGAAGCCTACAGAGACTTGGAGCAAGGACAATTAGCCTGGAAGGAATATGGAGAGGTCGAATATCCAGGGATTACATTAAGAAGGCTAAATCACTGACAGAATTTAATCTGATCAGGGACATCAAGGGCAGCAAGAAAATCTTCTGTATGTGTACTGGTAATAAAGGAAGACTAGGAAAAATGTGGGCCTTCTCCAAATGGAAAAAGGAGACCTGGTTAGCCAGAACATGGTTGAGTAACTCAGTGACTTTTTTGCCTCATGGTTTACCAGCAAGTTCTGCAGTCACACCACCCAATTTGCAGAAGGTAAAGGCAGGGATTGGAAGAATGAAGACCCTGAACCCACTGTAGGAGGAGATCAGATACAAGAACATCTAAGGAACCTGAAGGTATACAAGTCCATGACATCTGATGAGACAGCCTCAGGTTAAGCCACTATCAATTACATCTGAGGTGGTTTGGCAGTCCTGGGACTAGAAAAGGGGAAATATAACCCTGAGTTTTAAGAAGATATGGGAAACTACAGGCCAGTCAGTCTGACCTCAGCACCTCACAAGATAATGGAGCAGAAATTAGCTAAAGCAGATGAAAGGATAAGCAGATTATTGGTAACATGGCTTCACTAATGGCAAACCATGCCTGACAAATTTGGTGGCCTTTTACTACAGAGCTACAGCACTGATAGATAAGGGAAGAGCAACCTGCTTCGTTTACCCAGACTTGTGCAAAGCATTTCACACTGTCCTGCATGACAGCCTGGGAGATGAGAAGCTTAACATGTCTTGGCAGGTGTGGACTCGCAGTACACAAAGCCGGCTGCATCCTGGGCTGCATAAAAACAGTGACCAGCCAGGCAAGGAAGGTGATTCTTCCCCTCTATTCCTTTCTTTTGAGATCCCATCTGGAATGCTGTATCCAGGTCTGGGACACAGAGCATAAGAAGGACATGGACGTGTTGGAGGAAGTCCACTGGACTTACGGAACACTTCTGCTCTGAAGAGAGGCAAAGAGAGATGGCTGTTCAGCGTAGAGAAGAGAAGGCTCCATGGGAAATTTAGAGCAGCCTTCCAGCACCCAAAGAGGCTACAGAAAAGCTGGAGACTGCCATGTCCTGACAGAAAAAGCGGTAATGGCTTTAAACTGAAAGAGGATAGGTTTAGATAGATATAAACAAGAAATTCTTTACTGTGAGGGTGGTGAAGTACTGTAAAATATTTTCCTGATAAATTGTGGATGCCCCATCCTTGGAAGTGTTAAGGCCAGGTTGCATGGGGCTTTGAGTAATCTGGCCTTGCAGAAGACCTCCTTATCCAAGGCTGAGGGTTGAATTAGATGATCTCTGGAGTCCCTTCCAAAACAAACTATTCTATGATTCTATGCTTAATGGTGTCCAAATTGTGGCAGAAAAATTTACTGAAAACAACTGATTATTTTGGGGGAGTGAATTACTATTTTTACCAGAGTGAATTTTTTTTTTTTTACTATCTTGTCAATCTTTTGCCTTTAAAAGGCATTATGAGCATGAGGCCAAAGCACTGATGAGTCATTTTTGAACAAAGATCCTTTGCTCCAAATGTGCAATTATGTGCAAATATACATGCTCCCCCACAGACAATAAATCTGAGAATCAAGAGCTGTGATCACAAATTTCCTTCAAGGTTGCATCAACTTGTTTTAACTATGCTTTTCAGCACATAACTATATTGCATGTTACTAAGTCACAAAGTGCTACTAGCAGCAAGTCACACTGTGATTATATAAGAAAAGGCAAAGTTGCTCCTAGAGTCATTCGGAATCATTAAAGAGTCACACTGCCTTACATTTGTAAACCTTGAAAATGAGTTTATGAACCCTGGGAAAAAGATGAATGAAAAGACAAAGGCCATCAGTAGTAGTAGATGATGCTTTCCCAAGGCAGCAACTTCAAGAATGAATTCTCACTTTAGTCCCCACTGCTTTTCACCATTATTCTTGTCACTGATGGACTTGTTGCCATGCCATATTTCCAAGCAGGACACCATGAAGTGTCCACTCATCATAGAGCACATCATGAAAGGGAAAAATATTCTCTTAGATAAAAATCAAAAAGGAGTCACAACAAAAGATAAAAAGGTAAGACTTCGTACTACAACATTAAAAGTCCACTTAAAAATCTTATTATTAATTGTCCTTTTCTGTGCTGCTCCCCTTTATTGTGTGAGTTGTTTGCAGCATGGCAAGCTTCAAAGCTATTTTCCAGGAGCTTTGCACCAGATGTGATAATTAGAAGATGTGCCATCACAGGATTTTGACGTTTATCTTCTTCCCTTAATTTCATTTTTACTATCTTTCTGTTAAAGATAGAATGGATTGAGGCCATAAACTGCACAAACCCTGTATCTTATGTGGCACCCAATATTAGAAAAGGCAAAATTATTTAAATTTTCAGTCAAATAAAAAATTTACCACAACTTCAATAGAAACATTTAAAGGCTCCCTAATGGGATTTCTTTTCACTTCCTTCTAATCTGTAATTTTGATAGTAACACTAAATTAGACTTTGTAGGAAATTTTCATGTCCAAAATTAGATCAGGTTAATAATAGGATTCTAAAGCAATCCAAGGTTGTTTCTCTCCATCTTTTCCTTGGAGCTTTTAAGAACTTCCTTCCCCCAAAGAATCAGGCTCTGTGGCATGATTAATTCTTGCTGGCAAGAAACAAGAATGCTGTGACACTTGCTAATCAGGAGGGAAAAAGGTGGGAAATAGTCACTCATCTGTTCTGAAAGATGGATTTCTGTAGCTAAGGATGTGAATATTAATAAATCAAAACCGGAATTGACAATTAGAGTAGACAGTCTGAGAACAAAGCAGCAGATGTGGCAATTCTTCTTAGCTAAAAAAGAGGATCTTGAGCAAAGGCACTGTGCGTCTCCTCCACCCCACCCCCTTGGAATATGACATTGTGAACACACACACAAATACACACACACACTCATCACCAGGGAAGCAAATTTGTCGAGTGGCAGAGAAAGAGAATACAACCTGCAAAACACAGGGAGAAGTGGAGAGAAGGACATATGGTGATGTTTTGCTGTGCCTGATATTGTCTTGACATGAAAGACAACTCTGCAGGAGGATTTGCAATGCCCATCAACATGCAAAAGGCAGCTTTCAGCTAAGCAGTTCTGATAGCATTCAGTGGCTAACAGGCATGGAGAAGTGTAGGCCACCTGGGGTCATTGAATAATTAAATTCAATCCTGGTTTTCTCTCCTTCACTGTGGAAAAAAAGGAAAAAACAAAACAAAACAAAAGAAAAAAAAAAAAAACAAAACCCAACAGAAACAAAATAAAAACCATAAGCCCTGACCTCAGAAAAACCAAACAAATCTGCAGGTTTTTCTCATGTAGTTACCTAACTTCTGTTACTACTTCTAGTTAAGCTTTTGTGCTCAAACCTAGAAGCTTTTACATCAGTTTCATATCTCTCTGTGAAATGTCATAGGACAATAAAAGACCCAGTGACAAAACTTCAGGAGATGAGGCGCGGGGGAGGGGAAATTCTATTCCCACCTGAACTGTTGAAAGTGCTTGCTCCAGTTGGTCTTGTCGAATTATTTTGCATCAGAGCTCTTTCAGGGTTGCAAAACACTCAGCATACAGCAAACTGGGCTTCCCTACAAACAGAACTTTAAAGGCTTCTGGGCACCATAGGTTGCAGAGCTGGGTAAATTTTTTTTTTAATGAGCTGCACCTAAGTAAAAGCCAAAGTATGTTTTTTGTTTTAGGAGCAGTGTGGCTCAGGCGGGAGGCAGATTTCAACATACAAAGGCAAGAGCATTTGACTTTCCAGCCTCTCATAGTATGAGTATCTGAAGCCTTATTCAAGTGCAAAGGTCTAATTATGGAACCAGGGATTTTTATGAAGGTAGAATTTTGCATACCTAAATACTATGCATTCAAACCAATTCCATTAACTTTGCTTTTTTTTATTATTATTATTATATTAAAGATTTCAAACTTTTGAAAGTCACAGCTGGAAAGACTCCCTTTTTAATGTTTTTTATCTAGATTATAATGCCTTTTGAAACTACTGCTAGTAGCTTCTAGTTGTAGATAATCATCATCCTCACTCAGTACTAACATATTAACACTTTTTCATCTTGAAAATAACTTCCAAGCACTGCCCATGAGGTGGGAGCAAGTCCCATTATTTCCATTTTATAAACTAAGAAGTTGAGGCAAGAAACTAAGACTTTACTATTTTACATCTAGTATAAAACCTTAGTTGCTCAAAATATTTTACCTTGTTTTCCTCTACTGTTTCTAGTCATTCAGCTCCAAAATATCAGAATCTCTGCTAGTGACATTTTCAAGCTAGTTAGCCAGCATTGTTAATCCTACTCAAGTTTTTGATGCATCTTTCCTGATTTCAAATGTATTTATTATTGCCTTTTCCTTCCGTTAACCTATAATGTGTACAGCAGTCTCCAGCAGCAAAAGAGAAATTTCACTTCTGTGTCTCCCTGGGCCTAGAAAGAACTTCTGACTCTTATTGCTGTTGCCCTGCAAATTATTGAGCCTGAGGGCTCACTCATAAATTACATGCTCTCTTCTGCACAAATACTTACCAGAAAGACAGTTCTTGTTAGGAGGAACTGCACTGTACAATTTAGGTACAGCTTATGAGGAACACCTCTTTTACTAGCATTTAGAAGTAATTTAATATAGCTTGAGGTCCATGGTGTTTCTCACTGGAACCTGCAGCAAGCATGCAAGAGACAACATGCCCTTTACATGCTTGCATTCTTAGCAGGCCTAAATTCAAAACTTAGGTGAAAAAAAGTTTTCATCTTGCTCTGGTTTTACTTCTGCATTTCTCTCTTTGTTTAATATTTCATCCTAAAGTTGTAGTACTGGATTTTGAAAGTATTCTAAGGATCGTGTTAGCAAGACATCTGTTTGACAAAGGAAAAATATGTTTTGCCATAAGTTTTTGCCTTGAATCAAAGTCCACAGTACTTAGATGTCAGTGACTTTCTTCAGACATACCCTAGCAAACACCAGAGTATTTTGCTGTGGAGTGGGTTTACTGGCTTGATTGCTACCAGCTTGTTCTAGAGCTGGTAATTCTGTGTAATTTAAGTTATAGTTTATTTTATGGAATACCAGTATTAATGATACTTATTTCCATTTGAAAAAAAAAAAAAAAAACAACAAAACCAAATTAAAGACAGATTATGTACTAAGACATATAAAGTAATGGGGAAAAAAAGGAGGAGGGGGAGTTGTTTAAAGTATAAACAACACAGGCATTTCATCATTTCATGAGCTTAAAACATGTTTTTTTTCCTCCTGTTTGCCCTTCTGTAGCACTATAGCCCTGTACCTCATGAGATTACCAGTGTGAGCTAATACCCCATAGTTACTGGTATGCAAAGAGAATAAGACTGTGAAATGTTACAACGTATTCCAATATAGCAGATAATACATTTTATAGTCATTTGTTTATTTCATTGTTCAAGCGAATATTTGCCTCTGGCTCAGAGACAGTGACTCTTCAGCCAGTAGTATCCTTTGGCAGCCTCAGACAAAAACAGCCTTCTTGGCAAGGGAGGCATGTTCCACCGCTCATGAACTGTAAAGTGTTCTGCTCGTTGCACAGCCCAGCCCCAGGTCCTGCTGTGGCCAGAGCACAGGAGCTGCACACAGCTGCAGGGAGAGTCAAGCACAACATCTGGGGCCCAGCGAGCGTGGTGAAGATTGAGACATTGATTAGGCACCCTGGTTTCACATCTGTGAATTATTCACTTCTTGCTGTCTGAAGTGCCCCACAACTATTAACTCCCTGGGGCTGGAAAGAGTAGCACAAAATACATCCAGCAGCCATTATCTATTAAAGTCCTGATTAGATGTGACTTTTTGCACTCTGTCTAATCTCCTTTTGTAACCACATAAATTAGAAGTTTAATGTATTGGGAAATTATTTTTATTTCATTTTAAACTGGCTGAAAATTCAGATTAGTGTTTAGGTATGTGCATGGGAATCTCTCTCACCACTCCTGAGCCCTTCTTCTTCCCTCCCTCATGTGCTAGAAATACGGTGACTGTAAGAATTTACTGTAAAATTTTCTGAAAATATTCAAAAAGGAAAAGAGGACAATGTGGCAAACAAGTCCAACAGCATACCAATGAACTTGAATGTAACTGTGAGATGCAATATAGTGCCTTATGCAGTTGCCTTTACTCTTTAACCAAACAGGAGCTGTCATAAACGCAAGTACCATGAAATTAACAGTGAATTTTCTTGAGATTAGTTTAATTCTATATAAATTCCATGCAATGTGTAGTTTACAGAAGGTGAGGTTTATATCTGATACAGAGCACAATTAACAAGACAATCCCTATAGGTACAATTCTTCTTATGTCTTATGCTACAACAGCTGGGAGTAATTTACTGTGTGAGTCATCCTATTGAGATCCATGTAAAAATTACTGAGTAACTCCACCACAATAGGCCTTCAGATTAAACAGAAGATGCTCTTTGGTTCAATTACACTAATAGTTGAACAATAAGAAAGTGGTAAGACCAACATCCACCACTCTTAGACTAGCATAGCCACACGCATACAGTTCATTGTGTCATGAACATTATGACCTCATGATATTAGAAAGATTACATTTTTATTAGCCAAAAGGAAGATTGCCAATGTCTACCATTAATTTTAAGTCACAAGCCTTTTCATGATTAAATTTGCAGGAACTCAGTGAGGCAACGTTCTCAGAAAAGCCAGACATCAAAATGAAAGCTGAATTTTTTAAAAGTATTCTATGCTTAATAGAGCTCCTGCATGATATCTCTGTGTTTTCACAAAAGCTCAGTATTTAATGTAATGAGGAAATGATTTTGTGAATGTTGAGCTATTTTGAAAATCCTGGAGGTAACGTTTTCAGAAATGGTGAAGATATTGTTTCAGAAATTAAAATATGATTGCAAATACACAAACAGGTTCCCATGAATAAACAAGTCAAGATTTACCAGCAAAATAAAATGCCTGCAAAGCATTTGGGAGTACACAAGGGCCTCAGTAACCCATTCACAGACTGGCAAAAAGAGCATATAAAAATCACTCAGAAGCCTCCAACTTCTATAGAAAG
Organism: Sitta carolinensis; assembly: GCA_032173965.1. NCBI lineage: Eukaryota > Metazoa > Chordata > Aves > Passeriformes > Sittidae > Sitta > Sitta carolinensis. The sequence goes on from CM063313.1 coordinate 60,932,698, forward strand.
CAGGAAAGTAGATATTTTTGAAAACTTGAAGAAGCCTCTTATCTGCAGGTTCTTTAAAAGATTTTTAATTAAATTAAAATTATTTAATTTTAATAATAATTTAATAATAATTTTAATTAATTTTAATATTAATTTAAATTAATATTTTAAATTTAATTTAATTTTAATTTTAATAATAATTTAATTTAATTAATTTAATTAAAATCCACAATTTTAAAATGTGGATTTAAAGCACTTTTGACTATAGTGGGTATATTCTTTTAAGTCTTCTGCAAACATGTATTTGGCAGACAAGAAGAATGATTAAAAAACCTCTAGTCATTTTGATAATATTCCTTCTTTTCTGATCAGATGTTGTCTACCAGGAGCTATGTTCTCAAAAGCAGGCAAACATATTTTCTGATGTGTTCCTTTAATCATTTTTTAATCTACACATTCTGAAATGAAGATTTGTCATTTAGTTAGATAAATTACATGATACTGTTTATTTTTGCCTGAATGGGTGATTCAGATAAATAAACTGCAACAGGAAGATTCTCAAAATGCAGCCTGAGTGTAAAATCATACATTTGGAACAACAAATAAAATTAGAAACTTGCTGAGAGTTACATGTGCAGTAAGGGGCTTGTGTATTCACATGAGCATGTCTTTATGTTAAGCTTCTTGTTTGTTATAAATCAGAGAACCTCTGTGAGAGCTGAGATTCTGGCCCATATCTTTAACTTCACTTTTCAGAGCTATGTAAAACTAGTCAGTTTGTATTTGCATCTTCCTCAAAGCGCTTTAAGGAGTGTGTTGCATGTTTTTGTAGCTGGTGGGCTGCACAGAAAGCAGATCCACATGTATCATGTGATAGCCTTCCCACTAAAGTAATAAATTAATAATTGAAGCTACTCCCAGGTATCTTAGTTCTAGATTTCCAGCCTAGGTGTAGCCAGCTTGGAGGCCTATGAACAGCACTACTTCAGGGTAGACACAATTGATTTAAATTTTTAAGGCCACTTTGTGGGGCATCTACACCAGGATACACTTCACTGCCACTTGATCAACCTCCAAATTGCCTTAAAGTGATGGGTGCAGCTGCACTCTCCACACCTGATTCTGATTTTGCTTACTCTCAAGCAGGAACTACTAAGAATACCTCAGAATTTCAGAAGTCTAAACTGGGTGTAAATAAAGATCATAATCTTTTCTGTGAAAACTTAATAGAGATCCCGATTGGCCTGTGCTCTGCCAGGGCATTAGTCACTTTGAAAACGATGATAGTGCAGCTTTGGCGAGCTGCTCCTGCAGTCTGTTTTTCTTATCCTTAATGGAGTCAGCACACTAAGGCAGATCATACAAGATAGTGTAGACTGAGTCACTGGCTCTCTTACCGTATTTGTCCATCAACAGGTCTGCCATTTGAGGGATGACACTTCACCTTTTAGAGCTTATTACTACATTAAGGGTATGTATTAATATTTATCTCCCTTGGGAAGCCCTGCATCACTTACAACTCTCTGAGATGCATAAGAACCAACAAAGAAACCAGTGTCATCACTGCTGCTTCAGCATGTTAGATTACACAGTAAAATGTTGTCAGAGTGGCATGTTTGCTGATAAACATTGTGGCACAGAGTGGTTCGGTCAGGCTGCTTAAAATGTTGGCAAAACTATGCATCCTTATGCTACCTGCAAAACAATCCACAACATAAATTACAGTTCTGTATTTAGTATCTAGTAACATACATGTCTTAGAAAAAGAGACTTTGAAACAGTGATGAGTTGATGAATACTCAAAAAAAAAAGCTTGCATGCACTCTCACACTTAGATGGCTGCGTACACTATGTGTTTAGCTATATCTCTGGTAAATTTACTCAGTGGAAAAAAAACCAAAACAACACTTTCTCTCAACAAAAAATCAGGCACCACATCTTGTTAAATGAGTAAAATTTCTAAAGGAAGGAGCTTCTTACTTGTGAGAGTAATACAAGCATATGGGCAGATCTAATTTCATTTTCAAAATTCAGCCAAGGGAGGAATTTGCAACCACGATTAAAATACAAGAGTAAATCAGAAAAATTGCTCCTCTGTGTGTGTAATTGAAGGGACAATTAAAATAATTAGAGAAAGAGGTGTATAGAGAGCTGTTCATAACTCAATTTTTCATCCCTCAAAGCCCTTTGAAAAATGTAACCCTAGCAGGATTTTCTGAAAATGATGCCATATTGTTCTTTAAACTATACTAAGCCATACTGCCTAGCATTCTACACATAAGGTAAAGGCAGGTTTGAGTGTCAATATTCTAAGAGAGAAATATTGCACCTGTGAAATAAGTGATAATGTGTGTGACATGACAACAAGTATCTGAGTGCCTTGGAAAGTTCTCTCTGTCAAGAATCTACTTAGATGTAACCAGAGAAAGATGAACTCTGTGAGAGGGAGAGAAACAGATCAGTGATAGTCAAAACCTAGTTGATGGCAAAATTGTAATGAGCACCTCCAAGTCCTGAACAATTTTTTTCCAGCAGAATTTCATTTTAGAATTCTGAAGTTAGTTACAAGATTACATATCTCCTATAGAAGATGCAAAAATTAAGCGTGCAAGCCTTGATGTGGATGCCTGATTGGCTGCCTCAAGGGACAATAGATTCCAACAACACAGAGGATAAAATCCTTTCTGGAGGTCTCTTTCCAGGCTCATTCATTCTGTTTGCTTTATTTAAAAATATATATATATATATATAAAACTGTACATAAACTAGAGCTTTCTGTTGCTCTAGTTTATGCTTCACTGAAGTTATTCCAACATAAAACTTGAGTAAGATGTGAATCAGCTCTAAAGATTCTGCAAGGTTTTCAACTCAGTTGTGGCTGCTAAATCTTTCTGTGGCTGACACAATATTGATTTTGCCCAAATATTTCTTTTTAATTGATTTGAACTATATATGTGCTTTACAGCATTTCAGGAAATAAGAATTGAGTATCTAGCAGAACAATATAGTCTGTAGACCTCTGGAAATCGGGGTAAAAGTTTATGTGGTACATTTCTTTCTCTGTTTTTACCAGTGTATGTAAATTAATACTCTCTATGGATTTGCTTTTATTGTGATGGATATAAGAAGGTGTAATGATGTAATAATTCTCATTCTGCAAGGCTGCTAGGTATAACTATTGCAAATTTAACTAAAATTATAAGGACAGCACCTGAGAGTTATTGGTGTTGAGCACCCACAATTCCCTCTGAAATCCATGCAAGGTAGGGGTGCTCATCATTTCTGAAAGTAGGCTAGTAATGTATTCATGACAGACTTTGTGTATACAAGCCATCCTGAGAGCTGCAGCACTAATTAGGCCTGATTTCAGGAAGACTTGTGTTTACACTTGCCTGCCCTGCAATAACTCCCAGTCCTTCCATCATGGCCTTCTCTCACCTCTGTAACCTCAGTTCGCCCCACTCTGTTCCTAGAGCTGCCTCAGCCCACGCTTCTACCTCTTCCTCCAGGTATCCCCTGCCCTATTCCCTCCTTAATAGTTCTTTCTTCTTTATTTTGTACCTCCCCTCAGGCACCACACACTTACCTCTTACCTCCTTTCCAGTTTTCTACACAAACTGAAAAAAGGCCTGATTCACTGATTTGCTGATGGGCTTGAAGTTATTTGACCATGTTGGTTGGCCAGCTGGCAGACAAAACACAGCGGGTAATTATTTAATTCATGCCGAAACCCTCCCCTCGTTTGGAGTACTTATTTAGCTCTTTTCCCTGTCAAGATGCCAGTTTTCATGAGACCTGGAGGAACAGAATATATCTAAGGCTGATACCTCTCTGATAAATTGAGTTGAAATAAGCCAACAGAATCAGAAGTTATTTGAGGGCACGACAGAAAAAACAAACGGGCAAGTAATACTGTTATGCTAGTCCTATTTCCTTAGGAAGTCAGGCTAATGAAACACGCAGGCAGATGTTAATTTTATTTTTCTTCTCATGACATTTTCTGCCTACTTGGATCCCAGTTCCACAACTTCACCCGTGTTAGAAGACCTGTTTGTCCATTCAGTATCTCAGTTACACCTCATTGCAGCTACATGCAGACATCACCCATGGGCTCACAGTCTGCATGGTCTATACCCACGTAGAGATCACACAAGCCTCCATTTCCTTTGGACAAGCACTTTTTTGTTAGTGACTGTGCATGGTCCTCCTTAATACTGTTAACATCCTAGAGAACAGGTAGTTCATGCAGTAAAAGCTTCCATCATCTTCTTCCTTGATATTGCACAAATTCCTGTGAATCTAATTCATTAACAATAACCTTGCAGTCTTATCAGTCTCTGTGTTTATTTTATGGTGTGCTAAGAATTGCAGGAGATGAGTGGGGTTTTTTTTGTTTACTTCCTAGATAGCAAACTAAGTATTTTTGTTGCTTTCCTCTATTATAAACACTTGATCTATTTTTTTTTTCACGTCCCAGCAGCTTTTGGAGGTATCCATAGAGACGTAGCATACAGACGTAAACTGAACAGTGACTTTTCCTCCTTGTATGGGAGCTGTGGATGTGAGATAGATATTGATTTTCAGAATTGCCAGAGCAGTTTAAAAGCCCTTGGGAGAAGGTTGTCCAGTTGTGAACGTGGATGTGCCTAGGGCATCTGTAGTACTATGGCTGGCACAGCAGTGCTAAATTTTTTCATGAGGAGTAAAATAGAGTTTATTGGTGGTCCTGCAGCTTTTTCCACAAATGGAAGGACTTTTGTCCTACTGTAGACAGATTCCATATTGAGTAATTTGTGTAAAATTAATGCAATATGGTTTTCTTCTCTTCTTGTCTGCAGAGGTTGAAAATTTCTTTTAGCCTCATCTAAAACCACTGAAGGGAACTGGGTTTAAAACAGACCGTCCATGGACTAGTGCATGCTGCCCATGGGACCAGTCCTAGCTGAATAAAAAACTCACAACGATTCCATAAGCATATCCTAAATACAGCACACATGTATTGCAAGAGGATTTTAGTTACCACAAGTGGTTCTGATTACAGCTCCCCATCACGCTTGAAGTGATCTCAGTACTTCCACTTCTGAGGAAACATTGTTCTGTATAGACTTGCTGACCCACCAGCCCTTTCCCCATACCTAAAGGCACTGGGATGTCACACGAGCAGCCACCACAGTCAGATACCTCATAATAAACCACAGTGAAGCAAAGTCCATGGTACAGAAGAGGTGTTGGGGTGTGGCTTCCCAGCAATGCCTACCTGACTTTCCAGTTTTGAGTCAGTTGTCCTGGAGGCACATAAGGGAAGAAGCAATTCCACCTGCAAGTTCAAGGAGGTGTCACCTGTGGTGCTTCATCTCTCCAGATGGGTACAGAACTCAACAGGAATGGCTGGGGCCTTGGCCCACAGCCTAAATTTTTCCCAGCCCACCACTGAGGCATGGAATTGTTAGTCTGTCAAGTCTCCTTAGCAGTATGGGCTGAGAAAGTTTTGCTGAAATGAAGTTGGAAAGCAAATAACTTTCTTGGACAGATCCTCTATTTGTTCAGATTTAATGGAGCCCTTATTCCTCTGAGGGAAATGAGAGAAGTCCTCTACCAGACTGGATCAATTTTACCAACTGACCAACTTTACTGAGCTGTGAACCTGAGAAGGATTCAGCAGGGATGGCAGATGGAAAAGTCATTGCTACCTCTTTCCTCCTCCATGGGCCCTGTTTTTGAACACTTGGCAGCCAGGTGCTTGGCTCCCTCCAGTCCTGCCACGGCTAAATGCTCCCCTAAAAGGGGAAAAGAATGGTTGGTGGAGAGGGGAGCATGTTCAGCTATAGGGAGCATGCCTTGGGCCAAGGCCATTGCCTCTGCTCAGTGTGGCAGCCTCATTCTCCAGGGTTGTCTCCCAGGGGATGTCACATCTGCACTATGTGCACAGTCTGCCCGTGGCCAGCACTAGGCTGAGGATCAGACTGTTTTACTGGGGCCAGGATCAGTTGCTGTTCACCAGAGAGCTGGGCCAGCAATTAAAAGAAGCTAATGCGGAATGATATCTCCTTCTGATGCAGATATGCATTTCCCTAATTGCTGAGGTAATAAAACAGCTTCCAGCTTGGCCCAGCACACACCCATACTGTTTCTGACCATCCTGTTCAGCCACATTCCTCTCAGAAGCATACCAAAACTTTTGGCAGGTGAGAACGGTTGTCTGCTGAGTGTGGCAGAGGACCTGAGGTACTCTGCTCCTTGCAATTTCACTTAGCTGATTCTTCATGTCTACGTATTTGTCAGCTCTGAAGGTCAAAATCAGTACATGATTTTACACATTCAGAGAAGTCTTTGGCTTGTCTGCAATAAGACAGCTCTTCAGAAGGGCAATTCAGAGCACTGTTAGACCATTCCTTGCAAAGATCTGCCTCTTAGTCAAGAGAAGACAAGCCTGGGTCTAAATGTGAGTGCCAGTAGGACTTAAAAACTGCAAAATCCATAATACTATCTCAAGTATATGTTGTCTCCAACCCCAGAACTTCCTGCCATACTCCTACAGGAAAGGAACCTAGTTCTAAAGCTCTGATGGGAGTCACAAAAAGCTCAATCAATCAATCAAGTCAAAGATGAGATGTACCTCACAGCCACATTAAAAATTTGGTTTAAAAAACAAGGAGATCATCTTCCCTGGACTGCCTAAACTAATGATGATTCCACAATTTGAGACAGATGCTGCAAAAGATTTATTACATGATTGATAAAGGCTTGAATCTGTGTGGTGTATTTTTTTGATGCTTTATTTCCATGTAATCAGAATGAAGAGGGTCTTCTTACATGGTGCAGTTACCATTTCTGTGGAAAATCTGACTGGAAAAAGCAGGTTTGCACAACCATCACAAGAAATAGGATGGCAGAGAGAACTATACAGGGATACTTCTCTGTACTTGAGTATCACGTCTCATGAACAGTAGTGGGTACTACAGACACCAGTTAAAGGAACCATGAAAAGTCCTGATGATGATTTCAGTTATTAACCATAAATTGATTCTGCTTCATCCCAACTATTACTTGAGACATTTTACACATTAAAATAAAATAACATTATTTGACTTACATGTTTGCACAATGCATTATAATGGAATAATAGAGCAGTTTTTTGACATAATCTGAATGATGCTGGAGCTCTCTTCCTTTCTCAGAGGTGAGTACAATAATGGGAAAGGAAGGTGCAGGGATTTATTTCCCAGAACTTCTTTTCTTGACCAGCATCAGTTCAAGATGTGACTGCACAAGGAGAAATTTTCAAGAAGGATGTTGACTTCTCAGCTGTGACAGTCCTGCAACCTAGAGGGACTCTAGGGGTCCTTGAATACAATAGTCTAACAGTTGTGTCCTCAGAATATTTATAAAATACTTCCATGAATGACAATGCAGCTGCTGCTTTACCATATTTTTGCCTTCACCCACTTACTCCCCAGGTGTCTCTGCAATGAGGGCCCTGCAGTGAGGGAATACTTATAGGGACCCTTAGACTTCGAGGCATGGTCTCCCTCTCCTCCAGCCATGAGAGTGAAGGTCCAATGTTGCTTTTTGTGTGTCCAGATGGAGGCCCTCTGTACATGGGGGTTCTCTAAAGTGTGCTGGACCACAATCCAACCTCTTTATTTTCCTGGCTTTCCCCCATTGCAGTTCCTTCTGACACAGATGATTGTCTGCAGAGTTTGCTCCCATAATAGCTGTATCTTGACTAAAATAATTCACCAACTAATTCCCCATACTAGTGATCCTATACCTGTTCTTTAAAGTGCACAATAATAATACAAAAGCAACCCTCCTATTTAGCCTAGCAACAGCCAAATTATACAAAAGATATAAAGAAACATGGCTTAGACTTCTAGGCTTTGCAAAAACAAATCCTTAGGGGAGATTTAATCGCTAAATGCTCTGAAGCTGCAGCTGAACAAAAATAACAATTCAGTGGATACGGACCAGCAGAAGAAAAAAATAGAAGTCCATTTAGCCAGTAGTAACACAAACAATAAATACTCTTTGGGACTGAAGAGCTTTCATTGTGTGATGTGAAAATACATCTTATTCTTTCTGCTTATACTCAGTTCTTTGTCTATCTCTTCCCCTCTCCTTCTAAGATTTCCACAAAATGGACTGTTTTTACCTCACATTTACTAATTCATTTCTGCTCTGGAAGAAAAGACAGTTCTGTCAGTTGTAATACCTCTTCAACACTCAACAACAAGCAGAGGGCCTGGAAAATATATGTTATGCAACAAGTCAACCATTTATAATATTTCAAAAGTTACTTCACTTCTGAGTTCTCTAAACAAATATGAAAGGCTGCTAAACCAGAAAGAAATCACATTCTAGCACTGAAAACAGCAATGAGAAAATGCCAGTAGTAAACTTTAATTTTAACTCTCAGCTGCTATAACCATCAGTGGGTGAAAAGCAAATCTTTCACATTGCAAAGAACTTGGTGAAGATTTTTTTTAACCTTTTCAGCACCAGGATCTAAAGAATGCTGTTCTTCATAGCAATCCTTTAATTCAGTCCAGTGAGACTTGTAAATACATTTATGTGAAATGTTAGGTTCCTATCTTCCTATCTTGTAGGCTTTTTTTTTTTGCTTTTTTTTTTTTTTTTTTTTTTTTTTTTAGTATTTGTTGGTGTTTCATAGGAACCTCTAAATCTCATGGCCAAGTACTGATAAAGTGTTGCTATCTGGCTGGCTCTGGCGTGAGATTTATGAAAACAAAACTGGGGTCAGACCCACTGAAAGCCTGCAGTTTCTCTGAGTTTCCTCTCTGCCAAGCTCTCTTTGCTAAAAGCAGAACTCAAGACAGACTGAAGGCTTCTTGCAGCCCTGGGGAGTTCTTGGCTGGTAGATGGAGGAGGGAGCCCAGCCTCCTTCCTCTCTCTCCCAGCCAAAGTGTCAGGATTGGATGCAGATGCACTGCACCGCCTTCCAAGTTCCCTCACTAGCTTGGGAGTCAGCGAGATAAAATTAAAAGTCAACGGAACGCCGACATGAAGTGAGGTCGTGAAGTGAGGTCTGCACTCCTGGTGCTGGTCTGAGAGCCACCAGGCAGGAGAGAAACGGGGTGAAGTCCAGCCGTGCTTGCTGAATAAATGGCTCCTCCCCACAGGACAGCAGTCCGAAAGGTGGTTAATCACAAGCTTTTCAGGAAATTCCACTTCTGTAATACCAGGAAACTTACATATGATCAGTAATCTTGCATATGAAAGTACTCTTCAAACACCGGGCCAAATTCTGAGCTCAGTTTTACAGAACATGTCCAGAATTACTACTTAAGCTAGTAGAGCTGCTGTTACTGCTTAATACCATTATCAATTTGGCCTGATGCAATTTGACTAAACTTGCTGAAATTATGGCAGAGTATGTAAATGAGGAATGGTTTTGGTCTCTTAGCTCTTCTTTTCAATGGTTTGCTTTTTCCCCTTTTGGCTCCTGCTTTTAATTTAATTATACCAGGCTCTAAAATGCATTCTCAATGGCAAGCCAAGAATTTGAGTAATTGCAAGGAATTTCTTGCTTCAACATACGCATTTGCTAATTTTCCCTGGGTTCTGATACTAACTATCAGATTCCAGCACCCCACCCCCGTCTCTGGGCTGGATTGTTTTTTTTCCCTTGTTTTCCTATTGCGAAGCAGACATCTGGCAGCTCTCTGGTGGCAATAGCTGATACTCTCACTCTGCTTACTGCACTTGGCCGTTTCTCTGTGGGAGGTAGGAGAAGAGGCAAAAGGAGCCATGGTTTCAGATTCAAGCCCTTATTTTTATCCTATGTAATTCCACAGTGGGATGTTTTCTTCCTCCTATCACGCTCAGGCTTGTGTTTTCTATTATCACCGAAAGACCAAATTAGCAAAAGAGACTTTCTCTGCCTTCAATATCTAGGAAAATCTTTCCAGTTTTTTTTGCAAATGCCGTTTGTTTCTTCTCCTCCTAAACCTCAGGTGAACTCTTCCTTCTCCAGCAGCCCCAGAAGCAAGGGGTACCTGAACTGGGGCAGGGGATGCTCAGTTGGGCGCTGCCACCTGGCCTGCCTGATGCTCGCTGCCTTGGAGGTCACAGCAATCAGAGCGGTGCTGTGGAGAGCACCTGCCACGCTGTTTTTCTGCGGGAAGAGTCCCCAGGGGACATATTGACAGGCGGGAAGGGGAGGGGAAGAAGGGAAGCAGCACATGACTGCATCTGCCATAATTTGCCCCGTTTGTCCCTTGAGTTCTTGAAAGGTAATATAACAGAGCCCTCCATGACCTCAAGCTTTCACCTAAATATTTAATAATTATTTATATTACTGTGATGTTGATTAAGACTGAGTAAATATATACTACACATAAACTATTTCATTCTAAATCAACAGACACATTTTTTTCCTGGTAACGATCATCATTAGCCTGGAATGTTTCTCATGCTTATAATTTTTTAATAAATTTAAATTATTTTTATTGCAAAATATACCCCCACATGCCCCTGTGTAATTTTGAATATTAATTCGTTCCTATTCCCATATCTGTGACAATCCTGCCTGAAGACTTTTAGGCTCATATGAGAATGATCAGATTTTATTCTTGTACAAACTACAGAGTCTTCTATGCTTTTAATATCAATATGTTTCAGCTTCAATGCTGACACTGACACAAAATAATTGTCAAGACACCAAGTGGTCTGTGTAAGGGCCTAATTTCATGTGAGACTTCTTTCATTCTCCGTCACAAAATATGTGTCTGGTAGGCTAGAAATTATTCTGAGATTTGGTTCCAACTGTACAGGTTTGTTCACATAACCAATAGATATCTCTTTCAAGTCTTTATTTTTATCATAATTACCCTACTGTCTTTATTCCCACCCAGTTACATTGCAAGAAACTGCTCCCTGATATTTAAGAAAAAAAGGAAGTACTGGATGTCACTATTAAGCAAATTTATGTCCCTACAAAAATAACAAGTACGATGTGTCAGCCTCAGATAACATCAGGTAATTTTATGAGTAATACTGATAATTCAGCCTCAAAATGGCATTTTTCAATTTCTAAACAAGACATCATAATGTTTGGAGTTGTCATATGAATATGTATTATAAAGCTTTAGTACCTCAGAATGTCTGAATATATAAATATGCAGAAGAACACAGAAGAAAAATTTAAATACTTTAATAATAGGCTCAACTGATTGAAAAATCTGGCTAGAAACTTCTGCACTGTATACTGGGAATGCACAGTAGCAGTGACCCCAGGATGCTGAAGATGTGCCATTATTTTTTAGCCATGTAATCTCAGTTTGAGATTGTCAGCAGCTCTTAATATACGCTATCAAAGGATCCTCCTAGAATATGTAGAACAGGCTTGGTGAGTAGAAGCACAAAAAAACAAAAAAAACCCTGCAGCTCACAGTTCTGGCTTCACTGCAACTGTTGATAATTATCTTCACTGTTTGCTTTAAGCTCTGTCATAGGGCAGGACAGCAAGGGCTGGGGAAGAAGGCCTTAAGCAGAAACCTGAACATGAGACTGAGTGAGACAGTGTAAAAACAGTACTTTTGTGGAGGTGTCTTTTGTTCTAAGCACATTTCTGGTTAATTTTAAGAAAGGCTGGTATAACACTCAACCAGCTAGAGAAGGTATGTTCAGGTTCTGCAGCAGTAGAATTGGCCTGACAGCAGCCTAAGGGCAGGTTTTATTTTTTATTTATCCAAGTCACTGGTCCATTAGGACCATTCTAAGTTTCAGACACCATTAGTGCTACAATTGCTGCTCACTTATCCTGTTCCCTGCAACAAAACTCTGTAAGGAGGTCCAGTGTGTTACATGAGGGCAGGTTCCCTGCACAGGATAGGCAAGATTACACTTGACCTGTCTGTCTGGTGTGTCACCCCCAGCACCCAGAGGGAGTTTAGCGAATCCATCATCACAGGCTGCTGTACACTAGCAGTGATCTGTAAGACAATTGTACTGCTTTACTTTATGGCTCCTGCACTAAGATGACTAAACTCCAGAGCATGCAGTGTTGTGCTGTCCGTCTCAAATCAGAGTGACCTGTCTCAGCACATCACAGAAGTCTTGATGGACTGGGTGTTGGCTCATTTTCAGAGTTTCCATGGATTTCAAAATTGCTTTGATGACCTACATTTGGATGCAGGGGGTGGGGGGGGAAACAATGGCAAACTGGGGCAAAAGGATTTGTCTCTCCGTGTAAGCGAGTACCAAATGAGACATCCTCACCCCCACCAGAAGTATAGGTCAGAGTCACAGCATCCTCATGCTTCAACTACTGTGCATCCCACACCCAGGGCTTTAAGTCATTTACTGGAGGAAAAAGCCAGTAAATTAATTTCAAAGGAAACTTTCAGTTATTTTTTCTCCAGTATTGTTTTTTAAATGGATCAATTCTGTCCCATGGAACTTCTGTCCTCCTCAGCTTTTTTAAAAATGATCTGCCATATATTTTAGATTCAGTCTTACTTGGTTTTTCCCTTGTACAGAAGTCTATCACATATTAAGTATTGGCTAAAGTAAGAAAAAAGAGAGAGTCAGCAAGAGAGTTGTAAGCACTTATATTTTACCTCACATTTGGGACAGACAAAGTGCATGTATATGATTGGTTACTGTGGCTCTGCTGATGTGCACTAACTCGTTGAGCTGCAGTAAACTTAGCATCTGTCTGAGCCCTGAGGGTTTGTCTACACACAAATGTTGTTGTGTTTAACCATACCATTAAAGTGCAACACAGCCCTCAAGGACAGATGCAGTCAGTTTGATATAAAAGTATGTAAACCCACAGAACTTGGCCCTGTAAGAAAATAGCAGTAAGCTAAAGGTATATAAAGCATCTTTATACCTTAGCATAACATTACCTATACGAGAAAACACCAGCATATCACCACTTCATGCAATTAAGTCAGTGAAAACACTGTGCAGAAACTAAGCTTGAAGTAATACAGCACCATTACTGCTGTTAAAATTGTAACTGAACACATGTTTCAGATCATTCCAATTCTGTGGTGTGTGTCATTCAGCAGGGGAAAAAAATCACCCAGACTGCACACAGGAACAGTGTGTGGGGCGGGAGAGAAACACACAAATGGTAAAATACCACCAAGAGTCTTGTGTAAGAGATATTAAACCTTTCTGTTCAAGCAAGAAATGGTGCATTAAAAATTCAGGAACTGGAGAACAGAAAGGAATCTGAATCAAAAATTCAGATTAATTGAGCAAACAGTCAATTGCTAATATCTCTGCATTACATGCTCATTTGGTAATTCATGAAAATTAGGTGATTTTAGGAAGGCGGAAAGTATGACAGTAACATGATAGTCAGCAAACAAGTTTTCCTGTAGTTCTTGTAGGAGCTTGATTTGAGACTTGGAACCCATACATAATGTATTCACTGTTTTAAAGAGGAGCAAAAGAAAACATGAGCCTTGCACATGCATTGGTAGGTAGACCTAAAATCTAATATGAAATACATTATATGCCAAATATACACATAGAATGTGGTCTATGAGGAAATTCTTTGTGGTAGAGAGACAGCATTGCTTCTGGAATGGCTAATAAATTACAGACCATTTCTTTTGGCATGATTTAGAATATTTATTGCAAAATTCTGCTATAACATGTCTGCATGTAACACAAGCTTGTAAAATGTGTAGGGCATACTCTTTTGTCCTCTGAGGAAAATGTGAAATCTGAATTTCAGTATAAAAAAAGGTTTCTGTCGAAGTTGGATCATCACAGTCATATTCAAAATGACAGCCACTGTTATAGAAAAAAGTGGCCATCCTTCAGTGGTAATGCATGACTTTATGCTGATGTACTTCCTTTTCATTTCCATGATGTATTTGTGCATTAGAGTCTATGGAGTGAGGTTTTGGTTGCAGGTGGACAACAGGGGTGTGTGAGAGACTGAAATGTTAATGGTCAGTGACCCAAACAGTGGGTGCTTTGCTGAGGCCAGGTTTGCAACCCCCAGCCAAAAGGGAGGAGGAGAGGTTTTGGGGGTGCAGAAAAGCCTCTGATCAGAGGAGAGCCCAGGTGCAGAGGGGTGAGCACCCATCACAGGAGGATGCCTGTGACAAACCAATCTTTAGCTCAGCAACAGGAAGGGTTGTGAGCCACATGGGGGAAAGAAATAGACCCTGTGGAGATAGAGTACTGCTTTTTGTCATGCCAGTGTCCTCCCTTACACAAACAGGCTCAGGTGTAAAACTACCTCCTGGGAGATTAATCAGGACATTAACATTCACACACAGGCCTGAAGGTTCTCATCCCCTCTGATGGGGCATAACAGGCTCAGCCACACTGACGTGAGGCAGCTGCCATGGCTTAGGGGGTGTCACAAACATCAAAGACCCCCCAAGCAGCCCCAGACTCATTTCTGAGGCCTTCAACCAGAAGACTGATCCACAGTGTTGCAACAGATACACAATGTTAAACTCCCCTAAGGGAGGTACCCAGGCATTCCCACCTGAACATGATAATTAAAACATTGAATTCTGCATTTCAGTCACTTCCCCCACCCCAGATAGATTAGGACTGAGACCATCACTTCACCCAATAGATATCAGCATTGAAACAATCAAGTCTTGTCACTGGATTCATGGGTGGTGACTGTGTATCTTTTAACTCTAATCCTTTCTGTTCCTTTTCCTTATTTATTTTCTTCAGTGTTATTTTTTTTATTATTTTCTTATTGGTAGATTTCTGCAGATAATAACCAAAATAGCTACATACCTTCTATCCATTGCAAACAAAATTGTTCTAAAATCAGTATAAATAAATAAATAAATAAACAAATAAATTTAGATATATATTTGTCAAGGTTTGACGTTGGCACAAGGCCAGTGCCCCCATGAAGATATACTGTCCTTGGTGTTTGCTGTGAGATGTGACCAAAAATAGAGCAAAACAGTTTCTAATTTAGAAAGCAAAAAAAAAGAACTTTATTACTTATAATATGTAAAGAAGACACATACAGAAGAAAAATGAAAACTTTAAAAAACACTCCTCCCCCCCCCACTCAAGTTCTTAACACAGTGAAACAAACTAAAAATCTCCAGTCAAGTTACCACTTTTAGATAATTAATCTTCAGTCCATTATCACCCTTCTGATAATCAGCACTCAGTTCATCAAGGAGAGATAGGAGTCTTTCTTGCACTATCTCAGGACCTCTTCTTCCATGTGCAGTGCTCTCACCACTGTGCATGGACCAGAGCTGCTTCTAGGGTTTCTCTTTTTAAAGACGCTTTGGTTAGTTCCAAAAAGGACAGCCTCTCAAATCTTGGGACACCAGTCCCCCCCAGTTTCACCCCCTGGGGCCAAGGGGCCCTGAGAACAGAGACCCTCCTCTCATCTCTGTTCACACTACTCTTCCACTGTCCACTCTTGGCTCCAAGCCAATGCCTCTCCCCAGATGCAGTCTCTGCATCACAGAAAAGAAATGAGTCCGTCCATGGCTATACAAGAAAAGTCCAGCCAAAGGCCACTCCATCATCTCCTCCCACCTAGGATTCTTTTCAGCATTCTTTGACAATTTCTTACTTGCATGAACTTTCATTACTTTTGCTCAGCTTCCCATCTTTCTTCTTCAAATTCTGGAAGATTAGCATTTATAAAATTTCATCATCTACGAAAAGGGTTAAAACTTTGGACTTTGTTTGCCCGGAACTCTCACGGTATCTTTGCTGCTGGGCACTTTTCTCGCGCCACCCCCCATCCTCCTTCAGCCATGCTGCCCGGCTGCCGATATCAAATTTCAAGGTGGCACAGACACAGTCTCTCTCTCTCTCTCTCTCTGGGGGAAGGAGGCTGCCTGATGCCTCTCAAGGTTCTTGTACTCTCTCTACCCTTCCATCCTGCAGGATCTTCCTCTCCCCTCTCTGCCCAAGGCTCCAGCCTACCTCACCCAGGCCGCAGCTGGGCAGGGGAGATCCGCCCGTCCTCAGGGACCGGAACCAAGAGAGAGTTCTCCCGGGAGCCCTCTGCTTTGAACCCCCTGTGTTCTCAGAGGTGGATCCTTGTCCTCAGTGGCCACACCAGGTGCCAGTCTTTAAACCTGAGCACTCATTGGTTTGACTACTGAATTTCAAAAAACTCATTTTTTTTCCAAACTACCACAATATTTTATATATATATATATATATATATATATATATATATATACACACACATAGGTGTATATATATGAAAACATTGTCCATTCACATCACTTCACTCTAATCCACCCCAGGGGATCTTTTAACCAGAACCCCAGGTACCCTTGCCTTCAGGGATGGGAGGGATGGGTTGCAACAGGTTAGCTTCTGTGAGAAAACACCAGAAGGTGTCCCATGTTGGACAGAAGGAGTTCCAGATGACATCAGTGTGGACTAGCTGCTGACCAAAGCTAAGCTTATCCATGATGTGGGATTCACCTCTGTAATAACATATTTAAGGAGTGGTAAAAAAAGTGTGTGAGAGAGAAGAGTGAGAAAATGTGAGAGTGAAGTCCTGCAGACATCAAGGTCAGTGAAGAAGGAGCAGGAGGAGACGCTGCTGGTGCCAGAGCAGAGTATGACACAGCTCTGCCCCTGCAACCCATGGAGGTCCATGGTGGTGCAGAGATCCACCTGCAAGCCTTGAAGAAACCCATGTTGCAGCACATGGATGTGCTCTGGAGGAGGCTGCAGCTCACAAAAGATCAGGTTTTTGGCAGATGTGACTCTGCAGGGCCCATGTTGGATCAGGCATTCCTGATTGGCTGTACCCCATGGTAAGAACCCATACTGAAGAAACTCTTGAAGAACCACACCCTGTGGCGAAAACTCCCTCAGGAGTACTTCGTGAAGAACTGTGTCCCATGGCAGGAACCACACGGGGAAGAGCATGAGGAGGAAGTGGCAGAGAAGAAGCACTATGAGCTGACCACAACCCCTGTTCCTCACCCTCCCACACTCCCAGAAAGGAGAAGGTAGAAAAAGCAGGAGAGAAGCTGAGCCTAGGAAGAAGGGTAGGCGAAGGGGTTTAAGTTTTATTCTTATCCCTCACTATTATAATTAATTTAATTAATTTCTCACTGTTATAATTAATTGGTGATGTATTGCATCAATTTCTCCAAGCGGAGTCTGTTCTGCTCTGACAGTAATTAGTAAGTGACCACCCTGTCCTTAGCTCGACTCATGAGTCTTTCACCGTATTTTATCCCCTGTCTTGTTGATGGAGAGAGTGATAGAGCAGACTAGAACAATGGTGGACAGCTGACAAGCCAGTCAAGGTGAATTCACCACAGAGGAATTATTGTTAAAGGACATATTCTCATACAATTTTACCTTCTCTTGTATTAACAACTATCTCAAATAATACAATGCCACTCGAGTGTGACACAAGCAATAGACCTTGCACAGCTACTTCTGTAAAGAACCTTCCTCTGCCAGTGACATCAGCCTTTTAGAACCAGCTTTTTTGAAACACAAGCATCAAAGTGCTGATTTCATTTTGTCATAGGATATTTAGTTTTGTCATTATATTTCCAAATCACAAAATTCTCTCTGATTCTTCTGTACCAATATATTTGACATTATTGGAAAAACACAGATTCATACTGCCTCCCCTCCCCCATCCCCCCCCCCCAAAAAAAGAAAAAAAAAGCTGAAGTAAGGCACAGCAATATCAGGACACGCTGTGGGAGACTGTTCCCAGAACAGTGATGCACCAGTGCTTTGTGCTGATTGTGCAGATACACACATGCACTGAATCAATGGCGTGGACATTTTCCAGGCATATTACATCCAGAAATAGTTATTTGCTGGGCATTTCATAAGGATGAAAGCAGCTACAGCCAAAACCAATATCTGATTGTTACACCAGTATGGATCAGGCAGTTCCTCTCCAGTGCTTTTATTATTTAAAGAGAGAAATATTGGGAAGAATGTTGAACTACTGGGCATTATTTCTTATAGTGATACTTCCCATATCCCTGAAATTAAGAGGGACATATTGACAATGACATATCTGCAGAGTTTAAAGTTTCTCTAATTCCAGCTTACTTTAGCTACTTACCAAGTAGCTTTGTCTACTTACCAAGTATAGCCCCTCAACCCCAGCCTAGCATAAAGGGTAGCCTGGTTTTCCTTTTGACACTTTCTGATACTCAGTATAAGAGAAAATGGCTTTCCAGTCATCCCTTATACTTACCTCTCCCGGCCTTTAATATGCCTTCAGTATATTCCTCTGTAAGAAGAGCTGCACAGAAGGAGGTGTAGGTGATAACTATACTGGGCATCATTCTTGCATGATCCAAGTTCTGAAGAGAACATGCTCTGAAGTTTGTGCAAAGCGAGCCCAGCTTCCCTGCAAACTATTTTAGCACCTGGTGTGAATTACTTCCTAGACGGCCTCAACCCATGCAACCCTCACTTAACACACTAAACCAAGTATGATTCATATGAGGAATATTAATCACATACAAGCTCATGCACTCGCTCAGCCATGCAGTAAAATGCAGTAAGTAACACAATAAGTTTCAGATTTCATGATGTTGAACATTATTTTACCTCACCTTTTAAATAACCATACATAAAAGCATCTTTGAGCTATGCATAATAGACATGGTAACCATGTGTTAGGTCTAATATATTCATTGGCATGCGCAGGCATATATGAACTTTTTTTTTCTTTCTTTTACTGTTTATACTTCTATTTATGCCAATTGAGTTCAATTCTTTGAAACAATAGTGAAAGAAGAGCCAACTCCATAGTTCTGAATAACCTGGACCCTTTGAATTGATTGCAATTTCACCAAACACTTGTGGTGTAAATGAGCTGTTTGGTTGATTATAGACACTGTTGCTGCACTATGGCACACAAGATGACCACAGCCTAGTATCTGTATCTTTCTATTTTTTGTTCATTTTCATTAAAATTTCTATATACAGTAGTTTTGATAGTAATAAAAAAATTCATGCATTTGTGATGCATATCCAACAATGATAACACACTGACCACACAGCACAGCAGGGAACTTCAGTTATGAAATTGTATTTCATATGAGAGCTTTCAGAAAACACAAGTTTACACAATATATAGAGTAACATATGGGCCAGTAATAAGTAATAAGGCCATTACATGTAAAAAGTGGAATGAAACATGCAGGCATCTGGGGTGGTATCCACAGTTTTGAATTAGCTGCTTTCTAACCCATACGTACTGCCAAGGGAGTCAAAATCCCTTGGGAGGACAATCAGGACACCTTGTAAACTGAGCTGCAGGCAGGCCCCTCCCCATGCTCCAGCTCTGAGCCTGGCTTTAGTGAGCTGGTGAAACTGTACTTGTATGTTGTTGGGAGGCAAAGAGGGATGAGGACACCCTGCCCTTCCCTGTAACATCTTTTGTCCTACTCCTTGTACAGCATGGAAACCTTCTCACTGCAGCACAGGAGTGCCATTCCAGTGCTGAATGCCTCAGCTACCAAAGAGGTGACGTGGTGCTGCGCAGAGACAAGGACCCTGTGCTTTCACCAAGCACAGAGCTCTGCTGTTGCAACTCGCAGCCCCCTTTCACTTGACTAAAAGTCTGGAAGACAATGAGGACAATCATCATTCTTCCTTCTTGCTTTGGAGACACAGGAGTGGGAAATTACATTCGAGCTTTCTCAGGCTGTGAGAAGGACCGAAGCCAAGTATCCCACAAGTTGACTGAATGCTTTTGTTATCCAGTAACTGGTGGCTGCTCTTTTCTCTCTTGAGACAAACGAATTGACCACATCAGCATTTAGATGAGAATCTGATCCCGACAACAAGGAGTCACGTATATTTGGAGGGCAGCACAAAGGTGGAGTCGTGCATTGTGTCAGGGAGACACAGAGCTCAGCGCTGAGAGCTGCAAAAGGATCTCTGGATCAGAGCTCTTTTAAGACTTTTAAGTCAATGAATGATGTGCCCAGGGCTGAAATTGAAAGACAATATCTACGGACCTCAGTCTTACACTTTCATGGTAGCTCCTCTCTAGTTCTACTTTAGCCATGAAAGTCCTTCATTTGGCGTAGTTCATGTTTTCATGACACAGATAATTGGATCTTTTGGTTATGATGAACTAATAGATAGAATCATTGATCCTATCAGTGATTCTATATCATATTTCATTTATATATATATACATATATATAAAAAAATATAATTTTCAGATATTTGACCTTTTAAAAGTAAAATTTTGAAAAAGCAAAGTAGAGAATATTACAGTCTTTTATTAGATTTTATGTTTTATATGCATACTCAAACATATCAGGAACTCTAGAAGAAAAGTAACTTCTGATGTCTTGGTGATGTTGTAGGCATTGTCCTTCCAAGATGGGGGATGTCAATTAACAGATACTCACTGAAGAAAGAGACTATGTCAAAATAGGCAGAAATAGGGAAATATTATTTCTTCCTTAAAAAAAATATAAATAGAAGGGAACAAAAAAGTGTTCTTCATTGGCAGAATTCTTAAACTGTCTCCTCAGTTTTATGCATATTATTATTTTTAGGATCTCAGTATTAAAATCTTTGCAGGCTTGAAGCAAAATGTTATATGCAGTGGAAAATAGAAGCTACATAAATAATTATTAGTAGATTAAAAATAGCTTAGCCATGAATACATGGTTTAAAAAGAAATAAAAAACATGCAATTACTAGAGCTCTATTCATTAATAGTTTCTGGCCAAAAAACACTTGGAAACAAATTGGCAGTAAACCAAAACTCCCTGCAAGTGCAAGTATGAAACAACAAAATTAATACAACCTTGAGTTCATTTTAGTTGTGAATAGTTACAAAAAAACCAACCAACCAACCAACAACAAAAAAAAAAAAAAAAAAAAAAAAAAAAAAAAACACAAAAAAACCCAAACAAACAAACTAACAAAAAAAACCCAAAAAAAATCCAACCCAAAAGTCCTTTTTTCAACATTCTTGTTCTTTCTTTATTGTATACTTATTACCCCCACTTAAAGACAAGCATTTGAAAAATCTTTATCAGCTAAGTTGTTTGGGACAACCTAATCTTTTCAAAGATAAGCAGTTAGATTACACATTAGATTCATAACTCCAGTCCAGAACCTAAATTTTCAATCAGCTTTTGTCACTTAGATCAATTCTTGTCTAAAGAACCTCAAATACTATCAGTGGTTTATGTCCAGTTTAAATCTCATTCTTATGTGCATTCCTATACACTTTCAAAATCTTACTACAATCTGATGGGCAAGAAAGCTAAGCCTTTCTGTCAACTTTGTGGCCTCCTTCTCTGAAGGCACTTTAGAAAGTTTATTTATATATTTTATATCATATATGATTATAAAGATTGCCTGAGTCAGTCAGAATTTGTTGCCTTCTTTAGCTAAGATGGGCCAAAAGTTATCTCCTAGATGAGTGCCTTCAGAGCAAAGCAAGGATACAGTTAGTCTTCCCCTAAATCTTTTCTAGGTTCTCAGAATTTGCAGCTTGTAGGGTTCCTGAGTCAGAAATGATTTTTCACAATTTAGAAGGCCTCAGGTATTCACCTTCCACTAGCTAGTTTATTTTTCATTTAAAAAAATGAAATTAAATGTTAGGTGGGAAATGTTAGGTTTCACAGGAACCTGTGGTGAAGAATTTCCACAGGGTAATTATCTATAGTGTATGCAAGGTCCACCTCCTCTGATTGTCCTGACTGGTCCTTTTTGGCATATTTTCTAAACCTATGTCAAACTTTCTGAAAGCAAAAGAAAATAGACCCACTACAGATTACATGATCGTAAAATTGTTTTCTCGGTATCCTTCTGAATACTTTCCAAAAGTTAGTGTGCTTTTTTGATCACTAAGTACATTTTGTCATGAAACTTTCTCTTATAAAATGAAGTCCGAGTCTTGACTCATAACTGTCAGCTCAGATCATTTATTTAATATTTTCCTTTTGAACTCATGGGGGAAAGGAGAGCAAGGCCATGTCCTGTGTGCATCAGTCTATATTTACCTTGTTAGATTTCATCTATAACTTTAATCCCCAAGTACATAGTCCCAGAAAGTTCTTCTGCAGTTCTGCACGGGTAGCTCCATCATTACTATCCCATGCCTCTTGGTTTTGCTGTCAAAATGTGTCACCTCTCTATACACCCTTGCCAAATCAGAGAAGTTTCCTGAGTCTGTGGCAGTCAGCTGTCAAGCACATCTGCACAGTCATGCAGAAAAGGGAGAAAAGCTACAGAGATAGCAAAGCTACAGAGGAGAACAATGACACAGTCACAGATTTGAATTATTTGTTCATGCATTCATTGGAGCCTAGATTCCATGAGACTGACAAGGGAAAGATGAGATAGAATCACTCTTTTGGGAAAAGTAATCTCTAAGCCATGATTTTTTTTTCATGAAGAAAAATTCCTGCAAGGCATATCATTTGATAATATTTTAATGGGTTTACAGTTTAACCAAGTCACACTTAAATCAATTTAGAACACCTCTCGCAGACTTAAGAAATACATCACAAAGTAGCTACTTTTTTTTGTTACAACTTTCATGGCAGAACTACTACAGCAGATTACAGGTGTTGCTACCATGCACACTTTTCTAGAGTACATAAGAAATGAGACACCTCAACACACTGCATTGTTTCCAGAAATAGCACATAGACCCACAGCAGTCTTTCAGTATGCTTCATTGTGACAGGAAGCAGAAATGTTCTCCCAATTATTCATTACTTTTCATTTATTTCTGTGCTAATATGCTAACACACAGGCATGGTTCAGAAATGCTGTGTACTCACCAGTCAGACCCTTCTTCTAGCAAACCAGAGCTAGCCTTTGAGCTGTGTGTCTAAAATTAATTAATGAATAAATAATAAATTATTAATTCAGTAAATTCCGGCACTGCTGGACATATGGACATAAGGAGGATGTGTACAAGATACAGCTGTTGCTTCTTGCTAATGCCTGACTCCTTGAGCTTCCCAAAGCCAGCACACAGAAGGATGGCATAGAAGGTACATGAGCTGAGAAATTCTCAAGGTACATAAAAGTACTATCACAAAAGAAGTGCTGCAAAAGTGCTTTTTGGAGCAGTGCCTAGCACACAACCTGCAATAACAGAGGATGAGAATTGCTGGGAAGGGACATAAGCAGGAGCAGTTGTGGTCCAGAAAAATTGGTTTGTACCACAGCCATTTTTTTGCATTACCCCAAAGCTGTGGCACTCCAAGAAGGAAAGGAGAGTGAAAGGCTCCAGGGCTATTTAAGTTTTTGAGGAACTGTTCTGGGATAGTCTTGGTTTCTGCATATTAAGACAACCTTGTCCTGGCAGCCTGTGGGCCATATAATATATTCTGCACTGCCTCTGCATGCATGTCATACCAGCTGGTTCTGTTTTCATATTTCAGGTGGCACCTGATGTGTGGCCTGCCAAAGAGTCCTTAAAGGTTAAGCTCAGCTTTGACAAGGGAAATAACCTCATATTAATCATTCTTCCAATTTTTCTCTCCTTCCACTGCTGTAGTTTATAGCACTGAAATAACAACATGCTTGAAATGCAAAGAGATAACAGAAATTGGTAAAAATTCCTTTAGTTCTTTGAATTTCCAAATAAATGCAAGAACACTATGTGACTTAGAAAACAGCCAGTAACTTTGGACCAACTTATGTCACGGTAATGTATGCCCACTGAAAATTAAGAAACCATTTCCTAAGGCCCCCTTATTTCACTGCTGTCTGTGTGCTCTGAATTCAACAGCACAGTTGTTCACTCTGCTACCAAATGCAGATTTTCACTTGAACTATGGCAGTAGACAAAACATCATCATTTAAAGGTGGTAATGAGTTCATTAATCAGATCCTATTCCTAACTTGGCAGAACCTTTGCAAATCCATTGTGAATTTTGTGATAGAAAGTTGCAGGTTGTCAGTGAAGTAAATTTTGAGGGAGCTTCCTTAAGCACAGTGGTCTTGGGAGCAGTGAGGAATCACAGGTGACTATACTGAATGCCTGAGAGGAATGCTGCCCTCTCTGTCCCCTTATATAGTATGCCCATTGTTGATAAATGCTGTCTTCCTTTTGTTGGTGTTCATTGTGGAGAGAAATGCACTAGTTATTTACTGGTGAAAATGAGATGGCAGTAACAAGCAATGGGAGACAGGGTTGTTTTTCATTTTGCATTGATGCCCCTCTACAGAGGCATGCATTTCTCACATTATTCTTCTCAAAGCCTTTATTGTTCTGGCTTCCTGTTACAAATCAAGCTGGTGATGGCAGCCCCACGAAATCCCATTAGCATACTGAGAGCAGTGTATTACAGTACCAGGCAATAGAATAAATGCAGAACAATAAGTATAATAGGGAAGGCATTACCCCGAAATGTAACAGCAGCTCTGTACTGAGTGCCAGTTCCATGAAGGTGCCTTCTCCACTGCTTGAAAACAAACAAACAGCATTTTTAGGGTTCAGTTGCACTGTCAAGTAAAATCTGGCTAGTTTAAACCAAGGAAAACAGAGATGCAAAAGCTGTTATGCTACATGTCCAAGTGCAACCATCTCTCTCTCCCTGTTCATGGACTCTAATTTTAATGTTTTTTGACTTCCAGATATAAAAAGCTTATTAGTTTTTGATACAGCAATATAACTGGACCCTGCAAACAACTGAACTTACTTCAGAGTCTTATGCTTTGCTTGGCTGGCATGAATTGCAAGCATGTGATGGCAGCCCTCAGAAGAGAGGTTGTCTTTAAAATAACCAGAGCTTGTAAAGCCTGAACTAGAACGAGTTAGTTTTTAGCCAGTCAGGCAACAGCCTGCTATGGATGAGCGAGAAGACAGCTGACACATCAACATATGCTAATACCTCAGTAACACTGGCAGTTCTCATGGATAGGTCAGTAAATGCCCCCTCCTTAGGTGGTCTTAAATGTCTTGAAGAAAAGGTAGGTACAGTAGGCAACTGCAAGACACTTTTTGGGGAAAAGGGACAAACCGACTAGGATAAGGAAAAATTCTGCAGAGGAATTGACATTTACCTTTGCCTCAGACAAGGACTATAAAAGCCTCTTCAAAGAAGTGGATTCCCATTGCCTGTCAAATACTACTGTGTTCAAAGGTGGGAAAGCAGCTGTGTTTTTCCAGAATTAAAAGGATGATCATTCTGTAAGACTTTTAAGAAAAGCTGTCAAACACTATAAAAAAGCAAACCAGACTATGTGTTGGCATACTGTTTCTGGTGACTAATCATTTTCTAGTTTTAAATATGTTTTAATTCTAAAAGTTAAAAGAGAGAGTTCAGATTTTTTTTCATGAAAGTTTCTGTATTAGTAACTTGTAATGATATAATGATATGGACTATGATTTTCTCTCAGAAATGGTTTAATTTTTAAGTGGGTATGTAGCTTGGTGAGATCTACAGGGTCTCTTAGACCTACAGGTCTATAGTTAGTTCTGGGCACTCTCTTTGCAGATGGCCAACGGACTAAAATATTAAATGAGAACCTCACAGTGAAGATTTCTACTGGGACAAACATTTGCAAGTTTGCTTGTGTGGTAGAATACAGCTGAAATCACAGGTCTTAATGCTAGTTCATTTGAATTGGTGTATTCTTCTCTCATTTCCATTGTAAAATTCAAATATTAAATGGGGGAAAAACCCCATAAAACAACTTAAAACCCAAAAGAAAAGAGGCATGATATCCTAGTTTCATCTTTCCAAATAGGTTAGGCCTGCTCTGACACAAGGAAAAACAAGGTATTTGTGAATTAAGCCAAAGATGGGAATGGGCAAGGAGCATGAACGTCCTCAGAAGCTTAGGAGAAATGTTCTGTTCAGGAGTTCGAACTGAAAATGGACAAAGGTTTAAAGTTAAGAGAGAAAGCTGGCACACAGAAAAACATTTAGACTGGTCTAGTTTCATTTAAGCTTTCATGCAGCTCTGCCTTGCCACACAAGAGGATGGTTTCATAATAAGCATGTCAAACAGCAGATACAGGCCTCATTTTGTGGGCAGGAAGGAACTTGTTAGGATTTCCCACCTTAGGGTATCAAAGAAGATGTAGACACACAGAACATAGAAAGGACCATTTTGGTCGTCAAGTACAAATAAGTGTGCAAGAGATTTTTAAATCACATAAATCCACAAAATCTCTATTATACTTAGTACTGCATAACACATGCCAAAGAAAAATCTCTTTCATCTGAAAATGGAGACCGTTCAGTATAACAGATGAAAAATGGGGTTGACCCACAGGATGGGAGCATGTGAAATCACCAACATTACCACTATATGCTGCTCTAGAATCCATAAACCCCATTTGCTCAGCAACACGTGTTTAGGGAGTCAAGAATAATTATCTTAGCAAACACATCTGTCCCTAACTCAATATAAATGCTGAAGCATTCTTAGCTATAGAAAACTACAAGATAGGAAACTTGCTTCCTGTTTCATCACAACTCCTTAATTAAGAGATGGGGGGCGTTAACAATATTTTTTAAATAAAAGCCCCTAGTTACCCATCAAATGCGGAGGTATCCATATGTCCACACACAGTATGAGGGGAATGTGCTAATATGTCATAGCTATAAGGCAACTGATTGCACCACCTTCGGAATTACCAGCAATTGTGTAATTGTTTTTCTCTCTATATTACTGTGTGCATGCATTAGATGACATGAAGACCTACAAAACAGGAATTCCTTCATGTTCACCTTCCTACTTCAAACTAACACCCTTGCGAGAGTCTCCTCAAACAACCTTCAAGTTCCTTCATTTCAGGAAGTGCAGATGCAGTGCAAGGTACGGGGTGAAATGATTTATCCCTCAACTGCTTGACAGTTGCCTTTTCACACAGCAGGCTGATGCTTTCTAAATTGTTAATGGTTGTTGTGAGATGAGTCCTGGAAACATTACAGTGTGCATGAAGAAAGACATGCATTTTTTCATACTAATTTCATATTATTCAGTAGTAATGAGTAGCACAGAAGCTGATTCTGAAAGTTCAGTTTCAAATTAAACTTACCTTTGAGACTGAGTGTTCCTGAAAGTTTAAAATTTCAAAATATATATGTAGCATAAAAAAAAAAAAAAATTATTAATGTGATACACAACATTTGATGTGAGAAAACCATTAACAAATATTTTAATAAAGCACATTCATTTCTAAATCTCCATAAGAAAACCTTATTAAAACAGTAATCCACTCTGTAATACCTTTCTCTAGTGCTAAAAGCAAACTGGATGAAAATCATCCCAGAAGTGTGTGTAAGCATACCTTCCTTTGAGCAGGAGCATATTAAATTTTATGACAGAGCTTCATTTATACCTAGTCTTAGAGATCTCAAACAGTCGAGCCATTACTGCCCTGAAAACAGATGTGATTTTCCAAGGATTTGCTTTTCAGATATAGCCTTACTTCTCCTTCAGATCTAATAACAATACAAAATAATCTATTCCTCTTTGAAAAAAATAGATTAAAAAAGTAGTCTGCAAGTCATGCTGTTGACTGAATGCACTGACAAAATTCTGATAACTTGCCTAAGTACCTCCTAGTATCCTGGCCAGACTGGTGTGTAAAACCCGACTGTAAAAAATGCTTCCTGCATCACAGATCATACACTGGGATCCAGGACAGCCTTCAGAGATCTAAGATAGTCTTTAGCTGTGTAAATATGAATTGCAGTCCCCAGAAAAGTCACTCAGCTCCTACTTAAATCTGGAAAGAGCTGAAGTTTACAGCATTACAGTGACTTACAGCTAACATTTGGTCATTCCTAAAATTACTGGGAAGCCCTAGAAGTACAACACAACACTGTCAGTCTCATGTGCAAGCCCCACTGATTTCAACTGTCCAGAGCTTACCCAGTGGCTTAATTCAATCCAAATTATGAGAGCACATCTTCTAGATGGGGTGCTGCAAAAGGCATGGCCATTGCATTACCCACATATAATGCCAGATAATGTAGAGAATACACCACTGTACCTGCTTCTTATGGAAAGCTGCTATTTCAGCATTCATACTTACCTGAGAAGATCCTAAACTGTATATCTGATCCCAGATATTTCCCTCCTATTCTGTCACCTGACCTGATAAGAGAGGGACTTCTTTTTTCTTGGGCTTTCCTGTTGTGCATCAACTTGCTATTGAATATATCAAAGCAAAGTTGGGACAGATAGTGAGTGTGAATGTGTCCATCTGCCATACTAAATCTAGTCCATGTGTATTGACATCAGCCATGTTATCAAATGACTGTTTAATGTAAAATACACCTTGTGGGAAGAGTAAGGCAGACTGCTCTAAATTCCAATTGCAGATTTTCAAGGTATGAATACCTTAAAGGAATTTGATTACAGTGACCTATATTCAGACTGTTCATTCAGTTACATCAGTCCAAAACTGCACTGCAGGATGTCTGGTGCCATATGTTGCTTTCCAGCATGCCAGTCAATGAGGCAGTCAGTAAGGTATTGCACTTCTAAGCTGCTTCTCTTAGGAAAAAAGAAGGAAAGAGGGGAAGATTGAGGAAATGAGTAAGGAAGGAAAGGAGTGAGTGATGAAGTTCACTCTGTCTTCGTTTGAAAGACAGGTAGATGCTAAGGACAAATAGGATCCTCTCCTGAAATGGAAAATGCAAAACTCCTCTCCGAGTTGTTATAATTTTAGGATTAAGGGGCTCTCAGGTGAAGATGTGAGGATATGGATCACAGTTCTTTACTTGTGTTTAGCAAGGCAAAACAGAACAACAATAACTATGAGATGAACAGCAGACAGAACCAGGGAAACAGTCCCAGTTTTCTCTGCCGCTGGCACCCTTTCCCCGTTGGTGCAGTTCCCGACACAGGCAGCTGTGGTGCAGAGTCCCGGGATGCTGCAGATGGATCAGGAGCTCCCCGGCAGTGGCTGGAGCTGCAGCACGAGTCCGGCAGGCAGGGGGTGCGGGCTGAGGCGTGGAGAACACTCGGAGCAGGAGCCAAGGAACAGCGAGGGGGGCAGGAACTGCAGCGGCTCCCGGCGAGGCAGACAGGGGCAGGGTCAGGATTGCCGGGACACACACGGAGAGACCGTGGCAGGAAACCCCGAACTCCGCTCCAGTGGGGCCAGTGAAGGAAAAATCTCCCCCCGAAGTCTGGAAACCACAGCCTGCTGTTTCCTTCTCTCGACAAGCACACCCCCCAAAAGTGAAGTCCGTGTGCTCCTCCTCTCCGTCCACCTCAGCCACTTCTTTTGTCTTTCTTAACTATCCATAAGTGTCTAGAGATCAGTTCCCTGGTAACTTATGGGAAAAAAGTTCTACAAGAGGACCCAACCCCAACAGGAAGGAAGGGAGTGAGTAAGGAAGTAAGACTTGGAGGGAGGGACAGAGGGACAGAGGGAGGGAGGGACGGAGGGAGGGAGAGAGTTTTTCAAATACTTTTTAATGCTTTCCATCACCAGTTGTGAAAGTGTCAGTTAGATATCAGTAACACCCTCCCAGCATGTCTGTGGTGCTGCACAGGCCAGCAGACTTTCTACTGTTCTCATAGTACAGGTAAGTATTGTGCTCTTGGACTGTCTGCTCCCTGACAGCTTTCAGGTTTTAATGTAGTTTAATGTATGTTTTGTCAAAAACTATGCCTTATTTGATGGCTGATGATTCCTGTCTCTGATTAGAAGTCTATCCATTGTGAGAGGGTAGAGTCTCTTTGGTTTTGCTGAAATCAGATCACTCTTTCTGTTTCTACAAAACCTCTTTGTCACAGCATTCTCTGCTTTGGTTACCTTTTCTTTTTTTCCTCCTTTCTGT
Source organism: Sitta carolinensis (assembly GCA_032173965.1). Taxonomy (NCBI): domain Eukaryota; kingdom Metazoa; phylum Chordata; class Aves; order Passeriformes; family Sittidae; genus Sitta; species Sitta carolinensis. The sequence continues at coordinate 60,962,424 of CM063313.1, forward strand.
AATTGCTCTGCTTTTTTTGGGTTCTTTTTATCTAATTTTATCCAAAGTAAATTAAAAAATATTGCAAAAGAGAAATTAAAATCTTAAATGTAATTACATTTCCAGAAATTTACAGGCCTGTTTCATACCCAAAGATGAGAAGGCAAGTTTCAATAATCTTTAAATGTAGCATGAAACCCTGCTAAAACTTTGTGCCAAGCCACCAGCACTTTCAATAATATCAGTATTGTACTAACCTGTCAGAGAACTTCGCTCTGACTTTACACCAGCTAATTGTCCCTGTGATTCTGCTGGCTCACCAGGGTTTCCACACCTCACCAGGGTTTTCACCCACACCAAGATTTTCACAACACACGGTTTTCTCACCTGCAGGAAATGGTCACTAAATCTCTCTCTAAGATCTGTAGCGGTCCCCAATAAGATATACATTTGTCTAGAGTTCTTCCATTCTTATTGCATCCATTCCCTCATTCCTGGGAAGTATAATGTTGGAATTGCTCCTTTATTCCCAGGAACATATCAAAGTTATGTAAGCTAGGCTGTGCAGGGGTTTCAGAGGAATAGCTACAGTCCAAGAAAACTCTAGGAAAAAGAAAATGTTGCAATTCCTACTCATTGCCTTGTCCTGATTTGTTATTACACACCTCTCTTGCAGAGATAGACAACATAATTGGTGGGGGAAGGCAGAAAGAGAGACACTTTCACTAAGGTTAAAAAAACTCCGTTTGTTTCACTGCAGATTGCTCAGGGGGACAGTGCAAACCCACATTGTAAATGAATCATGTTTTCTAAGATAAAGAAATGTTTTGATGATGATTCCCAGTGTTCTGGTTTGATTTTTGCTAATTTTAAAGTTTTTAATTAAGAGCAAAGCAGGCTTAAGCTTAAAAGTAATAAGACTTTATTAACTAACACTAAAAGAAAGAAAAACAACAAGAATGAGGATGGAACTTTCAAAACACTCTTCCTCCCTCCCCACATTTTCTTTTTTCTTAACTAACAATGTAAAGAAAACAACATTCAGAAATCTCAGTCAGTTTTTTACCTTTAAGACATATTTTTTAAGTTCATTTAGGGAGGGAAGCACCTCTCGTTTGCTATGTTTCCCACAAGAAAACAGTTTTCTTGTAGATTTATGCTTCATGAACATGTAACTGCCCAGATCTTTTTGGATTCACGAAATTCTTCCCATGTTCAGTTGTGTTTCTGAGTCACATTGATGTATAAGGTCTTATTTTAAAGATAAGCATGTTTAAAACAAAGGTTGTCTTTGTTTTTGGGACTACTTTCACCTCTAAGGAACAGAGTCACTTTTTCTTCAAGGGTAAAGGGTCTTTATTTTTTGTCTCTCTGTTTAATTTTTAATAAAATCAACAGACCCCTCAATATTTTATTCTTTTACTCAGGTCTACAATTTGAATTCTTTTATCTCCCCCATACTTTTTTTATGGTTTAAAGGAAATATTTTAATATGTTATAACCAACCACCATAGCTTGCAAGAGTCTTTTACAGTTCAAAAGTAACCTCCCACACTCCTTCCACCTGGACTTTCACTTTTTTTGACTGACTTTGATACTTCATGTGGTCTTCACACATCTGTACTCTAATTTTCTCTCTCTGGAGAGAAGATGGAGGCTTTCCAGGTCCCATCTGTGCATTGAGGCGCTGAAAGAGTCAACAAGAGACAGTGTCTGACCTGACTGGCCGTGCCAGGATCTTGGCCAGGCCGGGCAGTCCATGGTGTCACATTTCACAGCCGTGCTGAGGGATGCAGCTCTCAGAGGGTTCAGGCCCAAAGGCAGCCGCTCACTGATCTTCTGCAGCCAGGGAGGAGAGTTAAACAGATCCTAAATTCGTTTTCCACCCCTCGGTCTCATCAGGTGCTCTGTCCTGCCTTATCACGCCTCCCCTCTCTGCTCAGGCTCACAGAGGCAGGTTCAGCTGGGGCCAGCAGCAGAGCAGACTCTGTGCTGCAGATGTTCCCAAAATCAGCTGCCCCTGCCTGGCCCTGGGCCTCCCCCTGCCCCACTCAGCCAGGGCTGAGAGGGCAGAGGTGTGTGCTCTGACAGCCGGGAGGAAAGAGACCTGCCCGGGCTGCTTCCAAAGGGAATGACAACTAGAAAATGTTTTTTCATTGGTTTAATAAAATGCTAATTTCAAACACAGCCGGCTCATTTCCATGGGCTGGTCAAACCAGGACAGCCAGTAATTTGAAGAAATATACAGCATGTAAGTAAAGCTAATATTTTTATCAAGTGCTTTATTAAATAATGAAGCTGTTTGGGTTTTCTCTCTGGGCTTAAGTAAAAGGGGAAAAAAAAAAAAAAGGATTTTCTTTTCTGTTTGAATTCTATTTAATTTTATTTTGACTGAACAGGGAGAAAAACAGTGGGGTTCTTAGAAAACCCAGTCTTATCAGTTCAACTACTACACTGAAATATTTTGCTTTTGCATGAAAACTGTTGACACTAAAAGTGGTTAAAGAAAGGAAAACTCATGTTTATCATCTGCCAGCATCTTTAGCTAAGGCAGCATTTATACTAAAATCTGTTATTTTTATTGTTATTAGCAGTCTTTCTTGGGTCCCAAGATTTCCACAAATTTCTGCTTCTGCTTGTAGGAATCCATAGGAAATCAAAATTCAAGACATTTTGAGAAAACAAAAAGTATTAATATTTTTGCATATTTAAATCATATGGAAAGGCAAACAAGTCACATAATTTTATTTCTAGAACTATTCTTAATAATCCTGCATGGTTAAGCTGAGGAACACATTATAAATTAGTCCTAGACACAACATACTTATTAAGTTTCATTTTTTATCACTTCATATTTTCTCAGAAAGTGTAATCAAGCTATCTGTCTTACTTTCAACTCAGCAGATTAAAATGATCTCTTAGGGTCCCACCAACAAAGAATTGTACAAATGCCTCACCATGCATATTTACACAAATCTTTACTAGCAACACCTCTGCATCTACAAAGCAGCATTGCTTCATAACTCAGTTTGGGAATTTTATTTTCCCTTCATCCAACAGTGGTATCCTCAGAAATAATGAATGCTTTGGTCAGAGCTCCCACAGTTGTTTAAGAATACCACAAGCACTTTATTACTAATTGAATAAATAGATAGCATGTGTCTTTGCTTCAGCAGCCTTTATTTATTTTATGGACATTTTTCATCGACTTACAAACATTTTCTGTTTGAAATGCTACATAATTGAATGTTCTCCATCTGGAATGTTAATACTCAGCATGAAGAAGAGGAAGTCAAAGTGAAAAAAAAAAAAGTAATAACATTTCTTTGACTCCCATGTCAGTAGTACCAATTAGCTACATGAATTTTCCATCTGCTTTCACTAAAGAATACGTGAACAGCTGCATCCTACAGGAAGACAACCTGATGGAGCCAACAGAAACTGTCAAGCACCTGGTCATTTCCTGTCACTAGCTCCACTACTGCTGCAGATGTCAAATTACACTGGGATTGCCAGCTAGCTTTGTACAAACTCTACTAAAAAAAATGCCACTGTTTTGCTTTCTCTTAGTGAAATCTCCTCACTTATTGATCTAAGTGGTTTGTATTTATATTTTACTTTATGTTCATTGGATTGGACAGCAAAACACTGTATGTCTGGAAATTTATAGGCTTCACAGTCTCTAAACAATAAGGACACCAAACTAATGCTGCAAATTAAGGAGAGATTAATGATTTTGTTTGGCATGGTCTAACACTGCTGTTAATTGGTAATATATATTGTGCTGGGCAGTTGCACCTAATCTATTCATTTTCCTGAAGGAATATCTATCACTTTTCCCTTATGTTTTACAGAATATCATGCAATCTTTCTCATTCCTCAAATTTAAAAGGAAACACTATTTTAGACCTTCCTCCTCCCCACCACACCACCCTCCTGGAAAAAGAAAATAGCTATTATGGATAACTTCAAAATGTCTGACTAGTTGATTGACAGAAATGGAACTACTGATGTTTTCAGATCTTTTGCATGAAGCACAAATTTCCACGCAAAACACCTGGACCTTTTGCAACTGCCTCCCCTCAAAATTCTTGAGGGAATACCTTTCTCCTTCTTGGTTGTTGAAGCAATCTTACTAATCACATGGCATTGTTCAGCTCTCTGTCTGGATCAGTAGAAGGCTTATATGGAGATAAGACCATCTGTGGTGTTAGGCAGAGAGTGAGAATGCTTTCTGGAACTGTCAGGGGAACTAGATTTCTATCTTTAAACTCAAGGATTGTGAACCCTGTAACTATAACCTTTCTTATCAGGAGATTACCTAACCTAACTGTAAAATCTGCCTGCCTTTTTCATTTGCTGATACCCGGGGTCAGCAGAGCAGTGAATACAAGACCGTCTTAGAGACCATCCTTTAGAATGGCTTCTAAGATCTATATTCCATCTAGTTCCAAACTGTCCGATAAATTGTCTTTCTCCCCAGTTTCTCCAGTAATCATCTATAAGTGTTACAACATAGTTTTTTTTTTCATTGTACAGGCATGCACACACTGAGAATGCAGCCAGGGTTTGCTAACAGAGCTGTGCCCAGAAATAGGGAGGATCCTTGAACAAGCTGTGCTCTGTGAAGGTCTCTGTTTCAAAGACTGTGTCTGTGTTGTCCTCCCAAGTCATCAACAAACACAAAAACAGCAAGGCCACATCTGTGTGGGAGCCTGGGCAGGCTCTGGGGGACAGCCTTATCTGAGTTGTGCTGGCATAGCTGCATCAGTGCAACCCAAAACTTGTGTCAGGACAGCTGCATGTGCAGTGCAGCAGTATCAAGCAGCACTTGACTGGGAGAGACAGGTTTCATGCCACAAATGCATTACTGTCCCTAATTTCTACACAAAATTTTGTGAATTTCCTGCACTTTCAACAGAGGGAACGGAAATAAAGGGGTCAGAACTATGACCAAGTGCCTTAGCTAATAATTACAGGTGCTCATCCCCTAAAAGCCACAGCATAAATTTAAAGCATTTCAGGACACTTTGTAAGTTCTGGGTGAGCTCTTTCATCTCACTCCTGTGTTCATACCCATTCTCCAAGCACCTGTCCCCGACTTTCTTTTCCTTTCATTGTTGACACTACACCATTTTTTGGTCTTAGCACAAGGAGTTAAAAAACCCCAATTATTTGGATTCTGATTGATGATGTTTTAAGTAAAACTGGAAGAAGAATGGGAAACGCATATGATTGGTATTCAGCAAACTAAAGTTGTGATAATGATTATTAAAATTCAGCGCTCACAAGGCACTTCAGAGATAAAAGCAAGTTCTTTTACGTTATGTTTTTCTAGTCCTCAAAATATTCAAATATCTATATCTATGAAAAAACATTGACCTTTTTAATATAAATAAATAACTTTTAAAGATAATATCTGAAGCTAAAACTTCAGATATTTCTTTAAAAATATTTAGAGCCTTGAGGACAAGCATATAGATGACTAATTTTTGGATCTTGAACTATTAGTTTTTCTTGTTAGAATTATTTTTTTTAATCAGAATGTAGAAACATCGTTTTTGTGTACCTTCTCTCTTCATAATCCATTCTGTTGCAGACTATCTCCATTCTGTTTGTCTCTTTCAGGCAATTGCCCTTGTCAATAACTATAACATGACAAAATTACACTTTAGATCTGAGAACAGAAGATAATAATGAGATTCTGTCATTAATTTCAGAGTTAATATCCATAAACCAAAGATTAAGCTTCAGCAGATATTCATTATTGGAGCTACTTGTGCAAGGTTTATTCTCGGTTCCTATTCAACACCTTCTACACTTGCCTTAACTGTATATGGGCTCCTGTTTCAAAAGATTTATAATAGGTGTACCATTGCCTATAAAACCAGTTCCTGAAATTTGGACTTTGAAAATCTGCATCCATTCAGTAATTTCCAAGCTCTACCTTACCCTCCAATCACCTAGTCATTATTAGTATACCATAACAGTGTAACTCTCTTTTTAAGACTCTTTTATGATGACAAAATCTCTGATAAGGACTCCCATTATATCAAGGTTTATCACTATAACCCTTGCCATAACAGCATCCCTCTACAACACACAAAAAAAGAGCCTTTTGAAAATCGTTTCAGGTTGTGAAAAATACCCATTAGACAGACACACAAATTAAATTGTATATACACATTGGATAGCAAGAAAGAAAGGGACATCATGTCAAAAGCAGCTCTTTTTTTTTTTTTTTTTTTTTTTTTTTTTTTTTTTTTTTGTGAGGGTCTGTCCAACTGAATCATTTGGTTTTACTCACTGACTCACTGGAAGAACCAAGTGCTGCAAAGCAGGGAATTGTGTCAGACAGAAATTATGAACAATAATTCAGCTATAAGCTGAAACACAGACAGGTGCACTGCACTGCTTTATTCAGAAAACAGAAGAGTAGTGAACCTGATGAGGGGACCTTATTTTTATCTCTTTATATATAATTTTTGTATAACTTTGCAATCTTTAAGCTCTTCATATTTTGTCATGTAGTAAAAGTTCAGACTCTGAAGCATCAATCTGCATTTGTGTCTAAATACAAAGCAAAGGTCTTTTTATTCCATAATTGCCACTCTATAAAACATATACACAAATATATGGCATCAGTCACCAATTTCTTGGGTCTTTTCTCTCAAGTGTAGGGGTCTGCTGGGAGAAGTGTTGGACTAATAGGGAAATATTTAATGCATTTCTTATTAAATAGAATGCCTTTCATTTAATCCTTATGGTTGCTGACAGGCTAAAGTACAGCAAGAGCAATAAAACACCATCAGAGAAAGGAGGATAAGAGGTGTTGTAATGGAAAATTGTGTATTCACACATGTGGAAATGAACCAGGAAAAAGGCAGAACAAAGGAGAGAGAATGGGAGAGTAGAGAGAAAAAATTATGACAGTGGTCATTCAAAGGGCAGCAGAAGCAGTGGTTGAAGGGGGGAAAAGAGCAACTTATTAGCAGCAGACAGCCCTCAGAAGCTCCACTGGAGGAAGAGAAAATGCAGCTTCAAGGCATTGCTGTGAAAACCATTGGCTGTGTTGTCAGTTTTGATGTGGTTCTGTCTGTGTCTGCTGCTGTGGCTGCTTGTGCTGCTCACATCACTCCCACAAGCCTGAAGGAGAAGGCAAGCTTTGCTGTAGTATTGGGTAGGTGTAAAAAAAAAGCAGTCAACAGAGCAAAGGAACTGAGAGGAGAAGGAAATTTTGTCTGTGAAGATATGTCAAGCCTGTTCCACTAGCAATTCATCGTTTAAATCACCAGAACAGCTAAAGCTCCTCCAAGCAGTAATGTGCTGTGCTGAGCTGTGTTGTGCAGGGATCTAGAGTGTCTTGAGTACACAGGCTTGTGCCAGAAATGATCAGCATTAGTGCAAATGCATGATGTTGGATTGAAGGATTTGTGCTAATTCTGTGGGTAAAGATTTATGCAGGAACCTTCACAGCTCTATCATAAAGATTTCTTAAGGAAGAAGGTGAAAAGATAGTGTTCAGTAAATAATTTCAGACACTTCAAACTAAGAGAACGGAAAAAGATACTCAGTGGATATCAAATATGTTTGTATCAGTCAACCAATTTTGGGGTTTTTTTCCCAGTTTCAGTGACATAATTACTATATAAGAAAAGTCAACTACTGTAAAATAATTCATCATTCTATTAATCAAAGCAGAGGGACCCAAGGTATGACTTACTAGCTATATGTAAATGACAAAGACTAAAAGAAGTCAAGTTAATTAAAAAGAGATGAAAATGTGAATTGATAGTTTTTTCACGGTTGCAATTTTTTCTTATCACTATCTATTCTCTTTCTTGATACATTCATGTCTAAAATAATGCCACTGTTCCAAACTCTTTTCAAGTTCTACTGTGCACTCCAACCTTTAATAATAAGCACTTAAACAAAAATGTACTGTGCCACTGGATCTACTGTGAACCTTTTGAGAGATTCTTCTGGTCAGCAAACTCACTTGAAAACTTGTTAATCTATTCCTTTTTTTTTTTTTTAAATTGTAGAGGATCTAATGTAAAATCATTGGAGAAATCAAATGTAGGAAATTTGAAAAGCAGCAAATCAACAGAGGAAAGGTGAACAGAATTAAATGGTCAGTGATCTAACTGATAGCATCTCTGATCATGGATACTTCATGTGAACTTCAGCCCTCTTACTGCCAGTACCTATGTAAGATCACTAGTGATACAATAGCATTTTAATACCCATATAGGACCAAAAATAATCTTAACGTGTTTTTTCCATATAACTTCACATCTCTGTAGTGAAATAACTTAATATAACCTATATATTTAAAAAGATTTCCATATAACATAATTTCTGATGTGATCACCTAACAGGAAGTAGATAATGACCGAACTGTGTTGTTACTGTGACGTAGATAGAAACACTCAGTAACACACATAACAGGTGTTCAGGTAGAGAAGAAGAAAGGAAGAACTCTCTTGTTTATTGTTGACCTCATATATATAGGTTTCTGGACAGTGACAAGAGATTGGACAGAGAAGTTCCCACCTCTCCATCTTTACTGGTCACTTGAGAAGTCCATCAGGTGATATCTTTTACAAAGGAATGTAAACATAATTTTTGTTTATTTTACAATTCATGAGAACTGACTCCACTATACTAAAACAAATCAGAAGGCTTATTTTCAGGGACAACACTGTGTCCTATTTTTTTCCCTTGAAACCAGTTAAGAGCCCATTTATTTAAGCCATAGCCCTCGTTTCATAATCCTGAAACTAATTGCAAATATGTTAAATCATTTTTTACTTTAAAAAAAAACCCAGACCTAAAGCTAAACAGGCAATCTTTGAAGTAGATTGCTTAAAAAAAAAAAAAAAAACAAAAAAAAAACAAGGAAGAAATATCAATGGTACCTATGCCCTTTTTCATTTCATGGGTTGGTGAGATGGGTGCCCACCCAAGAACACCTCCCTAATGAGCATTTCACATGGCATGTCTTGCAGCACACTGCTTCTGTCAACATTCCAATGCGATCCATCTCCCTGCTCATATCTTGTCAGCCTTACAGCTGTCTCGGTGCAGTGGCTCCAACTGGGTCACATACAGTGGGATAGTGCCACAAACAAGGCTGGAAGCAGCTCTGCCTCATAGCCCCAGCCACATGCCTGAGGCAGCAGCACTCTCCTGGGCACTTCAAGCTCTGAGTCTTCTCAGAGGAAGGAGAGGAGTGAACCTATGTCTTGTCTCAGCCATAGAGCAGACCAGTCCCCAGACTACAGGATGAGCGAAGCTGCAGCTGCAATGATGTTAAAATTAATGCTAAAAACCCTCCCAACAAAAGTAGACTCCACTCAATTTCAAGAACATGTAAAGTTTTCCTCTCTTCACCTCTGAGTCTCGAGATCTCCTTAACTAAGCTGTAATACACATTGTGTTATCCTTTGGATGCGCAGTCTCAAATGACTGTGGTTAATCCCTTGACTTTTTAAGTACTCCATCCACTACCCAGTGCCAACCCCAGGCGTCCAAAGTCAGCTTTCTGCAGCTCACCAGGATTATCACCCTCTTCGATCTTCTAGAGGAGCTGTTTCTGTGACTATCACTATAATACATTTCAATATAGACATGTCAGGCTGGCAAAGCCCTAACACTGGCTTTGTCTAAGGCAGATAAGCACTGTTTGAACAGACACATGGGGGTCTTTCACCTATTCTTTCTGAAAATAGTTCAGAAAAAAAACACCTGCACAAAGAAGGAGAAATGTAGAACTGCAGTGACTTTGTGAATTACTAAAAATAGCGTATCATGGGAACTTCTTTTTTTCCCAAAGTCTGGTAAAAAGAGAGAAAAGTAATCATAAATATGCTGTCCTGTTTTACACAGGACTATATCTCAACCCTGAGATATAGTCACGAACCATTAAATCACACAGAAGCTTTCATAAGATGCAAACCTACAATTCTTGAATGTATTTTATGACCTTGGTTTTGCTTTTGGGTGTGTTTTTTTCTGCCTCTGTCTACTGACTCCCATATAAAATAAAACTTAATTTTTTTCTTCTTTGTAGAAAACAGCTATCTCTTAATTTTCAAATAATTTAAGAGGAATATACACTTTCACGTAATTTTTGTACTTGACTTTTTCAACATCTCAGCCCTGAGATAGGCACATGAAAAGATCTCCATGATGCTATCTCAACCTACTCCCATTTAAGAACCTCAGTGAAATCTTGCCCGATTGAACTTAGTGATATTTTTAAGTAAATTGCTATGGCATTGGCTCCTTACCTATTTCCAGGGACAGCCTAGAGTTATCTATCAACACACATTACACTTTGAATCTAATGGATGCAAACTGTTTAAGAGCAAACTCAATGTCTCTGGTTTTCTGCTTGCTGCTGCAACTCTACTTAATTTAAATTCTGCAGTATGTATTTTATAGGTGCCATACAATGCCAACTGAAGGTTACCACAATAAAGCAGGAAAAAAGATGAGGACTACAAAGACATTGGCAGTGTATTTTAATTCAGCTGAAAAAAAGTGACTTCTGCTTTTATCATCCTTTGTATTTGGCAAAGGTTAGAGTTTATCTGTTTCACAGGCTGCCAGAATGCTGAGTAGATCCTGCCATTGTCTCAGTGAACACTGAATTGCATATTAATTGAAGATCTAAGGCTCTACATCAAACAACAGAAGTGTAACCAAACAGGGACAGGAATGCCTCTAGAGCTAGATGGGATTGTTTGATTTAATAAGGCCCTTAAAATGTTTCCTTCAGAAGCATTGCTCAATCCTTTGAAACTTTGACAGTGTTTTGCTATAATAGCAAAATATATTTATATATTTTATATATTTAATATAAATTTTTATTTACTATAAAATATTTTATATTTTATATATTTTATGTATATTTTTTCTATATATTTAATAGAATATATTTAGCTGCAGCTAAAAATTATTTTCTGGAGATCAGTCCAGCATACTTACTTTGTGGTCGTATCCAAATGACCAGAGCTAGGAACATCCCGAGTATGCCAGCTCCTAGGGCTTCTGGAAACACATGTCATACAGATTAAAGTCTTCACCCCCTGTGAGGCCTGTCGACCATTGTATTCATTTGGAAGACAGGTATCTGCTAAGGACAAACAGGATCCTCTCCTGAAATGGAGAATGCAAAACTCCTCTCCGAGTTGTTATAATTTTAGGATTAAGGGGCTCTCAGGCAATGATGTGAGGATGTGGTTCACAGTTCTTTACTTGTGTTTAGCAAGGCAAAACAGAACAACAATAACTATGAGATGAACCACAGACAGAACCAGGGAAACAGTCCCAGTTTTCTCTGCTGCTGGCACCCTTTCCCCATTGGTGCAGTTCCCGACACAGGCAGCTGTGGTGCAGAGTCCCGGGATGCTGCAGATGGATCAGGAGCTCCCCGGCGGTGGCTGGAGCTGCAGCACGAGTCCCGGCAGGCAGGGGGTGCGGGCTGAGGCGTGGAGAACACTCGGAGCAGGAGCCAAGGAACAGCGAGGGGGGCAGGAACTGCAGCGGCTCCCGGCCAGGCAGACAGGGGCAGGGTCAGGATTGCCGGGGCACACACGGAGAGACCGTGGCAGGAAACCCCGAACTCCGCTCCAGTGGGGCCAGTGAAGGAAAAATCTCCCCCCGAAGTCTGGAAACCACAGCCTGCTGTTTCCTTCTCCCAACAAGCACACCCCCCAAAAGTGAAGTGAAGTCCATGTGCTCCTCCTCTCCGTCCACCTCAGCCACTTCTTTTGTCTTTCTTAACTATCCATAAATGCCCAGTGATCAGTTCCCTGGTAACTTATGGGAAAAAAATTCTACAAGAGGACCCAATCCCCAACAACCGTCCACACAGGAGTGCTCTTTCTGCTCCCTGATGAAAGGACAAATAAGGTGAGGGCCATGAGAAGAGTTGCCTCTCATCCTCCTAGGAGGTGTGTGAGTGTTGAGAAATCAGCTGCCAAGGGGGAGGCGTAAACCAGCCAAGTGACATTTGTGCACTGCTTGAATAAACAGGTGAGTTCAGTCACTGCAATGCATTAAGAATTTCTATCAGACACAGGAAAGAACACATCTCCTGGATATCATATAGTATTTGTGCATACATAAAATAGAAGAAAGCAGACAGAACTGAGCATTTCTCCAATAAGAGACACTAATAATGTAATGTGCATCACTAGAAGTGGAAAAAAGGAATAATGCCAAGGAATTTAATGGATTCAAATCCATATTAAAATTGGCCTCATAACGATTACAACATATTTGAGTTTCAGAAATTGATCGAAGCTGTTTATCTGAATAGATTTATTCTTTTATGGAAACTTACATTGGGTCTGGGCCCAGCTTTGCTATTCAGTCCTTCTTTTATAGTGCTCCTGATCTAAATGACAGAATTCCAGAACTTTTAAGTTTATTTCTTGATGTGTGACCCCTCTCAAGTGCAATGTTTTCTCAAGTAAACATTATGACTTAAATCCCCATTTAAACAATACAGATATAACCAGCAATAGTCAGTATCACCATAGCTACTTAAGTACCTTGCTTTAGAAGAAGAGTCACAAATAGAGGCTACCATGTGCATATGCTATCTTAATTACATGCAAGATACCAGCACCCTTTCAGGATCTGAGTCCACCTAACTATCCTCTGTGCACTCCGTGCCATCCACATAAGATACTTTGCTGAACAAATCCCTACACGTCATTTTCCCTCAATATACTTGCAAAACGCAGAAGATTTGCAAGTACAAGTCATTAATGATAACACATGTAGTTTTAAGGAACACTGTTTTAACAGAATGGATGATAATCTTCAGCAAGAAATGATGTAATTTTAGATATAGTCCAGAAGTCCAGGAATCAGACATTTGAGTGGGAAGTAGCTTAAAGCACTATGTATCTGCCATAATTTTAGACCCTGAATGCTGTAAACGGCAGCCAGGAAAATTTGCATCTCAGGGTTGGATATCATCCAGAGAAAATCGTCAGGCTCCAACAACTTCTTAGAGACTTACCATAGCAACTTCTATCTCTACCTCATCCATACAGCCAGCTCTTTCCTTCTGCCCAAACTTTGGGGATGTACTCATTGATACTTCCAGTAAATACATAGGGCACCTGATCCTTAAGACTGCAAAGGATTAGTGAACTAAAAGATCTTAGAGCTCTATGTCTGTATTTAGCAAACAGACTGTAAGTGACAGAGGTTTATTAAATTTTTATTTGTTTTCTTGTGGGTCTATAACTGATGTGTTACAGAGACTGTCCTGCAGCTACTGAAGCCAAAACAAAGAGGTCATGGGTTTGACCAGTCATTTGTTACTAAGTGTCTCCTCTATATAGTTAAACACACATAAAACCTGTGATTCTAAGACATAGCAATAAAAATTGGGAAAAAATAATGATTTTTTTTTTTTTAAATCTGTGAGAAAAGGGAGGTAAATTCAATGAGCTAAGAACCAGTCTGTATAAAACCTATATACCTTTCTCCTATCACTATAGCAGAATGATTTTGACTGCTCTTTATATTTCATCAAATTCTTCCAAACATTGTTTTACTTCATAGTTACTATTTACAGACACTAGCATTAGACAGGTTATATGTTCTAAATATTAATCATTCTTAGCGCTGTTGTTGAAATGTTCAGTTCCATAGAACATCAACGCTCTATGAAAAAAAGTTATGATGTAAAACTAGAGTTCCTGATATAGAAGATACTATTTGTGATTTAGCCACATGTTTAGAGGCAACTGACATGCCCCACCCTGATTCAAGACCTAACAATAAAAGCATGCTTCCCAGATAATTCTTCCAAGACAAATTACAACTTCAAAGGCAAGAGTAGATACATTCACAAAATAGGTCACCTACAAAAGCTGTCAGATGGAAAAAAAAAAAAAAAACACAGCAACCAAGAAGCATGGCAAAATGGAAAATATTTTTTTTCAGGGGGTGATATGTACACTACAAAGTCAATTGGAACATATATTAAAATTTTTTACAGAGTTTCACCTATATTGCCACAACAAGCACAAATAAGGAAAAGACTGTATTTAGTCTTGTTGGGGGTTGGGTGACTCCACTTTATTTTTTTATTACTCCATTCACCCCTACACTAATTCAGTGGTATTCCAGTCACATAACTTAAATGCCGCTAGTTGTGTACTGGAACCCTCTCTTTCACTTTTCCCAAAAAAGTGAACTGTTTAGCCACTTTGGGGGAAATGGTTACATAGAAGTCCCACTTGCACCAATTTGCATCCGATATATTATCTCTCCATCAGAAATTGTTGTCTTCCTCCTGTTAAATTGCTTGCAAAATATATCAAAAGTGCCTCCCGTTCTTGTGTACAGCCACAAAGTGTAGATGGGGCTTTTCAAAGAACTGGCCACCCTTACTTAATTACCTGTGCAGTTGCACAAGCTAAGCTATTAAAGCTAATTAAGTTTTCTAACTCGCACTGTATACTCATCTATAGAAGAGATCAGTCTACCGATCTAAATATCTGGTAAGCTTTGCCTGTCTTTTAACAACTGATGGACACAATAAATACAGCAGCCACAGAATTTTTAAAATTCCTCATTTATTGTCAGTTGCCATACAGTACTTTTTTCAATGCTTCCCTATCAAACTTCACCAAGTGAACAGAGCATGCTCATATTGCTGTATTTTAGGTTTGTAATAGAATCTCTAGTTTGGCAGCACAGTACATACTGTTTTTACATTCTACATTTAGAAGGCTGAGAATTTTGGTCTATTGGTTAAAAACTAGATGTGAATATCCAGGACTCACTCAGATTTTGATTTTTTTTTTCCTTCTTTTATTCCTTTTTTTTTCTTTTCTTTTTTTTTCAGCAACGCACTGGAATACCCAGCGTGCTTGTTTCATTATATTTCCTCCCAAAGAGAAGCTCTAAAGAGACATTTCTTTGGCTGCTGAATGCCCTGTATTTTCTCTCTTTACAAATCATGCATACTGTGCAATGTAAAGTTTGAACTACTAAGCATAGTGTAATTCACTTTCTTATGTGAAAAAAAGCAGGACTGTTGCACTTCACATCAAAATCAGTGAGTTTGTAACTGCTGGGACTTTTAATGATTGATGAGAGCTTTGGCATAGTTTCTGTTTGGAAAAGAGGGCTTTGAACTGGTGGATGAAATACCAAGAGGAGAGACTTACATAATGGGCCCATCTCCCCTAATCTCCTCACCAAAGAATACACAAGGAAGAAAAACAAGGAGTCCGTTGTAACTCTTGCAGTGACAAGCGTCTCATTTAATGTATTCAGTTACTTATTAGTAGGCCAATATAAATCTAGCACAACAGTGTGCAAAGTCAGCAGGGGGTCTGAATCCTGATGTTATTTTTCCCACCACTGAATAAATGATCCCAACCACCAGCTTCAGAAGCTCATCCTCATTAGTATGTATGAAATGAGTGGAATAAGCACTGAGAGATTTATATTGTTCTGTATTCAATTTAATTAATAAGAGACGATGCTGATTTCTGGAGGAAAGAAAGAGGCAGTTCACCATAGATTACTGTTCACCTTTCATTGTTCTTAGTGATAAAAATCTACCATAGCATGGCAGCCTTAAAAAGTACACTCATCATTTTCTAGTCCTACTGACATTCATTAACCAGACCTCTTAGCAACATGCATATTATAATCTGCCACCACCACCAAGGTCACTGCAGAGTTCTCATTACAAGCCCTCTACTTACAAGGTTTTATTTCTCTGATGGAAAATTTAAGGATAACCAAGGAGTACTTTTTGCTGTAGTCTTGTCCATTTTTAAATTCTGGTCAGGCCCAACCAAAAAAGAACCACATAAATGCCAAACAAAACAAAACCAAACAAACAAAGAAATAAACAAAAACCACAACTACCTGTTGGTGTCAGACACTGGCGTGACAACAATTAGTACAGGTAAAGCCACTGTGAAAACAATTCCCAAAAGGAATGAATGATAAATTCATTTAATTAGCATGAAATAGATTGTGGGAAAAGGTGGGGTTTGTATGTCTTATCTGACCTACGTAAAGGCAACACCAAAATCAGGATTTCAGCTTGAAAACTGCTGTCTCATTACACTGAATTCAGCCACAGTTTGGCCACTGATTCAAGTGAGACCAAGCCTTCAATCAGACTTTATTGCCTAGGGGTCTTTTATATTCTATTTTACATTTATGGTTTTCTGAATTTTCTGTTTTCATGGAGTTAGACAGCATGGTTATTAACTGGTTAATGTTACTGATTTTTTCTTTTGAGTGAGATTCAGGTCTCATGAAAGTCAGTGACAAAACTCCCAAAGACTTCTCTAAGTCCAATTCTTTTCTCCAAGCACTTTAACCCGCATCAAACAGAGCACGTTTATAAATATACTCTGATTTTTATTTAACTGAACACCCAACTTAAAGATTTCAATTGAACACAGGCCCAAGCAAAAATTTAATACTATAACATCGTTTTATTTGTGTCTTTGACACAGTGTATAAGTAGATATTAAAATACACATATGTTTTCTGCTGATTTTCTGTGAACAGTAATGCATATTCCACACAGGGCTGAAAGAACAATCCAAGAAACATCTGCAGGAAGTTCTTGCCAAAAGTGAGGAACAATGTTATCTTCAGGACAGATGAAATAAAGAGTTAGTCACCAAGAATATTGCTATAAATGATACCCTGGGCAATAACATGTTAATTTGTTTTTCAGCTAGGGGGAGTTTCATTACTGATGGCACATAAATGAGGATGTCTGTGGTTTATTGCATGCAAGCTGATGTTTTCGTCCACATTTCTTCTTCTTTATGCATAGTCTTGCACTTCTCCAACTATGAGGTATTTATTCTTCTTCATCTACTAAACTTCCACACATGTACTGGCAAATACATTCTAAAAGACTGGTAAAAAGTTTGGTATGGTGGTTTACAAAAACGACAATGGTTTGAGTCAGAAATCAATTATGCATCTTCAAACAGTGGAAAACCTCTCTTCACGGAGAGTTAAAAAGACTTCTCCCAGCAGTCAGTTTCTGCGTGGTCTCTTGTCCTTTATGTTGAAACAGTGAGTAATCTTCCAAACGGCTTTCACTCACTTCCTCTCAATTTTGTTGCACTAGTATCAGGGCAGCAGAGCGACTGAAACTCAGTTAGGCAGGACTGGAATGTCTAGGCTGTAATTTACCTGGGAGAGTCACAGTTGGGAGCAGCAGCTAGGTAATGATTGCTAGGAATGAGCAAACACAGGAAGTCTTCACTCTCCTTCCCTTGTTCCCAGTTAATAGAGCAGGCTTCGTTAGCAAATGCTTTTCAGCTCTAACAATCACCAGGAAACTCCAGACTACCAGGAGCCTAGAAGAAGGGAGAGGTTGCACCTCTCATCATCCTCATCAGATGGGCCAGAGGCTATCACATCTGCACACAGTAAGAAACATCTAATTCCTCACCTACCTACATGAGCTTCAGTACAACTTCTTACTGAGTCAAACCCTTTTGAATACAAGTACCACTGGCAGAGTACAGAAAATTATCTGGAAAAATCCAGACTAACAAATATGTGTCTCCAAAATTCTTTATTATTATTTTCCTCCACCTAACATAATACAGGAAAAGGCCAAAAGAGCCCTTTCTACACCATTTAATGGAACTAGAGCTAAAAACACTTCTTAGAAGAAGGGATTATGGATAAGCAGACAAAGGAAAATATACATTTCTGCTATTTTTCCTGAATAATATCTTTGCCAGACAGCATTCTCAGAAATCACTCAGGAGAACCCATCAAGCTCCCACTGTAACCCCAAAAAACCACACTGTGCTACAAATTTATGTCTCATGCCACGTTTTCCATTTGAGACAAATAAATTCCTGCTCTTCTCTGAGAGAACAGGGATATTAAGCCAGCCTTGATGAGGGAAGGTGCACAGGGAGGACGTGAGAGATGTGTTTCCTTTCACCTGCTGATTTCACCTTGCTCACAGTTGTGAGCCAAGAGGAGCCAAATTCCATCCAGCCCACCCATCAGAGATGATGACTGTCAAGCTGCTGCCTTTCTAGACTGAGCCTGTGTCCCAGGGCACTGTTATTTCCTGGTTATCCTGTGTCGCTCTTTCCATACAGATTTGGGTCCAAATAACTCATCAGGCTGCGTTAGGAGGTGACTGACACTGATGAAAACTGCTTTGCCAAAAGCAGGACACAGCTTCTTCCCAAAGACTCTGTCACATCTTTCAACACATTTTCAGTCACTCTTCTGTATCTTAGCAGGCCATAATGTGCTTGACATCAATTCCTCCTCTAGCATGTAAAAATATTCATATTGTTCAAAAGCAAGTGTAAACCTAGAGCTACCCAGTTTCTCATTTCTTGTTGTTTTAATTCAGTAATCTTTCAGGATTGAAGGATAAAACCTGACTAAAAAGCTAATTTTCGATCAGCTACTCAATCATCAAGGAATTGTCAATCCCATTCTTCTTTCATTGCATTATTTTATCTTGCTAATCTTTTACTGCACATAGAGATTATTTGCTTTCCATTCTCTTTGGTCGTCTTTCTAATCTCCTTCCCCCACCACTCCTCTCTGGTTTCCCTTCTTCTTGCCCATTGCACATTCACAAATCTTCTCAGCTGGAGCCATCATTCAGATTTATTTTATCCTTCCATTTTATCCTGTCTCCTCTTTCCCCCTCTGTCCTTCTCTTTCCTCTTTTTAGTTTGTAAGTTGCAAATCCTTTCTTCCACCCACTGTCATCAATTTGAGCATTGAAAAAAAGAAAAAAAAGTCAGCTGGATAAGCATTAATGTTCTGAAGTGTGTGTGTGTGTGTGTGTGTGTGTGTGTGTGTGTGTTGGGTAGGAGGATGGAATAAAGCTTCTTTATTTCCGATACTGATACCATTAATGGTTTCTATTTGGTAATATTGTATTGCCTGGCAATTCCATTTACCGAGTGTTCCTAAGGGCTCAGTTCTGCTGAAGAGACATTGAAAGTAATTATTCTGATTTATTAAACTACTTTTTATTCAAAATTGGGTTTGCTCTCAGTTTGGTGCTGCAATTCTACTTAAAACATTTTTATTACAATATTTACTTGTTTCAGTGCTCTTTTCAATTATGATGATTTTACACATATTTACTCCACAAAGATATGAAATGTTCATTGTTTTTTTGGGGGAGCCCCTGCAATGTTTCACTTTAAACCCATTTACCTAGTACAAGAACATAGGGAAAGCCAAAAATAAATCTTTCTTCACTGTTTTCCTTAAAAAAAATTTAAGATTAAGTTCTTGATTAAGCCTTATTTCAAAGAGTTCTGACAAGAACTGAGGATTTACCTAAAAAACCTAAGAATTTAACATAACTTTTCAATCAAAATATATTCTACAAGTTTTTAGAGTCTTTCAAAGGGAGAGACTTCTTCACTTTCTCTCCAGACAACTCAGTAGTTAGCATCAAACCTTAATCATACAGAAAGAAACAGCAGCTGAGAGAAATATTTTCTGTTCAGTTCCTCACTGTACTCAAAGTGTGCAATACCTTAGAACAATGATGGAATAGCTGGGGGTGTGGATCTTCTGAAAAAGAGAACTAAAAACATAGAGCATAATACTTGAAATTAAATCACCATGAAATAAACAGAGGAGCATGCTCTCTTCTCCCACAGCAAAACTGAGGAGAAAGAAACCTTGAAAATTCTCTTCAGATGCTCTCTCTATAGTTTCTGATTAATTTTCCTCTCACAGACTAACTACAAGAGACTAATGTGAGATCATCAACATCCAATGTGTGAAGAAATTAAGTTTCCCTATATAGAAAATCCAATAGAGTTCAATAGCAAATAATTTTTCTAGTTACTTGAACTTAAGTGCCAATAGAATACAACAGATCAGTTATATTCTTGTTGTAGAGCTCTCCAGGCAAGTTAAAAATTACCAGAAAATCCCTTCCTAGTTAAATTTTACAAAACAGATCATTAGCAGGTAAAATTGTTGTGGATGCACTACCATTAATAAGATTATGTTAAACGGGAGAGTTTGGCCCATGTGTGTTTAGAGTAATTTGATAATGAATCACTGCAAATTTCTGTGGTTTTAACAACTGTTAAATTCGACATCACTTTGTCATATTGATCTTACATGCTCTGTTGTTTTCTCTGGTTTTTTTAAGAGGGAGCCACTCCCTTCACCATATGGTCCAGCCACTATCTGCAGTTTTCTCTGCTTATTTCACCATCATGTAACACTCTTCTCTTCTGGGAACTAGATGACACAGTGACATGCGAATGTTGCTCACAGCGCAACATGATTTTCTGCTGATTTTTCTGGCACAGTACAGTGGGAGCTGACCAGGGCAGCTTCCTGCATAAAACATCTGCTCTGCAGCCTTGTTTGCCTTCCAAAATCCTCCATAGTTGTAAAGACCAACCTGTACAGAATTGGCACAGAGACACTCTGGGTTCTCAGCAGAGGCAAAACCTTTACTGGTATTTCCAGTGAATGTTACAAACTACTTTGCTGAACTTTGAATACTTTGGGTACTCCTTGTTGAACACATCCCATGTCAACCCACAGTCATTTAAGTATCCACTTGGAAGATGTCTGAAGAAAATGATTAAGAAAAGCAATTACATATATGCCAACCAGCAAACTAAAAATGTGGCATTTCTGGTAAGGTCTTTATTTACAGAGAGAATTTTGCAAGGATTCACCAACCATTAAAAATCACAGTCCATGGAGGAAAGTAATTATTCTTAATCTCATCTCATTTTACATGTTCAGGAAGAGCTGTAAAATGTCTAGCATTCATTCCTTTAAAGTATGAGCCTGACTCTGCACGAGTTAATTGGGCAAAAGACCTATTGCCACTTTACAATAAGAGGCTGACTATTTGGTCTGTGCAGATTTTTATAAGTCTCGTTTCCTTTAGCTGACTAAGTACAGCTACAAGCTGATAAAAAATCTCCCCACTTTCAACCACCTTTTCAGAGTAGAGCTGAATTTGGTGAATTTCCCTGAAGTGGTTAAAAGAAAGATCTTATTTTTCTATGTGTAGGAGTAATTACTTTGCCAGGCATTCAATAATCTTGTCTTGACACAAATCATATTTGCAGTTTGATGAGATTTCAGTATTGCTATAAGATTAAAGAAGTCAACACTTATTTTATATTAAGATGTGCCTGCACTAAACATTTTATTTCTCTTGGTGATGAAATATATCTCCACAGGTAAAAGCATCTCCTCTGATGCCCAAAGAGGAAAGAGGGAAAAAGAGTACAAGCCCTCCCAAGATTACAGCCTTTAAGTGCCTCGTGGACATGAAATGTATCTCATACCTTCCTTGGAGCAAAGTCCCTGGACAACCGTCACAGTCCTTAGCTCTGCCATTGTTGTTGTTTCTTGACGATGTAAAACTGCTGCAGTTTGAGCTTTTGAAATAGTGGCAAGAACAAGCTGAACTGAATCTAAGAGTAACAACTGGAATTGGGGAATGCTGCATACATTGCATATGTGTTGAATGTTCTGGAGTAGGAAGGTAATGAATGGAGATGGGCTCAACAAGGTGCCATTGCACCCTTGCAGTATCCTAGCTCCTGGGAGCTGTATATAACAGGATGCTGTTCCTACAGTCATGTGGTTCTGGGAAGATAGTACAGTAGAAAACATATATTATACAATGTGGGGCTCAACACACAAATTAGCATCGAACTTTGCACATCCCAACTGAAAGAGGTAGCTGCTGCTAGGGAAGAAAATACAAATGTCCTTCCCCCATACGGGCCAGATGTCTCACAAACATATTTCACATGTGATTAGGAAGGAGAGGTAACATTTTCACCCAAACTAAAGTCAAATCTTTAGTAAAGACATACTTTGCAGAGGGGTTGGAAGGAGTTGGAGAAGTTCTTTGTAGCCTGTGTAAATTGTTCATATCAGGATTTCAAAATGCACAACTCTGTGGAGACCTCACCAAGAATTCCTGACTGGAAAACCCACTACACTCTACTGCTGTAGCTGCCAAAAAGCAGACAGTGAAAAAAAATTAGGTCTTTTCCCATAAATAAGGGTAATAATTCCCCACCCCAAGCCCATGTGAGTAGCCCACAATTGTTAACTAGTCTAGGCACAACAAGTCTGTGTCTGTTTTCAGAAAATCTGACAGCATGAAGAATCGAGATTGACAATAAAGTTCCACGACTAAAAAACTTGGTAGGAGAGAAAAGATGAGGAGAATAGTTCATTAGATTGAGTACTGAATGAGAAAGAGAATAAGGAGTCAGGTAAAAATGAAGGTGGGTTTTCAAGCCATGAAGTCACTTCAGAGTTTCTACAGCTAAACAAGACGTAATGAAGGACAGAGGAGCTGAGTGTCATTTTGGCAGAGGACTGAACGAAAAAGGGCTAATGCGTGATTTAACTGAAGTTAGGCAACGAAGGCTTGGAAATTAAAGACAGGGGAAAAAAAAAGGATGAATGAAAAACAATTTTGGAAAGAACACCAGAATATAAAACTTCTAGTAACTGATGCCTTAGCTAGTACCAGTATCTGGAAAATAGGATTTTTTTAGTGTTGCTTCTTCCAGAACTTTCATTGTATAAAAATCTGGTCTGTATTTTTCAAAAGCCTAAATATAGGAGGGGAAAATATTCTCTGTGAGAGAGCCTTTTTTGATTAATGAAGAAATGCAATGGTAAAATAAACCATTCAGTATTGTGGAAATATCTGTGAATTATCTGAAGCACACAGAAAGACCAAACCTGTATCTGCTTCCAGTTCAAACCCACAATAAAGTTGGTGGCAGTTTTGAACACCTCAAAATGTATGTAGAGATTGAACATAATATAATGATCAAATGTCAGCCTTAACTATTGTGAAATGGGTATTCCTCACAAATTCCAACTATGTTCAGTCTCTCTTCTCATTTCCTGACAGAGGAAGAAGTACCATGATATGATCAAGGGCTTTTTGTGGAAAGGGGGTTAGGGTCTTGGCAAATAAAGGAATATTCATCTGGTTTACCCCCCTGACACACTCTGGGGTACCCAGAAATTATTTGTACCAGTTGAGTTTCTCTAATTGCTTTCAGATCTAGGAGAAGTTTGTTTCACGAAAATTTATCTGTCTCCAGCAATTACTCTGTTTGGTGCAGAACTCACTTCTGGTTTAGATTTTCAGGGAAAGAAAATATGTATTAGGTCTTGGTTCCTTTGGTCATAAAATTATCCTAAGTATACATTCAGTTTAAGCTGTCAAAAAGGAAAGAAGAAACTTTTTCTTGATACAGATGAATGTTTTCCCTTTAAATCTAACACCTAGAAATTGAATGGATGTGTGGTTAATTTTAGAACCCAAATCAAATACAGAACCAAAACCAACGTCTTAGAGTCCTTTCATTATCTGAAAATAAAATGCAGAAAAAACCAGCTGTCATAAACAAGTTTTTAATTTTAATGCCACACTTCGTGACCTGACAGCAATTCTCCTAGTTGCACTCTGTCCTTTCACTTATCTGGTTAGGGAAAAAAAAAGTTTAAATCATGTTAAAGCAATTGCCCATGTAAATGAAACCCCTGCAAACAAGATACCTTCGCGCTCAAACAACTAGAGGCTTTCCTGGCAGCCTTAACTCCGGTGAGATCTAGAGGGTGGAAATCACTGTTAAAACTCATGAGGAATCGCATGCCGCCGTCGAAGAAACGAGCACGCGGATTTTCACCTCACCGACTTGAAGCTATTTTGCAGGGTTTACAGCGCAGCCCGCTCTCGCAGCCTGTTCGTCCCAGCCCTGATACCCTGAGAGGTCAGCGGGACGCGCGCGGGAGGAGTAGGGGGCTAGGGAGGGCAGGAAGCACGAGGGCGCGGAGGGCCGGATTCAGGGGCCAGCGGCCCGGGCCCCCGGCGAGACGCCCGCGGGCCTGGGCTGAGCGCCCGGCGGGGCTTGCCGGCGCGGCGAGGCCTCCGCGCCTCCCGCCGCGGGGACGCCGTCCCGGGAGCGCGGGGCGGGGGCGGCGCGGGGGCCCCTGCGCGGCGGGCGGGGAGCGGTGCCCGGCATGGAGTCCGCACCGCCCCGCGGCCGGGCCGGGCCGGGGCGATTACCGCCGGCGGCAGCGGCGGGGGGCCTCGGGACGGGGACGGGGAGACGGGGATTATTGTTATTAGCGCCGCTTGCTCCTGCTCCCGGCTGGATCGGCTCCGAGACAGGGATTAGCCCAGCCAGCGATCACCGGGGCGGGACTGAGGCGGTGGGAAGGGGGAAAAGGCGACAGGCGGACGGCCAGACGGCCAGCCGCCAGCTGCGGCCCCCGTCCCCGCTCCCCCCCAAGGGACGCGGGCGATACGCCCAAGGGAGTACGGTCCGCCTCAGTCCCGTGCGCGGGGCTTCGATGCCGCCCCGGGCCCCGCAGCAGTCCCGGATCCCGCGGAGATCTTCGCGGGGCTGCGGCCGGCTGCCCCCGTCTCGCATCGTGCTCTCGCCGCTGCTGCGGGCGTCCCCCCGCCCTCGCCGCCTCTCCGCGCACTGCCGGCGCGGAAAGACCGTGATGGTTGGAGGCGGCGACGGCTCCGAGGGGACGGGCGAGGGCCGGGGGCGCCGTGTCCTCTCCGCAGACACCTGCTCGACGCAAGCCCGGTGACGCTCAGCCCCGGCCCTGCGGCGTCGCGGGCAGCAGCGCGGCCGACAGCGCGATCCTAAACGCCCCGCGCCGCCCCGCCCGACGGGGGGGGGGTCCCTCACGCCTCGCCGGGCGCCGCCGCGGCCCCGCCCCCCGCGGGGCGGAGCGGCCGCGCGCACGCCCCGCCCATGGCGGCGGGAGGGGCGGGGCGGGGCCGGGAGGGGCGGGGCGGGGCCGGGAGGGGCGGGGCGGGGCCGGGAGGGGCGGGGCGGGGCCGGGAGGGGCGGGGCGGGGAGCTGGGCGCGCCCGCCCGTCCGCCCGCCCGCCGTGCTCCAGTCCGGGCTTTGTCTCCGCCTCCGCCGGCGGAGCCGCGTCCCGGGGACAGCGGGCGGGCGGCGGGAGACGGAGCGGCAGCGGCGGGAGACAGGGAGAGGGAGAGAGGCAGCGGCTCCCACGTCCTCGCCGCGCACGGTCCAATGCCCGGCAGCTCGAGGCGAGCAGAGGCTACGCTTTCCTGCCGTGGCACAGCGAGTGCCTCCGGCCTCGGAGTTTTCCTGAAGCAGCCGTCACAGCGGGAGCACTTTTGGTAGAGAGGGACCAGGAGACCCCGAAATGACTTACCTCCCGAGGCTCGACTGAAGGGGACTTACTGGAGTGGAACCGTAGTGGAATTTGGGTCTGGAGAGGAGTTGCTAACGCTTGTTTTTTCTTTTTTTTTTTTTTTTTTTTTTTTAATTTTTTTATTATTCTGCTCTCTGATACTCCCCTCTTCGCCCATCATTGGAAATTAACAAATTGCGTTTGCAATTCAGAAAGTAGAAATATTAAATATACCATCCCCCGGGAAGCACACATGTAGTAATGACAAAGGATTGCCAAGGAGAGAGTGCCTCCAGTTTCCCAGAGAGATACCCTAAAATGGATTACTAAATGGGACACTACATCAGCTAGTTGTCCTCTAGCTGCCCAGATACATGCACCGAAAAGGTACAGTACCCCCCTGTCCGTACCCCTACCTTATGTTTTGGGATTGCTCGGAAGGGAAGGCTCCCGAATCGCACGGCAGGCTCGGAAGGAGCGAGGGTGGTGTGCGGTTTGAGGCGGGCTGCTGCCTTCTGTCTCGACATCGTTTGCAGCTCCTAGGGAGGAGAGCCGCCCGCAAGTGCACACGCTGCGCTTGCTGTTGTCACTTTCCCGGCATCTCGTGGCTTCGTCTTTCTTTTCCCCTTTTTTTTTTGCCCCCCTCTTTTCCTCCCCCCCCCCCCAATTGCTTAACATGTTATCCTCCCTCCGCTAGCCTTTGCATGCGCCGTGCTGGGGCTACTCGACTCCCATCTCCAAACCCTTACTTACAGGGGGTCGCGCCCGCCCGGGCACCGTGGGGAGCTGGGCGGCCGCGGGACGATGCCGCTGTGGCCGCCGCCGAGGCCGCCGGGCGCGTACCCCGGGGCCTCCGGGCATCGTGTGGGGCTGGGTGGTGGGGTCTTTGTTACAA
The DNA here is from genome assembly GCA_032173965.1 of Sitta carolinensis. NCBI lineage: Eukaryota > Metazoa > Chordata > Aves > Passeriformes > Sittidae > Sitta > Sitta carolinensis. The sequence goes on from CM063313.1 coordinate 60,988,537, forward strand.
GAACTATGAGTGCGCTCCGTGTAGAGGCGTAACCCCGCCGTCTCTGCTGTTCCCGCGGTGTAGTTGGGTCACGGACGATGTATTTATTTATTGTTTTTTCCCGAGGCTGGTGCTGCTTTTTGGGGAAGTGGCCGGGAATCAAGGCAACTTCTTCCGCGGAGCAGCCCTAGGCGCAGCCGCGGGCTTTGTTCGCGATCGTGGGCTGGGGCCGCGGGCTCACCTCCCCGCCCGCGCCCCGCGGACAGCGGCCGCCTTCCCCTCCGCCCTGGCCTCGGCGAAGGTGGGCTGCCAGCTGCCCTCCCTCAGCACCGCGAAGGGTGGCTCTGGGGTAGGGATGCTCCCCGCCCCTTTCTGCCGGGCGCCTCAAGCCTTTTCCCCCGCGGGCCGGTGGCTCCGCCAAGACGCTTCTCCTCGGCTGCGGAGCGCAGGCAGGCGGGCTGGGGAAGGCCAGACCCCTCCGTGGCCGCCCGGCGGGCGGGAAGCCGTGCGAGGCAGCGCAACTCTTCTCCCTCCGCCCAGCGCTCGCCCTGTCGCTCCTTCAGCCCCTCTTCGCCCTGGGGTTCCGGCCAAATGGGAGAAACGGCGGAAAAGAGAAAGTTTTTATAATGGCGAGTAACAGGGCTGGCCCTCCAGAGGGGCTCCGGGCTGGCGACGCGGCGCCTTGCGAACGCCCCACGCCGCCGAGGACCACTGGGCCGGCGGCGGGGTGCGGGGACCGGGAGCGGGGCTTCTTCGTGCCGCGGCTGCTGAAGTGGGGAGGGATGCCGAGGAGGGGACAGACAGCATGATGCTGAAGTGAGGGAAGGATGCTGAGTAGGGAACAGGATGATGCTGAACAGAAGGGATGCTGAGCAGGGAAGGGACTTCACCCTGCGCCTGCGACCAAGAGCCGAGGCACGGGGGGCGGCGGCGGAGGCTCGGGCAGCCCCTGGGGCGGCCGAGGGTCAGCGCCGCCCCTCGCTCCGCCGCCAGGGAGGGCGGTGGAAACTTTGGGCGTCCATCACGCGTGAAGAAAGTACCTGCTTCTTGCGAGAGCTCGGCCGTTCCCACCGCTCCTTTTTTCGTGCCTGGCTATCTGGCCGTCCAAGGGAGGCGTTCCCGGGGGTGGACCGGGCGGCGTGCGGGTAGAGGGCTGGCGGGGAAAGTGAGGCTGAGGCAGCAGCCCGGTCAGTCAGTGGAGATGCCCTTCTGCCCGTCGCCACCGCCTCTGTCCTGCCTGGCTCATCCCAGGGTGAGTCGCAAGGCGGTAACTGCTAGATTTCCCTTAAGCAAATGGCTCTGTCTTTTCCTAGCCTGGGCCTCTTGTTCAGGGGATAATTTGTCCTCCTGTTCCTCTCCCGAGCTAATTGCTGCTTTTGAAGTTCGAAAACACGCACGTTTGTGCCAGCGTCTGTGCAGCGCGAATGTTGGTGCTGCAGAAAATTATTTCATTGATAGAACAGCAAAAAATAAAGGCTTTAGTTAGCTCTGTGATAAACTGTAAAAGATACAAATTCCTGGCGCTGCAAGCAAGGTGAATGCTTCATTTTCTAAAGGCGCACACACAGCATGCAGGTGTTGTAAATAACCAAGTGCTAAGTGTCCACAACCATTTTCTGTCACCGAGGTGCATGAAGTGGCTTATTGTTCGTCATACATTCTACTAACTTGTTTTGTATCATCCAGCAACGATATAATTAGTAACTTGACCTCAAAGATAGCAGCTAAAGGTGTGATTTTCCCCCCAAAGACAATTGTTGTCTTTGCAACAATTAATTCAGCGGCAGCTTTTGATGTGCACTCATTTAATTTGAATGTCATCCAGTGAACCATTTTCATCCAAGTAATCTTGGTGATTAAATCCTTTAACACTAGTATGGCAAACTCCAGCGCAGTGAGGCTCTTTTGATTCAAAATTCAGTTCTCAAAATTCATTGAGATTTTGTAGCTTTCTCGCACAGTAAGATTTATGCAGATTATCATGTTCAGGGTTTCCTTTGACATTTTTATCAGATTATAAACTCAAAATGATTTTGCTGAGGTTAGCTCCTCTTTTTTTATTTTTTTTTTAATGAGACTGATCTAGTGTATTGTGAGGAAATTCAGGTCTGCTCCAACAAATCTCTTTGTTCATGGAATTGCCTTGAACATGGTTGAAAGCAAGTACGTGGTTCAGTAGGATCGTGAAGGTTTGTCACTATTAAAGAAGTACAGTTGCCAAGGTGCTTCACTGTCTAGGGTATCCTTTTATCTACTAGGAGCCTGGTTTTAACATGGTAGCTTCTCATATGTCACGAGACATAGAGAACTAACTCTCTTTACAGCCAGATAATTTCATATACATTAAAAAGGTTGATTTCTGTTCTCCATCACTCTTCACTGGAGAAAATCTCTGGCATTCATGGAAGCTTAGTTCAGGAGCAGCATGCCCAGATGAGATCTCTGATTAAGCGCTAAACAATATTTTAAATAGTAAGTAATGCATACTATTGCGACATTTGCTTTTCATGTGCTAGGTACCAAACACTTGAAGTGCAGGTGAATGCTTTCAGAGACTACAAACTAGGTAGTCACAGATGTTCTCTGTGTTCTCAATAAGTCTACTTGAAAGCTGTATCATCTTACTTAATGGCAAACCAACCTCATCAACTGAACTCATACTACTTGAACCAAAAAATAATTGGGCACTGACATTTGTGAGGAAGATGGGTAGTTAACATTTCTAGCTGCTTGAAGATGAAAGTGAGTATTAGCTATAGTCCCTTCTTTATGTTTGCAAATAGAAGATTGCAGTTACCGGTGCTTAAGATTGAAGAAGGAGGTGGATCAGGCTAAGAATGAGGAGCTGCCTTCACTAAATTTTTGAAAGGAATTAAAAAATAAAAGAGACAGAAAAAGACAAAAAGGGAAGGACGGAGATCAAATTAATGACCTGTGAGAAATCCAGACTAGAATTGTTTGCATTAGAAAAGAAGTAGGTGATTGTGAACTTGCTTGTGCATGTTTTGTGAAGGGAAGGGGAAATTTGTCATCTTGTTTTGAAGAGCCATACATAAATACACATGAAAGGAGCTCACATGGTTTACAGCAGGGGAGACATAAAATGTTTTAGGATTAAATTGACCTGAGCTAATATGTGTCTCACATCCAGCTTGTTTGCAAGAACACATTGTTATACTACTGAAACAAATGTTTTGTGTATAGTACCTGATTCCCATACGTTGTATCAGAGTGCTGAAAACAAGCAAGCCAGTAAATTCTGGAGAACACTGAAATTATATTAGATGCAGCATATGCTGGTTGAACTGTACTATACAGTTGAACTGTACTAAACCAGAACTTTTCACTATCCTAATTTGATACAGATGCTGCAGTACTTGACCTCCTACTATTCATTTATTGATGAAGTTAATCTTAGGCCCTCACCTTTTGCAGTCTCATTCACCCAAGTAAGCTCTTCTGACCCAGGAAAGCCTTGCCTGCTGGAGTAATTTTCTGAGAGTAAATGCAGTTGTTGAAATATTTCTTACATGTGTGTGGGTTTTGTGTGTGTTTAAGCCCCTAACTGAAAATACTGTTCTCTGTTGGGACTCAATACTTGCTAAGGACCTGAAGCTATCCTGTGAGTACATTTGATCTGGACTGATCCTTAATGTTAAGTCAGACTAGATCTGTGTGTTGTGGAGCAAGTCACATCCAATGGATTGTGACAAGCTTTGTTTGACAGGGCAGCTAGAAGAATAAGAGTGATAGGCAGTCCTTTTTTCTGGTGACCATTCGAGCATTTTATGCTCATAAATTTTGTGTATCAGGATTATTCTTAGGTGGGCAAGGCTTTTGGCAGTAAGATAAAGTCAGTAGCACAGAGTCTGACTGCTGTTCAACAGCATACAGCAACCATGAAAAATGTTCTAATGCAGAAGTAAGCATCTGCGGGAAAGCATGGACAGATGTCTAAAGGAATATTTTTATTTTTGCCCTAGTGTACCAGTCCCCTGAGTGAGGAATGGCTTAGATGCTTCACCTAACATGAAGGTAAAAGTGGATTACTCTAGTTCAAGCACAAACCCAGCAGAGCACAGTTTGTATGTCTCTGTTTTCTTGATGTACTATGTTACCCATGGCCATGGAAATAACTGAGTGTTTATGTTTCTGCAGTGTTAAGAGATCTCTAATTATCCATGGTTAGGGTTTTTGAGTCTTTGGTTGCACTTTGGTTTTGAGCCTTGATTACAACATGTCAATATGGCAGCACATGTCCAAAGCACAGCTTTAGGTTTTAAAGGGAAGAGTGCCACCTACTGTGTTATAATTTCAGATATTGCAGCTCCTGTGTGTCTTGGAGTCCCCAAGTCTTTCATTTCCCTATTTTGTTTTAGCCTCTGGAAGATGTGAAAGGATTCAAAATTAAATGTGGTATGGGAACAGAGGGAGAAAAAAAATTAGGGTATTCTGGAAGTCTTAGGAGGGGTTCTTTGAAAGACAGGCATACATAGAAACATTAGCAGTTTTTCTTATAAAGACTGCTAGCACTGGAAATAGGGAAGGGGATAAGAGATCTATGCTTCCCCCATAAAATAATCATGTTCTCAGCTTTCCTGCACCAGATAAACATAAATGACACTACCAGGTTTATGCCCTCTGGAATCTAAAGTTTAATTCTGGCTATAGTTTAATTTAAATAAATAAATAAATAAATAAATAAAAAGGTAGAATTCACTTTAAAAAGCCCCAAACAAATAAACCCCTCAAAAAAAACCCAACAAAATATCTTTCAGAAAAGGAAGAAGATGAGAAGAACCCTGGATGAATTTTCCAGTAATTTGCTGCAAAATCTCATGAAATCTTTCCTAGTATAGAACTGTAGTTATTCTATCAGCCCAAAAGAGGGGCATAATATTCTTGATGTGAATACAGAGTCATTTTGAAAGAGGTTTTCCCCCAAGCCCCAGAGTGTTTCTTTAGTGGCTGAAATAGAGATATAAAGTAAAGTAGATAAACCAGCTATTAACAGAACTGCCAGTTGCTGTATCTCTAGAGTGAAGACATATGGTAATTCACTACATTCAGCGATGACCTTTCCTTTAAAAATATTGTTAATAATAGGCACTTCTATGTAAAGTATTTATATAACATACTTGAAATTCATGTATTATGGACTACTCCATGCCATTTTTGTTAGTGGCAGGTTTCTGGTTTGTTTTGGTTTGAGGTTTTTTTAGCTACGCAGAAAACTGCTGCTGAGAAACTTTCCACAGCAGTACACTTTTGCAATATGCTTTCTGTGCTGAAGTTAAAGAGTTTCCGGCAGCAGATGCACAGCATTGCTGCACCTTTGTGACAGGGCAGCATGGGCCCTGTCCTCAGGATGGAAAAAGCCTTTGGCATCATCTCCCTCATCCTTCCCAGGCAGAGCTGTGCCTTGACTGCAGCATCACACCCGTTTCATAAAGCAGGCAAAAAAAAGCATTCTTATGGGTTTGTGATCTCTGTAACCAGTTGCCTTTAGCAAAAACTTACTGCTTATAGAAACTGAAGGAAATAAACAATATTTTTGCTGTGCCTTTTCACCTCAGTCTGAGAGCATCTAGTTGGATGAAGACTATTCTACTAGTACTTTTACTGGTGATAATAGCAGAAGTTGCATTATGTACTTAAAAAGAAAAGGTATTCCTAACTCATTGATTTTTCAATGACCCTGATAGACTCAGGGACCTTCTAATAATGAAAATGTGTAGAGTATGTAATAGATATTGTCGGGAATTCCAGTTCAGCAGATGGAAAAAACACTCTCCCATAGGAATTCCCAACACAATAGAAAAAACTGCATCCAACTGTATTCCTGACTGCAGCAAACACTATTTTCTACTTTCCTATCTATGGCTGCTCAGTTTCACTCAGATGTTCTATATTGTGAGTATTCTTCATATGGCTTTTATACTTGAATAGAAAATTTTGTTGCCATGAAGGTCACCATGAAGGAAAGCGTGAAATTGTTCATGAACATTTATCCATTAGTTGCTCTTGAGGCAGCCATTCATTGAAATGGTAATGAGATTTTGAACAGTTTATAGTTCCATAGGGATTTTTTTTTTGGGCTTTTTTTTGTGGGCTTTTCCCTTTTTTTCTGTAGAAAAAAAATATGGCTTTCTTGATGCCTTTCAAAATCTACTTTTTATTGGTAGATTGAGATGCATTCTATGCTAATTCCTCCTGCATTCCTGAATTATGGCCTAGCAAGGCACTGTCGCTGGGATCTTCATCTATTAATCATGGAAGCTGCTTTCTTATTCGGTTGCCATAGTTTCAGTGCCTCAGATAGTGTTGGGGTGCCTTGGGAAAGGCTTACGATACATTCGGACTTGCAAGCCTTGCAGTTATTTTGGCAGTAGAAGTGCTCTGAAGGATCAGAGAACAGCATCCAACATTATTCAGAGTTGGATTAAAAGCAGAAACTTCTGAATATGTCTCTCTGGACCTTGTTATGTGAATGTCCAGCTGATATTTACTCCCAAGATTTGCTTTTGGTTTTGTCTTGCTGGTAAAATCCTACACTTCAGAGACTAATGGCTACCTTTACCCATTGCAAGAACAAAAAAGGCTTTTCACTAGTTTTTCTGATAGATGGTTGGGTAAATTAGGGCATTAAGGGTTTCCTCAGCAATCCAGGTAATTTGTTTTACATTCCCTTTTAATCTAGCTACCTACAGTATGATAACACGTTTGAGACAGAGTTAATGTTTATTGCTACCTTAAATTTAATAAGACAATAAGAACTTTTTTGTTAGCTGCAGAGCAGCTCAAATTACCAAGTAGAAAAGAGGAAATTAACTTTTTTCAGAGTACTAAAGCTCTTTCAGCGCTGTGTTGGCACTGGCAGTATTTTTTCAATGATGTTTCAATATTTGTTCATAAACTCAGCATTAAAACACATACTTTCAGAAATGTAGAGCTATGAGATGTTAGAAATAGCTTTTTTGATGATTGAGAAGAATGGTATGGTAGTAAATATGTCTAAGAGGAAAGTAGCTGCAAGACTGACTTGTCAGTGTAGTGCTGTCTATGAATTTGTCTGTTACGCTTAATATAAAATGATGCAAAAACATATTTCAGTATGCAAATAGCAGTTTCTTTTTTCTTTTCCCATTGAGAAAAAGTCTTCATCACTTTGTGTGATCAATAGTAAGACACATGTTTAACCAGATATTTAAATGCCAATTCTTCTGCATTTTACAGTGTCTCCAGAATGATGTGATATCCCTCCAGTTCTAATGAAGCAATTTGAATCTGGCACAGAGAAACTTGCTAAGTATCATCTGTTTACAACAAAAAGGAAAAAAAAAGCCAGCTTTGACTATTCAAATCAGTCAAAGTATAATGTTAGAAGTATGTGGAGTTGAGGCGAAAGAATTCAGTATAATTGGAAGTAATAAGGAAAATAGCCACTTTTTTTGCTTTCATATGGTTAGTTTGCACTCTAAGATTAGTTTTAAAGCTTCAGCTTGGGACTTTACTACCCAATCTTGTCAAATTGTCAAGTGAGATCAACAGGCATGTTGAAAACATGTGCCTGTTATATGCAATCCTAAGGAGCCCTATGAATTGAAAAAATTAAGTCAAAAAATTTGACATGAATTTTAAAGCTTTATTTGGTGGTAGATGCACACAAAATCTGTATTCATAATTTTATACTTTCACATAATATGGAAATTTTTGGTCTATAATCTTCTGAATCTGTGTTGTATACACATATTTTGCATAAAATTAATCCAAGTCTTTTTCCTGGTAAACTCATCATGTGCATGTCTCTATTAGACTGACAGAATAATATGCCTCCATCATTTTGTATTTCCCTTTGGAAGGGAGGTACTGATTGAGTAAGAAAATTGTAACACTAAGGAAATATCTTGGGTCAAAAGCTGTAGATGTACAAATTCTGTTGTGTTTTTACCCTTAGAATTTAATAATATATTAATTAACATATAATTAATAATATTAATATAATAATATTGCATTTAGTTGTAGGTTAGTTACAGGAACCCCCTGCATAGAAGTTAATTTAAGCCATTCTGTAATGAACGTTTTTACCTTCTTCAACACTGGGGGGGAGCTTTTTTGCTTATCTGTCTATTTTTTGCCTCCAAGAGACAGAGAAGTCAGTGAAAAGTCAATACTCAATATAAAGAGACAGTCTGGTTCCTGTTGGAGGGTAAAAAGGTATTTCTACTCATCACCCATTAACAAGCCCTTACACCATTAGAGTTCAGTATAAAACTGCAGAATTATTTAGGTTGGAGAGGTCCTTGAAGATCTTGGAGTCCAACCACTACACCATGTACCTAAAGCTTACATCTACAAATCTTTTAAATACCTTTATGTATCTTTTAAATACCAAAGCTGGTGACTGAGCCACTTCCCTGGGAATACTTTTTTTTCAGTTCACTTATGGCTGATAATAAAGGTTCTTCTGCATCCCCAAACAGCTGAATTTTAGCATCAAATATACTAATCTTATCAAGAAAAGAAAATAATTTCTGGGTAAAATTTGTAATTTTTTGTGAAAATGTGTAATTGTTGTGTTCGTGTCTTTTAAGCGATGTCCTCCCAGAGGACCAGCTTTGCAAATTTTGCATATGCTCAATAGCATCTTAGTACCTGAACGTTCCAGGGAGGTTGATGCTTGTCGTGGGCTGTGTGCTTTTGAACAGAGAGGAGGACTGTGCCCTGTCCAGCCACAAAGTGCCCCCGGTGCCTGCAGCTGGTCGGCGGAGCACACCCATCCCACCGTCCAAAGGAGCGGGTGGATGAGGAGGAATGACTGGAGGGCAGCTGGAGCCCTGGCCGGCATGCCTGGGTTGGTGTGAGAATCCTGTCCCAAAACACCGCGGCAAGGAAAAGGACGGGATGACACGCCTTTTCCGACAGCCTGGTGTCTGTTGCCTGGTGGAGAGCAGAGCCTGAGTCCCAAAGGATTATCTTTCTTGAGTGGTACTTCATGCCATGAGCATGGCTAAATGCAGCCTCGTATTTGAGTCAAAAATTGAGTCTTTTTTATTATAGAGAGAGGATTAGAGGCTGTTCAACTGTAATCTTGAACTTTGGGTCATAGTCCTTATATTGAAAAAAGAAAAAAATTGGCTTTTCATCAGAGTTCTCTAATGAAAGAAGGGCATTGTGCATTAAAATCAACTTTTGAATTTAATTTTCTGTATGAACAGAACTTGGTACTATGTGTATAAATTTCTAATGGCATTCAACCCATTCCACTTCTGAATAATTTGTACTCATTAATTACAAATGTACAGCTTTTGCAATTACAACTTACTGATCCAAACCATATTAAATCAGAAATGATCACAGTTAAACTGATTTTTTAAAATTTGCTGTACTCTGTTATGCAACATATCTTAGAAGAATTGTGTCCCTGCAGTAGAACTTTGTTTTTCAGAAATATGTTGTTTGGACTTTTTGGTTAGGGGTTTGGTCTGGTTCTGTGTTTTTGTTTGTTTTTGGGAAGAATATTAAGTAGAGAGTTATGCCAGGTTTTATGAAGAAGTAAAAAGACAAACTTTAAAGCAGTGATGCTTTAGAATGCTTTTTTCTTTTTTTCAACCAGTGAAATTATTCCTGATTTGGAATAGGAATTCATTTTTCTTTAAAAAGAAATGAAGAACTAAATCCTTAAAGATCTGTTCTGGGAAAAGGAAAGATTTCTGCAAGAGCTACTACACTTTTTCATTATTATCTGCAAGGTGTTTCCTTTCAATTTTGTTGTAGGGAAGTTCATCATGTTAAAAAACTGATTAATTCTATCACAAGATGCATATATTTCAGGGTGGTGTCGTCTTTTTTGCTTTATCCTGTTCTACGCCTAAGACCTAGACATGCTGCCAGAACACTTCCTTTCCCAAGATAAAAAAAAAAAAAAAAAAATCCTGTTCTTGTTCAACAACACATGTAGTCCAAAAGGCAGATTTAGCCAACATGGAGCTAATGGCCTGAAGATGTGAGATGAAGGCTGGTGACTGGATGATTGTGAGAAAAATGCAGTTTTGATTTGTCAAAACATTAATAATTACATGTGTGTGTTAAAGTATCTATCAGAGAACAGAGAAAAGCTTTGAAAATATAAGGCAACTTGTGCAAAAAAGTTCTCTGAAACATGAATTTTAATTCCTTTTCAGTGCACCTTTTATATTTGTAACTGTTTTGGTTTTGCTCATCTTTGTCATCATCATCTCTCTTGTGTGGCTGAAATCCAGGAGATAACATTATTTGCAAAAAAAAAACCCACCACCAGCAAAAAAACAACGACATAACACCCAACTCAAGCGTTGTTTTTGTGAGAGAGGCAATTCAGCCAGGACTTTCCTGATAACATGTTGGTGTGGCTAAATGCTGGTGATGTTCTGCAAAGGGGTGAAAAATGTAGACTGTATAATGCCTGCTGATGTCTGAAGTGATCTGTAAGGTCACTTTCATTGAATAATTTTCAATAGCAAATCAATTCATTAGACATTTTAAGGTTTTTTTTCCCATAAACGGTCAGTAATATCCTTTAGATTGATGCAGATAAAATAATTCATTATTGTCATAGTCAAAGAACTTCAAGAACTTTTCAAAACCTGAAATATCTACACAGATGCTTAACCACTGCCTTTTTAGAAGGACTGCTCCTCACCTCCTCCTTTGGGCCAGGCTCCAAATATCCAACTATCTACTTAAAGGAGTATCCTTAGTTTACATGGACATGTCATCAGAACCAATTACGTTGCTTATGTGTATAAATGAAGAGGAGCTGGGTGGAGACAAAAAAATACCTGTTAGCAGGATCTAGCTTTTGGTCTGTTAGCATCAAACAGAAAATTGAGGGCACAGTTTTGCTTCGGATTGCATCTCCATGTTTATTTTACTAGGCATGGAGTTTGCCTAGAAGCGGTAACCTCTGACTTGATTGTGTTGGTGGCATAAACCTTGCTGACTTCATTAGGAGTTATTAATTGTTGATTTTAATTTTTTTTTGTAGGAACTTAAATCACAAGCTTAAAATACCACTAATAATAAATAAAAAATACAGAAACAACAAAGAAGACACAGGACTGCAATGGATCTGTAAATTGAAATGGTATTTTAGCTTCAAAGATTCAAGTGTTGGAAATTTTTCAACAGTAAACCAGCAGAGAACGTGTTAGGGGGGCTGGTGTGCTATTTGGCTGCTTCTAGACAGTCGTCGTATGACAGCCTGCTCTAACAACTGCCCACATTTAAATAGCAGGGTTGTGTAAGAATGAACACAACACATTTACCGAAATACATTTATGGTGGGGAGAGCCTTAAATATTTCAGCGGGTGGAATACACTGATTTTCGTTAGGCTGCACGTCAAATCTCGGAAAGGAGGCAAAGTAACTTTTTCTTCCTGTTACAGACTGGCCTCATAAATTGCCACAGATTTCAAGAGAATAAGAACGTTGACTTTTTGGCGCAGTTTTTAACGCCGGGGCACGGCTGTAACCAGCAGTGTGATGGCTGGGAGAGCAGAAGAAGGTCGCGTACCTTGCGGCGCTGAGTGCCAGCGGGGCTTATCCAGCCCCCGGAGCCGGCCCGGCGCCGCCCGCCGCGGGCCGTCCGCCCGCCCTCCTTCTCCTGCTCTCGCCCGCTCTCCCCCGCTCTTCCCTGCTTTCCCCCGCTCTCCCCCGCTCTTCCCCGCCTCCCCCGCTCTTCCCCGCTCTCCCTGCTTTCCCCCGCTCTCCCCCGCTCTTCCCCGCTCTCCCTCGCTCTCCCTCGCTCTTCCCCGCTCTCCCTCGCCCTCCCTCGCCTTTCCTCGCTCTCCCTCCCTTCGTCTCCCTCGCTCTCCCCCGCCCTCCCTCGCTCTCCCTCGCACGCCGTCTGCCCTCTGCTGTCGGAGCGGCTCCGTGCAGGCTCCCCGGCGCCCGGGGACGCGGAGCAGCCGCGCATCCAGGCGCGCTCCGCCGCAGGGGCGCTCCTTCGCCTCTGCGTGCGTGTGTGCGTGTGTAGTCCTGCCGTTTCGTTTGCAGCGTAATAAAGCAGAATAGTTTTCAGCTTTCTTATACAGAGGTAGGAACATCAGAAAGTGGGTTAGCCAAACTGATGTGCAGGAAAGCTCTTAGGAGTGAATTTGAAGCGATGGGTAGAGGCTGTAATGCATATGATTAAAGTGAAACATGCTGCCTACACAGAGAATTGCTAACAAGATTCTTTCACAGCTTTCATGTCTCAGCCCCGTTTTTACAGAAAATAAATTCATGTTTAGTTTCAGTGGGTGTGCCATTTTTCTCAGCCCTACAGGATAGATAAGACAGTCAAATTACGCAAATGCAACCGATTGAACACAAAATAATACAGTTTGCACTGAGGAGAAACAACAGCTTTGCTTATTAGCAAAACTGTCCCAGATCAACATTCGCTTGGTCTATCTCGAGCTTCTTTTCTTAGTGCTTTATTGTTCAGTACTCATAGGGAACGGAGACTAAAAGCACAGATTAAATTAAGGCAAATTAGTTGGGGGCAGGGGAAGGAGAGGAGAGGAGAGGAGAGGAGAGGAGAGGAGAGGAGAGAGAGGGAGAGGAGAGGAGAGGAGAGGAGAGGAGAGGAGAGGAGAGGAGAGGAGAGGAGAGGAGAGGAGAGGAGAGGAGAGGAGAGGAGAGATATTCCATGTCCTTTAAACATATTCCTTTTTTCTCCTCTTCAAACAGAAGCATAGATATTGCTGCAAGCCATTTAATAGTTTCTGGCAGTAATTCTACCACATCCCCTTGCTCATATGAAGTATATTTTCTGTAGCTCAAAAGACTATTTAAATACTCTCTCATGTTTAAAGAGCTTCCAGAATTATCTGAAGTTTTTGCAAGATGCGGAAAAATAGGCTGCAGCAGCTGTATGTTGTTACAGTGTTTGGAAAAAAAAAATAGTAATTCAACTAATTATTTTAAAAGCAGTTTTAAAGATAGCTAAAATTTGGCTTGATCCATAAATCAAAGGTAATTTTAACTTTCAGTTTTCCAGTTACTTTTTAAATTATTATTTCTTGAGGAATATTGTACATTTATATAAGAAATTGTACCTCATGTCCATCCCATGTGAACTCAGGGGTTATTTAAAATAATTTCATTCATGTCTTCCTTGAGACATAATATCTTTCAGTCTTCATTTTCTTAACTATAGTCATTATGGATCCAGGGAGGATAAAATGATGGATTTTGGAAGGTTTTTTTATTTAGATATCTAAGAGTTTCTTATACACTAAGGACTCAAACCCAGGTGTTCAAGTCCTAACAAAAAGGACTTGCAGAGGTTAGCACGTTCTAGGGTTTTGTTTGTTTATTCGGTTGGTTGGTGGTTTTCTTACTTCAAAGCAAAATACACATGTGTTTGGACTAATTCTGCACCCAGTCCTGCTGACCTCTTCAGGTCCATTCAGGCTGAGAAGTCAGCAGAGGGACACTGCTGGCTGATCAAGACGTCTGCGGTTACACACATTGATTGTAGGCCTCTTGTGGCTTTACACTTGTGTGTGCTGTGTCCCTCCCCAGATCCATTTTGCCGGGGTAGCATGGATTTGTATCTGGGGAAGACCTTTCTGAAAATGTGTCATGTTTGTATTTGCACCCTGCAATTGCCCTATGGACAGATGCTTGCTTCTCACCTGAGTTCACACCTTTGCCCAGCACTCAACTCATATCTCAAGTCCTAGATCTGCAAGCCCACAGGTGTTTTTAGGCAGAGCCTCAAGCAGAAAGCTGCTGTCAAGCAGCTGGCATTGCGTGTAGAAGGAAGGCAGTGTGTTCACAAAGAAAGCTCAGTTCTTCAGTCTCATCTGATCCGGTCGCACTTTAAAAAAAAAATAGCAAGTTTTTCATGTGTCATGACTAAAATGTCTAGAGATATTTTACAGATACCACTCAAATGTATACACAAATAAATCTGATTTGCCAAGTGAATTATAAAATACTCTAGCTTTCCCTTACTGAGTACATCATGAAGATGTTGCATGGGAAATGCATTGGAAATTTATCTGCAACTTAAGATGTTTCCTGATTTCTTCACTCACACTCATTACCTGATGGTAAACCAAACTTTGCAGACCAGGAATTTTTTTTATTTTGATCTCTACTTTGTGCAGACTCATAACTTCAACTCTGAAGAAGTCAAGTCTAGGAGCCAGTTCTCCTCAGTACTAACCACAGACTCAAGCTGTCTGCCCCAAGACCATCTAAATATTCTCTGTATAGCCTGGAAAGAAGGGAAGTTGGAGGGTGCACTGGATTTTGGGAACAGCAAACACAACTGATGAAGAATATATTGTAGCACAAGTCATCCTTCTGAGAGTGGTGCCTCAGCAGCCCTGGATCTGTAGGCAACACACTTCCAGCTCCATCTTAGGTCTCCCTGATTCAGTCAAGAAAAAGTGCTTTCTGCAACAATGTGGTGAAGTCAGCTAGAACAAAACACAAATGCCATGGAGTGACAAGGTGGCTCATAGAAACTTTTAAGAAATAGGTGGGATGGTCCATAAAATTTTATAATACACTCATGATGGGAATGGTGATCTCCTAAGAGTTGACAGAGTATTTCCATAAACAACTACAGGTGAAACTGAGTGAAATAGAGTCAGTGTCTTTGGCCATATTGTAGACTTAGAAAACACTAGGACATCTTAAAGTCGCTGCCATCATTCCCTGCTAAAAACTCCATTGCAGCTTTATCTTATAGTGTGAGATATAAAAAGATGAAACTTATTTCTGGAACCTACGGGTCTAAATGGAAAAGTAAGGACAAGATGTTGCCCTTAACTGCAGGAAGAATTCTCACTTTTTATTAGTTCAAATGAAGCACTTTCCTTGAACCGAATACATCATAACTAATGCATATTCTCAGCCCTAACTCAGCAGGCAAAAGATGACAAGCTGTGTTGTCCTGCTTAAGGATATATTGGAGGAGAATAAGTAATAGAGAATTTATCTACTTCAATATTTGTGGTGTCTTTGAAGTGCTAATAATATTTGTAAAAATTTATATGTCAGGTTAATTCCTGCTCTGAGCTTGCAAGAGAGATTGCAAGCAATGAATAATTGGCAGATTTTTTTCCCCTCCATAGTAAAACCACTGAGATGGTCCCAGTTGAGGTAACACTTTGTCACTTTTTTTTTGCTTTTTTTTTAACTGAATATTCTGTCAAAGTAGTATTTTAATAATGAGAGAGTTGTTTCTGAAAGATGCTTCAGTGAATTAAGTTGAAGTTAAATTTATGGCATCATATCAGTGCTTTTGTTATGTGTAATCTCTCAAAAACATTATTTTTGAAAAAATAACATAAAGACTAAGTCAACAGGAAATCCAAAAACCTTGAAATCATGAGTGGATGCAACTGTGGTACCATAATTGCTCTTGCTAGCTCCCAGCTTCCCCCATAAGTGATGGGACAAACACAGATATGTTTGAGTAACTTTTAAGGAAAAAGTTATTATAGAGGGCAAGGAAAGTAGCTATAAGGTTAAGGCTGAGAAGCAGAAGATATCTCTCAAAAGAGATGGATTAAGGAAACAGGTGTAGGTATATAGTCGGACTGCTACACAGGGATAGCTAAAGTGCCAAAACAGAGAGGAGGGCAGTGTGGAAATGCCTTACAAAACAGCAGTATGCCGTGGGATGGTTCCTTTCTGATGAGCTGTCACTACCTAAAGTGTATAGGAAGCTCGGAGTGGAAAAAACAGATGGCACATGGGAGATGAAGTGACATCATTTGTCTCTCTGCCTCATTTCTCTACCCTTCACATAGAATTTGGTAGGTGGGGGAGGAAGAAAGTCCGGATATGATTCTTCTCCATCCCCACGTTTCTCCTTGCCCTCAGAAATCTCACGAGACTCCAGCTTCTCTCACAAGCTATTAGTAAAGAAGGTTTCCATCAATGCCAAGGATTTTGAGAGACTGGCTTGGAGAAGTGTTTTCTTTTGTGGGAAAAAAGGTTGACACATAGGAATGCAGAGATAAGAGACAGTAAAAACAAGGACAGTAAGCAATTTAGTTGTACTAAGGCTTGAGCAAAGACATGGGAGGAGGCTTTACAATTTGTGTGTTTCAAGGGAAGTTGCTAATGGGCTATGTGATCTTCTTGCCAGGACTGTGGTGAGTTGACATGTTTCAGCCATGAGGAAAGGGCATTGGCATCACCCTTTGCAGCTGGCGGGTCAGCTGCCTGGAACAAGTTCATGGCTTTTGGCCAGTTTCCACTGAACGAGTAGAGCCTTCTTTAAAAGAATCCCTGCACCTGGCACTGCTCATGAAAATAGTTGGTAGATTTATCGGAGAAGAAAAAGGCTAGTGAACACAGGTGTTAAAAGCCCTAAATGTCAGATTTTGGTATATTACACCTTTTAAAAAAATTAGCAGCATGTGTTTTTTAAAAGAGAGGATTTGTGGATTGCAAAGGGAAAGGGAGGAGATGATGACTCTGGAAGAAGGCAGTTTCCAGGTCTTTCCTGGATGTAAAATTCTTACCAAGATGAGCAGGACTTGTCTTTGTTCAGACAACCAGTACAAGCTGATCTTTGCAGTGCAGGAAGGGTAATATCGATGCAAGGATCATCATTTTAAGAAGTGACTATGACACTGGCTGTAACTGCAGATGTGCCAGGATCTATGTGAAGTTCAAAGCCCCCTTTTACAATTCCAGACCTGGATGCCTACAGAGAGGAAACCTGCTGAGCAGGCTGCTCCAGAGTGAGCCAGGAGTGTGTTACACTGGCAGGGTAGTACCAGGAGGCAGGGCAGGATGTATAGTGACTCTGCCTGTGTCGTGACGAACGTGAGCGATCTGGTGTTTGTCACAGGTCTTAAAACTAAAACTGAGCATAAATAAAGAACCCTACTGCAAATGAGCAGGATTTTATAGTGGTTTCCAGGAATGAAATCAAACCTAAACTGCAAGGGAAATATTCTCTGCCATATTCAAAGTTTGTGTACAGAATGTTTCAAATAAATGTTCTGTAAAAATGATTTAATTCTGCTGTGATTATGAATTTGCACAAACATGCTGTTTCACATTACTCTCTTAAATAAATTTGATTAGTAACAGCTGTGACTACATAAGTCCCCCAAATTTTATTTTCTCTATAGAAAAGGGTTGAAGAAATCCTCAAATTATTGTAAATGAACATTTTGTTGGTATTTTCAGATATTCTTAACAACAACCCAGCAATAATAACATGGACATGCTCCTTCTTGGAGAGGCTGCAATGAACTTCTTTTGGTTCAGACAAATAGTCTTTTCAGCTCCTGGAGCACTCTGTGAGTATTAGCTGCTTTGTGCTGGGCAAGTACTAAAATCTAACCAAGTAATAATGGTGCTGCTCAGTGACAGGCTGCTTGACCCAGAAGCAGGCTGCTGAGGCTGTGTTGTGAGCTATTCCCTTTCACCGTGCAGACTAGGTGCAGACAGTCATCTCCTCCTACACACAGGGATATTGCATATGTTTTCTGATGGTACTTTGTTTACCACTCGTGGCTGTGTTGGTTTATGGTGCTCTGTGGGATGAGAGAGTGTCCACACACTGTAGGCAAGGGCGGTCTTTCCCACCCGTTTCTCTTGCACACAGAAATTGTTCCCAGCGGGTAGAAGAGGGATGTGCTCTGCTGCCTATGCTCTGTGCTGGTGAATCCATTGTTTGGGTGCCCCACAAAGATGCCAAATCTCACTTCTGGTCATAGTGTGCTGCAGTTACACCTGCATTATTGGACAGCCATGCCTGCCTCCAGCTCTGCCATGTGCTGCTGCTGCTGACAGCACTGACTGGCTTTCTGCATGTGTGACTGCAACCTACTTCTCTGCAGTCCTTGATGTCAGCAGGGGCTGCAGGCAAACTCTCCTATGCAGCTCTTCTGCTAATGAGCTGGTCTGCTAATTAAATGGAAAGGCATATTTAGCAGTGTCTTTGATGTTTATTCTCAGTATGGCCTTTTTGACTTGTTTAGGATTTCAGGGTGGTCTTGAGGGAAAAGATATGGTAAGCAATTGCTGAGTTTGTATTCTGTTTTATCAACATTGAAATAGTTTGTGAAATACTGTTTTGTTCCATCTAAGCCAGATAATACAATATAAATAAAAAAAAAATTAAAAAAAAAAGGGGGGGGGGAATAAAAAGTAAAGCTTAACCCAGTCCACACTTAAAATTCAGATTTTTAAAAGAAGTAGTCATGTGGGAAGGGCCTTTTTTAATGTTTTTGTGTATGCCACATCATCAGTGACATCCATGATGAACGCCAATCAGAAGTTAAATAGCATTTATTACACTTTTGACCACCTTAAATGTACTTCCTAATTCTTCTGGATTACTTTTGATCATTTCAGCCTTTTTGAACAGCTTTAGGCAGATGGCATTTTCTTACAAGGAGGAAAACCACCAAACCACCAAACAGCCCAGTCTGGGATAGGAAGGTTGACTTTTTACCCAGCAAATGAAGAGTGTCCCACCTGGATGTACATTTGCCAAGGGTAAAATACATTTTTTTGCTGAGGCAGGAAATAGGTTTAAAGCTGAAATCCTCTGATTTGGTAGGGTGAGAGGCAGATGGCTGGACCCCCGGGTGATTTGTATCTGCTCACTCACTGCTCCCTATCAAGCATCAGTGCTCTGCAGTATGCAGAGACAGAGATTTCCATACCTCCAAGGAGAAACGTGTTGTTTGCCTCCTAGACATGTGACTTACAGAAATACCAGAAGTATAGCATTAAAGTGCCTGAAAGAAGACCCAGACTGGGTCAATTTGAGGTTTAGAATTTTTAATTCTAATTTACAGATTTTTACTTTCTTCCCCTCTTATCCACCTCTGTAAACAGAGGCGAAGTAGATAAAGCACTAAATTTGTATATTCACAAAAATATGTAGAAAATGGCACAAAGCCATAAGACAGTTTAAATTTGTGAAATGCTGCAAGTATTCAGTAATACTTCTGTTCTTGGCTCTTTTCTGGAGGTTTGTTCATGATTGTTGCTAATATGGGATAGCAGGGTAACTGGTCAGAATGGTCAGTATCCCCATTCCAGTGCTCTAATGGTATATAGAGATTTGGACATGTGTAATTGTCTGCCGTTCAGCTAAAGATCTACTAGTGGAGTTCTGTATGCAGTTTGAATGAAAAGAAAATACAATGTTACTACTCTGGCTCTTTGCTGGAAACAGGCAACAAAATAATAAAGGCTAATTTGAGGTTACCGTTAGTCACCTTGGTAATACAGTAATTTCCATGGACATTCCTTACAGCCTAATGACTCTGGCTTCCCACAGTTAACTTCATGGTGCTAATTTCAAGAGTAAGAATTGAAGGGCTGCCGGTCTAGCAGTATGCAGTAACACCTGAGAGAGTAGATCCATTTGTAACCTTTTGTCAGTCCTGGTAAATGTTACTGAGTGTGTGGCAACCATCGGGCTCGGTGGTGCATTTGCAGAGATCAGGGAGCAAGTGCTGTTTACCTTTGTGTCTTCCCTGTGAGAAAGTTTCAAATATGGAAACTGGTATTAGGAATAAATTGCATTGAGATTATGAAAATCTGAAGACATTAAAATTTGTGAAAGGTGTCAAAGTGTGTGTGTATGTTACATATTTCTTGGTAGTTCATTAATATTCAGTGTGTATGAGGAGTGATCTAGGCTTTGTAAAGTAAAATGGAAATGTGGCAAAACAATTTTTTTTTTTTGTACAACTATGCAGAAGAGGAATGTGAGTTAATTATCTGAGTCCTATTTTCTACCTGTACATGGGAAAACTGAATGTACAGGGA
Source organism: Sitta carolinensis (assembly GCA_032173965.1). NCBI lineage: Eukaryota > Metazoa > Chordata > Aves > Passeriformes > Sittidae > Sitta > Sitta carolinensis. The sequence goes on from CM063313.1 coordinate 61,008,314, forward strand.
AGGCACTGTGCCTACAGTTATTTTCATTCTGATCTATTCAGTAATCATGGCTTGGTGCTGACCAATAAAAATATTGTCCAGTTTTTTCAAAACACAGAAAAATATTTTTTTTTCTACATAGATATGTGAAGAGGTTCACTATTAATTGCTTGCTCTGTATTCTTAATGGAAATACTAGGAAGCTGTAGGTTTTATTATTTTGCTTAATAATAAAGGTTAATGCTGAAGGGAATGTCATCCTGGATGTATTTGATATTTTTTTTCCTCTCTTACAAATAGAGAGTTTTATTTTCTCCAGGGGTTTGCTCTTATGTTTTAGTTTCGTTTGCATTTGTGGAGGCTTGAGGGAGGTGTCATGACTTTCAGAACTGCTGAATATTCAAGGAGTCCTGATGGCACTGTAAGGTGTAGGATGCTTTGGAAGGGCAGGGCAGGCCACAGACCTGTACTTTTTATTTACAAGAAAAGGCAGCAACTGCCTTTTCTTTAAATGGATCCTGCAACTTCTGTTGATGCAAAATCCCCACGAACCGCTGGCATCAGGTAGAACCAACCCGTCTGGTGCTGCCACACGAACCCGCTCTGGGCCCTGCTGGGTATCACTAGGCTCTGCCCCGGGCCAGAACAAGCCCACTTCTGTGTGCTAGAAGTTGTGCTTGGAAAACTCATTTCTGTCAGTGATTTGAATTCCTTAACCTGGGTCTCTCATGAGTGGTGATAAAACACGTCACAAAGTCTTTTGTAATATTCATAGAAGTGTTGTTTTTCTGGAGTCCCTGGAAATGTGAAGAGACATGGTGTTACCAAGCTTTCCTGATCAGATATTCAAATGATGAAATAGGGAGGCTTGCAGTGTGTTCCAGAGGGACCAAAGAGTTCTCTTATTCCTGAAAAATTCATTTAATATCTTGGTCTCAAAAGACAGAGCATCGAAGAAAATACCCAATGTTTTATAGCCTTGTGATAAAAAATTACAGGGTTTAGCAACCCTGTCACAGGAAAACTCTTCTTTAAAGATATAAATATACATTGCACTAGCTGGCAAGTAATCTTCTAGTGATTCTTAGGTTATCTTCAGAAAAGTGTATGTCTTTGTCGACTGCCTCTTAAAACAGAAGATGACTTCGTGGATAAAGAAATAAAGACTTTATAAACTTTGATGTCACTGTTCACTCATTGTCAGGTATGTCAGTGTAAAAAAGGAGACATTCCCTCTGATTAGACAGTGTGTGAAACTAATAGTGAGCCTTCAGACCAATGTTTTTGCAAGTCAATCATTGAATTTAAGTCATCTTTTCAACTATTTTACCAATATATTCTGAGACTGAAAAACAAGGTCAGTGTAGGGTCCATCCTGTAGCTAGTTATTAAAGCATATGGTTGAAAAATGCAAGCAGACATCTGCATCTGCTTTGCATATTTAAATAAAAAATAAAACAAGAAAAAGCATCTTAAGTTCTGGAGGCCTTATAGCGAGTCTGTACTTCTGAGAGAAACTCTTAGAATAACTTTTAAAATTCAAGAGTGCTAGGGCAGCACTAGAGAGAAATTGGGAACACTGTGTTCTCATGAAATTGTTTTTTTGCCACTCATATAGAATTTGAGACCAGTGACACTGCAGTTAGATTCTTGAAATATTTACAAGAAATTTGTCATCAGCAGTCACTGGGAAAAGAAATATCATCAGCAGGTTACCCTTTAAAAAAAAAAAAGTAGTTTTCAGAACTTGTATCTTATAACCAATCCTATTGTGTTTCAAAGTAGGAACCAAAGCTACTGAATAAGGACTGACTGAGGAAAAAATTAGAAAAAGTGAGTAGACTGAGGGTCATTCCAGAGTTACCAGCACCTCTAGCAATGACGCACTAAAACAAACCACTAAAGAGCTCGGAATTGGTATAGTAAATTTGTCTGGTTACTGAATTTGCAGCAGCCCCGTGCCCACAGCAGCAAGGTGCTCCTGTAGTGCAAGCTGACAAGGAGTAGTATTTTTTCCCCACTACATGTAGGCATTGGAGTGCAGAAATAAGAGCATCATCACAGCTCAATGTACAGAGGTTTACCGGTAGTCACTAGCTGATTTTGTGCAGAACCTTTATGGCTCTGTCAGCACAAGGCTCTGCCAGAGTCAAAAACCTGCTTTTCAGAGCCTTATGTTACACTTACTCCCTTGTTTGATGTAGGCATGGTTATTTTACATTAAATATGAAGCTTATACAAAGCCATGCTTGTTGGTCCTATGGAATATTTCAGGAAATGAATTGATTGACTTGAGTATTCCTGTGGAGAAATTGAAAAGGAGTATAAAAACTGTAAACCATAGGTATTTCCTGGTAATGTTCAGAAATTAATCAGATTTATGTATGTTAGGGATATTAAGATTTTGCTCATGTTTTCAACAAGATATAGTCTCCAGGTAAGGTAGATACATTAATATGATGCTAAATGTTATTTCTGTTCCTTACAAGAAGACCAAATATTTGATAATTGCTTGTCTTTGAAAAAAATTTACCTCTTCAGTTCATGTAGAAATAATTTTTGCAGCCAACCAATGTAGTATATGAACACTTTTGAAATAAAGTCAGCTAGTGGGAATTAATTTCCTACTGGAATTCACAGTAGTTAGAAGGTATTATTCAACCCAGTCTCACACAGCTAATTTTCAGTGCTCTGAAACTCCTTCCTTAGAGAAGTAACAATACTGTAATTTTCAAGGTTTGAAAGGAGCGGGGGAAGCTATAGACCTTGACTGCAGACTCTATAGAAGAAAGTTCCCATGGTAGCTCGTGAGATTCCCGAGAGTGGCAGAAACCCGCAGGAACCTGGCACGTGGCATGGCGACCCCTCAGAGCAGCCCTTGGTTATGAAAGCCTGGTCGGGGATGTGCCGGGGAGAGGTGTGTGGAAACAGTGTCACAGCCTGGGGCCGGCCGTACTATTCCTGGAAATCGGTAGGACACAAAGAGGCATTGTTCACAGCCTCTCTCCCTTCTTTATTTCCCTTACAGTGGTGTTTTGGGAAGCAGTAGTTAAGGACACAACCTGGCAGCTCTGTGCCAACATCACACAGTTCTCTTTTTGAAAATAATCTTGTTGCAGCTCAGCTGCAGAGATCTGCGTCCAGTTTACCCTCAGAGCCCAGATAACAACGCTGAAAGGGTCTGAACCAAAAATCCTCTATGAGCTGGACAAAAAAATGCTGTGCTGTTGATGATTTGTAGTCCAAATGCAGAAATAGTTTATTGTGAAACAAGAAGGGATAAGGAAATTTATTTCTTAGCTTTGTTTTCTTTTTCAACCCTCTTTTATTTTAGAACACTTTTTTTTTTTTTTTTTTTTTTTTTTGGTATCTCATTTCAAATAAGTCATACTAAACTGCCAGATTGAATTTGGAAACTAATTGCAGTAGACTTCAGCATTTTTGCATGCCTTATGGAGTACAACACCTGCACTACACAGGACTGAATTCTCTGCTGATAGGTCTGGAGCCATCTTTTATCAGGGTAAATAGAGACTCCAGACATGACTGTCTGGAAATGGTGGAGTTACCCCACATCAGGCAGTTGTTTGTACTGGCTGTATCCTTATCAGAGAATTCCACAAGTTGAGAGAAAGAACTTTTGTTTTATTTATTCAGTGAGGTCTTGTAGTTTACAGTAAAAAAAAAAAAAAATCACAAAAATTTTGTCTGAAAGGAACGAGAGAAACAAACAACTTGTGTGTCCAGATGTCACACGGGTAGCTGGAAAAGAATTAGTGGTACTTGCAAACTTCTGCTGTCAGGATTGAGGTGGGAAGAGGTTTTGTGTATGAAGGTACAGTTCATTGTGTGTCAGAGTTCTGTGCTCTTACCTCCTCAGCTAAATTTAAAAAATAACAGGAACAGGGAAGGTGAAATATCCTGTGCTCTTACTTGAAATGCCTTTGCTGCTTTCATTATTTCCTGTAGTAATGCACAGGATATCCAGCTGATTAGTCACAGCAGGCTATATGATCTTCACATCCACAGGAACCTTCTAGGATGTAATTTCTTCCTGAATCTGCAGAACAAACCTTTACAATTTACCAGCAACACATATGCAGGTTTTGGAGAAACTGAGTACAGGTTGTCAGGGGATGAGGATCTCATTGGTTAGGATGGAGTCTCACCATTATTTTGCCAAACAGGCTCTTCCAGATCTCATGTCTTTTCAGGTCACTTATTTTCTCTGTGTCTTATTTTCTTATATCTCTGTTTCTGTATGTCACCATGTGCTTATTTTCCAGGGCATAGATAGGTAAGACTCATTATGTACAACTAGATTTTAATTAAAGTGCCTAGACCCCTGCATGAATGATCTTATTCTGAAGGAGTCTTACCACAGCTTAACTCTGCATGCTTTGGAAGATTAGTATGTTTTAAGAATTGCCTTTGAATTTACATCTTGCTTCAATTGCCTTGACTTTTCTCAGTATCTCAGTACAAGGTCCTAATATTAACTGCAGTTCAACCAAATCCTTTCTTCCTCTAAAAGTTTCATATTTCAAGCCTTCTCCTTCCCCCGCTGTAATTACAAATGCCTTTTTCTCTACATCTTGATTGCAGTGGTACCTTCTTCTCCTTCTCTTTTTTGCTTAATTTCTGACTCTTTACCTCTTGATTATTTGCTCTTGCCTTCTAGTATGCAATAATATCTTAGGAGGTCTCACCTTCATGCTCTCAAAAAGCCTCAAGAATGAGTCTTTGAGGAAACCTGTGCCCCTAGTTTAGGACATAACTGAGAAGAGTATTTATTTTATTTATTAATAAACATACTTTCTTTTAGAATAATAAATCCAGCATAGAAATGAAGCATTATTTATGCAAATGTGAATAAGATGTGGATGGGTTTCAGGATTTCAGCTGGAGTTCCAATTGCAGCTTGTTCTCAATTTTTCCCAACACCAGCAACTACCACTAAACCAAAAATTTACTGTTACATTGAAGGAAAAGAATTGTGTTCATTTTTCTTTATCATTGAAAATAATTTGATAATTAACCTCCTAATTCGAAAATAATCATCATTTTAGCAAAACTATTTTGGTAGTTAAATGATTTTTAATGATGCTTATTCTTGCAGCAATAGAAAATGTTGGCTATGGTGTGTGCTTGGAAATGAGTGTCAGAGGAACCAGTCATCTGTAGATCTGACTACTTGATTAGCTGCAAAGCTTGCATCTTTTTCAGCTTTTGTTTAGGTTATGAACCTTATGTACAAAATAGGCAGAAATATCCACCAGAATATCCTCATCTTAAAAGAATGGGTGCTTTGCTGTTCATCTTAACGAAAAATGGGTGCTTTCCTGTTGGCGTCAGTATGAGTGTGAGCCTCACAGCAAGACACCATACTTGTTCTTGTGAGGTCAGTGGAAAAACTCTCACTAGCTGTGATTTTGTTCCAGGTTCTTGGCAGACTGTTCTGAACGTGTAGATTTATATGGGGGTGAAACAGCAGGGGTACCCTTCATTACTCCCTGTCTGTGCTCTCAGACCTCTGAACTGGCAGGAGACAGAACTGCCTCTGAGGCAGATCCATCTCTTCTTGCTCACATCTGGATCAAGGCTGCCTTCTTCCCTGCTCTGAAAGCTGGGATTCAGAAGTACCAATGCACACATCAGCTGTGTGTATCTAAGAGCAGTATGTACTATTTCCTGGTGTGGAAAGCCTGTAGTAGTTCAAGCATTTTTATATTACCTCTGGTATGTATATAGCTTGCAGTTTCTTCTGTTGATTTTAATGATGACAAAGGTGAAAGTAGAGATGGAGGCAACCCTTCAAGTGAAAACAAATTCTCAGAAGGGAAAGTGAAATGGAGGATGAGAAAAGCTGGAAGAGTCTGATGACCTTTGATGTCCCAGCTTCAGTTTGCAAGAGGAACTCAGAAGCAGTCCAGCTGGAATTCCTAGTGATAGAGGTTGTTTCATTGCATTGCTGCATTAACAAGGAGTGTATCCAAGATACAGTTGCTCACGTCTGGCCAGAAAAAAATAATAAACACACCCTCTCATACTCTAAATTTGCACCAGTCACAGCTGGCACTCTTTCAAAACTGTCATCACCTTCATTGCCTTCAAAAGAACTTTTTGCTAAAAGGTGAAGGCATGTGCTTTTCCCCTTATTTCATCGGCACAACTTTTTATAATCTTCAAATAAATAAAAGTGCCACATAGGCTCAAACAGGTCTCTAGTCACAGTGCTGGGATCTATGGAAACTCAGATTTATCAGCTTGTTTTAACATGTTGATTATTCATCACAATTTGAGTCAACAAATGTGAGTGCGGAGAGTCTTGAGAAGGCAGCCTTTTAACTGGAGAACTGAGCTTTTTAAGAAGCAAAGAATGAAGTACAAATCCTGTCAGGAAAAAAGTGAAATTAAGGTATTCTCAAAGTTCTTTGATGTGGGAAATGTCATGCCTCCATAAGGGTGACTCTTGAAAAAAAATTCTTCAAGCTTGAACCTATATGTTCTCCTTAGCCATTTTTAAATCAGGTTTTTTAATTAATTAGGCAAAGAGATAAATAACAAATAAATTGGAGTGTGAGGGTATAACAAATAAATTGGAGTGTGAGACAGTATACGTTAAATATTTATTACTTCTGGGGTAAAGGCCACAGCTGGCTTAGCAACAGACCAAGCTGTTTAACACTGCACAGGCTAAAAATATATGGTTTCTAAAGGGAACCATGGAGTTTAGCTGTTCATTGAATTCTAATAAAAAGCATGTAACTTATTTCATTCTCACAGCAGAGGAAGTCAGGATTATACCACTGTAGCAAATACATTTGTTTAGTATGAATCAACCTGGTGGCAGTTAGGAAAGAATCTTTTACTTTAGTAAGAAGAACCTAATGTGGAATTTTGCTGCAGAGGAGAATTTAAACAGAGTTCCTACACAGTTTTCACTACTGCTAGCTTGGTATCCTTTGCTGGGACTAGTGAGCTGCTCTTTTTTTGGTAAACTGAAGCTTGAAGTCCTTTGTTTTGGTCTGCTGAAAGGAGCACCATATCAGTGAACAAATGTCAGTGAACAAATGTCAGTGAGGGCTGAAGTTGTTCTCTGAGTCCCTGGGCCACCAAAAGCACTTTCTGCATTCTGCCAGAGTAGGGTTTGTTGCACATTTTTGAATGCTTTCTTTGAGACTGCAGGGATTTTATCAAACCTAGAAGAGTGAAATAACTCACTGAAATAAAAGAACACTAATTTCGTAATGCGGGTTGCAGAAAGCAAAAAAAAAAAAAAAACAGACCAAAAAACCCAAAAAAACGCCAAAAAAACCCATGTGAACAAAGGTATGATACGCTACACAGGAGAATTCCCATGTGGATAATTCAATCTTCTTTATGGCTTATAGAATTTAGAGCTTTTCCTGTCCTAGATATCCATCCACATGTAAGATAGCAGCAAGTGTGCTAAAATTACTAGTGTTTGAACTTGTAATTATAATAATTTGTTAAGTGCTGGGAGACAAAAGTTATGTGTGTGGATTATCATCTTCAGTATATAATAGTTAACCCTTTCCTGTGTCCATGGCAATCTCCTTTCTGGCAGTTACTTCAAATATATTTTTAGTATATATAGTTATATAATCTATGTGTTGCATGATTTGTGTGATCATACTATACATGATCATACAAATGACTAATTCAGACCATTGCGGCTTTCAAATGAAATCTCACAATTGTTCTTTTTCTTCTCAAAATGGACACCTCATTTTTGTAAGACTGATAGACAGAAGGGCTGCATTGTCTGGTTTCACTTCCAACAAGTTCATGATTTTTAAACTCAACTAATTACAGTTAATTAGTAGTTTGCTTCACCAAGGCCAGCATGTAATTCAAGCTTTCCTTTACTCCTTTTCTTACTACAGCCTCCACCTGCACCTGCCCCCACCCCCAGATCTCTGAGAGTGTGCACAGGGATGTTCAGCCTTCAGTCCATATGGCACAAAAGCAATTGTTGACCTTCAAGCACTTTGTCATCTTTCAGAGAGCTCTGTAAAGAGTTTTTGCAGCAGAGATGAGGGAACTGAATTTTATGTCACTGTCAGTATGGCATGTTTCAATTCCTGTAGTTTAAACTCAAAACTTTGACACTGACTCAACTTTGCTAGCAGAAATATACTTGCAAAGAGGTTTTTGGCCTCAGTTTAGAGGCAGAGCACTACACTGTAGCCCAAGGGCTAAGAAAGATTAAAATTAACCAAAATGTAGAATTGTGCCAACTAGGAAAAGGGAGGATTCCCAAGGCACAAAAACATTATCATACTCTTGCCTGGCGTCCTTTATTTGATTATCTTGAAGTACATTACAGGAATTAATGGAAGCTCATATCTTCCTTGTGAAGCATTGCAACACTGATTTGCAAATATATAAACAGAGGTCTTGTGCAATCCTGAAATTCTCAGTGAAGTCTTATATATTCTTAAGTGAGATTGGGAAGGGAGAGACAAAGATGAACTAATGTACTGGTGGACTGGTGTCTACCAGTGAATCTCCCATATACTGCTTAGCCTTAAATCAGCACATGTCTGGCACCCCTCTCCTGGGTAAAAGTTGGCTTTGGATGTTAAGAGAAGAATGTTAAAAAATCCCCTTCCCAACACCTACCACCCCTCAAAAAACCCCAAAAAACCCATGCAAACAAACAAACAAACAAACAAAAACCCACACCAAACAAACAACAACAAAAAAAGAAAACCACAAACAAAAGCTTTTGAAACTTTTGAGACTTGGTATTTCTTTTTGGTACTAGCTTTCCACTTTGAAGAGCCACTCCAGTTCTGTTTTGCTTTTTTCTTCTGATACTTTATTTGGTTCTGCTTCTCGTTCCTCAAAGGCAATTCTAATTAGTCAGCAGTGTCTACTGTCTGCTAACACAGGTTCGACTCAACAATCTTAAGGGAATTTCACCTATCAGTTATTTGGCTATGATTGATTCTTTGGGGAGAAAAAATTTGGAGCTAGTAAAAATCACACATTTCCCAACCTTTCAAAACTAAACTGCAAGACCACCAATTGGTGACAGTTTTGTATCTCCTGTGTTCATCCCATTTGGGAGAACTGGTAAGGGAGAAACACTTCTCTTAGCACTCCATTATGAAAATCAGGCTTGAGTTACACTGTGACTAAATGCGTGATCCTTGCATGCCAAAATACATACCTTTTAATTGACATGAAAGCAGCTCCTGCCTTGGTATTTAGGACATTACACAGCTTCTAGCGCAGGCTTGGTTTCCAGAATAGAGCACATTCTTTTCTACCATGCATGTTAATGCATTGTCCTTCTTCCTTCTCCTAATAGCCCGTGAGATTTGAACTTGGAGTCAGCAAAGTAGGGGCTTTGTGAAGCACAAAAGAACACCAGGTTTTTATCACACCATGCCTGTAAAAAGAGCTGTTCAACCGTTCAGTTGCTGCTCCTATTGTGCAGCTGTTATTCTGCTGCTGAGAACATCTTGCTGTCGACACTGAAGTAGTACCTGCAGGAAACACTGACACATTGAGCTTTTCAGGAGTAGTTGGGCTTGGGATCTGCCAGATAGATCCCTTTCTGGAGAGCTGAGGTATTTTCTCTGCCTGTATCTTTCACATTACAATACATGTAAATATGTAACAAGTTTTTGTCTACTCACCAGCATCTGTTCTGTGATTTTTGCATTATTACTCCTTTCCCAACGTAATGAAGGTCCATGTTTCTTGTCTTGCAACACCACCTCTCCAAAGCTGGCAGTGGGTGCAATGTGCTGTCTGGATCACTGGTAGGGTGTGTGGGTCTCTCACACAATGGCTCTTTCTTTGCTGACCTGATGGCCAGTATCTGGTCGACCTCATCTATTTGAAGTCAGACAAGCTGGGACCGAAGTACTATTGGAGAGGGTGCTTTGTTTGCTTATGAGTTACAGGAAATTCAAGTGTTTCAAATTAAACAAACTGTCAGGACAGGGTCAAGGAAGTGTCTGAAATCTGCAAGGGATGGGGTCAGAGATAAGCTCAGCCTCATTCATCCTCCATCCCTAAATTTGTCTCTGTGCAACTAAGGGTGCAATTCCCACTGTAGTTCAGAGCTAAAATTCTTCTTAGTAATTAATGCAAAAGGCTGTATTTTGAACCTGACATCCTAAAGAAACAAGGCTTGCGTGATCACATTGTCTGTGTATAGGTGGTTGTCGGCTCCCAGTAACCTGTGAGTTTTTGGGCTGACTTAGCTCAGCCTGCAAGATAGTAATTTTCCAAGGCCTGTTCTGAAATCGGGCAAGCAGGTGAAAGACTGGTTCCAGTGAGGCAAAGGGTGTTTGGCTAACTGGCCTTTTAAAGACATCAGCATCAGGACACAAATTCTTAACAGCCCCACTTCAGTGTTTCCAGTGCTTGTTTAGCATTAACATTTCCATATAAATAAACAGAACGTTCCCACTCTCGGGTTGTTTGAGGCTGAATTTGGTATGTTGCATTTCACACTGCCCAACACATCCTATAACATAAACTCGCAGCCTAGCTAGTGCAGAATATTAATTCCATAAGGTCTGACTTGCTGGATACACTCCCACTGACTCTATTAAATTAAATGGCAGTTTTGTCTGCCTATGTTTCTCAGGATCCAGACCCACAGTTTGGGTATTTTTAACAGTTTGAAGGTGTAAGGGTGTACAGCTCCTGATCTTTGCTATGTGGGATACTAGATTTCATGCCTTGTGTTGAAGCAACAACCCCATTAGAATATGATACAATTTTTTAAAAAATGCATGGAAATTAATGAATGACTGCATGCAAGCAAGCAATGAGTTTGATAACAGCATGGCTGGCTGTTAAGTGACATACCACTATCAAAGGACTTAAATGTTCTTGCTTAGATATCTGTGCTTTGTTTGTTGGTTTGGGTTTTGGGGATGTCAAGGATGTTTTTTTGGTTTTGAGAATAAAAAATTTGAATTTTCAGTATTTCCAACTGGATCTTTTAAGTCTTTCAACAAACTCTATTGACAGCTAAACTAAACTCTCGTTTTAAAAATTAACCTAATATTTTTTTCACTCCATAGCAGTGTATAAAGTATTTTAAACCCTTGAAAGTACAATTCCAAGCTGTAAAATGGAGCATTGTAAGTCCCCTTCTCAGTTGGAATTGATTTAATGTCTGGGATTGCAAAATTCAAATCCGATACAAATTGCAACAGCTGAGTTACAATTTTTAAATCAACCCTGAAGATGAGGGTTCTATAATGGTTTCATGGGAAGCATGCTTCTTTGCAGCTGTATGAAAATAGAGCTGTATTCCAGTTAGATTCATATACCCTATTCTCATGAGGCAGGTTAGGCACATATTGTGTTGGGCTTTCTGTATATACCCAGTCTCTTATTTCTTGTGGGTTCCCTTCATTCTGCCTGTCCTTCTCACCCACTTCTGTCCTTCTCATCTTGCTCTTCTTCTATTGGACCTTGAGGCTTCTGTCCTTCCTCCTTGTGGGCCATTTGTCAGTCCACTCCAAGGAAGCTGCTGGCTGAGGTATACGATAGTGCTCTGCAGAAGGATGTTTTCCTGTGTTTTTATGACAAGTGCCAGTGCTACAGGCAACAGACAGGATTACTGTATAAATCAAGGCACACAAGGATATGCACAGGGAGCTGGGCCCAGACACCAAATCCTTCATCTCTGAAGCATAAGGACAGTTCTCATGCATAAGCAAAATTCCCTTGGCTCAGTAAGTCTGCAGGTTTTTTCAGTGTAGATCTCACAGGAGTGATATTGTTGTTTGATGGACCACATCTTCTTACCCATGATCTAAATACTACTTTCCCTTTCCTTTGCAATTAAATTGCATCTCTGAGACAAATACAGTGATTGCTGACTCTTGTCAGATAAACTGGACTCAAGAATGCATTTAAGAAAGTTTTTAATGTATTTTAATGTATTTAAATGGCTTGTGATCAGTGAGATGCTGACAGCAGTGTTGGGAAGTTATCTTTTTTCCCTGTGGTGAGACACAGAACACAAACCATGAACCTGTGTTTCCATATAGCCATCATTTTCATACCTACAGCCTGCCTCTGAGCCAACTGCTGGGAGGGCAGTATCATTGCCTCCTGTGCTACCTGGTATCAGTCAATACAGAGGAGACTTCCTTCTGTCCTTTTCTCTCTCTAAATACTTCTATGAGTTTAAAAGTTGTGTTAATAAAGAAACAAAAATATCACACACCTGAGAAACCAAATTTCCAAACAGGGACTGCAAATGAAAAGGTGTGATACACAACAACGGCCATAACAATGCATTTTCTTACTTCTTTTAATCCCTCCATCCAGCTGTTGTCCTTTTCTTATTTCCATTTGCTTAGGAATCCTCTGAATCTTCTCCCTTTTTTCTCCCTTTGCCAATAGTTGCTTTCCTTCAGTTCTAGAGATCCATTTTCACACACATGCATGAGGTCTTTTTGCCTTACAGTCTTTTTACAGCTATATTAATTTTGAAAGACCCTTCTCATCTTTGTATTTTTTGCTTTCTCCCACTTGACAATCATTTATCTCCCTCCATGCCCAGATGCCATAACAGCTCTTCCTCCTTAGCCTGCTTCACCTGCCTGAACTTCCAGCTCACAATTTCCTCAGTCTTTGTTCTTTTCTTCCCTGCCTGTACTCAGATCTGCTTCCTTTTTTCCTCCCACTTTTCTCTTGCTCTTCCCTATTTTTTTTCCAGGTTCTTCCATCCACCACACATAAACAGAACTGTAATTTCAGCCACTTCTATTCTTCAGTGTGGAGAATCTTTGTACAAATCTGAGAGTAGGATTTCATCTCAAGTCTAAAACATGTTTTGGATTTTGTTGTGGTGACGGTTCATGCCTCATTCTCACTCACACTTGGGCCTGCTCCTAGTGTTTGGTTAGGAGTCCTTACAAATCCCTGGCACTGGAGGATATAAGGGTACTGTTTTTTCCACCATTGGATGTTACTGGATCAGGATTGCCTTGAAGGCATTATAGTATGAGAAAATATTAAGACAGGAACCACACAGAAGTGGGGTGTGGGGAGATGCAGCCAGCATCAGCAGAAAGGGGTTTTGGGACACTGCATCATCTTTTTGCATTTGCATAATATGTCTGAGTAGATTCCAAGTCCTCTGTGTCAGTCTTCACAGCCTTCAGTTTCCTCAGGGCCTAAAACACAGCTCCTGTAGGAACACAGCTTCAGTGTTATCTCTCACTGTACCTATCAGTTGATATTACTCTGGCTCTTACAAATGCCATAATACCTGCTTCTGCAACTGCTCCCCATAGTGAAGTCAGTGGGATTTCTACAGGCAGAATGAATGCCAAACTCCACTACTTTAGACTGTAAAAGCTTCCCAGGAGTAAGGAGTGCATCTCTCTGTGTCTGTACAATGCCAAGCACACAGCTGGTGCTCAATGAATAATATATGTATGGGCTTGGTAGGAGTGACTGTTCATCTAGTGCAGCAGAGGTGAAGCATCTTTTTGTATCGAGAGGCAATGCATTATCCCCTTTACTAGTCTATTTTATAATTTAGGCTTTAAATGGTGAAAATATATTAGCCAGCTAGTTCAGGGGGAGTTCATTTACACCGCCTTCACACAGTATGTCCCATGTTTCAAATGACAGGAAGGATAGCTAGTTCTCTACAGCTGAATGCGTAGTGATTAAACTGTCTGGGCAGCAGCAGTAGGCAGCCATTGAACAGATCATTATTAAGATGGCTATAATTATGGAGTCAAAGCAACCCCTTGCAGCACACTGGTAATCTACCTTGAAAACTGGAGGCACAAAAGCGTATCTCTTTTTTATGTTGAGGCCCAAACTGTGTAAGGTAACTGCAGTTTTTTATGTTACATCACTCATGTCTTAAGCTGTTAACTGCTTCGGCCTGCACTTGGAGGCTGGTCTGGACAGTGGGATCTGTGGTAGAAATAAACGCTGAGTAAAGAGCTACTGAAAAAAAAGAAGTACAGCTATGACACCTCCACAAGAGCTCTCATGGTATTGCTTTAGTCATTAGCTGAGTGGATACTTGAGCTTAATCAGTATCAAAGGGACATACACAAAGTCATCTATTTCATTAAGCTAATTTGCATTACTCGGCTTACCGAGAATCAAATTTTCATGTATTGTCCATCTTGCTGTCAGCAAAATAAGGGGAGGGGGAGGAGTGATAAGCAATGCAAGACTGAGGTGTGCTGGTTGTTATTCCGTTTCTCAGAGATACCTATTCATCTCTCAGGAACCTTCATTGCTTTTAGATACCAAAAATACAGACTAGTAAGCTTTAGAAAGTTTAATTTTAGTAACTCCTACTAGAAATGAAACTTCCAGAGCTTTACCAAGTTCGAGATCCTTGAAGCAGTGCATAGTTAGGCTTTTAACTACAGCCGTTGCTGAAGAAGTAAGGTAAGTGTTGGTTTGGGAGGAGGTGATGGGAGGATTAGAGTAGTTAGCTAAAAAAAGACCTTTAGCCTCCTCTGGTCCCCAAGAGACATCAGTAAATTGTTTTGTGTGAAGCTTCACACAACATTGCAGTCCCAAGGGATTTGCTGCTGCCATTTATATTGTACCAGATCTGGCTGTGGCTTTAGCAGAAAGCTGTAATGTGCTGAGAGGGCTGTTCTTGTTCTTCTGTTTAGTCCCTTGTGCTCATGACACTCTCTTCCTTCAGTACTGATTTATTTTATTTATTTCTTTCTTTCTTTTCTTTCTTTCTTTCTTTCTTTTCTTTCTTTCTTTCTTTCTTTCTTTCTTTCTTTCTTTCTTTCTTTCTTTCTTTCTTTCTTTCTTTCTTTCTTTCTTTCTTTTCTTCTTTCTTTCTTTCTTTCTTTCTTTCTTTCTTTCTTTCTTTCTTTCTTTCTCTTCCTCTCTTTCTTTCCTTTCTTTCTTTTCCTTCTTTCTTTCCTTCTTTCTCTCTTTCCTTCTTTCCTTCTCTTGCTCTCTCACTGTCTATTTCTTTCTGAGAAGTAATGCTTGCTATATTCCTTCTCATTACACTGGAATTTAAGCTTAATTACTGTTGAGTAAAACTGTTCTTTTAGCTGTGTAACCTGGTAACTGCACATTAAAACTGCAGTTGGTCCGAGAGGTTATGACTGAGGTTTGCTTTAAATGTCAGTTTGTTGTGGTGATTAGATTATTCTGTTTAAGACCAGATGTTTGGGTCTAGAAATCAAACATAATTTAACTTGATTGATTTGACAGAATGATAGAAATCTTTCATAAGACAATTGAAATATGGGGGGCATCTTTCTTCTTGGTGGTGAAGCAGGACTGAAGGGTTAATTCTGTAGTCTGTTCCCAGATCCTGCATTGAGGTTTCCCAAACATCAATGTTTCTAAAATCTGCTGATTAGGAAAAAAATCAGTAACAAGTCTTTTGTTATTTGTGACTGTCCTGGTTTACCATTGATTCGGTTTTTAGGGCGCCTGTTTAGGGCCTTGTTGGCTTCCTGTGGGCATAATAGAGACCCAATCAGAGACCAATTTAAAATATTGACACATGATTGAACCAATAAAAAGAGTGGACACACCTATGTGAACACACATTTTAAGACAAAAAAGAGAGGGGAATAGCTCTCCTGGCTTCCGGCCTTGGAGGCGGTGGCGGCGGGGTCCGTGCAGTTCCCGGGCTGGCCCCCGGCCGGGATGTCCTGCCCGCAGGGGTGGCGAGCGGGATGCCGAGCCCTCACCGGGGCGCCCGCAGGCACATGTCCCAGCAGGCGGCTGGGGCCTCTTCCCAGCAGGGCCGGGCCTCTTCCTGGCGGAGCCCGCCAGTCCTTTTCCCAGCGGAGCCACGGGGCCATGCCGGCCGGAGGCCGTGTCGGCACCGGCAGCGACTTGGGGGCGGCCCCGAGGCCGGGAGCGCCCGTGCGGCCGCCGCCGTCCCAGAGCGGGAGCGGCCACGTGGCCCGGATCGGAGCGGCCAGGGTGGTCCTACACAGCCGCGGCCACCTCGGCATGGCTCGCAATGAACTTTCTT
Source organism: Sitta carolinensis (assembly GCA_032173965.1). Lineage (NCBI taxonomy): Eukaryota > Metazoa > Chordata > Aves > Passeriformes > Sittidae > Sitta > Sitta carolinensis. Next base: position 61,024,305 of record CM063313.1, read on the forward strand.
TGCTCAGCCGCTTTGAGCCAGCTTTGCTGCTGACAGAAGGACAAAAGCGTCGGCAGCAGCTTTTCCTGTTTTCAGGGCCTTGCAGAGTCGGGCTGGGCACGGCTCTCACGGTGTCAGCGGGGACCATGTGGCCAACAGAGGCACGGCGAGCCATGCTCCCGATGCAGAGCTTGGACCACATTAACCTTTCAGCATTGCAGGACTCTAGAGAAACTGTTTCAATTCATAAAGCTTGAGAACAAACTACCCTGTGAACATCAGTTCTCTCCTAAGTACGAAAAAGGAAAAGGTGAAGCCACATAGAGACAATAACATAGGACTCTGAGGTCAGTGAAGAAGGAGTTAGTTAAATTCTAGATGGGGGGGAATTGAGGAGATGCCTTGAGCTTGGGCTGAAATTCCTTTGTAAGGCTATGGAGAAGATATATTTGATATACCAGGCTTTGTGTGGTTTTTTCCCTGTGACTCATGGAAATGCATTGGGAGGATACAGCATTCTAGCTCAGCTGTGAGCCGAGGCACCAGTATTGAAGCAAGTAGATGTTGCTGTGATACAATTTAAAACTCGAACAGAGAGAGATGAGAGACATGAGAAACCTTGCCCTATGAATAGTAGTACAAAACATCTGTTCCCAGAGATGGACGAAGAAAATTTTGTTATGCTAGAACAGCTTATCCTTGAACTAGCGCCCCAATAAGTTGACATGGCACATGAAAGCAGCTGTGGGAAGCTGCAAGGCATGGTAGGGACTTTCTCACGGCAAACAGATTTTGCTTTCCCGGGTGGTTCATTTGCTGTGACATTGAAGCCACGAGAGAACTCTTTCTTATGCAGAAGTCTCCATGGCATGGCAAGAGAGACTCCTCTCCCTAAGTGAACTTAAGAAAGACTATTTTAGAGGTGGTAAACTGACTGAAAGTCCCAAGTTTGGTTGTCAGTAGGAAAGAAAAGAGTTTTTGTGTGGGAGAAGTGTGTATTCTGATTTTCTTATTATTTTTCTTTTAACTCTGTTAATAAAGTTTTCTTTATACCCTTTCAAGTTTAGGCTTGCTTTACTTTTCTCCTAATCCTATCTCACAGCAGAACTTAGACCCACCACATTAATTGGTGCACTGGCCGGGAAATCTCAAATTGGCATACCAAAACCACTACACATAATTGGTGTTTCCACCTGGTTTCAAACTGAAACCACAACAGTGACTTTTGTAGGTATAACTAGAAAAAATGTTGCTCTGAGAGGCCAGTTGGTAATGATGGAAAAACTGAAAAAAAACGCAGCATGATTTTGAGTTGAATATTTTCAGTGAGACCCCGCCAAAATTGCAAGCAGTAGCTCCTCTATCCTGGGGAATGCATCCATCCCATCTGTGTTGCATGTGTGCATGATTCAGTTTTTAAGGACTTGGTACTGGGCTAGAGGTCAGCAGTTGGATGCCTTTGTTTGAGCCCAAAATGTAGATGTGAGAAGTTTGGGGTGTTGGAAGTCAATTACGGATGCTGTTATGCTGTAGAAATGCTGTCAGTATTTTTGCAGTTTAGTAACTAAAATGTTTACTTAGAGAAAAAATGGGGCCAAAGAAGACATATTTGAATCAGAAGAATTGCAGTTGGGAACAACTTTTCTGATACCTGTAAAATTTTGGTTTAAAATCTTTATCCATGCATGTGTGTGTTGTCTGTGTGCACAACTTCCAAAGACAAGGCCTTTTTTAATAAAAATAGCTCAGCACCTAGCATTCTTGAAATGAGACGCAAGTTGAGGAAAGAATAACCAAAAGGAGCTCCAGTACAGTAATACCTGCTGATGGTGTTCCTTTATTTCTTTGTATTGGTAGTGCTGTTTTAATCCCAAGCAGTATTTTGCCATATGGGTTATTTTTTCAACAAAGGCAGATAGAAAGCAATTTACAAGCCTATAGTTTATAGGCGTGTCCAGCCAGCACTAGAAATTATAACATTGACCGGGCTGTCTAGTGCACAGTTTCGTTCAGCTGATGCAGGACATTGCTTGGCTGTAGATGATATGCGGTGGGTTCATGACAAAGTAGCAATCATTAATCATATTGTTATTGTAGGAAATCATCAATTCATCCATCTATTGTATAAATAGATCTATTTGCGGAGTCAAAGAGAAAAAATTCTAAGAAGGAAGGGCGTAAGTGCTTGCTGCTGAATAAGCCCAGAGGAGAGGTTTCTTATCCTTGCATTGCAAACTGTGCTACCTCAGATGCCATATCTGGTTTTGCTTATTAGATCTGCTTTATTTCAGACTTGTCATAAAAGAGAACATACCTTTTGTCTGTGTTTGCATTATGAATACCTTGAAAGCAGCATATTGGAAGCGACAGGTTTTTTCAGTTCGTGCATGTGGGTTCACACACTCCAGTTAATCCTACTTGAGAAGTGGACAGGAGGACCCTACAAGGGATGCATGGCTTGGAATTTTTGTCATAATACGTTTGACCTTATATACTTCTGTGCCTGCAGAGCAAGAGAAGAGATTGAAGTGTAAGTTGTGCTGAAAAGATTTCTGTCCTCATTTTCACTTCCAGTCAGGCAAAATTCCTCTGGATGACTGTGTCCCACCCTTGGGGAATACACAACAGGCAACACGCTTTGTTCCAGGCTGTGGGGAACACTTACATTTGGCAGGTCAAGGGAAAGGAGGGTGCCCAGCTCTGCTGACCGAGAAAGAGCGCAGGAATCATCTGTCTCCACGACAGAAAAAAGAAGGAACGTGCCTGATGGACTCCAGGAAGAAGGAGTTTGCTCTTCATCTTTTTCGTTGTCCAGCACCTGTGAGGATGCAACTGCATCTCTCTACCCTGGTTTTTCAGCATAATACCTGCATTCAGAGCTTACCAACATTCAGCTAAAAGAAACTAAGTCATAAGTCAGCTTAATTAAAATGTACATTAAAAGATATATTCCAAGTTTAGTCATCCTTTGAACATCAAGTGCTAGCTTTTTATTTATGGGAAGCACAAGCAATCTACTTTAAGCTGTCCAAAAAAGGAGGGAAGATACAATCTGTCCCCATGAGGCTGCAGCAGAAATAATGTTCTCAGCTTTTGGGGAACGTAAGGGTGTGTGTGAAGAAGGGGAGTAATCTGTTCCGGTATTAGGAAAGCCAAATCTGTTCTTGCGTGGAAAAAGCTAACTCCTTTTACAAGAAAGAGAGACCCTACATGTCGGTGCTGGGAAGGGGATGTGGGGAGCTCCTTGGGATTCAGAAAGGAGGCATACAAGCATTTTTCCCAGTCTATCGTGGAGGCATCAGAGTTTTCAGTCTCCCAAACCAGTCCCATTCTTTGTAAGGGCACTTTATTGTGGAGCATTGCCAGTTTGCGATTTCATCTTGCTAGTCATAGGTTTGTGTTGTCCCTCCTGTCTACGTGCTTCTCCATGCAGGTCTGTGCAGGTTGTTTCTTCCTGCCTGGGACAGTAAGTAATGCTGTTAGGATCCCAGGGGAAAAAAGGCATGGTAATTTCCTGACGGAAAAGAATAGCTTTCTTGCTCTACATGGAGGAGTGATGTTATGGTAGGCATTGGTATATAAGGAGGTAAATTATCAATAAATTACACCATTTTTCCTTTGTGCTTTAAACACGTGAGAACACAATATTCATGTGTTGGGCGTTTTTAAAATAAATTTTTCTTTGGCATGTTCTTAGAGTGCTGTTTGTTCTGTGGCTGGACTTTTTCTGACTTCACATGCAGGAAGTACAGCTTGCTGCCAAGAGAACTAAGTAAAGGTCTTTCTCCATTCTGACAGTTTTGTCAAGGCTTTTAGAAGCTCTGGTCTGTCTCATCAAGGTACCTGTATGGCTGATATCTAGGAAGAGCTGGTGCTAACAACCCCCGAGGTGTCAGGTAACAGGGACCTTCAGAGCTTCCAGGAAAGATTTTGTAGGTTAAGTGCTTTCTTTCAAAGATATGTTTTTCCTTCAGAAGAGGGGAAGTGCCTGAAAATGTATTCTTCAGATCTCTTTGTTGTAGCAAGTCGTTGAGGGAAGACTTCCCAAAAGTCTGTTATTATTGAGCCATCATAGTACACTATTTTTGCATTATTGGGTGATGTTGTTCAGCATACCAGAAGTTATGAATATATATGGTCATAGACGTTACAAAATTGACTTTTTCATAAGCATATGTTGAATAAGCATATGTTGAATTGTTTGCTCATGCAAAGAATCTCATACTTCAAGCTGGTGTAGTGATGTTTACCACAGAAAAATAATTCTGTTTTGGATTGCTCACAGGAAAAGTAATGCAATAGAACATGATCAAGACTCTCTGCTTTGCTTTCTCTAGGAGAGTAAGAATGCAAACCAAAAGAAGAATTTCTTCTATTAAAAGATTAGATATAACCTCAAATTCTACAGGGAATTTGGATGTGGTTATTTCCATTTCCTAACATTAGATGGGAGACTTTACCCAAAACCCATGTAAAGCTAACAGAATTTAACTGAGTTTTCATCCAAGTATGTGTACTTTCATGTGAAAATGAAAGTGTTAAATATATACAATTCTCTGTAGCTGGAAGGTTTATAAATAGGTAAAGCATCCTCATGCATGAGCCGATGTAGGTGGTACAAGCTGTAAAGCAGCTACAGGTCTTTCTTTCTGAAGCAGGAATCGGTGCTCGACAATCTAGCAGATGTCAGTGTCAGCATTTTCACTGGCATAAACAAAAACAAGCCGATGCGCTTTAGTTGTAACTGCTGTGTGCCTCTGCTGCGAGCTGGAGAGTCACTGCTCTGCGACTGTGCAGGGAAGCACAGCCCATAAGGCATGGGTCAGGGGTAGACAGATTGGAGTCCAGATGAGCGCATTGCTCCTCGATGCCTACCTGGATCTCCTCAGCCTTTTCTAGTGAGTTCAGCACAGTCCATGCATACAGCCTAAAGTCTCATTGAAAAGTAATTTGATTCTCTGGGCTAAAGTCTTTCGTGCATTTTTTCCCTTCTAAATGCTGGCAGGAATTTGGGTCTTGGCTGTAGATTAGCTCCTGGCAGCTGATCAGTTCAATGTCCACGTTATGGAGGCCAACCTACAGTTAGAGGAAACTCTCTGCAGCATTTGATATAAATCACATCAACAGCAGAACTGCAGAGTAAGAAATAACAGCAGTGGTTCATCAGCTATGCAGTCGTCTTCCTTGTTCCTGCACAGGAATTTCAGTTCTGTTGGGCAAGCTAGGAAGGATTCCTTTGGGTTAAAAAAACACCTGGCACACTTGTTAAAACCCTTAACTGTGTGTTACTACTCATGAAGTAGTTCTGCTGAATTCACTTAGATGCAGTCAGCTAACGAATCATTGCTTTTCCTGTGTCACCCACCATTACAAACTGAAGTTGCAGTGTGTGGGGGAGGAGGAGGTTTGGGAACAGGTCCTTGGTTGTCTGAAAAGCCTTAGTATTTTGGTTAGAGTCAAACTTTATCAGTGAACCCCAGAGCAAGGGTCTTCCCATACTGATGCTGATGGATATTATTTCATTGCTTTGGATGATGCCTGAAATCTGTCTGTTACACACAGAGTAGGCTTTTTCAGCTCCATAAAATTATCTGGAGTATTAGAAGTGTTTCAGTTTCAGTCGTTAGCTGAGTGCTGGTGCCATGAAAATTACTTCTCTTCCTGTGTCTCTCATTATTCGTTGTTGGAACCTGAATGCATGCAATCATTCCTAAAATAGCCATAGGAAGCGCAAGCAATATAGAAACATCTTTATCTTGCTTCGGGGCTTTGGGCTACATAGCTGAGCCTGCCCTAGTGTGGGACCTGGAAACAGGCTGTGGTCTCATCTGGGTGACAGTCTGGAATGTCCTTTGCAAAACCCTGCACGTGGTATCCGAAAGGCAGAGGTTATTTCCTGCAGAAGAGAATGACTTTGCCTCGCTCTAGCAATGAGCCGGAGAATGGATTAGAGGCTTTTCCTATCTGCAAGGAAGCTCATCCATCATGCCCTATTCAGGCAGTCATACTCAGTGGGCTTTTCGCTCTTGCTACACTGAACCTTTTTCTCAATAGCTTGTCCAAAGAAGCAAAGCAAATAATAACAGAGCTACTGCTTTTGTAACTTGTTCTGCAGGCATTTGTCTATGCTGCTTTGACTTCCTTTTTTGTGCTGCTCTAATTTCCTCATGCTGTGCTAAGAAGCAGGTGTGAACAAATGTGTAAGGATGCTTGTATTCTTCTGTATGTGGGTGAATGTGTGTCAGTAGTGTATTTCTGTGGTGCAGGGACTCATCTTACATCTTACTCTAACTATAATCTCTTTTCTTACTTTTTCAGACCCACAATCTTGAACTATTCTGTTAGTTATAGGAATTGTGATTTTTATATTCAGAGGTTTCTTGATTATATCTGCATATAGCATTTTCCCTTAAAAATACAGTGAATTACAGTAATTAACGTTTTATCCTTAACATGCAGTACCATTTGTCTGATCACTATCCTGGAAATAGTATATTTCTTAGGTATCTGGTGACTTCTTGCTATGCCTTCTGTCTTCTTCATAACTCTGAAGTGGTGGAATGAAAAGGAGAGTGAAAAATATGTCATGTTGGCATATTGAGGTGATCTCTTCTCAAAGGGCATTCTTGAGGATAGGGTACTTTCTAGTATTAGCTTGCCCATAAAGCTGCTGGATTTTATATGATTTAAAATTTGGGAATTTATTGGTCATTAATCTAGGCAGAACAAAGCTTAGAGCCTGCCACTTGCAACTAGCAATTCCTAGCAAGCTGCAGGTGCGAGATTGTTGTAAGCATCATGCTCAGAGGAAAAACAAACTACATAGATTTTCTGTCTCAGAGTAAGATTTATTCTATTCCTTTAAAGCTTCCAAAAATAACTTTCCAGCAAAAATACACTGGCAATGAAAAGTAATCATGAAAGATAGACATCTATGAAATTTCTCTAAAGTTTTACCAGGAAACCCTTTCCTGTGATCTGAGCTGTTAAATTTGGATGAATATCTGTCACTGTATAGGCACACAGGAGTGGATGCTTGTCTTAGGGAGAGACATTTCAGAGGTGGTGCTGAGAGACAATGTTCTCAGTTAATTTTTGTTTTCTTAATACTCAGAGTCTTCTGGTTTTTCTTTCTACCTGTTTTTGGACATTGTGCATTTTTGTAGTAGTCTATTTCATGCTTCTTTTTAATATTTTTCTATAAGGTATAGAGAAACTTGACATAACTAATTAATAAATTAAGGACTAAAATTATAAATACATATAGAGAACTCTTTTCTTACCTAGATTTATTTTTTTTAATCTGTCAGGGACAAACATAATTTTTCTTGAAGACTTTGCTGGGTTTCCAGAAGAAAAAGTCTTTTCCTTTTTTCTGCCTATCGTAACTTGGATTGCTTGAACACATTGTGTCTTTGCACTGAGCATCCCTGCATGGAATATGATGCTGAGTTTTGGCCTGAGTTTTTCTGCCATGACTAAACTGTTGCAGTGTGGAACAATTGGTGCACTCTGCAGTGGTGACCGTCACTTTCAGATAGTGTGTTGTCCACTGCTGGAGTAATTATTTTGTAAATAGTAATGTTTTTGAGTATTCGAAGTGCTGCAGCAGATTTCACTCATGTTTTAGGGTAGATATGTAGTTTAATGCAGTGTCAAACCATTCCATTTCTATATTGATTGGTTGCCATTTGAAAAAATAACCTGACAAGACTTGCAATTTCTCTCCAGGTAAATCAAGACAGGTTAATGAGTCAATTTTTATATAAATGGATTTAGGGGCAGAACTGGCCAAATTGCACAACATCTAAGCAGTGTGCTCTGATTAACAGCTGACTTGAATGTGATGATTTGCATTTCTCTATTGTTTCATCATGTTAAAACATGGACACTTCAATTTCAAGTGAATGGGACAAATGTCCTGAAGAATACAGCTGGAACTCATATTTAAGTGCTTGAGTGTTTCTTGCATTAACAAAAAGCAGAGTTATTTGTGATTACACTGAGCTTTAAACATTGAATTCATATTAAATAATATTAAAATATGTGATATTAAAATCACAGAATCATGAAATTATTTAGATTGGAAGGGGCCTTAAAGATTATCTATTTTCAACACCCTTGCAAAGACACTTTCTGCTAGATCATGTTGCTCAAAGGACCATCCAACCTGACACTGATCACTTCCAGCAATGGAACCTCCACAATTTCTCTGGGCCACTTACTCCAGTGCCTCAGCACCCTCCCAGTCTGAAGCCATTTCCCCTTGTCCTATCTCTGCATGCCCTGGCAATGTTCATGTGGCAGCTGAGACAATGCCTGCAGAGCCATGTCTAACTTTTAATTAGTGACACTTGTAAATGTTGTTGTGAAAACATACCAGTCTTGCCATTTTACCTTTGCCGTCCAAAAGAAGAAGAAAAAAAAAGAAAGGACACATTTTTCTCCCATTACATCTTCGGGTCAGCTACATAATTTTTATTCCATCTATCAGATGAGGCAATAGTACGTCAGTTGAGTGGCACTGATATTTCCCAGGCAAAATGAGTGTTGGAGAGAGTAATGGTGTTGCTGGTAGTGTATCTGTTTTTTATTAAGCAGTCCAGATGAAACAGCAAAGTATATATTAGAGATGGTGTTCTCTCCTGTCAAAAGGCAGTGATTGCTACATTTAGCACTCAAATCAATTCAGAATCTTGACAGAGTTTTGCTGAAGTCCCACAAATAATCAATAGAGCTATTTTTATCTCTTAAATGACTGAGACTTTTAAAAATAAGAAAGACATCTTTGTAATGACTGACCAAACTGTTCCAGAGTTAGGTTTATTGCTCTTTATGATTGGGGGTGTTGAGTGAAGGAAGTTATTTAGTTATTGAACATTGCTTTTGTTCAATTCTGCAGGTTTATAACCCCAAAATAAAATTGCAAATGTTTCTGGCAGTCATCCTCCAGGCACAGATGGCTTTCCTCCCAGTTTTGGCAAGCCTGATTTCAGTATAAAAACTGAGCAATTATTAGAAAGTGAAATATTGCATGATATAATATTACTACCACCACCATCAACATCATGACAAATGTAGCATTTGTTATTTCAGAACTGTGTGAGTGAGCTAGTGCCACTGCATTAAGCCTTCCTTTAAAACCTGTACCTGTGCTGCTGCTGGTGATGCACAGATAGATGCATCTCACTAGAGCAGATGCTTTAGCAAGGAACTATGGCCATTTTCTCATTTGCGTTGGCTCTATATTTCAATGCAAATATATCTGAACAGGTGGCTGATGAGGCCCCTGTGGACTGTTTACAGTAAAGGTTACAACCAAAATCGATAGGCCTGAGACACTTCTAGTTCCATCTGGGAGATGTTCATCTTCCTTCTGACTGTTTCCCCCCTGAACAGCAGCATCCTATTAACGCTGCAGTCATCAGAAATGTCTCACTCAGGTCAGAAAAGGGGTTCTTCTATTTAGGCCTCCATTTGTTCTTTGCAGTTTCTTTTTCTGCTGCACTGGAGGGAGCAGCAGTGTGGATCTTGACAGGACAGGTTGCCAGCATTAAGCATGCTGAGCTTTGCCTACTGATTTGACACCTGCTACTCCCGTTCGACAGGCTGAGGCTCATCACTGCTGCCTGGGGGTTGTCCAGATCTTCTCAGTTTATCGCTTACTGAGGCAGGAGGCAGTGATGCCACATGTCATAGGTGACATTATTGTGTGAGGTATGGCCTTGTAAAGGTGCAAATGAGGGGAGAAAAAAGTTGGTATAGACTCAGGTTTACATAAACCTGAACAAAATAAGCGATTACCCCTAAAACTTGTGTGAAAATACTTTGTATTTGGGCAGAAACTTTACTTTAAATGCATTTTTGCAAGTCTTTGTGAGAAAATCTGCATGGCCCAAGTGTCTGTGTTTCATTAAAGTAGTAATGAAGTTCATATTATTCCTTTTAATGAAGGTAGGTACTGTTGCTTACTATATGAGGCAAAATTGCTCTTACTGGTGTCTTTCCCTTGGGCTTGATCGTCATGCCTGGCATGTAGCCCACAGCAGCTGGGCAATGAGTAAGCAGTACTGAATCCAATTAAAATGCTAGTAAAGCGTGTATAGCAGAGGGCACCCATGCATTCCTCTTACAGTCAGGGAGAACTTTTTGATGTCTACAAATGAGAGAGAGTGGTGCTTACATACACATAATTTTAGTGTTTCCAGACAGGTGTAGACTTCCCTTGGGCACTGCCTCTCTCCCCTCACCAGTGTTCAGGAGCAGCCCCTTGTTACGATGAGATCTGAAGGAGTACAGGTGATTACCCCAATGTGTTCATGCACCAGTCTCTCTGGCATAAGGGCTGGCTACCTGGAGTGCAAGAGTGCTTTTTTGGCCACATGAAATGTATGGCCAGCTGTAGAGACAACAGGAGCAGAACAGGAGAGGAAAGATGAATGATGGCTGCACCATCAGTCATGAAAAGATGGTGGAAGTTGGTAGTGATGATGGGCATGGAGCTGGCATTGAGTCTGTGTAGCCACCTGCACCACCATTCAGGTGACTGAGCAGCAATTGGTAGGAAAGGGACAGCCTGGGTGAAAAAGCTGTCCATCCCAGGCACTGCCCTGCCATTGCCAATTCAGTTGCAGTGTCTGGCACTTCATGATGCATCTTGCTGATAGCCACTTGTGTCTCATCTCTCTTGAGCTTCCCAGGCACCTGCTGAGCTTCTGTGTCACTCACATCTGCCTGATCCCCTTGGCACCACTCAGACCAGGCGTTTTGGATGAGCCCTTCTGTTGCCTGGTACAGCCATGTGAGGTGGCTGAGCAGCAGCTAACACACCACACAGGCAGGCATAGACAAAAGATGCTCTCCTGAACGGCTCTGCTGGGGTCAGCCTAACTTTCCTCATTCTCTGGGAGCTTCAGCCTTCAGGTTGTATTCCTCTCTTTTGTTTTCATTGTTGCATTATTCCTAATTCCTTCATCTGATTTGCACAGAACTCTTGTCTTTCACTTTCTAGGAACTGTGAATTTAAAAGTGTAAATAGCAGTGGTGGTGTTTTCCACTCAGAGATTTCTAGAGAATAATTAGCCAAATTTAAATTTAGCCAAAAGGATGCTTGCCAGCATCTCATGGCAAATCTGTACCCTAGCAGGGAACAGCAGGCAGGTTGGCCAACTGGTCTCTGTGTTCTGCCTTCGGCTCGGCAGGGCATGTGCTGTGTAGATCAATACATGTTTTTTAGGTAAGGGCAGAGATTGCTCTGTGAGTCTCTTTTGATGAGGCACTGTAGTAAGACTTGGGTTCCTAAATCACCTCTGTGCCTTTAGAGGTCTTACCACAGAATATTCTCCAATCTTTTAGCCTGTGTTATGAAATGTAAATCAGTTTCTTCACTGATTTTTAATAGTACTTTTACTTTTGCTGGTTATGATTCTAAGGGCTATTTGCTGAGTATTTCCAAGACCAGTTCATGTGGGCTGCTGCTTTCCCAGTTATGCATTTTTCCTTATGCAGTAGTTCAAATTCAGCTGGCTTTACTTTTTCCTTTCATCAATGCTTGGTTAAATGCTGTCCCTTCTTGCTGGACTGTCTTTTTGAAGAATAAATTATTTCTACATATTTGTAGAAATGAAAGAGTTTTTTGAAGACCGTTACAGGTTTTTAGGGCCAGTAGGTTTCTTGGCCTTGCTTCATGCATAACACAAATCATGGAATTTTGTCCAGTGATTCTCACATTAAGCTTAATAATTTGTGGATCGAAGTGCAGCTGTTGTGTATGAGCACAACCCATCATGGTAGAAAGAAGTTTTGTAATAAATGAATATAACGAAATCTGTTAATTACTGAGCAGTCTTACTGTGCCATGGGAAAGTTCTGACATGGTTGCATACTTTGATTTTTCTTAGAGTTACACTGGGTTTAGCCAAATGTACAGTGAGGTTGAAGCAATGAGATGGGAGATTTTCTAACTTGGAAGAGCACCCCTTTAACTGGATACGTGCCTTTGCAGTCATTGCTGTTGGTGTTGAATTTGTTCTCAGGATCAAATCTGCCCTTGCAATTTTATGGAGTTTACCAGGAAGTTCACTTTTCCATTTAGATTTTTCATTGGATTTGTGTAACCCTTCTGGAACAAACAAGCTGTAGATAAAATAGCCTGCTTACTAAAGTATTGTAATTCCTTCCTTAGCCAAGCAGATATTCTGTATGCATTTCCACCCAGATTGTTGTAAATGCTAAAAATATCAGACACCAAAAAGCAAAGTTCATCATGGTGGCTTCTTGTTGGCTCAAATAGCCATGGATAGCCATTGTAGGAGGAACTTGGCACTGCAAAATTAGGGTTTTCTCCTTGTTTCGAAATGATCATTGCTTTCTTGGCTTCAGAAACTCCTTCATGCCAACAGCATGAATTTTACAAAAGTAAATGCTCCTATGTAAAGCATGTATATGTGGGTTATGTTGTATATATATCTATATCTATATATATATATAGATATAGATATAGATATAGATATATATCTCCATAGACTTTTACTAAGTAAAAAAATAAAGTAATAGCAACTATATTGTAGTACTATCCAAACATTGTACTTAGAAGCAATTCATATTTGGGCTGAAGTATATGAACAGAGGAACTTATTTCCTCAGAAAGCAAAACTTTGATTTCTATATACATTAAGAGATCATGTGTTTTGTTTATACTTAATTATAATATGACAAAAAGGAGGAAACACATAAGTGGCCAGAAAAAAATTTCTTACATAGGTATTTGAAACATAGCTTTCAGAAAGAAGAATCAGAGCACCAATGTAAGTTCAAAAAAAATCATATATTCCTTGGTTTAGGAATGCAAAAACCAGATTATTTGTGGGTTTTTTAGAAACTTGGAAGAAATCTAATCTCCTCTGTCAATTCAATGGCTACAAATCACTGGATTAGACATAGATTATAAAACGTGCTCTAAAATATTTGCAGGGCTGCATTTTAATAGCATGCCTGATAATAAAAGACCATCAAGACTCACTCTTCTTGTGACCAGTAGCTTTCTTCCGCAAGAGTAACAATGCTTTGAACTAGGAGAACTGGCGTTCTCAGACCCAGTTGTCTCTCAACCAGTATGGCTTAATGCAGGCCAGGTTGAATTGCAGTTCAGATCTCTGCATGAAAGATGAAGAGTTCTTCATTGATGTTTGCAAAACTTTATTTTGAGATAGTGCCTGTGCTCACTTGGCATCACTGTCTAACTACTCGTCTTCATCAGATGCTGTGTTCACAAGCACTTTTGATTAAAAGTAGTTTCAGCACAGTTGCAAGTGAGAACATTTGCATCAATCCCAGGGGCCCAACCACAGTGAAAATTATACTAAAAATAAGTTTGACCTTCTTGAATCAGCACTTTTCTGAAATTCCAATGAAACAGTATGTCTGGTTCTGCCATTGTAAGAACTGCAAAAGTGACAATATGTTTGAATAATTACCTCTGGAAAAAAGCTTCCTTTGGATGCAATTTAGTCTTCCTCAGTGTTAATTTATTGGCACAGACTGTGATACATGACTAGTCCACTTGAATTATTGACATGTCAAAGCAGATATTTTGCATACACAGTTTGTGAATTTGAATGACTATGCTGGCATCAAAGCAACAGAGAATTACGCTTTTTTCCTGTCTTCTCCCTGTTTTCTTTCTCAAGAGAATCCCCTTAAGAAGGAGAGAAAGTTTCATATCCTTATAAACCTACCAATCTATGTCAGTTCATTTATCAGTTCGGTTTTTTTCCCAGGAAAAAGAGAGCAGATCTGGTTCACTAGCATGTACATGAAATCACAAAGTATGAGTGCTGGGCATTGTTCATTTTCCTGGAAGCTGTCTCCTACACAGACTTAGACAGAGCCGTACATGTCTGAATGAGAAGTAGAGACTGATGGTGCAGAATCACCCATGGGACAAGTTTTTCAAGCTCTAAAGGGGAGTAGCAGAGCTGTGTCTGCAGTACTGTGGTGCTTTCCTCACAGCATACACGTTGTTAGATAGTAGATTTTGTGATGATAAGGAGAAACAGAAAGCAGCTATTCTTATGCTCCAGAGTCTCACTGTGAGTCAAGTGGTTTGGATTGTTAGCCTGAAGACTGATACTGTAGATTAATGCAGTTTAAGTGGAAGAATTGGATTGCTTCCTAAGTTCTTCCTGTTAAACTGTTATTCCTCATGTACGTTTCAGAAAAGATTTGTACATTGGATTGTAGCAATTTCAAGGAGAAAATAATTTCAATCAATTTGTCTAGTAAGGCAATTTATTTTGTCATTTTGCAGTGTACATAGAAGGGCAAAATTTTTAAGCCAGCACAGTGACATTTTGAAAAATTGCATAGAGATAAAGGAATTAGCCCCTTTAATATATTGCTTTTAATGTGTATATTGCTTTTAATTAAAAACCTTTAGAGGGAAACTGTTTTGCCAAGCATACTATTTACTTCTGCTGCTTATTTCTTCTTTGGGCATTCCAAAGGGCCCCAGATGACAACAAATAGAAAGAAACAGGTTCTACCCCAGAGAGCTAACAGTCAAGAGAAAATGTAAGAGGTGACTGAAAAGACAAATGGAGGAAATGCAAAAAGAAAGTGTCTGCAGGCAGATACAGCTGTGTCAGTAATCATACAGAACTATTGGCTTAACCAGTGCTAGATGGAAATACTTCTGTTTGGGCTTGTATGTACTATCTTTTAGGATGCATTCTCCTATAATAGTGCAGACAGTGTCCGCATTCTGTTGCATTTATTCTTGCTATTTTTATCCTTCGCCATGTATCTGAAACTTTGTTCAGTGAAGGTGTCAGTCACTGCCTTACTTTTTTTTTTTCCTATTCTTGGTCTAACTTGGTCTCTCAGTTATTTTCTTAATAGAAACAGAGAATCAGACAAAATTCCAGTTTATGTGTTGAAGTAATAATAGACTAACACAGAGAATGTAATAGATCAGTAGTCCTTATGGACTCTATCACCCTGCAACAGATCCCCCACATCAAACCATTTATAGCTACTGAAATTTTATTTGAAAGCAAATATCTGATGAGGTGATTTAATTATTGTGACATTTTTCTATTGGTTAAAAATGAGGAATCCAACATTTAAGATTTGCTAATGCTTTTTTTGGCATCAAGAAAGGAGACACAGGTATCTAATATTAAATAGTGCTGCAGAAGGGCAAGTTAGCACTTTGTTTGCCAAATTAAGTTTCAAAGACTATGTAGGTTATGAAGTTTGACTTTTTGCCCATAAATCTTGAATGACTGACAGACCACTGCAAAATAGCTTTGTTCAAAAGGAATCTTTGGCAGGCAGCATCAAAGGTTTGAAACTCTGGAAGGGATGAAAAGAAAACCCCACTTTTGCACTGATTTCCCCTACAGATCAGTGTCTCTGTGAAATTTGCCTGGGAATTATGAAGTATTTACTGTATTATGTACTGGTTTTTTTCAGTGTATCCAAAGGCCCCAGTGGTTCCTTTTATCTTAAAGATTTAGGGATATTTTTGTACATGAAATCTGAATGAATACATCAGTGGAACACAAGGGGAAAAAAAAGCTGTATTTAGACAGTTCATTTCTTCCTTGTTTTATCACAAGTTGGAGTATTGGTTTTACAACAGCTAAATTTATGGGTACATATTTTTATGGTAAAGCCCAATGACATATTCTGAATGCTCCATCAAGCTCTCTTAGTGTTTTTTCACTTGATTCACAACTCTTCAGGGTATGAATCAGTCCTGTAGTATAACTCTTAATCTCTTTTTAAGCAGAATAATGTAGTGTGGGATTTTTTTTATTTATGGTGTGTGTCATCATGCCATCATGTAATTATGTAAACCAGAGAAGGGAAAAATAAAATATTTCTTGGAAAACTCTTGACAGCTGTCAAGAAGTGCAGGAGATGAAGTGTCTTTATTGCATCTAAGCATCAGAGGCAGAAATTTTTTTGTAGCACACAGGTCCTTAAGTCTATCCTCAAGCAAGATGTGGCCCTGCTGGGGCATGGGCTGAAGAATAACTGACTTTGCAGGGCAGTTTCTGCTTAGAAACACAGCCTCCTCAGGTACAGTGGGAGGCTTGGGGAGAAAAGCTCTCTCTACTTTCCATGGGTTCTTTAAAGCTCTGATCCAACAGAAAGTGCTTAAACTCTTGTTTGTCTTCCACAGGGTGAAGTGAAGAAGTGAAGCCTCACAGCTGAACTACTATGAGGTCAGAAGCCTTGCTGCTATATTTCACACTGCTACACTTTGCTGGGGCTGGTTTCCCAGAAGATTCTGAGCCTATCAGTATTTCGCATGGCAACTGTAAGTATAAGGGGCCAGAGGATGTCATTTAGTTCTGATCAGGGACTTTGAATCAACACTACTTAAGTACAGTTGCAATGGGTAAAGTTGCTTTTTATTGATTTCTCCCATATCAGCCAATTTACATTCTCAGGTACTAATAAAGGAACACAATTTTTTCACATGGTCTTATTATTTGTTAACCTAATACAAATAATTGAACTTACTTCTTTAAGCTCAGATGAGTTCTGCTTGAGCATTAGTCATTTTTTTCCTAAGATGGAATTGTGGCTAAAAAACAAATCAAGACAAAGAATGTTTTATGACAGAAGGTCTCTTTACCAGTAGAGATTGGTAAACTCTCTAAAATCTAGTGTAACACCAACAGCTGCCTATTGATATCTGCTGGCTAAATAGGCGGGGAGCTTTCTGTGAATTTTACTGTGGACATCAGGCTTGACTTAACTGATTCTTTCACATGTGTTTGTGCTCCATTGTGACAATGGCAAAGAAAATTCTTCAAAGTCCTAAAGTTCCAGGTGTTCGTAAGGAAGTCTTTAGCATCTAGGCTTCTAAAAGTGTGCCAGGGAATAGCAAGTCAGCCAAGAGAAGGCTTGTGTTCAATTCTTTTTTGTTCAGGAATTTGGTTTTAAAATTGTCTGTGTTTATTGTGCTTTGGAATGGCCTTGGTGCCCATATATTGTCTGTACAGCATGATAGACAAGACTCCAGAGCACACCTGATGTGCTGCAAATGCTAATAGACCTCTGGGATACAGCAACAGAGAAGAACTACTCTGAAGCAAACCCAAGTGAAACATGGCTAGTGGGGCCACAGATCTTCAGCACCAACACTTTCACTTATCAGTGAAGGTGCTAATCATTCTAGGCAGTGCTAATGATTCTAGGAAAAATTTGCCAGGCTTAATCCTTTTGGAGAAATAGAACATGGGATAATTTTTCTTCTGCAGCATGGCATGCTGAAGTGGACATGCATGCCCTAGTTTGTTCTAGATTCATGAGTTAGAGTGTACAGAAAAGAGCCTTACAATTAAACCTGGCATTCTGCATGTTGGACATGGTCAGAGGGATTAAGCTTCTGAATGTTAAGTCCTGCCTGGTGTCTTAATTTATTTCTTCAAGACTTCTCAGCACCTGGTTTGGATAGAAATTCCTTTTTCTATCCAGTTTTTTTGTACATGACACTTTGAGGTACTTTGCTATAAAGCCGTGGTGTGAACTAATACTTTGACCAGCTTAACAGGTACAATGCTTTTAGAAGACAGTAATTGAAAATACTAAAGCAGTAGGTAAGTTTCTGAAGAAATAGACTCCCCCAACGAGTTTTCTGGGAAAGCATATTAATGGGGAAAAGATGTAGCTAGATGCTAGTCAGCTCTGTATAACATTCACTGGCAGCAGGTCTGCAGTGATAATGCTCATCGGAGGATTATCCTCCTACTGTCTTCTGTCATTTTATTTACTTAATTAACTCCTTGTTTGTGTTCCTAGATGTCATGATCATATGATATGCATGAATGTGAAGTGGCCCTTGATCACAAGTGTTCATTGTTGTTATAGGTTGTACACCCATCAGAGGAGCACTGGAACACCCTGTGTGTGCTGGGTTCTCACCCCAAAAAAATAATGGGAAAAGACAATAAATGCTCTTGCTGACTGGTAGAATTAGGGGAGGGGGGTAGCTGACTTGTTGATAGCATAAGCTCACTACAGGGTTTCCAATCAGTATTGCTGTCCAGTGTCCAGAAGGAGTATCATACTGGTTGCCAAAATAATGTACAGTGATTTTCACTTCAAAAAGTTCAGGTGGTGATTTCCCACCATTTCTCAGAAATCTCTGCAGCTGTTCTATGACAGCAGTCGAGTCCTGTAGAAAACCTAGGGAACTGGCAGTTTGAACCAACGAGAGCAAAGACTTTTGCTTTAGCCACTATCAGTGCAGTAATTGTGGTGATTGATAGGCCACTGTGGAGCAGCTTTGTCCTGATAGACTTTCTTTGTCAGCCAGGAGCAAGCATTTAGCTCTGCAAGCCGTGAAAGAAAAATTGTGAGAGAGTGCCATGTACCTGTGTGCCAAGAGCTCCAGAACAGCTTTATGCTTAAAAAAAAATCACAGTTTTTGCCTTCTACAGAGGTGGTGACTTTCTCCTTTGCAGCTGCAGAGACTGAAACCTTGAAGAACTCTCCAGGTTTCCATGCTCATGCCTTCCAGCCCCAGTCTGTGCTTCCAGGGCAGAACAGAAACCATGGGTTTTGGCTATAGCTGGACTCCACGGTGTGTCATGTTAGCACCGTTTCAGTTTGTTATTCTCTTTTGACCCTGCTGATTTCTTTCCTTCCTACAGATACAAGACAGTATCCGGTGTTTGTGGGTCACAAACCAGGGCGGAACACCACACAGAGGCACCGGCTGGACATCCAGCTTGTCATGGTCATGAACAGGACCCTCTACGTTGCTGCTAGGTCAGTAGCCTCCTGCTTCACCACTTCTCTCTTAAGTGCTTTAGGAGGAAGAAGGAGAAGACAAGGAATATTCTGAGTTCTTCTCTGGTGGACACATTATTTTTAGGATTGTCTTGGACTCAGAGAAAGCTTTGCAGCCTGTTAGTAAGACACATTAAAAACCTTGCTAGATGATCAGCTATAGTTTTGTGATGTGTTATAGCTGTGCTTTAGGTGTTCTACAGGTCTCTGCCTTCCTCTGAGACCTGCAAGAGGGAAGTTGCCAGAAAAATAATTTGGGTCTGTTAAGAAGCGATTCTGTCCTTATAATTTTATTCCACTTGTGCTCACCAATAATTACAAATTTTAGAGAATAATTCTTCTGTGCACAGGTGTATTTTTTGATGAGTTATTAGAATGTAATTTTGCTGATTTAGGCATGTTTTTGGTATCTTAAGACTAAAAAAAAAAAGAAGGACCAAACATGCTTCCTCAAGGTTAATTGAATTTAGTGTCTTGATTTTTTTGGAGAGCTATACTGTGCAGATATGTGCACATCTTTTTATAAAAATTGCACGTAGAGCCACCCATTCAGTTCTCCTAGCTCAGCTTGCACTATCAGCCTCAGTGGGACTACACCCATTAAACAGCTGCCAACCTGGCAGAGATCTGGTATTAATACTCCATCTCCCTACAAGTTGTTAGCAAAGAAGATTGACAATCTTAGAGTGGGAAATACATGAGAGATGCAGAAGGAGTGCATGATGGGTCCAGATTAGCAAGGGTGGGTAGTCCAGTTTAGGAGCTCTTGTACGCAGATCCTGCTTGGGACCTCCCTGCAAGCTTCCTCTCAAGTAGTAGCTTGTTTCCTGCCTGTTTTCTGGTCCTCCACTTAAAAAAGACACACCTTTCTTCATGTGCCTCATAAAACCAGGCTGTTGCTGCAGATGGGAGAAGTGGTGGGTGGGATGGCCAAGAGTGAAGGGGAACAGCTGCTGAACAGGCAGCCTCTCACCACCAGCCATGTCTGTAAAGCCCTTGGCAGCCTCTGGGAGCTGCCTGGCTTTCTTCTCAGCAGCCACTCCCCATCTCCTGGGTGGTCGGATATGTCCTGTGGGGGAGAGCTGCCTGTCGATGTCCCTGCAGCACCACGTAATTGTCAATTGCGTTACACCCGCACGGTCACTGAGTGACATTTTCAGAGTCATGTCCCCGGCTGCTAGAAGAACACACCTGTTCCCTCGCCCAGCCATCCCAGCTCCTCTGGCTAATTGCAGCTTCCTCGGGCTGCTTGCATACCCTGCGCTGCATGGGGTCTGGGTGGCAGAGCGCAGGGCTCTCACAGCAAGACCTTGCATCCATTCCCGGCAGAGAGAAGCATCCTTCCACAGGAGCTGTGGTGGGCACAGGGAGAGGTCAGCCCTGCGGCAAGGGGCAAGGCCCTGTTCTTTCCCTGAGTGCCGAGAATATTTTTGCTGTGTTCAGTGGGATAATGAGTGGGGCAGGGCAGAGGGTTTGAAAGGTGGGGGCAGGATTTCCTCCTTTTCATGATGGAGCTCTCTTTGCTTTCCTTACTTGTTTTGCTTTAAATTAAGAAATTATTTACAGTGAGATGGTGGTAAATCCTCTTGGCAGATTTTGCTTTGCTGTTTTCATAGTTTGTTCCCAGACTGAGATTGACGCAGTTAGAGTGTCTCAGTACCCAAGCAACGGGAATTACAGTAGGAAAACCCAGAGTACAGTTTCAGGATATGAAACCACTGTGTGCACAAATAATATGAAGAATGCTAATATTTGGAGGATAACATATACTAGTATGTGAATATGAATTCTTCCTTATTTGTATGAAACAACTTGCTACAATGAGAGTGCTTAAATAGTCCTAGGATTTCGTGACCTACAAAAAAGAATAAAGACCTGGTCTGTTTTGTACTTACGCAGGCATGAAAAAAATCTTCTTACATTTTTTTTCCTTCAGTAACTCAAAACCTCTTTGACATATTCTTTCCCCCCTCTGTGTTACTGAATAAAGTCCCTCCTGGGCTGACAAGGCTGTGTGGTACAAGATGAAATTCGGAGGTAATTTTTATCTTTAAGTAACAAACTTCAGAAAATGAGTCATCCTTCAGTATCTAGTGTGAATGAAAATTTGTAATTCAAATACTGCATTTCCTTCAAAGGCAGTAGTAAGTCTAGAGATTGGAAGCAAATTTGTACACAAGCAAAGGTGTTTGCCAAAGAGTTTTATAACAAGATTCATTGAAAACTGTAACTAAATTAATCCTTGGGCTATTATATGAGATATTGCTTTCATGCTTTTTTATATATTGAAATATAGAGTTCCTGAGTTTATGTTTTACCCAATTATCTGAAAAACAATCAAAACAAATCGTTATATACTGAGAGTTTTTATTTTAGGGATGTTATGTTTAGGGGTTTTTTTTGTTTGTTTGTTTGTTTGCTTGTTTTGGAAAATCCAGTGTTGACTTGTGCGGACAGTTTCAGCACACCAGAAAGGCTAATTCATATTTGAGAACCACTTTCATTTTATTAATGAGCAGCTGGCATAGAGCAAAATTTCTATCAGTCCACTACTTATTTTGTCATATGGGATACATGACTCTTGTATTAGCTATTACCAAATAAAGTTTTGTGTTGCTTCATAAAGGCATTATTTCATGTTATCAGGCAGAAATACATAGCCAGTATAAATCAGAATAACTCAGCCAAAGGTCATAAAGCTTTACTATCTGAATATCTGGCTTGCAGTCTGCAAAGGACCGACTGTCATTTTTTTTTTCTCCTGGGAAAGGTACTCCCTCGACATCTCTCTCTCACTCGCCCACACCCAGACACACACACCCTTTTCTAAGTTTGCTGTCTCCTCCTCCCATTGTCTCATGCAGTGGCACCTTTTGTTCCCATTATCCGCCACCCCCCATGTGTGTGAAGGTAACAGGCACCGAGCAGGGTATGGAATGGCTCCTTCCTCATCCATGCTCACAGTGCCAAGGTTCGTGCACAGCCAGTGGCATTATTTAAATTCCCTTCCTCC
Source organism: Sitta carolinensis (assembly GCA_032173965.1). Taxonomy (NCBI): domain Eukaryota; kingdom Metazoa; phylum Chordata; class Aves; order Passeriformes; family Sittidae; genus Sitta; species Sitta carolinensis. The sequence goes on from CM063313.1 coordinate 61,046,107, forward strand.
ACAAGATTATGCCATGGCAACAAAACTCGGTTCTGCTGACTGGAGGTGGGAAAAACGGAAGCTCTAGGATTAAGTAAATTTGTGTTAGAATAACTTAATTAGCACTAAACTGTACACATTCCACAGCTAGTTGATAGCAGGAGTTGGGCAGCAGTGGGAAAAGGAGGACAAGGACAATCCCACGTTTTCTGTGATTAGGGAGCCCTCCCCTGAATTTGACAACTCTTTCGCTCTCTGCCGACGCTGTCAGCAACTACGTTTTTGTCTGTGGCATGAGAAAATTATATGTAATTTTCCTGATGCTAACCTTCTTTCTAACAATCCCGTAACTTAGCATCTGAGTTTCGATTGAACCGTTCCTTTAACCAGAAAGCAAGTCCTCTAAAGACTGTTTTATTGAGAGTGGAACTAAACAACTCGGCTCTTTCTTTCTGCTGTATTTTCTAATTGTCTTGTTGAAAATGAAAAAATTGTAACCTCTGGAAAGCAAAGCTGATGAATAAAATCAAGAGCTGTGCCGGAAGAAGGGTTTTAGAGGTCCACCCGCACCTCATTTGCAATTCAAGAGATTTTTTTCCCCCCACTTTTATATATAGCAGGAGTGACAGCAATAAAGAGCAATGCACATAAAACGGCAACCATGACGTAATCTATGAAGCTGATATCGTGCTAATAGGTAATTTTATTCCAGAACCAACCCTGACCACTGCTCTCTCACTGAAGTCAGGCAAGTAATAAACTGAAGTATTAAACCAATCTTGGAAGTAAATGACAGCTCTGGTTTTAGAGTCTGGAGGAGAAGAAAACGCATCAACTCCTCTGTTTGGCATCTTACAAAGCAAACAGCCTCAAGGTCCATAGGAAACAAATTTTTAAAAGCCAGTTCCCTACCACAATGCTGCCGCTTTTCTCCACCTGAGAGGTGTTGTTTATTTCTCTTGTAGCAGTATTCTGTGTTTGTCTTTTTAAATAAGACTAGCACTATTTCCCCAAAACCCAGTAAAAATTAATCTAACCTTGAGAGTGGTGATGTCTAAAATTCTGCATTCTGCTTTCAGCAGACCCCTCCAATGCTGTGGATCATACTTCAGCTGCAAAGCTTTTTGGATGTTGAAAAAAATCCAGTTTTATTTCAAGGAAAAACGAGATCTCAGTCCCAATTTGATGTGCTGGTTACTACAGCATTGTGGGTTGGTGGATTTTTTTCAAGTTTTGGGTTCTATACAGAGCTGTCCTTGTTCTCAGCTTACACAGAGGAGAATGTCTAAAAATATCTCTTTACCTGAGTTGCTGTGTCTGTTTCCTCTTTCCAAGAAGAGATTGGCAGCTAATTGTAGAGAGGGACAGTTTTTCTCAGGAAAATAGAAAAGTAAATGCAAGAAAAACAGTGTGAACTTTCTCCATAGAAATATTTTACAGTTTAGTTTGGCCAGAAGTGTGTGAAGAGAAGAATGATTTCCGGGTTTTCTGACTGTCAGCCTTTTGTCTACCATATTGTCAATCACATTACAACAGCTAAGGTTAAACACATATTTAAAAGGGAAAGGAAAAGGAAAAGAAAAGGAAAAGAAAAGGGAAAGGGAAAGGGAAAGGAAAGGGAAAGGGAAAGGGAAAGGGAAAAGGGAAAAGGAAAGGGAAAGGGAAAGGGGAAGGGGAAGGGGAAGGGGAAGGGAAAGATGCACCTTTTTTTAACCCAAAATGGCTAAATCTGGCACAGTTACTTTCAACCCAGGAATCTGGCAAAAGGTGCCCAAAAGCTATTGCAGCTGATTTCAGGATACAGAAAAACATCTGCATGCTAGATTGTTGCATCTGCTGTAGGACTGATAGAGCAGAAATCACGTGAGACTCATCTACTTTCCCAAATCTCATTTGTTGAAATAATTGCTTTTGGGAAAGGATCTTACTCTGAAGTTTTGTAGCACTTTTCTTTTTTTCTCTTAATGGGAAGGCAAACAGTTTATATGTGAAAATGCTTTTGTGGGAGAAGCAGGAGATGCTGCCAGTAATGTTTCCTGGTAAGACTTCTGATTTTTTTAAAAATGGATTATGGATTATGTTGTGATAGATAGCTCTCGTATAGAAAATGAACTGTCTGACTACTCCATTTGACTTCATATTTATTTGCTTTTGTTTACAGGGACCATATTTATACTGTTGATATGGACACATCGCATACAGAAGAAATTTATTTTAGCAAAGTAAGTAGCTTTTATCGTCACCCAGAAACCAAGGACACTAGGAAAAGCTTCAAATAAATAGGATGATGACATTGTTTTAAAGAACTTGCCAGCACTGCTGTAAAACTGTAATAAGCAAGTAAGATGGCATTACTAATCATATTTGGGGAGAGCTAGAATAGCAATCGTGTCCTCTGCGTATTTCTGATAAGTGGTTTAGCTGGGCTGATAAGCAATCTACTGAAATACGGTGAGGTCCTTGATGGAACATCTGTCAAACATCATTTATATGCAGCAGTTTTCTGTAACAGCTATACCATCCCAATTAAGTCTACTGAAACTTTCATCGCAAGAAGCAAGTAATGTATATTCAAGTGCACAAATTCTTTTCACTCGTGCAAGAACTGACTAAGTAAAATCTTATTATAGCATCACTTTGTAAATGCATTCACATAATCTCCATGGGAAGTTGCATTCAAACAAGGAAAAGCTTTTTCTGCATTACTATACTGTATATTAACATGAGCATAATGAAAATAATCTCCCTTTAGCTCCTTTGCATTGCATTTATATTGTGTAACATGCTAAACACAGCCTTGGTCTGACAGAAGATCATTCAAATTTGGGCATTGGATGAATTCCACTGGAGGAGGGGACAGTGCTTCATTATAACTATGAATTATGCTGAAAATGAACTTTTTTACGCATCAAAGAGTGAGAGCACGTGATTATAATGGAAATGAATGTTCGTGATTACTCTTTCAGCTTGGACCCCTCCATAAATGCACAGTGCCTCAGTTTTCTGATCAGGAACACTCTCAGAACTATCAGGCCAATAGTTTCTAAGGTGATGCCATCTTAGGCTAGGTCATTTTAAACCAAGTTTTATTATAATTAATAAGCCTTCCACATTTGACCATTTTTGAAACTCATGTTAAAAAAACCCTTGCTGGGATATACCTGTAAATCTTCTGGGGGATAAAGTCAGATAAAGTCAGCAGTGTCTCGGCAGGTGAAAATCTCTTGGAGCTTGTTGGCTGAATTGAAGTGGTAAGAATTACCTGAATTTTATTTCTTTCCAGATCTAAAATGTTGTCTTTGAGAATGCATATTTCATTTAGAGTCCAGTGAAGGTTCATAGTCCATAAATGATAAGTCTGATTTGTAGAGCAATATCAATTAAAAGAAGAGAGCATCTAGTACTTTTAACAAAATTATACATTTTTCAAAGTTGGCCTATTGTTGAATTCTATTCATTTAGGCTTTAAAGAAAGTGGGATAGGTTTCCAGTCTCATGAATTAAAGGCAAAACAAAGTTAAATGAACGCTCCACATCACTAAATCTTCACTGTGGTGAATTAACCATGAAGAAAGAGTGCAGAAAACTTACAATAAATTTATGTTCAAAAGCTAGTCTCCCTTAAGGAAATTCTACTTCCGAAATCGAAAGTAAAAAACCTCTGAGGTCTAATTGATTTCTTTCTTTATTCTTGCAGAAATTGACATGGAAATCTAGACAAGCTGATGTAGACACATGCAGAATGAAGGGAAAACATAAGGTAGGCAATTTTCATTTCTTCTGCAACTGCCACTTTAGTTGCATCACTATTATCTCAGGCTGCTGTCTGTGATGTGGAATGGATCATGCTGTTCACTTCTTACCAGTAATTGCTTTTTCCATCAACTTACTGAAGGCTTTAATTTGCAAAAATAGTTCTCTTTGAATGTGATAAAATATTACGACAGAAGCCACAGCAATATCCTGAAATACTTAAGGTACTGAGCTGGTCACAATGTTTAGTGTACTGATTTTGCTTACCATTGCTTCAAAAGCTGAGCGTTTCTGTCCATCCCCCTGTGGGAATTTACTGAGAAATTCAGGTAGAGCATCAGAAAACATGAATGAAGGGCTGTAGAAGGACTGTTTCTCACACCAGTTTCACCCTCCTGAAAGCTATGACTGCCACAAGAAGTATCATAGTTAGGTGCAGACTCTTTGATTCTTTACATGTACTTCCCCTTCTAGTTACAGAAGCTTTATGCCATTACATTGTAGTGGTGGTGTCACTGCCTGACAGCGTGGCAAGAAAATCAGATTTTTCACTCTTCAGGAAAGCAACAGTTTTCAAGCAAAATTCACCTTTGTCAAAAACAGCAAACCAGGAGTTGTAATATGAATTCTGTATACTCAATACTTTGTAATTTTTAAACCACCAGAATATAAATGAATTACAATTTGCTCATTGTCAGCTAAACATAGTCAAAATAAGGCCAGAGTATCACAGTGGGTATCAACCAATTTAGTTTTAAACCTGACAATGAAAAATCACTGCTTAAAAATAAAAACAGATACACAAAATGCAGTAGTTAAAATAGTTTTTATTATTTTTCTGCAGGATGAATGTCATAACTTTATTAAGGTTCTCCTAAAAAGAAATGAAGATACACTGTTTATCTGTGGAACAAATGCATTCAACCCTTCTTGCAGGAACTATAAGGTATGTGATCTGTTTGTGGAATTTCACTTATGCCTTGTCTTTTGGTTGGATTTATTGTGACTGTGTTGGAGCAGCATGAGGTTGTCATTCAGCTGTGCACCATTCAACTCTGAAATATTTGTCCTAACTTGTTTCAGTGCTACTGAGTTCAATGTTGATTTGATTTCTGAGAAAATCTCAGACCAAATACCTAATACTTTGCAATTCCTGCACATCAAGTGTATTGCCACTTTGCATAGTCCTTCAGATCCCTGCTTGGGGATGTAGTCACTCCTCAGAAAGTTCCTCAGTTTGTCACTGACTCTCATATCGAGTCATAGACTAATATTGGGGATTACTTCTGAGTAGCATTTTTTAAAATTTCCATTGTTGTCAATTGCAAAACCATTTCTCAAGATGCTTGAGGGCATAGCAAGCAAACCCTGAGTTTCTTGTGAGGTCCCAGATAGGGACACTGTGGGAATCCTAAGGCATTGTATGCTGTGGAAGTGATAGGACTGCAAATCTCCACAAGGAGCAATATGCCAGGACCATGATGTATTCCACACTTGCTGGGGATCTGCAAAGCCAAAACGTTGTCTAGAGCAGTGTAGAACCCTGATGGCCCATGCCTGCTTGATGCTAATGCCCCGAAGCCAGTTTATTCCTTTGGCATAGTATATCGCCATAGTCTCCATGCCAATAGGAACCCATTTACTGAAATATTTCCCATTCTCTTAGGCTTTCACTATTATATTCTGATATAAATCCCAACTGGATGTCTCTGGAGTAGCTTTGAAATGAATTTGCTTAGGCATTTGACATTCAGTCTTTGCTTTTCTAGGCACTGTTATGTCCCACTGGTCATTTTTCGTCTTTTTTCTGGAAAAATAAAATTCAGACAAATGCTCCTGACAAAATCACAACTGTCGTTCAGGTTTTGGGTTCAGAGTTATTGTAAAAAAGCAGAATAAAGATGTTAACATCCAGGAAAACTACTTCCCTAGTGGTATTCACAGTGACTGCTGCTTTTCCTTGATTTTTGTGCAATGATGCTTTACCTCATTTAGCAGCTATAACGGCTGCAGTTTAGAAAACACAGGGGAGAAGTGCAGGGCAGTATTTTCCTCCAGTCTGTAGAAGGCAAACCAAATTTGAGTAAGAGTACAAGCCTGAATCATAGTAACTGCAAGGTACAGTTAGCTGCTGTGTTAACAGCTGTTTATTTTCTTCTTTCTTTCCTTGCGTGCTCCTAGGCAAGCTCCAATGAAGCTTCTTGATCTCAGGGCTGGTTTTAGTCTTTCTAGCACAGTTTGTAATTTTTTATCTCTGAATGCCATTAATGAGACTAACAAATCTCAGCCAGCCTCTTTGCATGGAAATTGTCCTTTATATGCAATTACAGATTTTTTTTGGCATCCTGATGTGAGGCGTATAAATGTCCTCCTCACCCTTACTCCAGAGTTTTCATCCCCCATGATGCAGGGCTGGATAGTGATCCCTCTGACAGTCTTCAGAAGGCCTCTGCAACACCTGCCCTGGCTTTTCCTCCATGTGTTCCTTCATTTTACAGAGAGAGAACTAAACATGTGCCAAACAGAAAGCAGGGCTGTGCCTCCAGCATGCCAGTTGTTGTGAGGTTGAGCCCAGGGTGTGTGGCTTTGTGTGGGAAAAGTCCTCACACTATCACATGAAATGCTTTTCAGCCTTTGAGTAAACACAACTAACTCACCTCCGGGTGGATTTTGACAGGAAGGATACATGACAGAAAACAAGTGATCACAAATCATCCAGTGAAGGACTTGGAAGATGTAACATACAAGCTAAAAGTTGGTTTAAGTTGGTGGTGCTGTATAGGTTATTTCTTATGCTCTGTGAATCTTTACTGTATGTGATCTCTACAGTATGAGCTGGACAAGTCATCTGAATACGCTACAAAGATTCTTACTCAAAAAATACATTAGCATAAGCATTTTGAAGAGGTAAGAAGTGTACAATTCTCCCTTAGCTCACCTTCCTGAACTTCATGTAAAATTAATCTGTATATTTGTGGCATTATCAGTGCCCAGGGTGAATTTATTTCCCAGGAGTTACATATAAGCCTCAGAATTTACAGTTCCTGCGCAGATTAATTCTTGCCTGATGGTAAGAGGATCCTCTGTGACACAGACTCAACTGGTATAGTAAAACTTGAGGAGCATCTTTCTGAATATGCAAATACAAGAAAGAGAGCACCACTGTTGAGACTAGAGCAGAAGGCTCTCTGGACTTGGGGAAGAAAAATGCACACAGAGATAATTGTCCTAGTGTTGTTTCTTCTGAATGCCGTGGTTTGCAGTCTTTTCTCTGTTGGGTCACTGTTGAAGATAAATTTTGGAGCCTTACCAGAACCACAGACCACATAGCCTGCTACAGTTCAAAACAAAACTTGTGTGCAGATAAAATATAAACTGAAGACTTTTGTAAAATGTTCAGGGTGAGAATAATTAGCTCCAAAAGAATGTCTGAATTACTGGACATACTTTTTTCAGACTTCTTTTATTTAATACCATGATTTTTGTCAAGCTTTTACTTCATGGTCAGGAGTAGAGTTAATGAAATGGCCTTCCCCTCTGCTGGGAAAAAAAAAGAAGCTCTGTCCAAAGCCTCATCCTGGGTGAGAAGTTGTTTCTTTGTTTCTCTGTGTGAAGAGCTCCCTTTGATTTTTCAGATGGATACCTTGGACTATCTGGAAGAGGAATTCAGTGGAATGGCCCGGTGCCCCTATGATGCAAAGCATGCCAATGTTGCGTTGTTTGCAGGTAAAATGATGGAGATAAACTTTTTACTTTCTGTCCTGCAGCCCAAGCTTGGGATAACACTGTGCCTCTTGCTTGAGGCCAGAATGCCTAAACGTGAAAGGTGTCAAAGAGAGTAAACACTGACTAAAAAGAGGGGGCATAAGGAAATCCCTAGCAAAAAAACCCTTCCCTTCTTTAGAATTAATTTCACTGTCATCAACATTGCATGAAGCCTCAGTTTCCTGGATCAATATTTCAGTATTTCCTGTATTCTAGATAATATAGCCAGTGTGAGGCACCATTTCTGGCTGCATCCAGCTTCTGTGAACGTCAAAGGAAGTCAAGGCTTGTGTAAGCTTTAATGGGGATTAAGCAGGATATACTCTTTAACAGCTCTAAGCCTAAGCTAACATTCATAATAAAAGGAAGTTAGGGAAAATGCTGTGGCATGCCCTTTTCTAGATCTGGGAGGAAAGGGAAGGTGATTTTTTTTTTTTTTTTAAAGCTGAAAACGTCTTAATATGGTCTTACCAGCTGCTGTAGACAAAAGGAGAGAAGTATATTAGTTAGTGGTGATTTATGCTGCATGCAGAAAAATAGTGTTAACTCTGATTTCTACTATGACAGAAAAATGAGATCTTATAAATGGGGTTAATTTTGGCTGTTGATTTTACAGTATTTCTGTATATCTCTGCAGGAGTTCCTGATTAAATTGTTTCTCTATTAAACTTCTCTTAGTCTGAACCCTGCTGATCTTTTCTTAGGTGTTGCTGTTAGATAGGTGGTGAAAATAATAAAGACATCATCCATGATAATGTGAGTCCTCTTCAGCAGATGTGATGCTATGAAACAGAGCCTGGGTGCTCACATGGAAATAACTAAGCTATTCTTCTGAAGATTTAAGAATGTGCAAGTATTTCAGCCATCCTCAAACAAGTCTATAGCCAAAGGGCTCTCAAGCACTACTATGTTTGAGGTATCATAATACACCTCACAAAGGAGAGACTTTATAACCTGACTCGATTTTTATTTTTCAGTCTTTATGGTGCAAATAAATGGGTCCTTTTGTTTCAAGAATAGTGATTATGGTAGTGGCAATATGTGATTTCTTAATTACAGTCACAGGCAGCAAAGTACAGTAGAAATTCTCTAATTATAGTAAGTAATTCATAAATCATGGAAAGAGAGAAACTCCTTCAGAGAAATATTTTTCTGTGTATCTCAGACTCCCTACCCTTAGTGCAGTCCCAATGGCCTTTCAGAAGGGTCTTTCTCAGTGTATTGGCCAAGAAAGAGTTTATGACCAACCAATTGTAAACATTCACTTTGAATGCAGATGAAGTTCAGAAAGATGGCTCCAAATTTGTCACTGAAAAAATTCTTGCATTATTTGAAAATAAAGAGAATATTTATAGAAATTATCATACTCCTTCATGGTGATTCAGAATAAATTTGATGCAGTTCAAATAAATATTTGCAGAATATGCTCCGTAAATCTGCTAGCTTCAGAAAATTGCTGTAATATATGTCTTACATATTGATATCCATGCTAACTTTTCTGAGTGCAATAAAAAGCAGTTTCAGAACAGTTTAGGGCACTAGTCCAGGTCATCTGAGTTTGTAAGATGCACTTACATGAATATGGCTCTTCTTGCAGCCTGTAGCTATTACAGCTGATATGTGCAAATTGTAGTTGGTCATAGGAACTTGGCAGGAAAGAAAATAAGAGTGTGATTGTATTAACATGAGCTCAGACATCCATATCTAAACAATTGAGCTTTTTATTCTATTTTAAATTGGGGGGGGGGGGAGGAGGGGGGGGCATGTTGTAATTATTTTTTTTTTGTTTTACTAAGAAAAAATAATCATTCTTAAGTAGCCAAATAAGGACAAGAATTGCATGAGTTAGAACAAAGCATATAGTACTGCTAATAAAAAACAGTCTGAAATTTTAAATCTGGAGCTGAAATTCACAGACTCACAGAGTTTCTAGGGTTGGAAGGGAGCTCTGGAAATCATCCAGTCCAACACCCCTTGCCAAGGCAGGGTCATCTACAGCACAGGAATGTGTCTAGGTGGGGTTTGAATGCCTCCAGATAGGGAGACTCCACACCTCCAGGGAAACGTGTTACAGTGCTCTGCCACACTCAATGTAAAGAAGTCCTTCCTTGTATTGAGGTGGAACTTCCTGAGTTTTAGTTTTTGGCCATTGCTCCCCATCCTGTTGCAGGCCACCACTGAAAAAGAAAAGAGTCTAGCACCATCCTCTAGGCATCCGCCTTTGAGGGAGCTGTATGCATTAAAGAGATTCCCCCTCAGTCTTAAATTAAGTGTTGTCTGAAAGTATGAGGAGAGTTTGAAACATCTCTGCTTTGTCCTGGGAATGTTCTCAGTGCTCGTGTCTTCAAGGCACTAACATAATCTCTGTCAAAGGAGATGCAGACAATTCTGATTTTTATGCAGACACAATAGAGACACAATTTTGGGTGCTTCTGCTGCACTGCTGTTGCTTCTAGCAGACATCATGTTTCAAGATCTATCTCACACATGAAAACTGGCCTGTACAGTTATCATGACCTATAAACAGAATAGACAACAAATAAAATTTTTAAATGTTGCTGAAGCTTGTGCTTTTATGTCCTTGTAGTTTTGTATGTTTTGGTTGTCCTTGGGGAGCCATTTTGTAGGCCCTTTCTTATCACTTGTCCTCCATTCTTTGAGAGAGAGAAACACATAATTCATATGAGAAATGCTTAAAATGCATGCTAGGAAAGAAATATTGTTGGGCAATCCTCCTCCATCTCTTTTCAGTCCTGTTCAGCAGGACTCCCAGCATGCTATTTAATTTTTTTTAGTGATCTTTGGCGGAGCAGAAGTGCTCTCAAGGGGAGAAATTTTCATAAGTGTCAATTAGCTGACAGTCTTCAAGCCTTGTCTGGTTTGCACTCCCAGTTAAAACTAACAGTTCTGTTGTATTTGTTTTGCTGACATAACTAGGCAGAATTTCTGAGCATTGAACTAGTGACATGTGACTGGATAGAGTAGTTCAGTATGACTTACCTAGACTGAAGATGAATTATTCCATAAGGTTATTTTCTTCCACAGCATCCCTCTGAAATTACCGTTTTGCCAAGTGGTGACTTGCTTTTCAGTACTCAGTTCCATTTACCTAGCTGGATTTTTTCCTTCCTTCAGTGTTCCTAAGGAGACTGTGATGGTTTTGTTTCCCCTTCTCATCTGACTGATGAGAAAAGAAGCAATTGTATTATTTCTAATGCTCCTCCCCCTTGTTTCTTCTTTCCTTCCTCCCCAGAGGGAAAGCTGTATTCTGCCACAGTGACCGACTTCCTTGCAATAGATGCGGTCATATACCGGAGCCTTGGAGACAGCCCAACACTGCGGACAGTTAAACATGACTCCAAGTGGTTGAAAGGTAGATAAACAGACAAGGCGAGAAAAGCAGCATCTCTGATGAGAGTCTTGGGTTTCTGACAGACCTCTTTGTCATTTCATTTCACCAATACTCTCTGGCAGAAGGAAGGAAGTAGATTACATCTCTTGCTTACTTTATCTGTTTATCTCAGTCTCTTCTCCTGACCCCAAGTTACTGGGTTTGATAGAAGCTGTGGACTGGGTAGATCAGAATATGTGTTCCAGTGACCTTTCCAAGATGAAATCCACCAGTTTATGTCTGATGGATGGAAAAGTCGGAGTTTTCAGGGCTTCAACTTGTGCTTGGGCTGTGTTTGAAAATATTTCTGCCATGGCATTGTTAGGTAACAATCAAGGCTTTATGAATTATAGAAGGTTTGTCCTGTAATGTTAAGATTCATTAATGAAACTAAAATTATGGGAATATTGCACAAAGCCTTTCTGTTGCAGTTCTTAAGGATTGTACTGCTGCCATTGAATTAGGCAATTTTTGTGTTCTAAATGCCCTCATTGTTAAGGATGGTGCTGTTTAGCTTCATGTAGGTGTTAAGAATTGTTAGCATTTGGAGTGATTTTAACACAGACCAAAGCCATAGTTTCAAGTCTTTTTCTGCATGCAGAAATGTTTTGCCAGGTGTCAACTTTAGCTGTCCCACTTTGCTTGCTGCTGCAGACACGTGTGGGCAGAAACAGTGGTTTGTTATTCCCTCAACTCACAGCCTGCATGCCATAAAGAGCACTGCTTGGACCCCTTGGGCATACAGTTATAAATGCCTGTTTACCTTTCCTCTTACACCATGCAGGGCAGACATATTAGTGGCAGAGTCTTAACTACCCTGCAGTGATGCTGTACAGACTTGTTCCCAGCTCTCTTGTCCCCAGACAGTGATTCTTCTGCAGCAGTGATTTGTTTGTTCTGAAAACTGATCAAGTTTTTCGAACACAGACATTTCACCTCTGGATATCAAGTGTGAATGTATTTGGCTTCTCTTTGCATTCTGTATCCTGTATATGGTGCCTAAATCAGGTGTCTTGGGTTGCTGTTTTTTTTTCTAGAACCATACTTTGTTCAGGCAGTCGACTACGGCAATTACATATACTTCTTCTTCCGGGAAATAGCAGTGGAGTACAACAGCATGGGAAAGGTAAGGGCAAAAACATTGCCTTGAATGACTTTGTTGGATTCAGGAGGAGGAAAACTCATGCTATTCTTGGACCAATGCTGTTACAAGTGACCTTGAAATGAGAACCATAAATCATGATGACAAGGTCAGCATTTTGAGAAGATTCCTATTGCTCAAGCCAAAGGCTGGCTAGAGTGAAACATTGCACTGTCTTGAAAGGAAAATGTGTGGTTTCTTACCATGATGGTGTGTGCTAGAGTCTCTTTTCTGAAATTATATAAAGCACAAGGCTAAGGTAGTTAGTTCAACATAGTAGGTAATTGTTAAAAACGGATTTCAAAGCAGGAAGAAATTTTTCTGTGAGAAATACATGAATTAGAGTGCTGAACAAACAGGAGTAGGAATTTTGTGCTCTGCCGTTCTGCAAAGAATAATTAAACACTTTCTTCATTTTTGCTAATTTCACAATAGTTTTCTGACTAAGCAGTCAGAAAAGCTGACCAAGGTCACAAAGGTGGAGAGCAGGAATAAAAGCCCAGCAAGATTTGCATAGTTTTTAAGTGCTGAAAACACAAGAATCAGAGCAGCAGTGTGGGTTGCAGGGATTGTGAATATGAAATGTGCTTTTGTTTGGGGAAAATAGAAAGCTAAGCAGTCTGTATGGAAATGAGTTTTATATGGGTTGAGAACAGATCTCCTGAAGGATTTATGGCTATATAGTAAATGCCACAGTCTTATCTTTCATTGCACACTACCAAAGCTTAATTTTTCTCTGTTTCTTATTTGTCACAGATTATAGAAAAGTGGTATTAAATTAAGCACCTTGCTGTGTTATTCCAAATGTTTTTAAGAGCAGTATTCCAACGAAGTCTTTAGGTCAAGCAAACATTTAATTTTCCCCATTATTTTTGTTCTATTCCTTCCAGGTAGTTTTCCCAAGGGTGGCCCAGGTTTGCAAAAATGATATGGGAGGATCTCAGAGAGTGCTGGAAAAACAGTGGACTTCCTTTCTCAAGGCTCGGTTGAACTGCTCAGTTCCTGGCGACTCACACTTCTACTTTAACATACTGCAGTCAGTTACAGATGTTATCCATTTCAATGGCCGGGATGTTGTTTTAGCAACATTCTCCACTCCATATAATAGGTAATAGTCACAATGGCCTTTTGCCTTCTATTTCCTTTATGTTTTGCTTTCCTCTGCAGTTCCTTTTTCCTTCATGCAAGCACAAGAAGTGACTGCTCATACAACATAATTGTTATGTACCCTGCGCTTACCGACAGTTTGTGTTTAATTTTAAGATGCCCTGGTATTGCTTACTTCATATCTGATGACTTAAGGTGGCTTTCAGCCATTTACTATCTGGACACATTCTTTGAGCATACTTTTCTTTACATGGGAATAGTTCACACCAGCCACCAAGAGGTGTTGCAGCGTGTATCTTGTAGAATATTATTCCAAGGAGAAAATACAGGGTTTTTTTCCTCACAAAGAAAGGACTGTGTCTGTCCTGTTTATAGCTAAACCTCCAAGAATCATGCTATCTCCTTCTCTTTGTTTTATGCATCCCTGGTGACTCTTGCATTGATCCTTGACCCTGCATTGACCCTGCTGCCCCTGACTCTCCTGGGAGAACCAAGGTCTTGCTGGCCGGGAAGGAGGGTCCCCAGAACACTACTTCATTGTTTGCATGATTATCCAAAAGCATCAGTTCATCTGAAGAGATTTTATTACTGTTACACATTATAGCGTATTTCTCTGGAAGTTACTAGAAGAGTAACTGTATCTAATTATTGAGAACTCCCAAAGAAGTTAAAAAAATACTAGCTTTCTAATTAAAAACTATATCGCTGTTTCACAGAGAAACATTTGAGCTGAAAGAGGAATTTTATTGATGAAATTCATTTAGTTTTGCTGTACCCTTGCCACCCCTTGTCAAAACCTGACCTCAGTGAGGTCATTCACAGAACTGACTTCAAATGAGAGTAAGCTTGGGCCTGTAATGTATAATCACTCCTTTTGACATCAAAACAATAGGAGGTGTAATGGAATAATTATGCCACCAATTGGGAATACAAGCTTAAGTTAAGATGATCTCTTTTCATGCAATCTGGCTTAATAAAAACAGGTGAACAAATAGAGATTCTACATCAGAAAATAAATTGTATCTTGCAATTATCTCAAAATCGAGATTGTCCTCCCACTCTGCTAGTATTTCCTGTGGTGTGTCATGAATAATTCTTTTCCTTAAGTCTTGCTTTTTAAACTCTAAGTAGTTGGTGTAAAAAGCAAAATACTAATTTCTAGGCCTCAGGTTTTGCCAGACGTGGAAGATGACAGGAAGGCTTATATTCTTAGAGACAGCTTATTAGCAGACCTGGCAGCCAGGAGGGCCAGCCCTGTCCTGGGGGCATCAGGCCAGCCCATGGGCCAGCTGGGCAAGGGAGGGGATTGTCCTGCTCTGCTCTGCACTGGGGCAGCCTCACCGCCAGTGCTGGGGGCAGGGCTGGGGGATACAATATTAAAAGGATATAAAGGTATTAGAGACCATCTAAAGAAGAGCTGCAGAGATGGTGAAGGACTTGAGGGGAAGCTGTGTGAGAAGAGAACGAGGCCACTGGGCTTGTTCAGCCAGGAGGAGACTGAGGGAAGACCTCACAGCAGTTCAGAGCTTCTTCATGAGCTGAAGAGGGGGGGCAAGCAGAAATCTCTTGTCTCTGGTGACCTGTAAGAGGACTGAAGGAAGCTGAGTCATAGAGGTTTAAGTTTGATATTACAAAAAATAGGCTCTCCACCCAGAGGGTGGTTGGACACTGGAACAGGCTCCCCAGGAAAGTGGTCACAGGTTACCAAGCCTGACAGACATCAAAAACCATCTGAACAATGCTCTCATGCACGTGGTGTGATTCTTGGGGTGTCCTGTGCAGGAAGAGTTGGACTTCAATAATCTTTGTGAGTCACTTCCCGTTCAGGATATTCTGTGATTCTGTAGTTCTATGAAACCTACTTCTGACATCTCTCATTCTTCCTCCACTAAAGAAAAGTGGCAACAAATACCTTTGGTCTCTAGAACAGTTTCCTTCCAGACTGAAGTGGAAGAGATTCCTCAGTCCAATCAGAGGTCATCACTTGGGTAGAAGCTAGTGTTGAGTTGTAGTCCAGTAGTTCAGAGGTGGCTTGAACCCCCTTGGCTGTGACCCACAGTGCTCCATCCTTACCACTGCATCATACTACAGATCTGCAACCTTCCATCCTCCAGAGCAAAAGATGTTGCAGTCCTTTCAACACAGCAATGCCTCCATCCATGTGTAGTTGTGTGTTGAGCATAGGTCTCAGCACTTGTGGTTATGAGTAGCACACCTGAAGATTTTATGGTGGGTTTTGGTTTGGGTTTTTTTAGAATTTAATTCAGCAATGTGCAAAATATTCTAGCTGGAGTGGGTCTTGAGCTGTCTTTTAGGATGAGGTCCTCTGTGTGGCCAAATACACCCTTGACCATTTCTTACATCAACATACATATGGCTGCCTCCATTTAAAACTCCTGCTGTGTAATATCACATTAATATAGAACTTTGAAGTTTCCTTCCATATAAAAAGACAAATCTGTGGAGATCAAAGTAAGACTACTGTACTGTCTCCCAAGTTGTTTTTCTTCAGTAAAAAACATTTTGAAATTTTTTACTATTCAAACGGTTGTTTTTCTATCAATTATATACCTTTAGGAGTTTAGCTTAATCCTCTGTAACAGTATTATAGTTCGTACATTTTTTCTTTGATGTATAATAACCTACTAGCTAAGAGCAGAATTGAAAGCCTCAGCCAGCCAGGTTCATGCTATTTACCCAATAAAATCAAGTGGTGGAAGTCAGACACAAATACAGTAGACCATGTGCAAAAAAAAAAAAGGAAGTGGGATTAATTAATATTTCATGTTTCCAAGTGACTGATCATGGTAAACCCATAAGCCTTTCTGAAAGTATAGGTAAGGTTATAGCTATGCTTGGACAATGCTGTCATGCAGCTGCATGCAAGTATTCAAAAAGTTGAAAGTTGCAATGCTATGATCTTAAAATAATATCAAAATTGCTTCTATAAGCTCTTTACATTTTGTTGAGTAGAGCAAACTCCTGAGCATAGTCACCTCCTTTTCACTGGGAACACTTTGTGGTTATCAGGCTGTGGGAGCATGAAAGAATTACATGTAAAAGCCAGGTAAATGGCACATTGCAGCACACTTCCAGTTCGATTAGAACCAACTTCTGAACTGTCTGCAATGTGTTTTTTGAGGCATGGCAGGGACTACAAGAGTTCATGCTGAGAGATATTTTGACTTAGAAGACCTTAGATTTCCAAATAATGGGTTCTGAATGAGACTGGCCATTACTCCTTATGCATTGCCAATGATAGCCAGAGTTTCACTCAATCTTTCCCTTCTTCAAGATTATTGCAATTACTTCTTTCTGTAGAGGCTTTGAAATAAATTCTTTTGGCAGGAACTTCCTGCTAGTTGGTATTCAGACTTTTCCATGGGGCTGGATTTTCCTGTCAATACTGGATTCAGAGTTCAGGATTGAGTAACCTGGGACATAAAGACTTCCACAGAGCGTATTTTTCACTCAAGTTTTTATGCATAACTGCAGAATGAGTAACAATTTCTGGGAAATGTCACTTTGCAGCATCCCTGGCTCTGCAGTCTGTGCCTATGACATGCTTGACATTGCCAATGTATTTACTGGGAGATTCAAAGAACAAAAGTCTCCAGACTCCACATGGACACCAGTTCCAGATGAACGAGTGCCCAAGCCCAGGTATGTTTCACGTATAGCGATATTGTTCTATTCCTTCGTGCAGGCTACAGAGGATTTTTGATAATTTGAACAGCCTTGTAAGGTGCAGATACAATCATATGTGTTGCAACAGCAAAGTAAAAGTTGAGTTAAATTTCGATCTAAACTATGCAATTGAGATTTTTCCACTTAAGTGAGATTTGTGTAACATATATCAGGCCAGCATCAGATCCACTTGGTCAGTATAATCACTTAAGAGTGGTGTTAGTTACACAGTTGTTGCAAATTGGTTCAGTAATGGATATATCTCATTACAAAGCCAGCACCACTTCTGCAGTTTGCTGTTCTATGATTAGCATGCGGTTTAAGTGCCACTGTGGATGACTTATGGAGAGCAAAAAAGAGCATTCCACCAAACTGGAGATTCAGTTTACATCATTCCTCCTATGAGTTGTTTTCCCTGCTTCCACGTGTTTGCATGCATCTCCTCTACTACACTCTTCATATTTCTTACAGGTACCATTTCATACAAGTTGCAATTGACAGACACTTTCTAACTCATTTATGTCAATGGCATTTTGGTCTGAGATATTGTGATGTATATAGATAAATCGAATTCATTTATCTCACTTAAGCTTTACCACTTTATTACATGTTTTACATTGCTTGTGATGTCTTAAATAATTTCAATAGAAAAAAACATTGGAAGTACCCTGTGTAGTGTTGAACACCACAATATAAGAAGAATATAAAGCTGTTGGGAGCATCCGAAGGAGGACTACAAAGATTGTGAAGGGCTTAGAGTGTGAGGAGCGACTGAGGCCACTTGGCTTGCCTGGAGAACAGGAGACTGAGAGGAGAACTCATTGCAACTTCCTCATGAGGGGAAGAGGAAGGGCAGACACTCATCTCTTCTCTGTGGAGACCAGTGACAGGGCCCAAGGGAATGGCCTGAAGTTGTGTCAGGGGAGGTTTAGGTTGGACATTAGGAAAAGGTTCTTTACCCAGGGAAGTAGTTGGACACTGCAACAGGCTCCCAGGGAAGTGGTCACAGCACCAGCCTGACAGAACTCTAGAAGCTTTTGAACAACACTCTCATGGCACATAGTGTGATTCTTGGGGTGTCCTGTGTCCTGTGTTGGGACCAGGAGCTGAATTTCAGTGATACCTGTGGGTAGATTCCAGCTCAGGATATTCTATGAGTCTATGAAGCTCCATGGTGGACACTGAGCTTCTTCCTAATCCAAATTTGGCCCATCATGTTTTGGATTTGCCAAGTGTAGTATTACTATGATGTCTTTATTTTAAAGCTGTCACTCAGAAGAAGAGCCTGGAGGTGACTGGAAAATCTGGTAAATTCTGTGTCTGTTTTCAGCCTGAGCCTTAATAATGCAGCTTCTAGCAGTGCTGCAGGATTTTCTTCCCTGTTTTGCAGTGTTTCAAACAAGTTGTTGACACAATGGTCTGCCTTGGGAGTGCAAGGCTGCATGATGGCTTCAAGGTTATATGTTACTGAGATATATTGGCAGGGAAGGGGAAGAGAAGGAGAAAACACTTTTCAGTGGGAAAGAAGAAGTTCCATTACAAGTTTGGGGTGATCCCATGGCAGGCTAACTGTAATGAGGAATATGGGATAATATTGCTCTTTCTAAGCCTGAAGGAGATAATGTGAACTGAATTGTGAACTGTGTTTCACATAATGTTTGGCATCAATCTGCTTAATAGAAATAATCATTACTTCTGGCTGTTGAAATATATGATAGGCACCTTTGAAATAAGGTAATTTTTATCTGTGTGTCTCAGTATGATGCAGAAACATTACTGCCCCTATTGATTCTAACATTTCTTAGAAACCTACCAGACCCCTCCAGAGGTGTCACTTCCCTGTTTGGCCAGACAGCAGGGTTTGCTCAGATGTGTGTTGACTAGACTAAACAGTTTTGAGATTAAAACAGGATTAATCCAATCATGCTGTTAGGGATTTAGGAGTAAATAGGCTTCCAGATTAGATACACAGAAACTGTAGACACCACAGTGCCAGAAGGTGCAGGCTGCTCCCTCAAGTTCTCTGGGAATGTTGCCTCATGGGTCAATGCTCTTGCAAGGACCTAGGAAATGAGTCATGCCCTTGATTTCTCCTTCTCTCCGTCTGTTGCTAGTTCTACATGCAATTACAAGATAACTGAAGTATTTTGGATATGAAGAGGCAAGAGCACACATTGTCTGCATGTAATGTTCTTTGCTCAGCTCTTGTGGGACCAGACTTCTTGTCACAGCTAGTTTGAGTCCTATGCTACCTTCCCACACAAGATTTATTTACCTAATGTTTGAATATTTATCTAAATCTGAGCAACACAGATGATAGGACCAGTCCTGTATTTTGTTCAAGTTGACATTACTCTTCATGTCAGTGCCTTTATCCACATCAGAGTAGATGAAAATTGGATGATGCAATTTGTTTATGAGTGAATGGTCCATCTTTCATCTTTCCATCTCACACTGTCTCACAGGTTTGAAGAATCATAGTGCTCTAGAAAATGGGATCAAACGGGCCTTTTATTGAAGAAAACTGCTTACACAATATTAACAAGCAAAACATTTTGCTGCTTCTTTGAGAGATGGCCTGTCCAGACAAGAAGATTGTGCTGCCTCTTAGGAACTGGTAGATTTTAGAAATAGCGTGAGCGGGTTTGCATTTAAGTTGTCAAAGAATGACAGATAACTTTTCAGTGAAAATTCTCAGTGAGCTACCACTCTTAAATCATCTCATCCAAATTGAACAAAAGGTAAAACCAATGTTAACATGGATGCTATTTGATTTGTCTTCTCCAATAAACTGGTTTCTATCAGATGTGACTAAAAATGGCATACCTCTTAAAAAAATTAACTTCCTTCTGTGTTATAGGGACTGCTTTTATTCCAGGAGAGAGCAGTCAGCTAGGCAAGTTACAAATCAGAAAACACCTGTGCCATTGGGAAGCATCAAGCCAAATGCACACTTGCTGTGATTACATTTCACATGAGTGGATAAATTACAAACTCTGTATGTAGCACTCGTGATGAAAAAATGACTGCGCTCATAAGTGACACATGAAGTCCTTTTGAATGGAGAACAGAGATGGATTTTAGGCTTTCCTTGGGGGCTGAACAAGTCCACCACACTTCTAGATCCTCCTCCAAGTTAAAATCCTCTGAAGCACATCAGATTTCAGTGAGAGCTTCATCACAAAAGGAAGCTTGTCAAATAAGTTTTCTGGCTTTACTCTCTTGTTTTATATAGGCCTGGCTGCTGTGCTGGCTCTACATCATTAGAAAAATATGTAACATCTAATGAGTTCCCAGATGATACCCTGAACTTCATCAAAACGCATCCACTGATGGACGAGGCTGTACCTTCCCTTGTCAACCGACCCTGGTTCCTGAGAACCATGGTCAGGTATGTACACCAAGTGAACTCCTGTCCACATTGAGCTGGCAAATTGTGCTAACAGCCTTGCATCAAATACCCTCCAACTCTGTAAGTGTCCTTGGTGTCCTGGGCATGAATCCAGGTAGGACTGGTGGTAGAGCTGAGCAGATGCTGCAGAACTCCCTGAGCAGCTTTCAAGATAGGAAAGACCTCAGTCTTTTCCAATCATGCTGTGCTGAAACCGGGTGTTTTAGGAAATGCTGTGCAGGAAAGGTTTACTAACCTTTTGGCTTATGGGTCAATGTTTGAGACAGCTCTGTAAAAACTTCAGGCAAGGATCAGCAAACAACTCAGGAATATGTACACAGAATATAAACATGTCTGCCAGGATATGTTCACAGGATATGAATGAAGATGTCTGTCAGGTTATGTACTGGTAAGTTTTAATGTTTGCAGAAGTAATCGCATAATCTGCATCCTTTCTATGGCAACAAGAATAAAATAATAACAGATTTGAACAAAGACTCATAAATCAACAAGTGTTAAATAAACCATCCCCTTCCTATCAAAATACATTCCCACTCTCAGCTGTGGTCATTATACTACTTATCTGCTCTCCAACAGTGAACAGAATAATGTGACTAACTTTTGCTGTATTTTCCTCTCTTCCTCTGAGCAAAGGTAGAGTATTGTGTTGGGCACTTAGCTCTGGAAAGGTCTGACTTAGTTATAGTAATCTATTCTGCCAGGTTTTTCTGTCAGGTTCTGTACCTCCAACCAAAAATGAGAGCAGCAAGCTGTGCAGTGTTTCCCTTTGACAGGCAGTACCATCAAACTGGTACCAAACCACCAGTATACTTGTTTTCAACAAATTGTGTCATCCCAAAATTTGATATCTCCTCAGCACTGAACTTGCTTGGTGACAGTTTTGTGATCGTTTTAAGTGAGGTAAAATGGTGTTTAGTGTCCCACTATTGCACTGACACAGCTTTTGCTGACAAAAAAAATAGTTGAACCTAGTTCAGCTTCTTTTAATGTGACAGAGCTTGAAATTTTAAAAACAGTTCACTGTGCTGATTAGCTATCCCTGTCTGAAGAAATCGCCATGCTTTTGGAAGGATAATTCCTAAATGCCCTCAGACTTCTTGCACACCTTCAGCTTTCTGAACTTCTGGACACTTCTGCTGGCTATTGGATGTGTGGGCATGCAAACACATGAAAATTCCCCAACATCTGGGTAGCTAAATTGATACAGTCTGTGTTGATTTACAGTCAGGTAGGAAAAGTGCTTAAATGTGTTTTTTGGTTGCTAGACCATACACTCATCTGATATGTAGAAAGTAATTAAATAAATGACAATTCTGTGATTCTTTCTCTGATTTATCTGTGAAAATGCTCTATTATTTTAGATATCGCCTGACCAAAATTGCTGTTGACTCTGCTGCTGGGCCATATCAGAACTACACAGTGGTTTTCTTGGGGTCAGAGAAGGGAATCATCCTGAAGTTCTTGGCACGGACAGGAAACACTGGTTTCCTAAATGACAGCCTTTTCCTGGAGGAGATCAATGTTTACAATCCTGAAAAGTGTGTATCTGATTCTTTGTACTCATGTATGGGTGACTTTGAACTTGTGATTTCCCAGAGAATAATTTGTTCAGTGGAAACGGAAGTGGTTAGAGAAGCCAAGTTTTTTTAGTAATTTTAATTGTTTAGGGAGGGGATGTCTGCTTATCAGTCTCTACATTGCAGTAAGATTTTTTTATTCAGTATGTGTAGAAAATAGCCCATCCTAGGCAGCAGCTGATGGATAATTAAAAGTGAAGTTCTGGAAAGGAAGATTAATTTTCTAATCCTATAAAAAACCCTGATTCCTCTCCAAATAACTCAACAAGCAGCAAGCTGCTCTCCAAGGGAAATTTTCCACATTTCAGTCTTCCTCAAATATGCCTAAGGGGGCTTTGAAGTGAGCCATAATCATGCAGAAATTTCAGCTACTTTGAGTCCTGGAGAAGAGTAAACACAAAAACGAAGGGCTGTCAGAAGCTTGTCTGGTGTGCTGTCGCTCTCCAATTCTTAACTAGCCCATGTACTTTTAATATTTCCTCATATGTCTGTCAATATTTTTAGTGGCTATTGTGTGTTCTTTTTCCTTGACTTGTTCAATTCTACCTTTCTTATGGATTTTTTGGAAAAAGATTTTTGCAGTATTTCTTTTTTCCAGCCTGGGGGATAATGAAGGTTTCCCCTGGCTTACCAGCAGAGCCCACTCGTAACCACATCGCACTTTTATCCAAATCAGGTGCAGCTACGATGGCATGGAGGACAAGCGGATCATGGGCATGCAGCTGGACAAGCCCAGCAACGCCCTGTACGTCGCCTTCTCCACCTGTGTCATCAAGGTTCCCCTGGGACGTTGCGAGCGTCACGGCAAATGCAAAAAGTACGTGTGTTGTGGTGGCTGTCAGAGGCCTGTGCAGTGGGGAAGCTGGAGCACTCACAAATGCCACCTTGTGCTCTTCTCTCCCAAGGGCCTGCATAGCATCCAGAGACCCGTACTGCGGATGGGTGAAGGAGAGCGGCGTGTGCATGCAGCTGGTCTTTGGCTCCAAGTGAGTAAGGGCTCCGGCTGGACGAGCCATGAAGCTCTGGCGGTGGTGCCAGACAGTCTTGGGCAAAGCTATTTGAAACACGAGGCTTTTAGAGAGGGAAAAATGTGGGAAGTGTTTGTTTCTACCTTATTTGCATTCACCTCCAAAATGTCTCACAAATTTTTCTGATGTGAACAGTCAGCTGATTGGTAACTGCTGAAAGAGGAGGAAGAAGAAAATGAAAGAGCTGTATTAAGGTCTGCATATTATTGAAAGGAGTGAATTGGATGGATATGTCTGGACCAGCCTACACTGGAGCCATCACAGCTGATTAAAGAGGCAATAGAATCCAAATTAAATTACTGAAGTAATTTGTCCACTGAAAACAAAACCAGTCCTTCTAATTTACTGTGCATTACTAAGAGGAATAACAGAGCACAGTAAGGGCTTAAAACAGATTTAGAGAAGTGCTGGATCTCCCCTTGCTTAACAGTAGAATTTAATTATTTTATGATAATGAAAGTCTGTGAAGGTTACAGGGAGCAAACCCACTTCAGAGCTTGCATTTCTTGGCCACTTCTGACACACCACATGTCTGCCTACTCTGAACTATACAGCTGTAATTCCTTATGGTAGTAGTGGAAGTATAGCACAGACGTCACAGAGCCTTGACAGCCCTACATGTGATGTCACTTCACCAAGCTTCTCCACAGGTTCTCAGTATATAATGGACAAGTTACAATCCCTGTGCTTCTGTCTTGTTCTTAATTTGCTGATTTTCCCCATCTGCTGGGGATGCTGTAGCTGTATGTCTCTGTATATGCTTGACTGCAAAAGTGTGGGTTGTTTCTGATTTGGCATTTGGTAGGATAATGTTAAAATGCACCTGTGTCCATATTAGGTTTTTCATCACTCTAGAAGTGCTTGAGACTTCTTCAACTTCCATGGCAAATTGTAGGGGACTTCCATAACTCACTTTTAAAAGCAGGTCCAACTTTTATCAATAGATCCATCGAGACAGAGGCTGTGCAGCTTGCAGTGATGAAATCCAAGGGCAAGCAGGGCAGCTCATGTTCTTTCCAGTGCTTAGGAAGGTGTTCCAGATCAGCTGTGAACATATCTGGTGAAGTTCTAATCTAGCCAACAGGAGGCAGAGATGTTAGGCGCCCTCCTGGAGTAAGTGACAGTGGAGCAGGTGTTTTAAGAACATGGAACTAGAATGAGTTGTCTGCAAGGGTAATTATGCCTCAAGGGCAGGAATCTAATATGGACAAGGGCTTGTATTTGGAAGTTTTCCAAGGCTCTTGTCATTCACCTTTGACCACACAGGAAGTTGGAAGAACAACTTCAATAGTTATCCAAAATCAGAGAGAGAGGCTGGGAGCATAAGCTGGTCATGTCATGTGAGTGTTTGTCAGTAGAGCCCCCTTAGTTAAAGGGAATACCTTTTGTGAGATGGACTTTATGCCTTGCAGCCTCATCCACTGCTGTACCTAAGTGAGTGCTGAAATTCAGGCTTCTTCCCAAGCACAGTACCTGCCCAATGTGTTGGCTTCCTTCTCACACCAAAGAGCCAGCGTGCCTGATCTACTCTATGCCCAGGTCAGGGTAGGGCTACAGCTGCTTCTGATAACATCATGTATTTAACAGTTAATAAATGCAGGTCTTTTCTTCCCTTGGTAACAAGGCATGCAGTAGATTTTTAAAAAGTAGTAATATAAGGACAAAGTAGCATCAGAAGCTAAGAAATCATTAAGCAATGATGAATAGCTCCAATGTGTATGTTAGGGTTTTTTCAGCCTTTGTGTGGAATTTCCAAAGAAATAGCCAGTTTCACAGCAGGGATTTATTTCAATTGCACATGTGATAATTTCTTTCTGGTTATGTCTATGACTGTTGTTATTCATACTGTTTTGCTTCTTTCTATTATTTAGACTGGCATTTGAACAGGACATAGAACGTGGCAATACAGATGGCCTGGGTGACTGCCAAAGTAAGCAAAGCTTTTAGCTCTATTTACCATGTGTCACAGTATCCTTCTGAATGCTCAAATCACCACTACCTGTCAGGCATTCCTTTGTAGCAACATAAGCCATAAGAGGGACAGCAATGTAGCTAATGGTGCAGGTTCAGAAGAACTGTTGTTTAAATGCATTTGAGGAAAACAGCCCAGTTCATGTGATGTATACTAACACTGGACTTCAGAGTGGTTGTATAATGAGAAAAGCTCCGCTCTAGAGGATATTGGTTACAGCAATGGCATAATGAATTGAGGTCATTGTCTTTATTAGCCCTGGTGGTTGGGTTGTTTATGTAAATATATAGAAGTGGCTTGGTTTCTTGGAGTGGTCTGTGACTTGGACTACATACCCATACAGCACAGTGAGACAGTGAAATATATCTTCAGTTTTGAATCCAGATCAAGAAATGACAACTGCTTAGTTTGTGAATCTTAGGGAATTTTGCATACAGTCTGAACAACCTCATGGTATTAAGGGTCAGGTACTATTGGCGCTGCCTAAGAAATTTTAATGGTAAACCTTAAGTACTGACAGTGTGAGCTGGAAGCTTAAACACCGTCTTTAAACATTTACAGTTTTATACTGAAATGCTTAAAAGTGCATAGCTTGCACTGCATCAAAGAAACCTAGCATGCTGTTTTCTGAGCCTCCAGGAATACCAACATCTGTGTTCAGGACAGCTCTTATTCCAAATGTTCGCACTGAGGTTGGTTTGATTCTGAGCTGCAAATGTTATTTATAAACCTCATGAAATGAAGGCTCGCATTCTTTTGAGTGTATTTGAGTAATTTGCACTGATGCCATAAAACGGATGAAGCTGAGGAATCAATGTACAGTGAGAGAGTCATTACTTCTGCAATACAGATCAAAATAACAGAGGGCTAAACTGCCATGGGACATAGTGTGGGCAAGCTGCTCTGGAGAAAGCCAGAACCTTCTCATGCCTTGTGCATCCTTATTCA
Source organism: Sitta carolinensis (assembly GCA_032173965.1). Taxonomy (NCBI): domain Eukaryota; kingdom Metazoa; phylum Chordata; class Aves; order Passeriformes; family Sittidae; genus Sitta; species Sitta carolinensis. The sequence goes on from CM063313.1 coordinate 61,071,867, forward strand.
AGAGCCATTAATTACCCTGATCACTGTACTTGAAGGAGTACAAGTATTTCAGCCTCTGTCCTAAGATAGGGTAATACAGACTGTCGCAAAGATTTTTGAAGGAGATGTACTAAAGGCCTTCCCTCTTATCCCCTGTAAAGTGGGTTAGCCCCAAAATCAGGCCAGTTCCCAGCAGGTGTATCTTTGCCCTTTTCAGCCAGTTCTGCTCTTCTTGGGCAAATAAGTTAGGCAGGACTGGAGTGTACCCGATATCAGTTACATATAAAAGGAGGGTAGGAAATTATTCAGGAACAGCACATTGTGCTCATGGAGAGAGATCTGCTTCTGTGCAGAGAGCAACAAAGCTCTTACCCTGCTTAAATCCCTCTTTAGCCCTGAATGGTGCATTGAACCTTGACACTGCACAGGGGCAGATTTCATTCCCTGCTAATGCAGCTGATTTTATTACTTCATGTGATCTTGGGTCACCTGAGTTTTGTCCTCATTGACTCACATTGCTGGCTGCATCCCCTGCAATGCTTTGCCTTAGACTAGGATTTGCAAAGAAAGCAGGGAGGACACTGGCCCTCCTGCTTTGGTTCCTCCTGTACAGAGCTGGTCATGAGCACTTTCAAAGCCAAACTTTGGTTTTGGGTATGTCTGAATATTAGTTTTTCCTGGGTCCCTAGTGTACAAATCACATGCTTATAAATACAGCTGAAACATTATCGGTTATTAGCAGCAAACTACTTAAAAGAAAAAACAAGATAGAAATAATGATTTTTCCCCTGTTATTTGTCTTTCAGATTCCTTCGTAGCCCTGAATGGTAAGGAAGTTCTTAGTTTCAATATTTATTGACAGCAAATCCATTTTGGAGGAATCGCTTTTTACAACACTTTTAAATATTTTCATACTTTTGTAATATTTAATGTTTCTTCCCAATTTATTTTGTTCATAGACATTTCTACTGCTTCACCTGATCATGAAATGTCTTACTACACAGTGTATGGTCAGTTTATGAGTGTTTTTTAAAATTCTCCCCAAGTCCTCGTGTTAGCTAGTAGTTCCTGTACTCAAATAAGTCGTTACCCTATTTTACTTGTTTTGTCTTGGTTTTGAGGGCCCGATTCACTAATCACAACTAGGATTAAGTCAGACCTCTTGATTTTTAATCCCTCTTTTCTTGTCTTCCCTCAAAACTGTCTCCATTGAATTAAAGTCAGATATGTCCTATTTTAATGGCATGCCAGCAGACATGATTAAGAGCATGCTTCATCTGAACACTCAAAGAAACACTTGAGTACAGTGATGCATCTTATCTGTTCACCAGGACAAACAAGATAGTAGCTCACATCCCATTCATGATGTGTCCAGGCTGGTGTCATTACTCCTACAGCAGCCAGTCAGAGATACCTTAGGGAAAGCAGAACTATCCCTGGGTTACAGACGGATAAGGAAAATTAACCTTTTACCCATGTGGTTTGAGATTATGCCTCAATTGGATTATTCCTCAATTCCTGAAGGTTCTTGTCTCTTCTAGGGTGAATCATTTATGTTGTCCATTCAAATTTACATAGCAAATTAAATGACCTGAACTGAAGACAATAATTTCTGCAAGCGTAGAGTAGCAGGTTCCCATGAGGCAGCTGTTAATCTGTGCTCATAGTGCTTTCTACCACTTTATTCTGCATATTTGGAAGTAGATTATGCTGGTTCTTGGAGTGAAGAATAAATGTCTTCATGAGGAGTCACTGCAGAATAAATAATCACTTTAAATTCAGAACACTTTAAATTGCAATAGCTTTTCTTATAGATATGCTGAACGAAGACAAGTACTCACAAGTTAAGAGGATGCGTGTTACTTATGCCAGAGAAGTCAACAGCAAAATTCCATGTGGGGTGGGAGCTTCCTTGTGAAGTTGGCTTTCAGGATGCACAAGACCAGCAGTTCATTAGGGCTAGATCAAATTCACCATACATTTGTCTGAACACAGCAAGAGGCAGGTTAATGTGAAGTTGTGATGAACTTTTAATTGATCTTTTCATATTGTGCCTTCAGAGTATGTAGGTATAAAACTGAACCAATGACAGCTCAGTATAGCAGAACATAAATAACTGGAGGCACAGTAATGCTGTTCAACATTTGTAAAAATAAAATCACATTCCCCTTACTGTTTACTACCAGGAAATTAAAAATGTGCAGGTGAAATTTATTTGAAAGTATGATAATGAAAATCAGTGAAGGGAATGTACAAAATCAAAGGCAAGTTGCGACTTTCTAATACAAGGGGAGACTTACAGTTTCATCTGCGTATATGGTTTATACTTTCATCATGAAATTGCTGTATTTCTAATGCACAGAGCAGTAATTAAAGAAGAATAACAATAAGATTCATACTGCTGAACGTAAAGATAAAGAGAATGTCTTTGGGCATAGTGCTGATGTGCCAGGAATGTTCTAGATTTCCTGCTTCTAAATGAATTCCATCGTCTGCAGATTTGTGGCTGTGGAACTGTGGTTCTGGATCCTGTCAGCTAGAGTATTAGTAGGTACTTTGTAAAGTACCTATAATTCTTTACTAAAAAATTAGTACTTTTACTAAAGTACCATTAGTAAAAACTGATATTTTAATCTGACCAAGAAAGCAGAAAAATGTTTCAAGTGAGCAGCAGAATGAAAAAGGCTGAAGTCCAAGAGAGTACAGTTAACAAAAAAGAGTACATTTTATTGTCCAGACATGTTAAGCCCAAAGACAGACTCCATAAATGAACCCAGCTTTTAAAGTAGGACCTTACAGACAGGTGCAATAGAGAAATGCTATCCCAGCGTGACATGTGGTCCCACTCATGTCCTGTCTTTTACAGCATATTTCATTGGCCTCTCTCAGGTGCATCCTGATAACATGGTCTCTGTGCAAGTCAGCTCCTCCTTTTATTGGTTTAGTTAAAATACCTATTCTGATATTTTTGCTGTTGGGCTTTCTTTTCACCTACCTCTAGTCGCTTCTACTGATCATCCGCATCAGGGGTGCAAAAATTCTAGGATGAGGTAGAAAGCCAGTCTCAGAAAACATATTCATGTTTGTCAACTGTAGTGACTGGTCTGAGTAATTTTGTACCTTGAAAAAGCAAAACATTTATGAATGATCTATTTTGATGTTACCGAGTACAGTTTAATGCAGAGGTAAATGGTATGTCATAATAGATTAAGCCTCAGAACACTGGTACCAGAATACCAACCGAGTGAATGCTCAGTGGGCTAAATATACCCAAAGTTATCTGAAGCTCCAAAAGAAATCATAAGGCCTGATCCTCTTCATTTATGCCACTATAAATCATCCTCCTTCAACAGACTTACTGCCAATATGTGTGAATGAAAGGGGAACCAAGCCCTTAATCTTTGTATTCCTGGCACCAGCCTCCTCCTGAGTTTGGCACATGGGCTCTTTTCCTAAAGCAGTCTCACATGATTAGTTGCAAACAAGTAAAGTGCAAAGTCCACGCAGGTGACTCAAGTGACACCCAAGGAGAGGATAGCAGACCGAAGGTCTGGATGCAGAAAGAGAGAAATTATGCAGGAGCCACATATTTAAACAAGGAGATTAAGCTAGATCACTCTGCAAAAGACTAAGCAGCTTCAATTACCTTTGGAAATATCAATTCTTAGTGAATTGGGCCCTTATATTACCCCCTAGCCATAGTCTTTTCTCCCTCTATAGTATTGATTTAACTTTCCCTCTAATTGTCTAATTAGGTTGCTATAGCTGTTAATAGGATAGCGTGCAGTATTCTTAACCTCTGAGATTCTAATGACTTGTGCATATTAGACCAACTATCAAATACTGATAGTATTGAATCTCTGCCTTTGTTTTAAACCTGAAAAAAACCTCTTTGCATTTTACAAGTGCACTTCAGAACAAGCTATAGTTACAGAGTGCAGCCTTTCTGAATCATTATCTGTGCTCACAGGCACTAAGTGCTTTTACTCTGCCTCTGTTACTTGACTACAGCACTCCAAATGAAAAGTTTTTGCAAATAATGGAAGCACCTAAACCAGATTTTTTTAAAGTGTGTCTATTTGATTTTTACGTGTTTTCTTTAAACAAAGACATTTGAAAAGCACTATATGTACAGTTATTCAGATGCTTTGTTTTAAAACAAAGGCAGAATTGGGTTTTAGATATTTTTATATTAACCATTATTAACACAGAGGTACTGGTCACATCTCAGATGTTCTAAAGCCTCGTTAAATTTCAACAAAGTTTATTTGCAAGTCAGAGTGGTAAAAATTGGTGTAATGGGAAAAAAAGACCCACTATACCTTGAAAATTGTATAGTGCACTCTAAAGGCTTGATAATGGCTGTGTGTGAGAGGGCCAGGACTGGGTTGCCTGCCACTTCAGTCTTTTCTCTGTTTATGAGAGAAACTTAAGTAGCTCATACATTTGTGGTGTCACTCTGCTCAGAGGTGAAATTCATGCAGTGGGACTGGCTATTCAGGCACTTACAGGACACTGTGATACTGCTTACAGGAGCAGTATCACTGCCTAGTAGTAAGTGCTTGCAAAATACAACTCTAACACAACTGGGACGGGCTATTAAGGTTTAATCTGCTCCAGTACTGCTTCCTCAAAATCAAACAAGAAAGTTTGTTTCGATTAGCTATGTAAGATTGCTTCTCAGTGTGTACTAGACTAATACATTAGTAACAGAGAGAATATACTGATTCCTTGCATTTGTGTGGAACCCCTCTCTACCTAGTGACCATCTGGTACACAATAATGTCTTCACAAAGCCTCAGATTTCCATTACCAGGAAGTTCTCTGTGTATTGGCAATATATAGTTCAAGAATATTTTTTTCCCCAGAAAATGTGTCCCTTAGGCATATACTTCCTCTAGATTTCTGTATTATGAAATGTTTTTCTTTAACCATACATATAGCTTTTCTTTATAATTCCTCCTTTAAACACACTGAAATGTGCAAGTGCCTTGAAAGAGATATAGGCATATAAATGCATATCAAACACAGGCATGAAATATGATTGCTACTTGGCAAGATTTTCTTCTCTTTTACCTCCAAGCAATGACAAATTGCTTTCTTATGCTGAGTGCAGCACCATGTGTAAGCTGACCAAATATTGTACACATTATTGTTGTTGCTGAATAGGGTATAAACTTGAAGACTGGAACCCCATGACTGCTTGCACTGTGGTTTAATCCTTAGGCAAAAGAAAACATGAAAATTCCACAATTTCTATTTTCTAGCTTGTTCTCTGCCCTGTTACTTGTCGTGTTCCTTGGGGATGAGCACAGGTTGACAAGCATAAAGTAATGTTGTAGTGAATGCTTTCAGGATCCAGCATATTCTTCCTTCAAGAAGAGAATGTGTTTTCAGTTGCAGGACCTCTACATGTCCCTTTGGAAACAAACAGTCCTGCAGCAGGACTGCTGTGGAGCAGGCAGCACATTTGGATTGGAGGGCAAATGGAGTCCTCTCTCTGTTGTTTTTCCAATGTTCCCAGCCATGATGGGGCTTATGGAGACATTTTAAAAGAGGATAACATTTGGCTTCTCTTTTCTATTTGGGCAGCATTCAAAACTCTTGACTTAACAAGGTGTTTAATTTGCTGTTTTAAAGAAAGATGGCTGGGAGAAAACACACTTTCTATCATGAGAAGGGGAAAAATAATCCACTGTCCTTTTCAGTATAAAACCTTCAGACTGACATCCAGAGCTAAATTGTGTTAACAATTAGCTGTAGTTGAAGTTTGGCTTCATGGTGAGAACACTGTTAATTTAACCAATTTTCCTTTTAAGTGTTCAGGTTGAAGGAGTTCATTGTGGCCATGTCCTATGCAAAACATAGTCCAAAGTGCTCCCATAGATAATTTGATTCAGTAAATCATAAGGGCTCCTCAAAAACTTACAGAGGAGCATAGACTTTTTTTCCTCTAAAGTCATTAATATTCAACAGGACTTTTTTAAATCATAACAGCATCTTAATAGAAGTTGCAGCATTTTGCTGACTTCATCAGCAGTTCAACACCATGAAGGGAAAGGGCTGGATAAAATGAAGCATGTGGGTGCATCTAAAATCCTGGGAGCATTGGTGGCCAACCTTTAGTTTTTTGATTGTTGGAGTAGAATTGAGGAATAAGGTTCATCATCTCTCTCTAGACTTTTGGGGCTGTATGGCTTTAGAAGCCATTTAAAACAGCATTTTTTAGATGCAGCTTTCAAAAGCTTTGTGCTTATCCAGGAGATGCTTACAATAAACTGTAGAAGCACAGGTTCTGCCTTCCCAGATCTGTGCCTTCTCTGTGAGGTTTAAATTTCAGCTCCTTGTGTTGATCTGTCTCTGCCCCAGTGAGACTCGAATTATTTTTCTGAGCAGTGAAGCAAGATCAAGGAAAGGAGCAGGGAGAGGGTCCCTGCTAGGGCAGCTTGTAGCCTGGTGATTGGTCTCCTCTCTAAGTGAGAGAGGAGATCCTTCCATCTAAGGATGGAAAATTAATTTGGTGGGCTGTTCAAAAGGAGACAGGAGAAAGGAGGTCTGCTGTCAGTCTGTCTAGTGTTAGCTGACGAAAAATGTTATATACCATTCTGTCTGTGAATAATCCAATTTTATTAGTTTGTTTGAGCATGTGTCAAAAATCCTATTTTTAATGGGCTCTTTAAGAAAAGTAGATAAGGGGATATAGTTACTCCACATCAAATTAAGGAACCCAGAACACCTTGAATCCTGATGAAAATAACTCACTTTTTCACATTTGCTGAAAGGAAATTTTCAGAATGGTTTTGAGGTCAAAATGTTGTGGTGTGGATGGCATTTGGTGCCCTCTCCCCAGCTGAGCCACTGGAAAGTCCATGTGGGAGCTGTCTTTCTGCAACAGTAGACTCTAAGCATCTCAAGCATTTTAGGTGCTGATGTACTTTTCAGATCCAGCTGCAAAGAGTGTACAAGGACAAACCTGCTGCTATCCCATCCAAAGCACCTTTCAAATTGTGCTGTATTTCCACTGGGGCAAGTTCTGTGAATGTGCTGTTTGTTGGGGTGCATATGCTATTCAAGAAGTGGATCAGTCTTGTTCAGGGCAACAGTAACAATGTCTAGAACATTTGTAATGGAAAAAGGCATGTGAGACCTCAGCCTCAGCTGCTGCTGGAGTCATGGGTTCTTAGGCAGATCCACGTGGTGAGGCATTGTCTGCACTGCCACTCAGCAGAAATGGTGTTCAGTCTTGTGCTTACTTCAGAGCCATTTTGGGCCATCAGCTCAGACAGGATCAATAGTGATGATGTGAGCAGGGGCGACCACCTGGCCCAGGACATTTCCCATCTGGAGAGGAATGCTGCAGTCGCACTGGTGTTAGGCTGTCCTTTGTTCCCCTGGGGTATGAGGTAGAGTGCCTCATGATGTCACCATTTTGTAGTTCTCCTGGTGTTCCCATTCAGTTTCAGTCATTTTGGACATTGTTCTGTTTTAAATTGATTTTTTATTTGCTTTTTGACTGAGCCCATCAAAAAAGACAGCATGGGCCAACATTTCAGTTTCAGTCAGGCATGTGTACTGAATCCAGCCAAAGGATGCTTGACTCAGATGAAGTGTGCTTACCCTCTTTCATATGCATTTAACTCTGTTGAGAAGCACAGCACTGCCAGCTCAGTGGCAGTGTGTGCTCAGCTTTAGCACCCTGATCTGGAAGGTTCAAATCCCCTCTTCCTTTGGAGTTATGTTTTGAAGGACTTTTGAAATATTGCTCAGCCTAAGACAAGACGTTCACCCATCACTGAAGCAAAGCAGTGCGTACATCCCTGAGCATGGGGAGGTAGCGTGGTAAATGACTAATGAGACTTGTCTTCCCTACCTGTATTTATAATGTAAACAGGACACTCCAGTTCCCTAGTCCCAAGCAGCACCACCTCTGACTCTCGCGCTCGACAGGGTTATGATGCTAGGGGACGCATGCTGGATTGGAAGGATGCGCTTGGTTCATCTGAAAATACAGATCCATATGTGGCAGTTTCATCCCATAATCATCAAGACAAGAAGGGTAAGGCCTTGGAAATGACATCCTGTGGTGAGGAGGGAGGGGGAGGAGGACTAAAGTGTAACTGCTTCCAGCTGGCTAAGAGTAACATGTAATGAAACTCCCCTGCTATAATTAAAAGCTTATCGTAAAGTCTGAAACTAAACAGCTGATCTTAGACTCAGTCCTAGATAATTCACTGCCTGAGGAAACCACACAAAACAAACAGAAGCATATGCCTTTATAGACAGTTTTGTGCATGTGTATGGGAAGGAGGGAAACGGGGGATTTAACTCTCTTTAAATTTGCTCTGCCCTGTTCTCTGACAAAGCAAGATCCGTGGCTTCCTGTTGTTCTTAAGGATGCATTTTTATATTGCCTTTCTCTGAACTCCCAAGGCAGCACAACAGTTCTCAGCTAATTTCACTTTGTTTCCATCTCTCAGCAACCATAGAATCATGAAGCGCTTTGATTTGGAAGGGACCTTAAAGATCATCTTGTTCCAATACCCCCTGCCATGACCAGGAATACTTTCCACTTGACCAGGTTGTTCCAAGCCCCATTCAACCTGGCCTTAAACAGTTTCAGGAATAGGCCATCAGCTTCTCTGGGCAACCTGTTGCAGTGCTTCACCACCCACCCTCAGAGTAAAGACTTTCTTCCTAATATCTAATTTAAACCTGACCCCTTTCTGTTTAAGGCTATTTGTTTAGTCCTATCACTACATGCCCTTGTAAAAAGTCCCTCTCCAGCTCTTATATATCCCCCTCTAGGTACTGGAAGGCTGGTGTAACATCTTCTCAGAAACTTCTCTTCCTCATCCTGGTCAATCCCAGCTCTCTCAGCCTGTCTTCATAAGAGCAGCTCTCCAGCCTTCTGATCATCTTTGTGGCCCATGTCTTTCCTGTGCTGGGGACCCCAGAGCTAGACACAGCTCTTCAAGTGGGGTGTCACATGAGCAGAGCAGAGGGGTGAAATCCTCTTCCTCACCCTGCTGGCCATGCTGCTTTGAATGCAGCCCAGGACACGTGTGGCTTTCTGGGCTGTGAGTTGCCCTGACTCAGGTACTTTGCACTTGGCCTTGATAAACCTCAGCGTTCCCATGGGCCTACTTCTCAGTCTTGTCCAAGTCCCTCTGGATGGCATCCCCTCCTTCAGGTGCATCAGTCATACCACACAGCTTGATGCCACCTGCAAACTTGCTGAAAGCTCACTCAATGCCACTATGTCATCAATGAAGACACTGGTCCCAAAATTGACCCCTGAGGGACACCACTTGTCACTGATCTCCATTCAGACCTCAAGCCATTGACCATCCTCTGACTAAGGCTGTCCAGCGAATTCCTTATCCATTAAACTGTCCACACATCAAGTCCGGCTCTCTCCAAATTAGTGACAAGGATGTTGTGGGGGAGCATGTCGGAGGCCTTAGAAAAGCCCAGATAAATTACATATGTAGCTCTTTCCTTGTCTGTTGATGGAGTCTCTCCACCAGGTTTGTCAGGCAGCACTTTCCACTGGTGAAGCCGTGCTGGCTGTCTTGAACACCTCCCTGTCCTCCATGTGCCTTAGCAGAGTTTCTAGGAAGATATGTTCTATGCTATTCCCAGGCACAGAGATAATGGGACTGACAAGTTGATAGTTCCCAGGGTCCTTCTTTCTACCCTTTTTTAAGATGGGTACAATATTTCCCTTTCTCCAGTCACCTGACTGCCACACTTTTCAAATATCATGGACTGTGGCTTGGTAATTAAATCAGCCAGTCCTGGGGCTCTGGGATACATCTCATAACTTTCCATAGATTTAGGTACGTTCAGGTTCTTCACGTGGTCCCAAATGTGATTTTCTCTTACAGTGGGAGGGATTTTGCTCCCCAGGCCCCGTCTTGTGGACCAAACACTTGAGAACGTGGGAAGAGAGGTTACAAAAGAAGACTGAGGCAAAATTGTTGTTGGGTGCCTTCTCCCCATACCAGCCTTGCTTACCAGGTGGAGTACACATTTTTCTGGCTGGCACACCTGTAGAAGCCCTTCTTTACTGTTCTTGGCATCCCTTGCCTAGTTCAGCTCCAATTACACCTTGACCTTCCTGACCCAATCCATACATAACCATAATGTGTTCCCATACTCTTTCCATGGTACCTGTCTCTTCTTCCACCACCTGTGCATTTCATTTTTGTCCTTTAGTTCAGCTACCAGGTCCCAATACAGCCACGCAGTATCTTGGCTTTCTTGTTCAATTTCTTTCACCTGGGTTTCGCTAGCTCTTTCCTCTTGGGAGACACTCTTAAAGATCTGCCGGCTCTATTCTGCTCCCTTGTCCTTGAGGGCAGTTTCCCAGGGGGTCCTACTGATCTCCTTGAAGAGCTGAAAGTTTGTTCTTCTAAGCCAGGGTCCTGGCTTTACTCTTTGCCTGACCTATATACCTGAGGACTGTGAACTCCACCAGTGCATGATCACTCTAGCCTGGGATGTTGCCACTCATGGCATCACCAATCAGCTCACTTCAGCTGGCGACCATGAGGTCCAGCACCCCAACACACATAAGGAAAGTCTACTCTAGTTTAACCATTGAAGTAAAACTGTGAGTAGTCCCAGTCACTGGGCCTCAGTCCCACTGTCTTCAGTGAGACCTGAGCAAAAATACCGTTTAGAGTGTGGTCATTAGTGTACATTAAATGATGCATAAATGACTGCTCATGGAGAAGTTCTATGTTTTGTTTTTCATACACCAAAAGGTTGGGATTTAGCTGTCATTTCACAGTGCTCAGACCAGTGCTGAAGCAGGGGTCTAATACAGTAGTGGAGTGGCATCCACTCCCCCTTTGCCATACATATAGAGAATTAAGCAGAGAATTGACAGAATTTGCTGCTTGAAGACAGAGAAGAATCTTTTCTCCTCTGTAGAGATAGTGATGCCCCTCATTGCATCTTGACCCCCATCATTCTTTCAACTCCTTTTAATCTGTGTCTCAGACTTTAAAACGGTTCCTTTTAAGCAGGGGAGTTAGGTTCAAATAGCTCCACTGCCTAGAGAGATCTGAATCCTTGTTATTCTTCTCCAGGGTGTTCTTAGATCTCTTCTTTCAATCTCTGTTCTGTTGAAGATGTTTTTCTCTGTGTGGACTAATTAAGTACTCAGTGTGTCAGAAGGAAGATGAGTATGAGCAAAACTCACTTGCTGAGTGGTTCGGGCATTCACCAGGGGCAGGAACACATGAGTTCAGTTCTTTCTGCTATGAATACTTGATATGAAACACTTAAAATATTAATTGAAATGTGGATTCCAGTCTCTATTGTTCATGCATTTTATATGAAAAACTCATTAGACCAAAGCATCAGCTGTTCCTAGAGAAGCTACAGGCATGCCAGACCTGACGTTTTGCATTGTCTGCTCAAACTAGTAGGTTACTAGTTTCCCCTGTTCTTTCCCCTCCATATGACCCACTGAATCTTGAATTCTCTGCATTAGTTATGGAGGCTTTTAGCAAGGAGTGATGAGCACATTAACATCACAGAACAGTCTTCAGCAGAGCTACATGAACAGCTGCTGGTGGTCTGGACGCAGACTGTGACCTCAGTGCCTGTTATTCATAAAAGCCCTAGATACACAATGCCTCCCACACTCCGGGGACATCCAGGGTTTCTCACTGAACTCCCCAGGACTGACCTCAAAGAGCCTTCACATTTCCTTACCATACAGGCAATGGGCGTCACCTGCCTGGCCCAGCAGAGACAAAGCCTGAAGCACTTTTCCAATTGAGAAGGTTGGTCAAATTAGGCAGGATACACAGTAAAATTTCTTCAGATACCATGGAAAATAATCTAATAGCCTTGGCTTTTAGGCTTATCGGCAGGAAATTGAATATGAAGATTTAAATTCCCACAGGCAGAGGATGTAAGCTTGTCCCCCACCTCCCAGCTAATTAGCACTTCCTACAGAAAAGGGGAAAAACTACCCCTGTTTTAACAATTTCTTTGTAGAGCTTAATCCTGTAGACATTCTGGGAGAATAACTGCAAAATCTAAACCAAAAAAGTGAATTTCTAGAATCTGATCAGTCTTACCTCTGTGTTAAGCACAGAGCTTCTTTGTAGATGCCTGCAGAACTGGGGTCCGCTGAGCCTTGGCAGAGGAGACTTTCAGGTGGCTGCAATACTCAAAACCATAATTTCAGGTGCAAGGGAGTGACAGTACTGAAGGTGAAACCTCACACTCATAATAACAGTTTAAACTCACTTTGAGATATCGTCTTCATTTTTTAATTCCTCGTCCCTTGCTCTTCAGTTGTAGAAAGGCAATTGAGAAAAAGGGGTATCACTTACATAGCAGAGGGTAGGCAGATAAACGTGTATGCCCTTCTTAAGATGGCAGGCAATTCACCTAGCACTCCTCTTTCCTCTCAGCAATGTCAATGATAATGCTGACAGCCAAAAAATGAGGATCTTTTCTTTCTTTGTCCAACCTGTTGGTAACACCTGTTATACAGAATACTTCAGGCAAGAGGATATTTCTTAGAAAATCCAGTGTCCACATTTCTGAAAATAAGTGTTATCTTTCTCTTGTCCACTCTGAAAGGGGGAAATGGATGGACGGAAGGGATGAAGGGTGGAATGAAGGGTGGAAGGGTGTAAAGGAAGGAAGGAAGGAAGGGTGGAAGGAAGGAAGGGAAGAAGGAAGGAAGGAGGGGCGGAAAGGCGGAAGGAAGGGCGGAGGGAAAAGCGGAAGGGCGGAAGGAAGGGCGGAAGGAAGGAAGGGCGGAAGGAAGGGCGGAGGGAAGGGCGGAAGAAGGAAGGGCGGAAGGAAGAAGGCGGAAGGAAGGAAGTGCGGAAGGAAGGAAGGAAGGCGGAAGGAAGGGCGGAAGGAAGGGCGGAAGGAAGGGCGGAAGGGCGGAAGGAAGGGCGGAAGGGGAAGGGGAAGGGCGGAAGGAAGGGCGGAAGGGCGGAAGAGGCGGAAGGAAGAGGACGGAAGGAAGGAAGGAAGGAAGGAAGGGAAGGAAGGAAGGGAAGGAAGGAGGGAAGGAAGGAAGGAAGGAAGGAAGGAAGGAAGGAAGGAAGGAAGGAAGGAAGGAAGGAAGGAAGGAAGAAGGAAGGAAAAGAAGGAAAGGAAGGAGAAGGAAGGAAGGAAGGAAGGAAGGAAGGAAGGAATTGAAGATAATATGCATGCATTTTAATAGCACTGGTTGTTATGTGTGGGTCCTTGCTTCAAAAGTCTTCTGAAAACAATGCTTAATAGATGGAAAACTAGCTCTTAAAAGCATCTTGTATGGCACTAGCAGCTTTCAGAAGAGCATGCAGTGAAAAAATTAATAAATGTATAGCTGTTGGATTCAAATCATTTTCACTTCAATTCACTGACTGATGAAGCGGCTTACATTCAATACTTCCCTCCCCAGGGAGTGATGGTTACCAAAGAGCCTTATAAGCACTTGACAGGGTCATTTAAATATCATGCATTCTTTGGTGCCTAATTATGAATATTGACAAAGCTGGAAGCAGTCTACACCCATCAAAACAATGGCGGCAGAGGTGACCGCATGGTTGTTTACCATTACCATCCTCTTGTGTGTTGTTACTCCTTGCCTTGCCCAGTCAGAGCCAGTTGGCTCCAAAATTCTGTTGAGTTGTTGTTTCAAAAGGGCAGAGGAAAGAGTCCTTGCACAACATTAAATCAAGAAATGTTACACTTACAATCCTTTTATCAAGATTTTGTTTCCACTTTTGCTGTGATTTCTTTTGCTTTCACACATTCACAAAGAAAATTTTATTTTTTTTTTATATTTTCTCCTTGTTTTGCAAAGTGTTTTCCTTCATTGGTTGTGTCTGTTCCTTTGAGCAGTGTTTTCTTTCTTTTTCTGTGCTCACAAATGGCTCCTTACTGATTGTACTAATTGTATAGAATACACTTGCTGTTCTCTTTATTGTAACACGGTAGCTTTGATGATGTCACATCCATCCATATGCTTCACTCTTAATTCAGTGCAGGCATCTTGGGGAATATCTGGGGGGGTGTGAAGATGGGGTTCTTTAAAGGGGTTGATTCATGGGAATGTGACATTTGTGTGCCACAGCTTTAGTAGTTAAATATACTCTGGGACTGTTGTTTCTGAGCTACATCACATTTCTTGCCAAGATGAAAATGTGTAGTCCTACCCATAGAGTGGGAATTGCGCATTGCCATCCCATTGGCATTTTCATTTTGGCCATTAAGGAATCTGCCCTTCCTATTGCAGGCAACCAGCCCCCCAAAAAAACAAACCAAAACCCCAACAAAACAAACAAAAAAAAAGCCTGAAAACAAAAACAAACCAAAAAGCTCTGATTGGGCAAATTATAACCCTCTTTCCAATTCTCCTCCCATCTCTCCCCAGAAAACTAAATCAAACCAAACCGGAAAAAAACCCAAAAGAACAGCACATGTTCTAGAGTATGTTTATGTTTTGTTTTCGTTCTTGCTGCATTTTTGTGTTAATTTAATTGTGTGTTTCTCACCTCTGTTGAAATAGTTTCCCTAATCTTGCTGCCTAACCTTCCCCCTGCTGCCATTGTACTTGGTGTTCCTCTCTCCACAGTGGGAGTCATGAAGCTCCTCCTGTGGAGCACTCCAAGGCTTTACCCTCCACGCCCCAGTAGTGCCATAGTGCTGCGTCCTTCTGTAGTCATCCTACTAACAAAGGGGGGAGGAGACACGTACAGCTCCTTGACAGGCCTCCATGAAGAAAGCAAAGTGATTTTCTTCAACAGTATCTGGCCCTGTCCCTCACCACCCTGCTGCCCTTCTCTGCTGTCTCCTGTCCTTCCTGCCTCCATTCAGAAATGCCTCATGCTCTTCTAGTACTGGGTTCATTAGTGCATATGTAGCCAACAGCTCCGTTTTCTCACTCATTCCCTAACTGCCTGAAGTCTGTGACTTTTAAATGCTATTTTGAAAAACTGGTTGAAAATTCAGGTTATGACTTTGTGGCTCTGCTACAGCTTCTTCTTCACAACGTTCAGGTGGAAGTGGCTGAGCTGGACACTGAACAACAAAAGTGTAGTGGTTAGCAGTCTTTAATGTTTGTATTGTTACTTGGCTCAGCACTCCTTAGGTGAAGATTGTGAGGTGGTATCTCCCTTTTTTAGCAAGCCTTTTGTTGATAAGCATGTAATAAAGGTAAAAAGCTGATTAGAAGTGGTATGTGATGAACACAGTTTACAGATTTGAGAGTTACTGGTTTATTTGGATATCAAGAGTGCTCCTTTAGAGACACAATCTGTTCGCACCTATTATTTTATAGATTGTATAATCTGTATTATTATTATTAATAACTGCAGCTCTTCCTCTGGCACGTCATTAGCAATAGCCAACTCCTCTATTTAGAGAGGGCTGTTCCTTTCAAAACATGCCTCCAGAAAATATTGTACACAAGTGGAAGTGTTATTAAATTTTACTGTGATTATCACTACTTGAAAGATTTGCCAAGTGCTAACAACGCTTGTCTCTGGAGAGTCTGCACATGTTCAGTCAAATTGTGCAGCAGTGAGACAAAATTATAAGAAACTTCAGGTACAGCATAATAAAAAATGTAAAGTGCTGATACAACAAGATACTTTACAAGTAGACATGAAATGAGTGGGGAAAAAATCTGGGGCAAAAGAAAGCTTCAGACTCTTTTTTTGCATAAATTAAACAATTAATATTCATCACCGGAGATCTGAGTTTTGCTCCAAGAAGTACATTTACAGAGTATGTTTTTACACAAAAATATTGTTATATGCTAATATGTACAAGGATCTAAAAGATTCAAAGCAGTTTCTGTATCAGAGAAAACAGAGGAACGTTATTATGTTGTTGGCCTTACGTAATAAATCAGATGAGAAAATGAGGAATTAAAGTGGTGCAAAATTTGTCACTTGGGTTTTGAGTCAGTGTTTGCAGGTCTTGAGTGGAAGGGCTTGGACTTTCGATGTGTTGAGGTGAAGCAAATATTCAGTATTTCATCAGTATCATCATCCTGACACTGTCAGAAGGAACTGATTGATCTTAAAAGAAGTGTAAGTCTAGTGGAACGAGTTGCACCATAGGCAGTTCTGCCTGGATGGGATTGGGAAGAGGTGTAGTCACCCAAAGCATATGCATCTGGAGAGAAAGTATGCAAACACTGCTATTCTTTCCCATATCTCAAACCATTGTATGCACAAACATAAACCAATTACAAATACTTTGCACATCACTAAGTTTCAAGTGCTGAGGAGACAATGAAGATTGAATCAAACCAGATCCATCCTTTACTGTACTTTTAAGTTTTCTGTCCAGAGTCTAGTAAAAGAATGTTGTAAGAAAGGGAGTAGAGAATTTGCTCTGATTCTATCTATGATCCTATAGCATGTGGCTGAGATTTGGGGTGAGAGGTGTGGTTACTCAGATCTGTAGTGATTCACAAAGTGATTTTACCTAGACAGGACGACACAGGGTTTAGTCCATTTAAACTTTTATAGAACCACATCTAGACTAAAACGTGCTGGCTTTTCTCATTAGGATGAAAACAGAGGTTGGTTGGATGAGTCTGTGCTAAACAAAGCTCTGTAGATTTTTTTCTGAAATGTTCTTAAGTAAATTAGCATCAGTTTACTGTAAACATCCCTGTTTCCAGAGGGAGGCCTTATTTATACACTAGTTGCTTGGTTGAAATTTTAAAAAAATATTTTTTTTTAGAACAAGCAACTAACCCTATATTTGCCTGAAATGCCTCTAATGAGCAACTTGTCCAAGAACTGGATGTTTCATAAACTAATCCCAGCATACCTACTGTGGCGCTGTTTCAGCATGGTATCAGATGAAGACCTGAAAGCCATTGTTAGCATTTGAATGGGACCAAATTTCCCAGTATACTTTTTAGTAGCCAGATACCTGACTCACTAGACCTGCCAGAAGATTGATGATCTCACCACACTGGAATCGCTGGTATCCCGTGATGTGCACCAGGAAGGCTGTGCATTCAGGATTATGGGAACACACTAGACTTGTCCAGAGAAATGACACTGATCCTTTTTCTGTTCTGTCTTGCATGTATGAGCTGTCTGCTCCCACAGCTAGAGACAGCTAATCATCTCAGATTACATCCTCAAGTTCAAACAGTGACAGTAGTAAAGTAGATGCTAATTAATAAAATGGAAATTATATATAAAATTCATGAAAGAAGAATGCTGCAAGGGTGTTTCTGACTGCAGACTTCCTCCAGACTTGTTTTTATGATGTTTTAGTAAGTTTCTCTGAGAACAAGCATGAAGAGACAGAGCAGAGACAAGCATTCAGAAAAGATGTCAGGAGCTAAATCCCTGAGCAGGGCCACATCTTTAACCCAATTTTAGTCAAACACGGTGTTATAATAGAATACGGGGCAGTGATTTAGCATGCCTTCTCTGTGACAAAGTCTGCATTTCAAACCTTATGTAAAGAAAGCTCCAGCACATTTAGACACAGATTTTCTATAGTAGCCATCTGAAAGTGTAAGGAAAGGAACAGATTTGACTGCAAAAGACCGGTAAGGATGAGGAAATCGAGATAATGGTGAGGCATATTCCAGCACACACCAAACTGCCTGTGCCACACTTAGAGAAATGCCTGTACTTTAGCACTGCCACTCTTAACATTTCCAGAATTCAAAACATTTCTGCATTTCACTAACAGTACAGATTTCAGATTTAAGTAGCAGAAGTGGAAATGTTGAGTGGCAAGATTAGACCAAGAGCCATTTGCTGTTTAGCAGCAAAAAAAATATTACATGATTGGTAACAGAAGAGGTTGTATTTATGTGCAACCCCTGGTTATGAAAACTGAGCTTCTCAGCTCCCACATAAATAGATCCTACAAATAAAAGAACGGTAAAGTTTAAAATAGATATTCTCAAATGTGGCTTCTGGAAACAGCAGGTATCTTTGACCCGTAATTGTCCACCTGCATAGATTTCAAGTCAGGCTATCCATTTCCATGCTGCAATGAGCTGTAGAGGCTTGTCTTACTAAAAGAGGGAAAAAACTGTCATTGCTCCAGGACCCTGATGTGCTTTTTCAATAAAAGAGGCCACATCTAATTTGTCAAGACAGCTGCTCAGGGTTCAGGGCACTAGAGCTCTTGTGTGGTGGACCAGATCCCCAGCTGCATTCATGCACTGTCACCCCGTGAGGATGGTTCAGTGGAGGAACACAGACTGCCTCGTGCTCTGGTTTGACCTTTGTAGCACTGACATATTTATCAAGAGCTGGGAGTTTGCTGTAGGGTGTGCTTGCTCCACAGAGCCACCACTCTGTCTAGAAATAGCAAGGCAGATTTGGTGGACAGGATGTTGAGTAATACCCAGTTTCATTTTCGTGATGTTTATATTGATTGTAAGGAGATGTTGTGCCAGATAAAGATGCTGAATTCGGAGGACAAGTCTAGCCCTTTAAACAAGAGGTTTCTCAAACTACTTTGAAAATCAGAGGGATTTAATATCAGAAAATCTAGTAGCTGAAAGACATTTAAAGCACCTTTTAGTTTTTGGTAATGCCAGTGTACAATTAAAATGTCAATATGCTTTTAAAGATATTTTAATAATTCATTTTTCTCATATAGGATGTGCATAGTTTCAGTGATTGTATTAATTAATAGTTCAAATGTGATATTGTAATTTTACAATGACCTAAACATTGACAGTCCTGGTTCAGAGCACTGTTAATATGGTCTGTAAACTGTCAACTGTCTAGTTACCCACCCTGTAAAAAACACCACCTTTTCTCATATTACATTTTTCTCATATTCATTAACTTTTGGTTAATGGTTATCAACATCTTTGTAATTATATAGGAAGAATCCTAAATAACTTCTCTATTTTTCTTAGTTTTCTTTGACTACAAAAAAGGCACAGTTAATTCTTTGTGTCAGCATGGGCTGGTGCTTACTGATCAACAGCATGTAGTTAATTAAAAAATGAAAAACCTGGAGTGAGCATAATTTAGATTTTGCAATCTCAGTTTTATTGAACATTAAATACAGATAACAAATGTCATTGTGTTTGGAAAGCAGTTATTCTCTGAATTTCCTTAGTTTAGTCAGGTGTTTAGGCAGGTGTTCCTTCAAGCTCTTTAATAGTCATTTAGCAACACACTGTACTCTCTGCTATCCAGTTAGCATTGCTACTACTGTTGCTAGACTTTAATCATGTATTCTAAGACTGTGCCAGTGGCTGAGAGACAAAGGCTAAGGAAAAGATATGCTGTTATTCTCGTGTTACAAAGATGTGTCTTAAGGGCACTTCCTTGAGAAATTTTGAAGCAGATAGTGCAAATTTACCATTGTATCAAAAATGTGCATCCTAACATCCCTGCGAGAGAAAAGAAAAGGAGTTTTGTTGGCAAAGCTGTAAGCTTTTTAAAAATCTCAGTCCCTCATGCCCAGAAGAGACTTGTCACAGTTATGCATCTAAATACACAAACAACTGTGTACATTGAGCATTGGTGTTCTTAAACCACCAGCTGACAGTCTGTTAGCTCTCCCTCCCCCAGCAGACCAGAATAAGTCAGGGTCCCTGCTCAAGTAGATTTTAACAGCACCACTGGCATTAGAAGGGCTTAGGGCAGTTTATAGAGTTGTTGCTCATGAAGCATTAAGAAGCATATCTGGCACAGCTATACAATGCAGCAAACATTTGGAAATGGCTAACAGCATATTCATCCCCAATTTTGTGCTGGCCAGGATATTAAACTGTTGTTCTTCTACCAGCAACCAAAGATTGCTTATCTTCTGTGAAATAAAATCTCAGCTGAAGGGGCAGCTTGATAGCATTGTCACAACTGGGCATAAACTAGACAGTTCTTTCATATGCCCGTGAAGGATTTTTTAATTGGAAAATAACACCAGCTGCATGCTGTCAATAATATGCCATCTTGTTCATGTTCCATCCCATCTTACCCATAATTGTGATAGAAAATAAAAGAGCAGCTGCTATATAAATAAAAAGGAGGTTGGAGGAAAGCAGGCATATTTTTGAAGCCCTACAAAGCTACTGCTATCCACTATCATGTCCTTGTAGAAAGAAACAGAGGGGTATTTTTGGAGAGCCTGAAAGATCTGCAGTTGCTGAACACAAACAGTACAGTCCATACAGGGAATTTAAGCATGTGCAGAAACACCTGACCAGAGCCTTCATTAAAATAATTCCAAAAGTCTTTTGAGAAGCTCTTACATTCTAGATGTTTTGGTTTTTTTAAATCAGTAAATTCGTATTCTTAAATCAATACCGAGTTCCTGTTTGAAGCAAGCAGGGTGAGTGTGACAGAAGGCACAGTGTTGGCTGGATACTGAGTACCACTGTTTTTTACGGATGCTTACAGAAGTGGTCTTACCAAGTGGTGCAGAAAAGGCCATCAGTAGTGACTTTGAGCCCACAGTCAGCACTGGAGAAATTTAATTCTGCTGCAAGCACATAGTTCCCATCAAACAGCTCAGCAATTCTCCATGTGCATCCATTGCTGAATGAGTCCCAGTCAGAGCCTCTCTCAAAGGAGGGCACAGTGCAGGAGTTCCCTCTGTCCCTTCTTCTTCCTCATGTCCACACTGAACCTCCTGTATTCACAACAGCCTGTGCAATCATGGCTCATAACAAGGAACATAAAGAGCACCCCTCTTTTTTTGCAGATAGCATTTAGTTTTATATCTACAAAACAGTCTCTATTCAGTATCTTAAAGAAGTCTTATGGTTTTGCAGCACTTTACATGTTTTTGTCTAAATGTGACCAGCAACAGGCAATGTGTTGAGATAGTCATCCAGTAAGACAAATTAATTTTGTGTACACAGGGTTTTTTTCATATCTCAGTGTGCAGTTCACACTCATTGAACTAAATTATTAATATCAAATCGGTAGCTACTTTCATATACCCAGCATCAAGACCTGGAAAGACAATACAGTTTATCTCTACTTGTTCATGGCAAGACAACATGATAACATCAGCTTCCCTGAAAGGTTTGATCTCACCTACACTGTTATATGTCACCGAGTGAAAATAGACTATGATAAAACCAATAGGGTTCCAATGCTAGGAAAATAAATTAGGCTTTAACCTCTTATATGGAAGTTTATATATCTGTAGATCAGTAAATGTGTCTTGAGAGCTAGTCTACAAACGTGAAAAATCCAGTCATGTTCCTTGTTGCAGAAGCTACCTTCATGTTGACTAACTAGCTGCGTAAGCCTCTTCCCTGGTTTTCCTGCAGCACTGGGAAATTCTGGGTTTAAGTAAGAGCATGAGCAGGAACTGGACAAATGACTACAGTAAACCCAGAAAAGTGAAATTTGACCCAGTAGCAGTACTGATTGCAAGGCTGGGGGAGTTGTTTGCAGCAGCACTGCTGCTTGTGAGAGGTTTGGTAAAGCAGACAGGTAGGGCTGCTGCTGGACAGCCAAGAGGGTGTCTGCATGGGATTGAATGTATGTTGGAGAGGACACTTGTTTGCCCACACTACTCTGATTGTATTACTGCTGGATTCAGGACAGCTTTACTGGATCTGGGACAGGTACCTACTTTCCAACATACATCCTCTGAGAGGAAGCTACAGATTCACCTCATCCAGGGAAGCAGACTGGCCATAGTGATTAACGAACATCGTAAAAAATGTACTCAGGAAACATCAATGAAGCTATGGCAATAAAGTAAAAATGTACACACAGCATCTGCAAGGCAGGGAGGTGCTAAAAAAAATTAGGTTTTAAAAAAATGTAGAGAACTACAAATAAGACAGAAAAATGCATGAAAGAAGGTACCACTGTAGATAGAAAATTAATTAATTGAGACCCTAGCAGCATCTGGGCACAAAGTCCATAAGGGAAGTGATGTCTTTAACTCAGGATATAACTGGTGTAACTAGGTTTGCTTTACTAGACATACTATGGATATGAATGAATCTAACAGAGGAAAGGAAGGTTCTGATATTTATACTTGAAGAGTAGTGAGATATCAAAGAAGAACTAGCAGTAAAATTAATCTTGCTGGCTGTTACAGTCTGTGTTTCAAACTCATCACAATCACACAGTCACATAATGCATTCAAAGGCAGATGAGGCAATGGTACTGGAATACAAAAGGAAATGGTAAACCTAATATCAGACACGTATGATCTATTTTTTTGCCTACATCACCAGCACTCCAAATCTTTCTGGAAGAAGCAGTCTTCCTGGAGGAGCTTGTTTTAGTTCTAAAGTGCAGCCTTTCTACTACACCTGCTGTGTTCCTAAGTGTAGGAGAAATGAAGAGCTAATCCACAGTGTTTGCTTTTTGTCATGCAACATACAGTGATGGCATTTCAATAACAGAAGACGTTTCCTCCTTCCTCTGTGTAAAGGCAGAGCTAACAAGGGATTCAGCCACGTTCTTAGCATGCACGAGCGGCCCAGCTGTGGGCAGAAGGACTGTCCCTAAAAAATACAATTTATGTGCATGAATAAACACTGTTGGCTTGGTCACATAGTTGTTCAACAATTTAGTTACAATTTCCAGGAGCCCCAGGGAATAGGAAATATAAGGTACTCTCTTACTATTTGTCTTTGAATGTTTAATAGATGACTCCTTTGTTAGTTCAGCTGTGATGTGTTCAGTTGCACTATTAGCTCAAAATTAGCATTTCCATTTTTGAGTCTTTAAAGAAGATCAGAGCTGATGAGGAAACAATTTTTGCTTTTAGATTAAATACAGTGTTTGAAATTTAACCCAAATTCTACCATAAGGCTGCTTTGTGCTTCAGCCTGCTAAGCAGAGCTGCTTATGTTGACATTCTGCAAACTTCACTTTTCCCTGTTGTGCACAAAGGCCACAGTTCAAAACAGGCTGTATAAAAGGAGAGGAAAAGCCACAGAATTTCATAGTGACAGCTTCTTTTTCCTTGACTCTATTCATAAAACTTCTTCCAGAAAGGCATTGGGCTGCTCAGAATACATAATGCCTGCATCAGGAAATGAAAAAAAAGAAACACCCAACACTTGTTCTGTGCTTCAGAGGAGCTCCATGCAGTGAAATGGGAACTGTGAAGATGAGAGATTCACTTTGCAGGCTACAACAACTTCTCTGGAGCCCTGAAATCATGCATATTCAGCCAAACATATGTAAATCTATTTTAACCCAGCTGTGAAAGATCCCTGAAGTAAGCTAATAAAGAGCAGCTGTATATGTTTAAGCTTATCCCAGGCAGACTAGAAAGGTCTCAGAATGTGCGCTAAGCTTTTTTTACGTCATTAGAGGAAATGGTGCAGACTTTAAAGGAAATTTGTGTTTTAAGATGCAAAGCAGCATAAAGTTTGTGTCTGCCGAGACAAGCTACAAAAGAATTAATTTTCCTTGACATTTGGATTTTATACATCTTGTTTTTAACTACTGTGAATGCCTATGTTTTCTGGTGTTTTTAAAGCACCCTGGTATGTCTGCTTATTCCCCACCATGCAGAGGAATCTAAAATTATCATCACTCACTGGGAAAGGGTGAGAGGTGAAGGGAAGTACTGAAATCAGGAAAGTTCAAAATGGTCAGCCACTGCGTACCACCTGCCAGTGGGAGAAATGTTGTCAAATGCTTTCAAGTGCCAGAGCTGAGCTTAGCCTCTAGGACAAACAAAATTGGGCCGGCTTCAGGACTGTAATGACTTTTGTTATATTATATATGCAGGAGGTTGTGTCAAACAAACCTTCTCCCATACCTGCAAACTTAATAAACTGGTTCATTTACAGAGATACTGCTTAGAAGTAACACAATTAAAAAAGCTTTAAGATCTTGCTATTCCAATTTTTTTTTCAGGTCTTGTCTCCTCTTCACTCCACTGACAGTGGAAATTGTTTGAGCATGAATTTTCTGGTTCGGGTTTTGTGATTTCCATCTATAATAATCCCTTGTTTCAAAATTCACAAGTGTAAATACACAAGGCAATGGTGTGAGTTTTGTATGGCCACTGTAGCGTGCAGAAAAATTGGATTGCAGGCTCATAATCAAACTAAAACTAGGTAATTAAGATCCATTCATAAAATGTTGCTTCAAGAGTCACAAGTCATATCATATGTATGTGTCGATCTCCCCTCCTTTTGTAAGCTACAAGCATCTTTTTTCTATAGAGAGTCATGTTAGCAGTCATTCATGGAAAGTGGAGAGAAATGATATAATGATGAACCAGCTGAAAGGAGAAATCCATTGAGAAACCTGTCCTGGAGGGACTGTTTCTGAAATAAGTCTGATAAGGGACCAGAAAACCCTAAGAGAGGCCACTGGAGCTGATCAGATTGCTCAGGTAGTTTTCAAAGCTTTGTTGCAGTTTACTTCAGCCATGTTATATATTGATTTTGTTTTCATAGTTCTGAAGTATGACTCTTTTCTCATACCTTCAGTGATCCCCAGGCTTCTTGTAACTGCAGGCTTTTTCTTTAACAAATTAATTCTCTTTTCAACTTCGTGCACCTACCTTTTCTTTGCTGGATACTACCAGCTCAGGCAACTGGCTTTGAGAGCCCTGGGGAATAGTATGCAAGAAGATGGATGGCTTTTCTCAAGACAGTCATGCAAAACTTAAGAGCCAACTATACAGCTTTACTGAGAGGGAAGGTGTTGGAAAGCATTTTCTAGCAGCTTTAACTATGAATGTTTGGGCTGGGTTTTTTTCTAGTTGGTGACACCAGGAGTCCAGAAAAATGGGTACTGAGTCAGCACAATGAGACCTGACAGCCAGAACAAAGATGAGGAAAAAGCTTTCTTGCTGTTTTCCAACAAAGCAATTCCATTAAAGTGGAAAACACCAAGTCATTGGGATAATAAAGTGGTTAGTTTATATCAACTCCTTAAATTATTCCTTCAGGAAAACGTGAGATAAGATCTCAGAAGTGCATGGTAGACTTTGGTCATTCCTCAGTTTTTCTGTCACTGAAATCTCAAGAGTTCAGTCTAAATTTGTCTGGACATTTTTTTGCTTGGTTGGTTTCTGGAGTTCTTTTTTAAATTATTATTGCTAGTTTAAAAAGAGGAAGAAAGCTTGTTAATACCTGCAGAGATTTTCCAGTCTGAAATAGTCTTTTAGCAACATGAGAGTACCTGTAAACACATTTCTAACACTTGGACACACGTGTTGAAAACCTATTCATTTGTATTTTAAAAAGATATTCTGAAGCCCATAAAAACCTCCATTCATAATGAGTTCTTTTACCAGTGTTTCTTGCAAGCCTAAGGTGAGGGAGATGTACATCCTACAGAGAAGCTTGCACTGAAAAATGAAATTAACTGCTGAGTTTTCCCCTTAAATAACAATAGTAAAGAAATCATTGTGCCTTTATGGAACAATGACTTGTTCAGTGGAAAGTCTCAAGTGATTTTGTAACTGTTGGAGATGGACATGGGCTTATTCCCATTTAGCTAGAGAGGTGACATTTAACACAGCAATGACACTCGCACATTAAATGCTCCTAATGTGTGGTCTGGAGACAAATATTACCCTATTTCCTGATAGTTATTCCCTCATTTCCCTTCCAAAACATAATTCTTCATTTCCTGCTTTGGTGTTTCAAGTTTCCTGTGTGTCACCATTTTCATTTATTACTTTACCAACGGTTGCCGGCAACTTTGGAAAGACAAAGACATCTCCTTGTGGATCTGATCACAGAGTGATCATGGTGCACGTGGCATATGGTCTTCTCATTGCCCAGGGCATGCCTCTGCCAGCCATAAATCATTTCTTTGTCTCCACAATGCAGCAAACTGCAGTGCTCAGACTGAAAGGTGCTATTTTTCAGGACAAGTAGCTGTTATTTGCACACGGGAGCTTGTAGTGGCAGACCAGGTAATACTGTCTGTCCTGTGAGTTATCCTTACCAGCTTCAGCCTGGTTGTGGAAGAGGGCAGCATCCTAACTCTTGTATCAGTAAAACAGCCTGTCATCAAGCTATTCAAACTGGGAAGTAATTTGCTCTTTGTTTTCATTATTGACCAGTTGTGTGGTTTATAAGCTGAAATTTCAGTTTGTACTCACTGCAAAGCATACACCAGAACTTAGGCTGAAAGCAATGTGACTGTAGGGCTTTTCTTGATATCCTGTCATTTGTGTCACACAGGGATCACAGGTGGGACCAGAAAATTTAGGCTTCATTGTGAGAGGTTTCTTTTTATGCTGTATGTTCTAAAAGGACACAGAACTTTTGCTGGGCCTTCGGAGTCAAGGTCTCCTTTCTGCAGATGCCTGTTAATTGCTGTTCTCCTGAGACAGACACCTGACTTCAGATCTCTTTCCCAGGAGACCTTTGATCAGCACTTTTCAACTACAGCTTTTCAGCAGGTTTTAGCTCACTTTCATTTACTTCTGAGAAGATATGTCAAAGGCTTTAGAGAAGTCAAAGGCTATCATACTTACTCCTTCCCCACAAAAAATAAGCCATTTATCTGCCAAGCAAGGAAGTTTGTCTGTTTAATGTAATTTACTATTGGAAAATTTGCTTTGCTTTTTTTTTTTTTTTTCCTTTTTAATTATTTTATTCTTTGGGTGCTCATAAAATTGATTGTTTTATTACTTGTTCTAGCATCACCTCCATTTGAAAGATTGCACTGGCATGTCTTTGTTTGTTGGGTCCTCCCTTTGGCTATTCTCAAAGGCATGTAATATGCTTGTCCTTTTCCAGAGCTCGTTATGCTTGTACTTCCTCCAGTGTCATTCAAGATACTATACAGTGTCTAAAAATTGCTTTGGCTAACTCCTTAAGCAGTTGGGGACAGATCCCATAAGGCAATTTAAAAATGTCTATTATCTGGGTAGGTTTACCTGTTTTCTCTATCATGGTCAATGCTTACTCCCTAACTTTGTTACATTTCTGATTACAGATGAGAGTGGGGATTTTTATTGAAAATAGCAACAGGAATAGGAGTAAATAATTCAGTCTCCATGTCTTCCCTTATCTATCCTCCTTTAATGAAGTTTTTTGTGTTGATATTCATTATTCTTATTCAGTTATGCTCATGCCATGTATTCCTTAGAATGATGAATTTAATCCCTTTGTGATTATTTCATTTTAATTACATTACTGCCCCTAGAATTTCTTTCCTGTTAGAATTAGAAGGAGCAGAGCATCTCCAGAATAGCTTCATCAGCATTTTTATGCAATAATCTTTTCAGCGCTCTGCACATCTTGCTTTTTAACTTGGAGTTTTTTTAGTATATGTATTGTCCAAATGCCTGAATACTTTTATTAATTAGTGAAAAGAAGGAGTCTCACTTTCCTGCTTCTGATAATCTAGCATACAGGAGATCTATATCTTTGCGTAACCTCTGGTTTTTTCTGTATTATTTTTATCCAGAGACATTCCACAAGTCTGCTTTTCCCATTTTCCATAACTTTAACAATAGTATTTGTATGATTGACATAAAATGTAATATCTCCTTGCTCATGCCCCAACTAGATCAATGCTCTGCTTATAGGATTTATACATGTCCCAGCTCATTTCAGAGTTGAATCACTTTGAAGGTCTGGAAACATTTTCCTAAATGTATTCTTAACCAACCAGCCAGTCCAAACTGTGTACCTTACCTAGAAGCTCTGCCATAAGAAGGAATTAATTATGCATAGCAGAATAACACAATACCATGCCAGGTCTTCTCTGTCATTAGATGAGTAAGAAGAGGTGATTTTTACATTTTCCAGACTGTTACAGTGCAGGGTATACTGACTGAGGAAATGAATGGCAGTGTTCGGAGATGCAGACAAAAGGACACAGGATGAAATTACAGAAAGTTAATGGAGGCAGAAGGATCAGGTTGTCTTTGGGAATCAGAAGAGCCATGGAAAAGGGAGAATATCACGTGACTAGACTGGCTCTTTTAGTAGCCAGAAATAATATTGCATCACATGTAGAAAGACCCTGAATTTGTAAGCCCAGCTGTGATTTGTAAGGGAGAGAGCTTGACTTAAAAGGAAGAGTTCAGGGAGGTCAGTAAATGTCAGCATGTTTGTGGCATTAGTGACACATCATGTAAGATCTGATCCTTGAAGATGCAAATATTTGATGTCACCTATTTATTTGTAACGTTTTCAGATTTACTTTTATTTTTACCACCACATATCTCTGGAGTACAATGTTAATACAGATAATTCTGTCAAAACTGTCCCTTTCAAAGGAATAGTTTGTTGTTATCCAAAGTGATAGGTCTCAATGCACTAGAGAAAATAGGGGTATAGATTCAGACCACATAAAATGAAATAAGCAATGTCTTTTCACTTTTGCAAATGATATATTACAAACAGGAGAGTGCTAGACATAACACTTTATAAGTATTTAATATAAATACTTTTAAATTTTATAAATAATAATAATTGTATTATTAAATTATATATATATAATATGGGGATACTTATATCAGATATATTTTACTGGTTCTATGAAGCCAGCCCAGTCAGTTTCCCAGTACATGATGTCAGATAATAAATAGCTGTATGATTTTTTAATAGCAAGTATTTCCTCATAGCTGGGAGTCTGAATACTTTACTTGTCTTTCAGAAATATAGACCCTACATTTTTCTGCTTTTCTCCATTCATTTTAATTCCTTGAACAGTGAGTATGAATGAAGGATGCTGGCTTGCCTTGTGGACTGTGTTGTTCTTTAAGAATTGCAAGATAAGTAAAAGCACACAGAATGCAGTCTGTAAAGTGACATGAACAGTTTGCCTCAAACTTGACATGGTTGGGATCAACACTTCCTTAGTCATCCCACGCTGTGCAGGCAGTTACTGCCAATGTTAATGTTTGACATGTTGATGGACAACAACTGCAATTATCAGCCTATATCATGGTAAATTCCAGACCAACCACACCCACTCTGTGGTCATGTTGGTAGGATGCTGAGCATCCTTTTTATTACTTAGTTTTTTTTAATTACCTACTTTTATATTACTTAGTTTTATCTATTCCACAGACATTGATGCAGGGTCAAATCTTGCCCATTTTACATTATTTACATTTAAGTTAGTGGGATTGTTAGCATGACTAATGACACATGGAAACAATCCCTGATAAAAAATAAACTATATCATTAAACTGACTTTGCTTCCAGAGATCTGCCTGCCTAGAGCAAAGGCACTAATGTTAAATATCTTTTAGTGTAGGAAACATAATAAACATCAGGAAGGTTTGCGTTCAAGAGGAAATAGCTGGAATCAGGGTGTTTTAAGACAGTCATAAATTTCTGCATATAAACCACCTGCAGTGTGCACATAATTTCATGAGCACCCCTTTCATGAGCACAAAGGGTCAGACAGTCTGGACTGTATAGTAATTTTGTAATGTGAACGCTAATGTTTTGATATCTATTGGTAACCTAAAGCTGAAGATTTTACATTGCTTTTTTATGCAGTGATGCAGGTTTGTCCTTAAGGCTTCACTCACAGAGTAAGACCTAGCCTAAAGCAGAAGACTGAGAGTGTTGAGTTTCAAGTTTCCCTCAGCCAGTAGGAATTTCAGGCATGGACATGAGTTTTAAGATATTCCCCTTGCATCCTATCACCAGATACCTGAGAGAGGTAACAGCACTTTCCCCTCCACTCCCAACCATGAAGAAGTTTTAGATAGCAGTGAGATCGCCTCTAAGCTGAACAAACCAAGTGTTTTTAGCCACTCCTCATCACAGAATCACAGAATAACTAGGCTGGAAGAGCCCTTTAAGATCATCAAGTCCAACCCATGCCCTAACACCGCAGCTAAACCATGGCCATATCCAATCTTTTTTTAAACACATCCAGGCATAGTGACTCCACCACCTTCCTGGGCAGATAATTCCATTACTTTATCACTTTTTCCATAAAAAAACTTTTTCCTAATATCCAACCCAACTTTCCCCTGGCACTTAAGACTTAAGACTGTGTCCTCTTGTTCTGTCAGTTGCTGCCTGGGGAAAGAGACCTACTCCCACCTGACTACAGCCACTTTTCAGGAAGCATCACTGTAGCATTTTCACCATTTTTTTTGTACTTCTCTAGACACATTCCAATATGTTTATATGGTTGTCCCTTTTCTTCCACCAGGGCACATGGTTGAGTCATACTGAGCTTACCATCAACCAAAAGTGCCGTTTTCCTTCCCAGAGGGCTGCACTCCAGCCTCTTGCTCCCATCCTATACATAAAATATGTAAAATATACTAAAAGAATATTAGAATGATAACATCACAGAACATTTTATGTTGGAAAATACCTCTGAGATCATCATGTTCAACCTTTAACCTAGAACCACTATGATCTCTTCTAAACCATGTCCTCAGGTGGCACATTAACATGCATTTTGAACACTTTCAGGGGTGATAACTCTACCACTTCCATAGACAGCTTGTTTCAATGACTGACCATCCTTTCAGTGAAGATTATTAAGTTAGTAAGATATGACGGGTTGTGAACCCGTGCTGGCTTTGACTGTAGGTGCTTACACCCTTACACAGGCACTGAGCAGGGATTTTGAGGTTTTTCCATGCAAAGCACATTGGATAAGGGCTCAAAGGGACATGCCTGAGAAGTTTGTGTACAGAAATCCATTAAATTCGACTTTTTAAGGTGAAGCTTTTCTTAATGTCATGACTTCTCATCCATTTAAGACTCCATGTCTGATTCTCTGGTTAATCACTGCCAAGAGTTTTACAAGTGTAAATAAATTTGGCCGCAAACTGCTGCAGAGACTAGCATGTAAATACCAGCAGGTGAAGGACCACAGGACACCAACACCTTTGCAGTGAAATGTAGTTCCTGCTGACTGCACTGTAACCACTAGACTGTGCTTCTATATACAGCAATTTTTTATGTGGATTTAAATTACAGAACAAGGTTTTACTGCTGCTTGTTAAGTGCTGATGACAAAGAATAGAAGAATCTGCCTCTGAAGAAGCTTCTGGGCTTTAAAAGAGAGTTCTCTTAGAAACACTTCATTTGAAGATTGTTTCTAATTTTATATTGTTTTTTGAGTTTTACTTCCCTTCCCTTACATTTTACTATTAGGATATTTCTATGAATGCCGATCTTATTTTCTTAAGTGATCATCTGTTCTTGCTATTTATCTCCTTGTGAAATCATAATCCTTTGTATTGTCACAGCACAATAATTCCTGTGGCATCCAGCTGTGATGTCACATGCAGGTGCTTATGATTTCAAGAGCTGTTTTGCTTTTAAATATAAAGTTCATCTCATGTATACAAATATCCTTTGTCCACCTAAATGCTGCAATTAACTTGGGACAGAAAAATGGCTACAATACTCTTATCTATCCAGAATCCTTTTCAAAGGCTTCTATGTGATAGTGACAACTTTTAAATATTATTTTAACATAGTTTTCTGAGGAGTATTTTGGTTCTTATTCCAGTTTGTAATTAACTTCTGTGCCAAAAACATGAAAATACCTTATTCTAGAAGTTGATTAACAACACGAAAGTTTTGTATCTTCATAAACTTCTCAGGGGAGCCTTGGAGTTGTATTTTCTGCTTTGCTGTTTCTCCTGTAATCAGGACAATTATTACATTTCCTTTGAGCATGTGGAGCTTTTAATCCCCTGGACTTGGGCCCTCTCTGGAAGAAGTGGGAGATGTTCCTTCAGTTCTTTGTCAAACTGTGGCTTCTCTTTGTAAACAGTAAGAAAAAAAAACAG
This sequence comes from Sitta carolinensis, assembly GCA_032173965.1. NCBI lineage: Eukaryota > Metazoa > Chordata > Aves > Passeriformes > Sittidae > Sitta > Sitta carolinensis. The sequence goes on from CM063313.1 coordinate 61,103,520, forward strand.
AAATGGAAAAAAACCCAAACAATTCTGCTTGTGTTTCATTAGTGCTGCTGGCTGGTGCTCATATCAGAAAAAAACACAACTTTCTTTGGAAATTCGTGGTATTTATTAATGCTGTATTAGGGACTTCAGATGGAGGAAATACACTCTGTCAAAGGTGCCTCCTCAGACAGGGGTGCTTGGATGGCCAAGTAGAATTTGACAGTGACCTCTGACCACAGGATGAGGCACAGAGGTCAGCCTATTCATGTGTTCAGAAAAGAGAGAGCTTTTAAAATTAAAATAGCAAGGACAGTCATCTAGCAGGCTCAATAAATTTCAACACTGTGCTCTATCTTTCATAGTTACTCAAGCATCCATCTGAAGCTCAGGCATGTGACACTGACTTATAAAACACATGACAAAGATAACGGAATGAAGAGCAGAGAAAGAAGTCTTAAACAATGTGGGATTCTCTGGTATTCACCGAGACTCTATCTCCTCTCCTCCCTCCTTTTAAGGGCTTTTTAATGTGAATGACTTACCATAGTAAAAATAAGATGGTATTAGCCTAGGAGACATCAGAAAGAGGAAGGTGAGGAATGAGCAGTGTGTCAGAAGAGGAGGGCTAATAGATCTGCTGAAGTCAGTGTGAATTGCCCAGGGCCAGGATTTCAAAACAGTTGTACTTGTCCTGCAGTTAAATTCCCTTTCCCCTCCTGAACTTTGTAGTCTTCAGCTCCAGATCTGAAAGCTCTACTGAAAGCTGAAGCCATGGATGATGTAGCTGTCAGGTTGAGTATGTCTTCAAATTTGAGCAAGCCAATAAACAAAATCACCCTACAAAACACAAAGCGACCTCCCAGGGGCATGCCTTTGAATTAAGTAGTTAATGATAATGATAAATAGCCTCCTCCACCTCCCCGCTCCTCCTTTGTCCTTTGTTTAACCTCTGTATGCTGTCTATTGCAGGAGTGATCCGGGAGAGTTACCTGAAAGGTCATGATCAGCTGGTGCCAGTCACCCTGTTGGCCATTGCTGTTATTCTTGCTTTTGTCATGGGGGCCGTCTTTTCGGGAATCATAGTGTACTGCATCTGCGACCACCGCCGCAGAGACATGGCTGTCGTGCAGAGGAAGGAGAAGGAGCTCACCCACTCCCGCCGAGGGTCCATGAGCAGTGTTTCCAAGCTCAGTGGCCTCTTTGGGGATGCTCAGTCCAAGGAGCCAAAGCCTGAAGCTATCCTCACGCCTCTGATGCACAATGGCAAGCTGGCTACCCCAGGCAGCACTGCCAAGATGCTAATCAAAGCTGACCAGCACCATCTGGACCTGGCTGCCCTGCCAACCCCTGAGTCCACCCCAACCCTGCAACAGAAGAGAAAGCCCAGCCGAGGCAGTAGAGAATGGGAGAGAAACCAGAACCTCATCAATGCCTGCACAAAAGATATCCCCTCGATGGCCTCACCGGTGATCCCAACTGACCTGCCTCTCAGGGCTTCCCCCAGCCACATCCCCAGTGTTGTGGTCCTGCCCATAGCCCAGCAAGGCTACCAGCATGAGTATGTTGACCAGCCAAAAATGAGCGACGGGGCTCAGATGTCTGTGGAGGACCAGAATGCCACCCTTGAGTACAAAACTATCAAGGACCACCTCAGTAGCAAAAGCCCCAGTCATGGAGTTAACCTGGTGGAAAATCTCGACAGCATGCCACCGAAAGTCCCCCAGCGGGAGGCTTCCCTGGGGCCCCCGGGTGCCTCGCTGTCACAGAGTGGGCTGAGCAAGCGGCTGGAGATGCACTCCTCTGCATACAACGTGGACTACAAGAGAAGCTACCCCACAAACTCGCTCACAAGGAGTCATCAGGCATCAACCCTCAAAAGAAACAACACTAACTCCTCCAACTCGTCCCACCTGTCCTGCAACCAGAGCTTCGGCCGGGGTGACAACCCGCCGCCGGCCCCACAGCGGGTGGACTCCATACAAGTCCACGCTGCCCAGGCACAGGCTGTGACTGTATCCCGGCAGCCAAGCCTCACTGCCTACAACTCACTGACGAGGTCAGGCTTGAAACGCACACCCTCGCTAAAGCCAGACGTACCTCCCAAACCTTCCTTCGCTCCGCTTTCCACGTCCATGAAGCCCAACGATGCGTGTACATAATCAGAGGGGGAGGGGGAGCGGGAGGAGTATGGCAATTAAGCAGAAATCGCCCTTGAAAGCCAGTGTTCTGCAACTGTTATCACTCGCTCCTCTGAGAAGATGGTTGTTTCAAGCTGAAGATGTGTTGGATTTCTGCTCTCTGGGAAAAGTGGAATATTTTTTTAAACCCGAGCCATATGACCCATGGTTGAAGGTTTGCAATTGCAGGAGTCACCCCCACAACCTGCCAGTTCTTTGCTCAAAAGACTAACCCTCCATCAAAAACATTGAGCCAAAAGCACACAGGTGAAAATGACTGTGACATTTCACCCGCTGCCCCTAACTGCACAGTGCATTCCTGAACTGGGAAAGAGTGCTCTGAAAAGTGAAACAAATGTAAAAAACACACACACAAAAAAAAAAAAAAAAGAAAAAAAAATTAAAAAAGGAGGAAGAAAAAAAAAAGAAAAAAATCAATTGATACAGCTAACTCTGACTTAACAATGGCAGAAGTTTACCACTAGCAGGTACTGTGAAATGATGCCCTTCAGTGTTACAACCATTTGGTCATAGCAGTTAAATGCCGGCTTGGGCAAGCTATCTCATAGATTTCTGCTACCCTTCTCTTTTAATGAATAACATGTGACTGTTAACAGAAGTAACTCCTTATTTATTGTTCGACTTTTGTTTTTCCTAAGGAACTGACCTGCATTATCATCCCATGAGCAGCTTTTCAGAGAAGTACCTTGAAAGCTATACCCTATTTAACGTGAAACCCATTAACTGGAGTAATTAGAACTCTTTTATTTTTCCAAGAAATTCACTGAGTTAGATAAGTTGGAGCTGGATTTCTGAACTTTGTGCCTGGACTGCCTGGTTAGCTGAAAAAAAAAGGGGATATCTATTTAAGTCTCTCAGCTAATTAGCTGGCTGGGCCTCTGACCTAAGACAGCAACAAATACAGCAAGTTCATAACTTCTAAAGCAGCTGCAAGAGAAACTTAAAAGCTGCACATCTGTGCACCATTGCTATCAACATGGCTTTGTCAGTAGCTAATACTTTCTGTGAAGGCACCAGCTTGTGATGTGCCATCTCATTTCACCTTGCATGTGAGACGGCAAACAAAATCCTCAAACAGTGTGAACTAGCTAATATGCCGGCTGTTACCATGCATAAATTATGGTCTTATCACACGGGTTTTTCGTGGGAATATATCTGTGAATAGCCTGTTTTCTTCCACATGTAAATTTGTGCCTTACACCCTCAGTTGTGTATATTTGTGAGCTGTAGTTTGTAAAACCTTTTTCTTTTTCCCCTTTGAGTAATGCAAATATTTATTGATCCTTCCTCCTCCAAGCCCCTTCAAAAACTGGAGTAAAGACATTGAAAGAAGAATGTGGTGGTTATTTTCATAACCCCACATCCCTAAAGATATTAGGCTAGCACCATACCCTCCAAATTTGACTTTCTAGCTGTGCCAAGTCCTCTCTCAAAACCACCCACAGGTGGTGACGCTCCCAAGGCACCATGCTGGGGCTTCTGCCTTCCCCCACCTCCCGCTCCGCCTTTACAGCATGTCAGTGTGGAGATCGTTCTCACTGGCAGCAGGAAAGTGACTAACACCCTTGTCCATGGATCTGGTACATCCCCTGGCTGGGGACAGCACTGGTGAGAGGGGCCAAGCCCTGCAGAAAGCCCTGCTGCACATCCTGCAGCATGCAGGGCACACGGAGCTAGGACAGGCAGGCAGGCTCCTGCTGTAGCTACCTGCTGCTCCAGAAGGATGCTGCATATACTTCTTTGGGGAAAAACGTGGGTTGTGTTTTTTTTTTTCCTTTGTTTCTTTGGTGTGACTGTGCATGTAGCTAGTGTGGGAGTGTGCGTGCGCACAGGTGTGCGTGTGTGTGTGCGCACGCAGGTGTGTAAGTTCTTTTCCAGTCTTTCAGTTTATGCAAAAACGTAGCTGTGTTTTTAATCTGTTACAATAACTGTGTCAACATACTGTAGAAAAATGATGGGGATCGCTTCTAAGCTTTTTATATATATATATATATATATATATATATATCTACTAAACAGTATGTTTGAGTAAGGTGGTTGTTTCTGTTTCAATTTGTTTTTTAAAATTTTATACTTCCATTTGTTTTTCAGGGTTTTGGTTTTGTTTCTGAATGATTGAAAAGACAGATTTTAAGTCCACTAGCTTATAGACAGTATATATAAGGTCTGGATGGTCTACACCAAAGTGTGTAACAAGGGTACTTGCATGTTCTTTCATTTCATCATGGCTTCTTTTATGAAACAGTTTTGTTCACCCGTAGTGAACTATGCAGACTGGAGTAGATAGATCTGTATCCAAAGCAATGTTGTTGTTTTAATAAAAACAAACTGAAAACACTTTGAAAACAGTAGGTAGCAAGGTAAATTTTTTAAAAGAACCATCTCAACATCTTTTTACCAAGCTCCAACCCCTAAAGCAGGATTCTCTTGATATTATCCCTCAAAACGTTCTCCCAAAACTTAGAGATGGATAATCATGGCAACAGCTTGTACAGTGATCTGCCTTCACAACATACACCAGAGTTACTGGGTTGACCTTGAAATGTTCATTTTGTATTCAGTGGGTCTTCTGTTTTCATCCTTTCCCAACCCCAGATCTCTTCCACCCTCTGTTTCGAGGGGTTCATGAACCTATGTGTGCCTTTGCTTTCCACCCTTGCTATACACTGGTAGATGCAACAAGTTCAGACTCTCATTTGTTGTAAAGTTGTAAAGTATTGTGATGTCACCAGTTTCCCTTCATTTCCACATCCCCCTAACATATGATTCACAACTTAATGTCAGTTGTAAAAGAAAAAAAAAAAAAAAAAAAGGCAGGAAAGGAAAAGAAAAAGGAGGAGAGATGGGAAATAAAAGCTCTTGATTACTTATGGTAATAAAACCAGACTGTTCTACCTTGTTTCTTGTTTCCTGGTTCTCTTGTTTCTAGACTGTTTATCCTTTTCCTTTAAAAAATAAAAATAAATGCAATGTTGATCATTTAGATCAGGTTACTGTGAGGAAGAAATGTGTTACTTTTACAGAAGATGGGCTTTTGTGTAAGGTGCTGGTAATTAATTAAAAATTAAATCCACACATTTGCTCTCCCTCTATTCATATTTTGCATTTTGTTTTTATAAACTTGTTCATCCTCAAATATTAATGACAGACTTAATAGTTTAAAAGAACAAGGCTGGGATTTAAGGACATGTGGTCCACCAAAATAGATCATAATACAGATGTTACTTCATCTCCAGATTTTACATATTAATAACAGAGTACCCTGTATTTTCTTTCAGCAGGCATAAATCTGTTGTGTTTCACAGGCCTGATTTAGAGTATGTTGTCTGAGACTTATTCTGCAAGAAAATAGTAGTGAACAGGTAATAACAAAGGAGCATAAAAAGTAATGACTCCCTAGTCCCGAGAGTCCTTAAACATACCTGAGTTCTATACCTTGATTTTGTGTAAATGGAATCACTTATGCATAGCCATTAACTAGGGTACAAATAAGTACTGGTTATGTCCTTTACTAAGCTTAGTGGACTTGTTTTGTGAGAGGAGCAGGCATTGTGAAATGTGACCCCATAGATACAAGGGATTTAATCCAGTAATTTACCCTTGCTCAGATCATATTTGGCTTTTCTGCCCTGCCGGTACACTCTGTTCAGGACCTATTGCCTTTGTGACATATTCCACATATGTAACACAAATGCAGAGCATTGCAGTGTGTCACATATTGCATCATTTTTCAGTGGCTTGCCCGCATACTTGCCTGTTGTTTTCTCAGTGCAGGCTCCCTTCAAGCTGGGCACACTGGCATGCAGATGTGTGGTGAGCACACAGGGAGGATGTGTGCCAGGGCTGGGACATGCCCCAAGCAATGCTGAGGGACTCTCCAGCCTGGGGACTGAGGGCACTGCACACTTACACAGTGCTTCACTCTCTGCTGCATTTTGACCTGCATGCTCCCAGAGCTGCAGCAAATGGGAAAGCAAAAGCTCTCCAGGTGCTTAGGGACCTGTGTTGTTTTCAGTCCTGCAGCTAATCATTTGTGAAATGCCTTTGTCTGTAGTAGTTAGAAATCCTTTGTATAAATAGCACCTACAGAAGCTATTTAAAGATTAATATACCTCTATTTTAAAATTAATATAAATGTTCCTCCATAAGCAGTGACAAGCCTGGAGAAAAGGGCACAATAATGCCCAGCAGTGGTGCTGGATGTCTCATTTTGCCAAGCTCCTTCGTCTCTTGCCACTGAAAAGAAAATCCATTTAAAACATAGGCATGAAGGAGGGAGGGCAAGAAAGTGTCCTGATGCACAAGCTGTTTGGGGTCTGTAACTGCTCTGCTCATGCGTCCAAAACCTGCTGCCAAAGGGAATATCTGTTCTTAGCCCCCTAAGCACTATTCCCTTGCAACATGTCCTCAAAGGTGCACTTAAAGATGGCATATGCAGATCCTCTGACAGAGACCTGCCTTACCTTGTGCTGGGCAGATGAGGAGAGGAAGGATGAGGAGAGGAACTGAGAGAAGCACATCGCCCCAGTGGGGTCTTGGCCAGCCAAGCAGAGGGCAGGCACCCACAGCAGCACTCTGCCAAGGAATGGTTCCTCCACAGAGAACACAGCTCCCCACCCAGAAGAGGCAGTGGCACTGTAGCAGCTTTTGGCAGGGGAGGAGACCACTGAGCTACTCACTGTCTATTTGAATCATGAGATCTGTCCCCTACAGGGGCTGCTGGTGCCACACTGCAGAAGCTCCCTGGGGCAGAACAGGACAAACAAGAACGGCAAGAGAAAGCAAGGACCCTTTGAGCACTTCACTCAACTTAGTGTCATCTTATTCATTGCATTAAGGATACTCACACTGACCTCATTTAGCATGTCATCGAGGATGCATGGAAGTTCCCTTCCAATCCGCATTAATTTGCATACATATTTTCACACAAAATGGAACCCAGCTGAATGACTCAAAACAACAGGTCTCTGTAAATTTATCCTGGTCACTGCCCAGTTCTTCCCCTCTCCCTCAAACAGACATACATTTCAAACTACACGAGAGTGTAGTTTCAAAGATAACTGCAAGTCCTGACCCACTGTAGCTTCTACATCAGGAAATATTTTGCTCCCCATGTGAAAAAGAGATTAGGCAATCGGGTGAAGCGTGCACAGTTCAGTGCACTTTGCTGCCAGCAGGACAGCCATACACACGGCTGGCTTGCATGGGAAGAGTTGCCAGAATGAAGTGCCATATCAGTAATGCATCAGCACTAACAGTAAAATGTAGTCCAGATGATGGCCAGACTAATTTCAGGGATGCAATTCCAATAATTCTTCTGCCATGGAATTAGCAGGCTGTTCTCTCCCTGGATTAGGCATGGATTTTTGCTCCCTAAAGCTTGTTTATAAAACTTGTTAAAAGCAAAGTGGAGGACCTCAAGTGGTATTCTTCTCCACCCGACCGCATTGAGGCAGGATCAAGCAAACCTAACCTATTCTCAATGACTGATTGTCTTACCCTTTCCTTGTAAACATATTTTACTCTGAGCAGCAAAAGTCACCCAAAGGATCAACATCAAACATTTCAGAGTGTCTAAAGAAAATAATAACCTAAGAAAGTGAGTTGGACTGGCTTAGTTAAGGCCAGTTTTCTATTTATCCAATTAAAGTTAATTTCCCAGAAGTGTGACACCTGCTCCAATGAACAAGTGTTAGAGAGACACATTGTGTGTGTAATATTCATATGCTTCCTGCTGATGCATGTGTCTGCTAATGAGTCTCTAAGTAGTCATTTTTATTACTTTTTTCCCTTTCTTTTAAAAAGTGTAGATATTTTTCAGAGTAAGTACCAAGTCCACCTTCACGTGCTTTGTGCAGAACAATGATGTGTTAGACATCTTTGTATGAACAGAAACAGGTAAATAGTCATATATCCCTTGACTGTAATTTAAACAGTGTAAGTTAGTAGGGAAAGGCTATAATTGGAGTCAGAGTAAGTGAGGTGAAAATTGCTAGGTGGCAGTACCATCTGCATCTTGTTTTAATTAGCCAAGTTTATTGTCAGAATATAAAACTTTCTGCTATTCAAGTCCCTGGCTTATTTCAGCAATCAGTCCAAAGTGATTGCCACATGTCTGGGTAAACACAATTACTGATCAGCAAAGGAGAATTATCCTCCCCACTGATCTGGCTAACAGTAACCGTGTCTAGGAGTAGGGACAAAAATATGACTAACCAAGATCATTGTCACATCTGCTTAGTGTTTCATGACAAACTCTATTAAGACTAACAGAACCACTGTTAATTCAATTAGATCAGTGTTTTCCTTTGCTGGCCATGATGCATTTGGAAGACCAGCAACTGTATGCAGAGCATGGCAGGCAGTCCGCTGCAAGGAATAATAGCATCATAAATAATATATTAAGACGAAGACAAATCTAGCATGCTGCAGTCAGAGCACATCAGCCTTATAGATGAATCCTGCAATATCACAAGGAGGTGGGAGAGGAAAAAAGTAGCTATGACAGGAAATTATAGCAACTATAAATGACAGGGACTACAGGAGGGACCAAACTCATTAGGTCAGCTCTTTAAGCAAAGTGCTGGGGAAGCACAGGACAGCCTGCTGGGCCCTGTGGGCCCTCACGTTTATCCTCCTTAAAATGAAATAGCAGATGTCGAGTGCTGGATTTAAAGGAAGATTATATATAACAGAAGATAACTGGTGAAGACCTCAGTGGAAACCCACCTCTTTCTCTGGCCTGTGAGCCCTGCCCTAGTATTCAGGGCTTTCACCCTCTCTGCAGAGCAGGACTGGTATGGCTGCAAGAGCAAGCAGCCTCCAGAGCAAGCAGGCTTCCCCTCCTACACGAACCCCACAGCATCAGATGACACTCTGCTCTGTTTTGGGGGGCACTTTGCACGCACCCTCACCTGCAGGAGGGAGGGACAGGAGCAGGCAGCTCAGGGCAGGTGAGCTCTTTGTTCCAGCCCCTGGATCTGGGCTGGCAGGTGGCCCACTCCAGTACAGGGGCATCCCCACACAGCAGCCCTCAAGAGCCCTAGAAATCCTGCTCAAGCCTCTTCAGCATTCGAAGGAATAGAAACCAAAAGTCACCTTTGCTCCGGGGAACATGCCACTAAAAAGGTGCTGAGAAGAGCTTCCTAAAGCAATTCCTGCCTTTTTTTTTGGTTGGTTGTTTTTTTCTTTGTGTGTGTGTGTGTGTGTGTGTGTGTGTGTGTGTGTGTGTGTGTGTGTGTGTGTGTGTGTGTGTTTCATATATATCTATACAGCCTTGCTACTAGAGAAAGGCAGTCCATGTCAGGAAAAAAAAAAAAAAAAGACAACTAGAATATTTTGTTTCTCTGACTTCTGGAAATTATTACATAATCTTATCAATTCTCAACAAATACAATCTAAAGTATTCAGACTGCTGATAGAAATATTGCTTCTGATGGTGCAGCAAACTGCAGATTGAGCTTTTATTAAATGCTGCATAAATTGCTGTGAAGCAACCTTTTAGGAGATATGGTGGTTCAAACAATTTTACAAAGAGCAGGAGACAAAGAGTTCCTTTTACACTAAAATGGTTTCCTTGGAAACACTGCAAAACGTAACATGATATCTCTTTGTGGAAGTTCAAGGACTTGTATGCGCTAGTGTGTGTTTCTCTTGACCCTTTTTTTTTTCTTTTCTTGGTGTGGTGTATGGTACTGCTGGCCAATTTTACCTTTTGATGGTAGCACAAGAACAGAATAGGCCTGTACCACAGCAACCTACAATCTGAAGGACATTTTCCTCTTTGATAATCAAATCTCTTCTCTAAACAGAAAAGAAAAATGTTGATAGAAACCAAGTCTTTTCATCTGTAGCATTGCGGTTTCACAATTAGGAAAAAACAATGACTGAAAATGCCCAGAGCCAATTTTCAGGTTTCAGATAGTCCTTATGGCTGACCCAGTGTATTTTCTTATCTGTGTGGAGCTTACAGTACACAACATAAACTTACAGGATTAAAGCAGATATCAACAGCCTGCAAAGCTACCCAAAGCTATTCAGAGATCTGGACATGTGTCTGATCTTCCTTAATTAAAAGCTAATAATCCACCCATCTGAGCTAATAATCCACCCACTTTGCTCTTCCCTATGTGCAAGTAGTGTGTCCCCAGAAATGCAAAGTTCCTAATTGGGACAACTCAGCTGTTTATCCAAACAAGAGGTAACTGAATTTACCAGGCTGCATGTCCTTTCGTTAGCTGTCCTACTAGCCACTAGGTGCTCTTCCTGTACATGTTAAAGACTGCAGAAATTTTGATGTATAAAACACTGCCCCAGCCACAGCTATTCTTGAGACAAGAATATGCTGAAGTCCTTAGTGAGACAATACATGGCCCTGTGCAGTGCTGCTACTGTGTCTGTGGTCCTCACAGCTGCAGCCTGGGCACCCAGACTCATGCAAGACTGCCCAGAATTGTGTCCAGTTAAAAAAGTATACAGACAGCAGAGCCAGACAGACAGGGCCAAAGCAAAACATGGCTCAAAGCAAAACACCCCATTTCTTGCACGATATTTTACAAGCAGTTGCCTTGCAACAGACCATCACTAAATAAAATTTTTAACGGGCTGGGGATATGATTTAGCTCCTAGGACTCCTTTTGTCTAGTTTGGAGAAAGGGCGAGAAGATATTTCAGGAATAGTTGCACCAAATTTAAGCAGAGTGTCATTCATAGGTGACAGGGGCAGCACTGGCTGTCCCTGTCAACCTCAGCCAGAAAACCACCCTGAGTTAACTGGACTTCCTCTTTGGAAAGAGTGCCAATCCCACGCCGATCTCTACTACTGCCTCACCACTCCAGTTGCTCAATTTTACTGCCTTGTTGCAGAAGACAGTCCTTTGTTCCTCAGGCAGAGCCTGGGACAGTGGCAAGCTGGAGTGTGCATGGTGATGTGCTTATCTCTGGTCACAGGTCCCTGGTGAATTTCTGTTCTGCAGGTAACTGATGAATGGGGGGAAACTCACAGACCAGAGTCCAGAGAGTTTAGCCTATGTTTATAAGCACAGGATAATTCAAGCAGCATGTGAGCTAAGAGCTGACATGTTAGTGCAGAAATATGAACTTTGGTGAACTACTGAATTTGTCAGGTAGTGGAGAGAGCACTCAGAAATGAAAGACACAGACATGGGAGGAAGCAACATCAGGGATTGGAGGACTTGCAGTAGCAGGCTCTTCAATGAGTAGGGTAGAAATAGATGGTGTTAGAAAATCTACTTCTTTCCCATCAAAAAAAAATTTGGATCTAGATGTGCACTCTGGAAAGGTGGGAGTGCATGACTGCTAATGCTGACCCAGGGAAACACTTGACTTGAACCACAATTTCATCCAGTGAGCTCCCCGTTTTAAAACTGTGATAGAATGACAGATTTTCTGGGCAGGGCCACAGGACCCCTCCTGAAGAAACCACATTGCCAGCCACATTAAGAATGGTGCTGAGCTTCTTCCAAACTAACCCAGGCCAGACAGACATTGATACTCCATAAAGCAACTGCCCTGCAGGCCAGTAAATCTAAAGGAGTTACCTGACAGAGCTGAACAGGCACAAGGCCGTGCCATGCCTGTGAAGGTGAACCTCAGACTCAGGACCTGTTTCTGCTCTCCTTGCTCATGTCCCACTAACTGTGTGGACATATTGGTCACTCTGTGTGGCACCCAGAAGCTGTGCTCGCAGGCATGGTGGGAACACCTAGGACAAAGGAATAGGGCCTTGCTGATGCAGACTGTAACACTGTTTAGTTCATCCTCTGCTGTACTGTCTCTGTTGTACTAATAGGATTAAAATGCATTTAACTGAGATTTCATGTTTGAGATCAGCAGGTAATTAAGCCCACATTGATGCACAACAGTTATATAAACACTTTCTGAATAGAAATGCATCCCACTTACTTGCTGTCCTATACACTTTACTCAGTATGCCCAGTTACTAAAGATATAAATAATTCACATCTAATTAAAACAGCTCTCATTTAGTGTAACTTGATGTGTTTGTTCCATTACTAAATTTTTTGAGTTTTCTAAATGACATAATTTGTTCATCTATTAAAGTCAAAAAGTCTTTGAAGTATTTATCTATAACAATGCTAACATAGTATTTTGATTTAAATTTTTAAAGCAATACAAAACTAATTTGCCTCTTGTAGTTGTAACTACTAGACTTTATAATGTGGAAATACTTCACTCCTAGATTGTCCTAAAGCAATAAAGACTAATTTGTGTGGCATCTTTGTATTCTTTATGTCATATAAGAGAAGGACAAACTCCCCTGACCTAGATAAAGATGTCTTGGCCTATTGCTTAGGCCATTGACCTATTGAGCAAGCTGATATTCTTAAAATGGATTTTTGATGTCTGTGGGACTTTTGCCTCATGAGAAGGGGAACACCTGAGAGTCACTGCCATTCCTGTGGCTGGCACTGCAAAACAGGTGCTGTGAGAGCTGCAGGAAGGGGTATGGCTTATAAGGTCCATCCTCTAGTAAGCATGCTCCCAGTTATCTGTGGTGGTAGCACAAAAGTGGTCCTTGCTCCCTTCCAGCCCAGAAGTCTGCCTGCATCCACAGATCATTCAGCCTGATTTGGAGAACATGGGGAACCTTCATGTATTTCAACAAGGGTTTGATTCAGGCTGTTCCTTTTTAAATCCTTCTTTTCTCTCTCCATTTCTCTTACCTTGCTACATGCCCTACTGGGACTTCTTTGATGCAGAAGAATAGGCTGGATGACATATTTTATGAGCAGGCAAAGTGAGGACAGAAGCTGTTTTGTCCCAGGCTATCTGCAAACCAGCAGCAGGGACAAGGTCACAAGGTCCCAGGTCACTGTCATGTAAATTCTCCTCTGGATTGTCCAGCGTAACTGGCAGGTTTGAGGAAAGGCACAACTCTGTAAGCCTGGAGAGTCTGGTGTCAGAAACAGAGAATCAAAGGAAAGGGGGTTGAATGGAAAAGAATTCTCTTTTGTCAAGAAATTACAAACAAGGCAAGCACATGGATATTCCTGTTTCAAGCAAAAAGAACCAGGAACAAAACGGAACCTTTCCATAGCATGGAAGAAGAATAACATGAGGAGCTGCTGGTGTGAGAGGAGGAAGGAAAGCAGACTGCTGCCCCAGGGGATGAGGCTGCAGGTCATCTCTTTCCAGGGAGGAATTCACAAAGCCCTCCAATGCCTTCCACCTGCAGCTACAGGCTGGGCACAAGCTGAACCAGCACTTTACTCCAGCCCCACTTGCCCCACAGCTCCTGCCTTGCCCTTGGCACTACCTGGATGCTCACTGGACATCCTGCTGCCAAGGCACAGACAGGCAAATGGAGTGCCTTCAGCATCAAGGATCTTCTGCTTTCAGAAACCCCTCTGTGGCAAATTAATCATAAAACTCCTACTTTACTGATAGATAGATAGATGTCTGATTTTATAAATATAAAAATATTTTTTAAAATGTTTTTTTCATGTGTGTTGTTTCTGTGACTTTCTTGGGCTTCTGAGCTAGGGTTCCACCTGGCTTAACTTGTCCCTGTCTCTGTGAAGGTTTCTGTTTCCCCCAACCCAGTGTCTGAAGAAGAGGTAGAGATCATCTGTTCCTGTGTTCAGGAATTTGTTTATTCTTTGTTATCTCATATTCGTGGCCCTGGCCTACCACAGTCTTCTCTGCTGGCCAGGTTGTGCTGAACTCTCCGCCCTTTGGGACAATGCTATCTTTTATACTAAAAATTATGTTGATTTACAACAATTCTCCAATACCTATTAACTACATTGAACAGTGTACTTTTATTCTAGACCAACCAAAATGTTCCACACCACCACAGAAGATAGAGAACAAGAGATGAAGAAGAAGCTCAGGGACACACCCGTTTCCTCCATCTTTGCCTCCTGATCCCACATTCTAAAATCCCAAATTCTGCTTTTTCACCCTGTGATATGCTAATTATCATTCTATCTAAATTCTTATAAATCTTCCCAGGACAGTCAGAAGGATGTTCTGGTTCCCATAGATGGATAGACAGACAGATATATATAGATATAGATATAGATATATAGATATATAGAAATGTATGCAAAAATATAAATAGTCACGTGGTTTGCATATATGATATATAAGATATATAAAAGTTATATTAAACATAATTTATGTCTATTAAAATGAATATTCCTCTTGAGATTATGTGCCAAATTAAATGCTAATATTCAGTTCTTGGTACAGTAACTTTTAACTTGTTCACAGCAGTGGGGGCTTGCAAAGCTACCCCAGTACACTGTATCCTGGCAGCAGTGGATGTGAGGAGGGAACTCCCTTCCCAAGACGAAGAACTGCTGCTGGGGTGAGGCAAAGCAAGGTACCCAGTAGTCTCAGAGACCTCACCTGTCCTCAGAAATGAAGGTCACACACATGGGAGGAAGCAATGTCAGAGGTTGGAGGACTTGCAGCAGCAGGTTCTTCAATGAGTAGGATAGGAATAGATTGTGTTACCTTCCTGCTACCTTCCACAAAAAAAAACAACCTTATGAGACTACATTTAATTAATTTAAGAGAGACTGTGTGGTTTTACTCATGCAGCCAGTTAAAGGTTACCTCACTGAAAGGAAAAATAATAGTGTAATATTTAGAGCAATAAAAATGATGACTGATTTGTTTCCAAATTGTGCCACACACAAACAATTCAGAGCCAGAAAAGTTTTTTCCTACTCCTCTGGGGAATGAGGGCTGCAGGCAACCAGATGCCTCCTGCCCAGGAGACTGATGCTGGCCAGAAACAATTAAACACTCGATTGTAATTGGGCCTCAGTGAATATACATCTCTAATCAGTCATCAGCTGTACTTTGGCTGTCAAGGCAGCTTGATGTTCTTCACTTAGCCTTCCTTTTCATTTATTTGTGGAAGGTTTGTATGTGTTTATTTTTATATTAAGTGGAAGCTAAGACCAGGGCTACTACCTACAGCTTTTTCAGCTGCTGTCCCTTTCCCAGGCCCGTTCTGTTCTCCTAGCTAGAGTGGAGAGAAGGTCTGGCAGAATGGGATCCTGAAGTCAACAACACAACTGGCATGATGCACCTGGCAATGTCTTTCTTTTCCTGCTCTCTTTTCCTGTCATGTGTGCCTCTCAGTACAGGGGAGGAGGGTGCTTGCCTTCCCTGACCAGCAGCTCTGCCAAGGAGGCCTGGAAGGTCTTCAATCCCAGCAACTTGGAGTTGTACCACGGAAATCCTTTTCCTCCTTCCTCTTTTCTCAGGATGTTTTCAGTCCTTTTGTGACCTTAGCTGTGCAAGAGAGGAAGCACTGGAGAGCTGAATCACCCCCCAACACAGGTTAGCCAAACTCTTCTGAGCAGCAGCATGGACTGGCCAAGATAAACTTGGGTCCCCAGACCACATAATGAAGTCTTCATTTCTAACAAATATTTGTGTGTGTTACAGAAACCAGATGTATTCACAGGCTCACAGGACAGCTGAGGATGGAAGGCACCTGCAGATACCATCCCATCCAACTCCCCAGCTCAAGAAGTGTCAGCTAGAGCTGGCTGCCCAGGACCACATCCACTTGTGTTTTAAGTACTTGCATGGGTGGAAACACCACAGACTGTTTCAGCAACCTATTCCAGCATTAGATTGCCTCCACAGTAAAAAATAGGTTTTATTATGTTTAAGCTGAATTTCCTGTATTTCAGTGTGTGCTTGTCTTGTCACTACATACTGCATACACTTTTATGTGTTTTTTTTTCAATACCCTATGTGTTTAAAGGAAAAATGAAAGCAGACTTTTGTAACTGAAGCAAGAATTGAGATAAATAACACATAAAGAAAGAGAGGCAAACTGCCAGGAAAGCAAAAATGGAATGCAAAGCTGCTTGGTAAAATACATAGTAAGATTGTCTGTCTGCATATAAGAGCATCAAGATTTGTTGTCAGATGCTATGAGACTTACTCAGATCATATATTTGCATACGTCCTAAAGTATGTGTTTCAGTCACTGTGAAAAGGGCTTTCACTGGCCTAACACCACCTTAATCCCCACTTCATTCCAAAATCTTGCACTGCTGCAAAGCACATCTGAAACTTCAAAATGAGAAGATGCTAGAGGTTTCCAGATGAGGTAGAGAGGAGCTGCCTCACTGTGGCTGCACAGCCCCCTGCTCAGGGCACTTCCACAGCAGCATCAGTTCAAAACACTCACCTGGCTAAGGCCACTGTGCTTCTGCTGCATAAAGCCTGGCAACACACAAACAGAGCAGTGAAAACAGCCTCTTGCAGTGGAAAATACTGGACAGCCCTAAGCACAAGTACACATTTACCCTCATCCTACTGTGCCATTAATGCAGGTAATGTTACTGCAATTAAAACCCATGCATTTTCCAAGAAACCACAGTTAACCCTACTGTTTAGCAGAATAGCATATCAGAATACTATCTATGTGGTAAGTACCGGTGAATTACAATGTTTTTAGTGGTAAGTACTTCATGTAACATTCTGTTTTGAAGAGCTTTGTACATTAAGGAATTTTCCTTCTTAATAGTTCCATTTAATTTCTTAGTTTTCATTTAATTCAATGTGAAGTAGTAGTATGCCCAAGCCAGAATCAGGTGCTCTTATTATCCTCTGGGTAAAGAATTACAGTAAAACAATCACAAAATCTCACTGAATGCCATTTGGAAATTTTTAGACCTTTTTTGGACCCACCTTCATAGCTACATCTACCACACTACCACTTGATGAACTTCTGGTGTATTTACCATCAGCTAAAGGGCATTTCTATAGGATGTAGCAACATCAAGTGTGACCAGCCCTTCTGGATGGTGGACACTGCTGGATAGTACCATGGTCTGTCTCAGGCTTCTCTCTCAGTGGTTCTTTACCCCTTATTAAAGCCTAAACTACCATAAGTTGAAAGGGCTTTTAGAAATTTAAGCTGCAAAACCCCATATGCTTACCTCTCTAATATAATCTAATCTGTCTGTGAATACTTCAGATGATGGAGAGAAATAATGTAATCTATTAAACAAAATGAAACTCCAGGGGAGATTAAGATTATAGTGGCTCTGATATTCGTGGTCATCCATTACTTCTTTTTGCATTTGGGGGAGAAAAGCTTTAGAGACAATTTCTTATTTATTGGTAACGTATAAAAGAAAAATATTTGCTGGTGAGTCTAATCACAGAGGCTTCGGGTTGCTGCTTTATACAGAGGTAAAACCCCTTCAGCTGGCAGGGTACTGAGCAGAAGGGCAAATATCCACCATGTGTGGGAGGCCTTAAAAGCACTGTGGATAATAAATGCCAGTCAAGAAGGTATTTTTTTGAAAGTATAAAATGATTATTCTGCCTAAATCTTTCTATTTCCTAAAAAACTTTACAAGGAAGAGATGGAAACTAAGATTTCTCCTTTTATGTCACACTTTCCTGAATGAAGTTTCTGCCTCTTTATGAACATGCAAAATTGCTTTATTATAAAAAGACATTATTCTGTTTGTATCATCTATTGACATCTCTGAAGTCTTTTAAGATCCATGAATGAAAAGTGCTATGCAAGTGCCAAGTACATCACAAATTATTAAATATTTCTTCAAAATCTGCTTGCTCAGTCTGCATTTCATCTGCTGATGCCAGATTACAGAATGAGCTATACAAAAGACCTTTATGAAACCTTGCCCTCCTCAGCATCCTGCCAGTGTGGGATCAGGCAGAATCAGAATTAACATAACATAACATAACATAACATAACATAACATAACATAACATAACATAACATAACATAACATAACATATAATCAGAATATATTCTATTTTCTGCAAGGAATTGCACACTTCCAGGGTAACTGTCATGGTGTGACCAGCCCACGGAACTGAGCTGGCTGGTTTTGACATTGACATTTTATTGGACCAATGGGAAGGCATTTTCTAGTTCTTATTACCTTGGAAAGAAGCCTGGGAAGGTCTCTTTCCTCCCAGCTGTTGGAGAGCACACACCTCTGCCCTCTCAGCCCTTGCGGGGAGGGGGAAGGGCATGCATGCCAGGTAAGCGTCACTGATTTAGGAAACATCTGCCGACCCAGTGTTCTGCTCTGCTCCTGGCCTGAGCTGAACCCTTCCTTTGCTGTGCCTGGCGAGAGGGGGGAGGCACCATGATGCAGGCTGGAACACCTGATGAGACCAAGGGGTGGAAAAGGAATTTGGGAATCTGTCCAACTTTCCCTCCTGGCTGCAAACGACCAGCGAGCGGCTGCGTTTGGGCCTGGGCCCTCTGAGAGCTGCATCCCTCAGCACGGCTGTGAAATATCTGGCCAGGCCAGACATTGTCTCTTGTTGACTCTTCCAGTGCATCAGTGCACAATGGGACCTGGAAAGCCTCCATCCTCTCTCCAGTGAGAGAAAATTAGAATACAGATGTGAAAATACCACATGAAGTATCATAATCAGTCAAGAGTGAAAATCCAGGTGGAAGGAGGGTGGGAAGTTGCTTTTGAGCTGTAAAGACTCTTGCAAGCTATGGTGGTTGGTTATAACATATTGAAATGTTTCCTTTAAACCATAAAGAAGTATGGGGGAGATACAAGAATTCAAATTGTAGACCTGAGCAAAGGAATGAAATGTTGAGGGGACTGTTGGTTTCATGAGAAGTTGAACAGAGAGATGAAGTGATAAAGACTCTTTGCCCTCGAAGAAGAAGTGAATCTCTGTTCCTTAGAGGTGACGGTGGTCCCAAAGATAAATAAAGACAACCTTTGTTTTGAACAGTTATCTTTAAAATAAGACCCCATACATCAATGTGGCCCAGAGACACATCTGTGAACATGGGAGGAGTTTCATGAATGCAAAAAATCCGTGCAGTTGCTGTTCATGAAGATTGGATCCACGAGAGAACTGTTTTCTTGTGGGGGAATTTTCCATAGCAAAGAAGAGGTGCTTCCTTCCCCAAGTGAACTGAAGAAAGACTGGTTTAGAGGTGGAAAACTGATTGAGATTTCTAAGTATTGTATTTACATTGTTGGTTGGAGAGAAAAGAAGGGTTTGGGGCAGGGGGAAGGAAGAGTGTTTTGAAGGTTTCATCCTCATTTTTGTTGTTTTCTTTTTTTTTGGTGTTAATTAATAAAGTCTTACTACTTTTAAGCTTAAGCCTGCTTTGCTCTTGATTGGAGAAATTTCAAATTGGCAAACACAAACCAAAACAGAAATTGGTGTATCCACCCAGTTTCGAATTGCAACCATGACAGCAGCCTTACACCACACCAAAAAGGAAAGGAAAGGGAAGGGGAAGGGGAAGGGGAAGGGGAAGGGAAGGGGAAGGGGAGGGAAGGGGAAGGGGAAGGGGAAGGGGAAGGGGAAGGGGAAGGGGAAGGGGAAGGGGAAGGGAAGGGGAAGGGGGAAGGGGAAGGGGAAGGGGAGGGGAAGGGGAAGGGGAAGGGAAGGGGAAGGGGAAGGGGAGGGAAGGGGAAGGGGAAGGGGAAGGGGAAGGGGAAGGGGAAGGGGAAGGGGAAGGGGAAGGGGAAGGGAAGGGGAAGGGGAAGGGGAAGGGAAGGGAAGGAAGGAAAGGAAGGAAAGGAAAGGAAAGGAAAGGAAAGGAAAGGAAAGGAAAGGAAAGGAAAGGAAAGGAAAGGAAAGGAAAGGAAAGGAAAGGAAAGGAAAGGAAAGGAAAGGAAAGGAAAGGAAAGGAAAGGAAGGAAAGGAAAGGAAAGGAAAGGAAAGGAAAGGAAAGGAAAGGAAAGGAAAGGAAAGGAAAGGAAAGAGGAAAATAAAAAAGTTGATTATTTGCAATTCCCCCACTTGAGTCTGTCTCTCCCTGCAAGGCAGCGTTCCTGAAAACAGCAAGGTTAAGAGCAAGCACCAGCCATGTGCAGCCCTGCCCTGCTGCTCTGAACAGCCGTGCCTGGGTAATGCAAATTATGCTGCTGCTGTTGGGCATTTAAGATCTATATGAACAAGCTGTCAGTCCAACATCTAAAACTTATTCAGTTATTCAAACTAATTCAATTTCATCACCCAGCTCTGACACCCCCGGCGCTTGCTGCAGACCATTTTAATGGGAAGTGATATGTAAGTGCAAACACCTGGGAGGCAGACGGCAGGGGAATTTTTTCTGATACAACAGTCATCACCATGGTTGTTAACAGCAGTGGCATTTATGTGATCCTAATTATGCTGTAAGTATAAGACAGACAAAGAGGGCTCACACTGCTCTTCCTGCACTGCTGTCACACCGTCTGCAGGCTCCCAGTGCAGACCATTGTGACTTTTAGCAGACCTGATAAACTACTTGACATATTTCTATTCACATGTCCTTCTGAGAGTCTTAAGAGCATGAAAAGAAGTTTTGCCTTGAGACAAAGTTGTGGTTTATGCTAAGGTTCCCACCTTTAAGGTTCTTCCAACCCAGGCCATTCTACCTTTCAATTTTCAACCACTGAACACCAAATTCTGGACACAGAATTTGATTCCAAAACAATATTGCATTAATTGTTCATAAAGACAAATTAAAAACTGGATCCCTGGTAGATCCTAAAGTATGTTTAATAATGGGGCTAGATCCAGCAGTGTTTTCACAGGACTGAGTCTTGGGCCAACATTAATTAATATGTTTTCCATCAGAATTCCAAAGATGATATAAAATCTTCAACAAGATGCCTGAAGATGCTCTGCTGGTCACCCAGCACTGAACAGTGAACAGGACAGGCTTGTGGCTGCCAAATGAACTGAGATGAATGCCACATCTCAGTGGTTTTTTGGGTTTGCAGGGACCTACCACCCAAACTGGGTAATTCAGGTGGGACGCAGGGAAAGGCTGGCTCCCATGTGCCATGTGGGCTGAGTCGCACCTCACCTTGAAGGGAGAGAGTGAGAGCCGTATCTCAGTAGAAAAACATAAAGATCATGGTCAGAGCATGCAGAGGAGGAACCAGGGTGGTGTTTTATTGGAGCTCGAGACACAAGGACGACTGAGAGGCATTATAAAAAATGATTTATTGGACAATCAATATCAGTATCATTAAAGGTGTCACATGTAACACCATCATGTCAGAAGCCGAGCTAATTTCTTAGCCAATCAAATATTCCCACAAAGCTTACTAATAACTTTTACACCAATAATCAACAATCTTTGTTTTACATAGCTCCACTGCAGTGCATCTTTTCTTATCCAATCATGTAACACTACACAAACTTATATTGATACATCTTAAGTTTCTCACTAAGTCTATAATAAGTTCTATTATTAAACTTTAACATCTACTATCTTACTTAACATACTTTTTTGTTAACATAAAGCATATTTTTGCTTACTTAAGGCATATTTCTACTTAAACTGTAAAGCCACATTTTAACTCGTCTGTGTAACTTTTCCTGCAACTCTCTGAGCCTTCTCCAAGGTCTTAAATCAAACATCGTATCTCTGAGCCTGCATGCACATGGCTCTGAGAATTCTCTGTACCTTCAATTCCAACAGTTTTTGACCTTGTTGAAGGACACAATCCAGATACCAGGGATAGAACAGTAGTGTCCCAACACCTCAGCACCAAGTAAAGCCTGGGCTGCATAGTCTTTGGCTGCTGGGGTGGCCTTAGGGGTGTGAGGTGGCTCAGCCTCCCCAGCGCCTTCTTTCTTCTGAAGGATGAGCAAGGAGGCCACCAGACAACTTAATAGTCTGTGATTTACCAGGGGCCACACTGAGATCACCTAATGATCAAAAATTGAAGTGTACAGGGCTCTGCTGAGATGTTGTAGCTTATATCAAAGCTGCACCCACCAAGGTCAAGAAATCCAAGGAGGTGGAAAAAGAGATAAGTGATTTAGTTCAATGTTATTAATGATTTAGTTTAATGCTATTCTGTTAGCTGCCAAGCCAAAAGCAGCAACTGCTTTTCCTGTCCCCAGCCTTGCGCCCAAGCTAAGTCTTTGCAGCCATGGCACCAAACAGAACACCAGCTTTCAATGAAGTTTATGCCATCAAGGTGTTTTTTTTAAATACAGTGTTAGTTTTCAGCAATTTGTAAAGCAATTCTTCATTTGCAAGTCACAATAACCTTTGCCATTAAAAGGGTTGTTGTTGATATTTTTCCCTTTTTTTATGATTTACATTTTGAAGCCTCTTCAACCACACAGGCTAATTGTGTCAGCTGATGTAAAACAAGGCAGAGACTTGTTCTTTGGACACGAGGGCTCCTCAAAAACCAGAGAGCTGCAGGTTCAGTCCTCAGCTGTGGCAGCAGTGCCAGCCAAAAGGGCTGAGACTGTACCAGGTCATTTCAGACCCAATATAGGAAAAAATTTCATCCTTTAAAAGGCATTTTGACAGTATTGATTAACAGGTCAACCTTGGACTTGTTTCATCACAAACAAGTGATGAAAGAAAACAATGCATTAAATGGCACTTCAGTACAAACACCAGTTTGCTCTGCTTTCATCACACAGAAAAATTTTTTCCTCCACAGTAAACCATGCCAAGAGGATCCAAGAGTGGAAGAGTATTTGATGTGCCCTTCTAATACACCAAACATTTTGTGGGGTGGAGAAGCACTGGTATATGTCAGAACAGTAGGCAAAAGTGCTCTTGACTATCTTGTAACACGCATGAGTACAAAGAGTGATCGCAGGCAAAAGAATAAATACTGCAGATCTCTCAACAGGAATTTTCCTTATGAAAAATTGCTGTCTTTTTTGCATTTGTTGTATGTCTCAAATAAACCAGTTATCAGAACAGAAAAACATTCCTACTTGTTCTCAAGTCGACAGTGTTCACTTATCATTAACATCTTGTAAATGTGCAAAAAAACCCAAAACCTATAAACTTGACTGTGGGCCTTGTTCCTTTTACTTTTCAGAGGTAAACACCATAAATATATAAAATATATTTTGATTCCTTTTCCAGACTCCCTAAAAACAGTACAATTGATGTCAATTTTTATATAATTTTCTCACATTAAAGGACTTTGTTTGCTTAGATCTTTTTGAATGATTGTGTTCATACTGTGCTGGTTGTGGCTGGAGTAGAGGTAATTTTCTTCACAAGTGGCTGGTATGGGACTGTATTTTGGATTTAACAGAGAGATGTTTTTGTTGTTGCTGAGCAGGGCTTACACAGAGCCAAGGCCTATTCTGGTTTTGTACTCCACCCTGGTGAGGGAGTTGGGAGCTGCCTGGGAGGAGACAGAGCTAGGACTGGTGACCCAAACTGATAATATCCAAAGGGATATTCCAGACCATCAGACATCATGGGCAGTACATGAAATGGGGGGAAAGAAGGAGGAAGGGGAGAACATTTGAAGTGATGCTGTTTGTCTTCCCATGTCACTGTTACTGTGATAGAGCACTGCTCTCCTGGAGATTGCTGAACACTTCCCTGCCCTTTGGGAAGCAGTCAATTAATTCCTTGTTTTGCTTTAGTTTTGTGCACAACTTTTGCTTTCCCTATTAAACTGTTTTCTATCTCAACCCATGGGTTTTCTAAACTTTTAGCCTTCTGATTCTCTTCCCGAGCCTGCTGGTGGGGGAGTGAATGAGTGTGGGGCTTAGCTGCTGGCTAGGGCTAAACCTCAACACATGTAGTAGGAAGAATAAGCATAACCAAATAATTATCCTAATATTACTTAACATGTATATTGCAGTAGGGCATGAAGGACCTTATAACACAAACCTGAGCCCTTAAGAAATGCAAAGCATACAAACCATGGATGATTCCTAGCACATGAACCCTAGGGAATGCCACAGTGAAGTGGAGGCTACCCAGAGGAGGATGGGCCTCTAGCAGTCTCCTAGCTGGTGCCTTTTTTTTTTTTTTTTCCCCATGCCTTTGCACATTGGGAGCAAATACCTATAACCTGATTATTCCAGGGACAGATATGAGGGACATAAGACACTATGGCTTTTTGACTCCAGCCAACTCACAGAGATGACCTTGAATTTAGACAGAGTGCTATACACTGGTGCAAGGCAAATTAAGCACAGTAGGATCAATTTGCAAACAATAATCTCTCTTTATCAGTACGTCTGTAGTTGAGGAGAAAAAGCCAAGGTTTGGATTTTAGGCTGTTTTGGGGAAGGAATACAAAAAACAAGTTTTGGACACATCTGTTTTTTCTTGCTCTCTCAGTAAAGGAATATGGGTAGGGATAACTGGTAACAGCCAAGCTCCACCTGCAGTGGCAGCGGGTCACACTCACATGATACTTTACGGAGAGGGTAAGGTCTGGTGCTAGCTGTAAATGGGGAGAGTAGCATGTGGGAAGCAATTCAATTGACAGGCAAGGACCCGAAAGGTCACGTAATGGGGTTCAAAGCCTGTTTAACCATGCACGGCTCTAAAGCATGAGGTAGGTGAGGTTGAATAATTCTGTGTGGGCTAAATCGCTGGAAAAGAAAATCCCTCCCCACAGCAGCTGTGTTGTTAATGGGTGCATCCCTGCGCTGCCCACCACCACCCACCTCATGTCCCACGGGCCGGGGTGGAGGGCGAGATGCAGCAGGCACAGTCAGCTGCGGCCAGACCGGTAAGAAATTCAGGGGATTTTAGTGGTCCCTGAAACCAGATCTCTCATCCCTGGACGGACTGGATGCATTTCACTGTGTGCGTTTTGCCACCTGCTCAGACAGGTCTGGAGCCCGTGCTCTCCTTGCAGGAGGGAAGCACTTTGTATGGCTGCTCACCAGGGCACTGCAGGCATGGCAGGGGTCAGTGGGCTGCAGAGCAGCTGGGCTCATGAGAAGGCTCTCCATCGGTCTTTTGGGGTGTCTTAGTGCAAGGAGGAAAAACTCTAAGTGAGAGGAGGAAAAACAAGGCAGAAAATGGCCAGGAAGCGGATGTCTAAACACACTTGGTGGCAGTGCGCAAAGCCCCGTGGCATTAGCAGAGGCTCCCACAAAGTGCCAGGATACCATCCTCTCCTGTCCTTGGGAACCCAAGAACAGGGCACAGGTCAAGAGAAAACTACTATGCCTAAATCCCACCAGACTATCTCAGCCTCCCTGCTGGTTGGGAAGTTGCAAGGCATTTTTCATCCATTCAGAGAGATTATTTAAAGCATAAATACTTGAGGGACTCCAGAAAGCATTTGTCTAAGCTTATGTCAGGGAAAATAATATATTTCCTACACAGTTAAATGTGAATGCAGAAGGTTTTAACCTATAAAAGCACATAAACAAGCCACACAACAAGAGCAGTTCAAAGATTTCTCATTTACTTAGAAGCAGAAAGACATGACACAAAAAAACCTAGGGGATGGAGAGCTTTAAAAACACACATTTTAAACAATGTCTAACCTAATCCTGAAATACTTCAGCCCACATTAAGATAAGAGCTCAAGAAAGAAAAAAAATACTAATTCCTTTGAAAACTTCCATGAAACAACCCTACTTGTATTCACAAATATCTTGAATTAGCTCTTTGTTGAATCGAGAGAGTCCTTCCTGTTAGACCAATATTATGCATCAAAGAGGAATTATCCACCCTTTTGTTTTATAAAACAGGCTATTTGCCAAATGCTGTTCCATTTAGCAGGCTTAATTTTATTTCATCATATGATTGTATTTTTCTTTTAAGATTGGTTCAAATAAGCCTTAAGTAACCTAGATATTTTTTAAAAATAGAATAGACATTATTTGAACTGTAGAAATTACTTTCTTTCATCTTTTGCAGTTCCATATATGGTTCAGGACTCATGTGCATGATTTATGTGCAAGCATAGCTACTCCTAACACTTGCTTGAGTGTTCCCCAGCTTTGCAACTTGAGCTGCTGCAGTCAGTCACCTGATAAGATGCTGAGGCAAAAGAGGCCAGGGTGAGCAATGCTCTTTTGCAGACTACTCCCAGCAATGAGACTGCACCTTGGAGGAAGGAGAGGCTCAGGAGGGGAAAGTTTTCTGCCCTATATTGCACCTTTTTCATATCCTCCTCTGCACTGAAGTCTCTTCTGCTCCTTCCCCCGGATAGATGATGTTGTGGGTTGACTGCTTGAAACCTGGCTGCAGTCCAGGACACCAGACAGTTTTCGTCCTCTACAGCCTAAAGGAGAAACCCTAGTAACTGGTGTGCTCCTTCTGGAACCCAAGTTCCTCTATGAACATTAAATACATTTACATGCCTGACTGACTCCCCATCTCTTTTCAAATCTGAACTGAAATATGTGTTCTCGCTCACTCAGATATTATTTTTTGTCATGCTTTACGACTGCATTGTTGGACAGTACAGAAATCTGTAATTGTAGTTTGCACAGAAGATTATACATAAAATAAATTAGAAATATGTCACCCTAGGAGACTATATTAAAGATGAGCAAAATACAGTCCTAAATGTACTATACTGCCAGCTCTCCTAGGGTATCCTTGATCCTTGTCAGAAGCAACATCTTGGGCTCTGGAGCATATGTGAGCATGGTGAGCATGTCACAGGGGCGGCAAAAGGCTGGGCCCAGGCTTGAGAGGTAACACCAGATATGACCTGCCTGCAGGTAGAAGGACCATCTTCTGGTTTTTCACCAGGAGAACACTTCTGGGACCATACCCCCCATTCATCCTTATGCAGGACTGACCACAGCTAAGCATGAACATATATACATAGCATGTGCTATACAGTTGAAGAGCAGCTGCATTAGACCTTCAGCAAGCACAGGAGGTGAAATATTATTAGGAAAAAAGGTGGGTTTTAATTAAAGAAAAAGGTAGAGTGGCTAAATATCCAGATAATCTGCTTCCCTTAGGGTTATACTTCATGAATATTACAGTCTCATAGTAACTCAGGAGCTGCATCTATGAGACTTCTATAAACATTTATTATACGCCGGAAACCATATCTTCACAATTCAGCCTACACAAGTTCAGACATATCTAACCTCTGATACCCATCAACAGCTTCCAATAGCCCAACAGTAGATAATTAAAGGGTTTCTCTACTTGTGATACCCAGTCACTTCATGATCCTTTTAACAAACTGACTCATAACAGCAGCTTTTGAGTCAAGGAGATACTACCCTGTTATAGGGCCAGGACACAGAGCCAGGAAAAAACTGAAGGGCAGGGTGCTGGTGGAGGCAGGACACAGCCAAAACCTGCCATTGTCTTTTCCAACTGATGACAAAATCTGCTGAGCACACAGAGGCTGGCGAGGCCCAGCAGGATGTGCTGCCCCAAGTGTGCATTAGCTAGCATTCAGACAGCATAATCTGGAACACCTCTGCTGCCTTCAGCAGCACTCCGTCAGCCTACACCCACTGAGCCTCTTGGACCTGAGTCCAGAAGTATATATTTCACCCACCTTTGATAGTTCTGGAAACAAAATACTGTAAAGTGCATTGCTGGAACCAAATCTGCCCCAGCAGGACACCGGAGTGAAAAATCTATGATTTCTTTCTGTCTCTCTGATAACTACTCTCAATCACAAATACAGTAACATAGAAGCAAATTATTTTTGCGTACCTATGCATTTCTCTGAAGGGCAGAAACGTTCTGCAATTAATTTCTATTGCTACTATTCATTATGCTGCTCAATTACATTAAGTGCCCTAATTACTTATTTACAAAGGGTTAGTAACAGCTGTACTTTTTACCTGACATATATACTGAGCCTGGAGGCAACAAACACTTTTCTGCATTCATCTCTTGCAGAAGCAGCTTTCAATAGCCCTTTGTTTCCCACAAAGCATTGGGTCAGCAGAGTTTTAGAGGGAAGCATGACTTTCAGTTGACAGTGAGCCCAGAGCCTGGGGAAGCCTGGTGCTTTCCTGACTAATCTCGATGTGGTCTGTACATTTCTGTTGGTGAAGAACAGGACACCCTGGCCAGTGTACGCAGCAATGGTATGCACAGACTGGAGAATGTGACCTCCTCAAGGTACCCATAGAGGACAATATGCTGTGAGGGGTGCTGTCTGCCAGGGTCACCTCTGGTAGGTGCCTGCCTGATAAGACCAGCACTGGGGCACTGGAGACCCCACCAGCCCTGTGAACTGGCAGCTGGCCCCACAGCCTCACCTGTTTTCTTCTGTGTTTCTGTGGTTCTTCCCTTCCCAGTATGGTTTACAGAATCAAGAACAGGTCAGGTTGGAAGGGACCACTGAGGGTCATCTGGTCCAACCACATTGTTCAAGAAGGGTCATCCCAGAGCACATGGCACAGGATTGTGTCTAGACAGTTCTTGAGTATATCCAGTGAGGGAAACTTCACACCCTCTCTGGGCAATGTGTTCCAATGTGTGGCCACTTGCACATTAAATCTTTCCTCATATTCAGGTGGAACTTCCTCTGCATCAGTTTCTTCCCCTTTCCTTTTGTCCTGTTGCTGGGCACCATCAAGCAAAGCCTGGTCTATTCTCATGGCACCCTCCCTGCAGATACTCAGACACTGATGAAGTCCCTCTCAGTTTTCTCATCTTAAAGCTGAACAGGCTCAACTCACTCAGCCTCTCCTGGTGAGAGATACATTCTAGAGCTTTGACCAACATAGCTCTCTGCTGGACCTGCTCCAGGATCACCATGTCTCCCTTGGCGCCAATCAAGTATTTCTTGCCTGTCAAAGAACATCAAGTGCAACAGTCCCTTTACCACAACTTGGTTTCGATTCAAGGTCATCCTATCTCCAGATGGAATTTTCTTCTCTGGCTAAAGAAGCAGTTTGTTTGAATTTTTTTTCATGTTTTCTAGTCTACTGTACTACTCCCACTATCGTCTTGGCTTTAATCAAGTAAGATACCCTCTTTTTGAGATGCAGTGTCCAAAACTGACCCAGTAGTTTCAGGATCTCTTTTTTCTGGTGAAGCAGAAAATATGTTTTATGTCTCCTTTCCACCTTATAGTTCCATTCACATGCTGTAGGCAGGTAGGTTATCACTTAATAGTGTCTGTGTTCTGCTGTCTATTTCCATTTAAATCTTTATTTTCACCCAACTTAGATTCACCCCAATTGAGTTATATCCTAATTTTTTTTTCTAGTCCATATCTCTACTGTCAACATTATGTGGAATGTTAATCCAGATTCTCAACCTCCTTGCGGCAGCACTGATAAGCATGATCCCTACTCCAGTATTCAGGTAATCAGTGAATTACTGAATAATCCCAGTGCTCAGGGCTGCTGAAGAGGTGGCTTGACAGATGTGAGGCTGCTGCTGCTGCTGTTCTGTGTCCCCATATCCACTCAGCAGCAAGGCTGAGCTTCTATTCCCAACACACATAGAGTGCTCATCCAAAGGGGAAGCATGCATATGGCCTGGTTGTGGTTCTCCTCTCCCTCCAGTAAGTGATCTTGGGCAGCCTCTGCAGTAGCTGGCCCAGCCTCCCTGGCTGCCTTACAAGCCCCAGCCCTGCTCCAGTTCCTATTCAGAGCTTCTTGTGTACAAATACACACACAAGTCCCCATGGAGAACTGCACACAGTGTGTCCTTCCCAGGTGCCAGGATCCTAGTTGGGCAGGTGTCCTCTTGACCATGGGCTGCTCCTACAGTTGGCACTAAAAGCACACGCATGTACATGCATGCAGAAGAGTCAATCAGCTGTGAAAAGTACACTTGCCATTCCTGTTCACATACATGATCCCTTTTATCCCTTATTCCCTACTTTCCCAGAATTGCTCCTTCTCAATCATCCTTGATCCCTCTTCCCCTGTCTCTGATTCTTCCTTAATCAGCCTGCCCATCCTCACTGCCACCCTATGATCATCCCGGAGTAGGTGTCATACAGCCTTTAGGTGCCATTTCCCAGCATTCCATCAGCTCTGACAAGTGACTCCTAAAGGCTGTTGACTGCTGCAGGGATCCTATCCCACCTACTCCACAGGGTCTCACCTTGTACCCTGGGTCCATCACTTATTTTTATGACTGTCATTTCATACACTGCATAGCAGACCACAATTTTAGCTTGCCAATGACAACTGCTAGGTGCACTAGCAAATAACATTCGCACTGAGAGATCCTTCTGAAAGGAAAATTATACAGATACATTCCTCAGATCAAACTATGTGCACTGCTCTGCCAAAGCCAGGGCAGTTTTGACCTCTACCTCATGACAAACAAAATCTACTCATCATCTGCTCATATTGTGACTGGAGCATCATGTGGGCCCACACACATCCCTCGGGACAACCAAATAAGAGGGCAGACATTCCTACAGCAAGGGTCTCCTGTGCAGGGGTTGTTGCAAGGCACAGACATAACATCCAGACACAAGTGGAGATTCCTGCCAGGCTTGTTTTTTCTGAGGCTGTTAACTCAGGAAATTCACTGTTTCTGCCTTGGGAGAGCTCCTGTGGTCAAGCAATGCCATGACAGGGTATGGATGCTTACACAAACACATGGGGAGCTGCCAAAGCCTTCCCAGGTAGCACACTCAGGGAGAGACATTCCTCCCTCCTGAAACGTCATAAAGTGAAGGGGAGTAAGCAAAAGCCACAGAAAGGGGAGACGGACACTTGCTGCTGCATTACAATGTGGATTTGGCAGCACTTTGCTGGATGAGAGCTCACTGTCAAACTACTTCCACACAATCCTTAAGTCAAGCTGCATGAATAGAAACATTTAATCACAACCTTCAGAATAGATGTGATAGCTTATTCCTTTGGAGACGTAGGTAAAGACTCAAAGGAAAACCATGCTTAAAATTCAGATAGTAAAAATATGTAATGTCTCTGTGTTTCTCCCTCCCTTCTGGCCTTTCTCCAGACCTGGCTGGAGAGCACCCAAGCATGGTAAAACACAGGAACACTTACAGTCAATCTCTTCCAAGGGAGTCTCACCTTTCCTTTTATACAACTGTGCCTTTTCCTCCTCTCTGTCATGTGTTCCTGAGGTAGTCCTGCCACCCTCTAATCAAAACAAATATTTTTCAGCTCCTCAGAGGAACAACCAAGGTTTTTCAAGGCCAAGCACTGTCTTGTGGACTTGGTCAGCTAATGAGCTCCTCATTTAGTTAAAGGGCACATCCTGACCCCCAAAGCATTCACCTCTCCAAATGCAGTGCCTCTCCCACTTGCACCTAAATTTGAAACTAGTCCATATGTCCACTGATGCACTCAAACTTCAGTATCCATGTGGGATAGACACATATAGCTCAGTGTTGGCTTGTAGCCACCCACAGTGACTGTCAGCCACTTGACAGTGTGAGCTTACCTCCCCACAGCAGCTTTCTCTGCAACACAGTACAAACACGCACAAGGCTCAAAGAGCTGGAAGGCCCCTTTCTTGCAGCTCCACTAGGTAAAATTTGGAGGACAGAGCCGAAATTGCTGGAGGGGAAGAACTGGAGGCAGCAGAAAGATCATTCTTCACACACATGGTGAGAGTGCTGGCTGCAGTTCTCACATCTCTGTAAATATTGCTCTAAACAGAAAGTCAGTTTACTTCCACAAGATTAGTCTGTTTTGATGTTATTACTCAGCATGTGGCAGGTGAACTGAGAGGGCAGATCCTCCTGTGATATGTTTGTAACATTCTCTAGAACAATGGCACATTACTGGGAGGGGAGAAGTGTGGAGTGTGGAAACACATGAAGTGTGACACCTAAAAATCACAAAAATATTACAATATGTTAGAAATTGTGGTTCTAATTTTAACATTAATTTACTGAAACTGCCATTATTTCACTATGTGGTTTTGTGCTGCAAAGAGGATTTAATTGGCAAAAGAATTACTTAGAGATGTATTTACATCCTGTAAACAGAATGAAGCAAATTAAGACCTATCCAAAGGGTAACACATTTAAATGAAAAGACACCTTCTTTACTATCCATCCATGCATACCAAAGTGAACATCACCAGCTAGAAAAATAGTTTAAACTGCATACATTTTACTTGCAGAAAATAAATCCATGCTAATAGACACAATGGCATACACCTAATGTATCACATAACCAGCTTAGTATAAAAATAGGCATCAACAGAATTCTAATTCATACATGATGCTACAGAAAATGCTAATTTGAGAAATGTCTTATACCAGATTACAACATACTTAAAAGGTTTTTGCTTTAACATGCACTAGAGACATGGAAAATTCAGAGCAAACTGACAACATGTTTGATTTATTTTTCAGAAATCTCTAGAGCATGGTCATCTTATAACAATTAATTCCAAATTCAGAAAGCAATTAATATGGTGTGAGAGGTAGAAATTGGATGCCATGTCTGATCACCATGTGACATGACACAGACTATTTCATACGTCCATTTAAGGTATTCCTGTTTCATTCCTCTGTTGTGACAGGGGACCACAGAAGAAGTAACATGGGTTCGTGGGTTGTCTAGTTTTATAACTCCAGAAAAAGTGAAAAAGAAATTAGAAATATTTTTGCATTCTCATCATCAACAGTGACAGCTTAAGGAAAAGAGGTGCAACTCCTCCAAAAGCTCTTCCACCCTTACTCCGTCATGTTGGTAGGCTCACATATGGACAGTTTCAGAACTCACTCATGCTGCATGAAACACTCTTACATCCTTGAATAATTTAGAAAAATACATAGACATTTGATTTTCTCTGTAATTAACATCAGTGCTGATGTTAATCCTTCCAGAAATCTCAGAAATGTAAGCAATGTATACTGGGAGTTCAGGTGATGAAGAAATGTTTAAATAAAGGAATTGGCCCAAAGAAGTTGCTCATACTTTCTTTAACAAATTGCCTGCATCCTTTGTGGTGGACAACACCCTGGATATGTATAATAAAGAAGTCGACAGATTTGGCTGGCCTGATTGGCGCTGAGATGGCAAATCACTGCAGGTCTTGACAGTATAACAGAGGTCATTAAGAAATGGAAGAAACAGAAAGAAAATTATTTTCCAGCCTGTCCACCATAAGCAACTACTTTTGTCAGAAAAGGCAGGTAGTTCAGCATTTCGTGCTTTCATTTTACCTTGGGGAAAAAGAGCACAAGCATAGCAATTTATGGTCACTGGAGGAGATCAGAAATTGGGAGGACAAGCTGGGCAACAAGGAAGTGCAGGGCATTGCTTCTGTCTCTCTTGAGCCTCCTATACGCTAATATTTTGGACTGTTCTTCACGTACTGTGATGCTGCTGTGCGAAGGATTGCTATTGATCATCTCCAGCTCACATGCAAAAATCCATATTATTATTTTCTTGGGTGTCTCCAGGGAAGGAATTGGCACCAATAGCAGATGGTAAGGGGGTAGCAGCTTTCTGAAAATCAAAGGTGACAGCTTTGCATGACTAAAATGCTTAGCGAGACTTCTAGCCTGCACCTCTCCCACAAATGCATACTATTTCAATTGCTGGACTGGAGTCTTGTGTGCAAAGTGAACCTAGAGATCTGTGGGTGACAGCCTCTGGCTGCCGCCTGAATGAGAGAAACAAAGCAAGCCTGTGGCCTCCATCAGCTATCTGCACTGAAATAATTTGAGGAAATTCCTCCCCTGGGGGCAATTGTCCACAATTAGCTCAGAATATCTGAGATTTGTTCCAGTGGAATTGATTCCCAATAGGTCCCACTGCTCATCAGTGCTGGGCAGTGCAGCAGAGGGAGTCACACCAAGAATGCATGTGCAGGGATCTCTCCATACACACTCATCCCTGTCCCTGCCCATTCCTGCACACACCTTGCTAAGAGTGCTGTACATTTGAAATCAACTCTGCTGCAGGTTGAGCAGCACAAGAGATTGAAACATTTCATTTCCATTCAAGGACAGTAACAAATTGATAATGGCCTGTTGGTTACCGACTGAAGTGCCTGAAGGAGCCGCTCACTGCTGAACACCTCAACGAGGATGCTCCAAAATTTCTCCTGAGCACTCACCCTCCTCCATCCAGACTTGGCCGTGCTGTGTGGAATGATTCCTGGCCCTGCTCCATCCTCACCTCCTACACAGACATCACCACTTCCCACCAGCTAAGATGGGTGAGGGTCGTTGTCACCTTCCTCCAGACGACCAGTCCTGGCCCTGCCCCTGTCCTGTGCACTGCATCCCTTGCAACACTCTCCTGTGCCCCTCTAGTTGTGACATACCGTACACAGAGCAGTCACTCCACCCCTGCCTCAGTTGTTGCATTCACAGAGAGCTAATGACCCTATGTTTTTTTCCAGAAAACTGACTTTGGAGACATAATCCTGAAAAGGTGTCCCTCAGCAGCAGAAATGTGCCTGCTTTTGCTTTGTTGCCTGCCTGCTTAAGTATCCTCCCACTTCATAAAATATGGAACTGTGACTGCAACCACTGGTGTCTGTCAAGATTATGTGATTACACTACCTACCTAATAAATGTATTTCTTTACATAACAGCTAAGCAGATGCTTCACACCCCAGCAAGTATTCAGCAGAGAAGAGGATCTTAACATCAACACAGATTAAAACCAGAGTACCGTGGAAAAACATCTCACAATTTGTGCAACTCAGCCAGTTTCAATAGAAATTATCTCTGGCCCATACGACAGAGAGAATTTGTGAAATTATTAGCAGAGACAAGGGAGAAGAGGCACAAAAAGAGAAAGAGGAACAAACACCAGCGCTGACTAAACCGGGCAGGAGAGCTAAAACAGAGCACAGACGTGTTTTCCAGGGTGCTGAGTGTGCTCCAGCAGTAGTCCTTGCCTTTTCCCACAATGAGCCTCTATCTGCAGGGAAAAACATAACACAACAAAGCAGGCATAAGTGCACAGCTCTTATTCAGTGCCAAAGCTGGTTATCAGCAATGAGGCCCCATATCCCACGGAGTTCTTGTAAATTTACTGTCGTCTTTTTGTGATGTGCAGATAGGTTCATTGTGCGGTTATCTCTATGGTAAAGACTGCCAGGGATTTGGGGACTTTATGGTATTGACTAAAGCCATGAAAATAAAATAAAAATAAAGGGCCTGGGACTGAAAATATTAACCCTTTTTGAACCAGGGAGACTGTTTTTTCTTCCTGAGTAGGTTCTAGTGCAGAAGAACATGAACCATTAAGAGGAATCAATTTACATAATGCAGCCAAAGGCCTGAGCCTGAGACACAGTGGGGACCTGGCTGCTTCCCAGCCAGAATGGTGAGACGTGTTAACACATGCCATTGGCAGTGGCTGTGCAATGAATAGGATCAGAGCCATAGTTACCCTAACCTGCTGCAGATGTGCCTTCCCCACTGTCCAAGCATGCCAGTTCCTTCAACTGAAAGCACCAGAGGTAATAAATGAGAGACAGAGGCATTAAATGCTACAAAACTCATCCTAAAGTCCCAATGGTTCAAAAGAGACCTACCACTTTCTCTGCTCCTCCCTCACTCAGGAGCACCAAGGGAGCCAGCAGTGGGGTGAAGCTCCAAATCCCATATACCACACCAGGATTGGGCAGTCCCTGAGCCCCTGAGCCAACCTGCCTTCTCCAGGGTGCCCAGCCACCCTGGTAGTGATGCCTTGAGTTTTAGCTTTTATTTTTTCAGATTCTGTGCTATTATAGTTCTAATTTAAGTTTTAGTTCTGGATTTCATATTAAGTGTTGTTAAGCTGTCTTTATAGAGTACGTAGACAAAAGAATTCCTTTTCTAGCTTGGGACCAAGGACAACTGATACAATTTTCAGCCCCAACAGCATAAACAATGGTAAACTGAAAAGAGAGAAACAAAGAAATTGTAACTTCATAACCTGAGGCTGTAATGGGGCAATTTGCTCCAATGTGCTGATGGACCAAAGCATCCCTAAGTGTGGGACCTCATTATCAGCGGTCCATTTTGTGACCATTTTGAGGTTCAACCTGAGTGTAGCCCAGCCCAGCAGGCTCTCGCACTGCTCAGGGTGTACCCATTAAGGCCTTTTAATAAATACCTACTTTATCCTTTTACTCTTGTCTAATCTCTGTTCCAGGTTAGCCTCTCTAGGCATCTGTTCTGGTGACCATGAAGGGATGGTGAGGCATTAGTAGCTGCTCCTACCTCCACTTCACAGTATGGAGGGATGCTAAAAGAGAACCATGGGGAAGTGATGTGGAAGTGATGAAATGCAAACAGGGACACTCCAGCCTTATTTCTTTCAAAATGGAAAATGGACTTTGCTTAGTTTCAGAAGGAGTGTTTCCATATAATTTAGCAAGAAAGAAGAGAAAGCATTAAAATACATTCTTCCAACAAGCAAACCTCAGGCTATCAGCAGCCTCTGGAAAATTAAAACATCCACAGTTTTTCCCCTCACAGAGTAGCAACTTAAATTGATAGATCACATCCTGATAAAAATAAAAATATTAAAATACAATGGAGAATATCACATGACATGGACATCTGCAAATGGTATGATCCCACAGACCTCCTCAAGATGATATGCACCAAACCATAGAGAGGGTTATAAAAACAGGCTTTTTGCAGAAACATTTTTTCATCTCTGTATTCTTTCCTAGGAAAAGAAGAACAGTTCAAAAGAGGAAAGCTTGAAGAAATCTACCCCAGTTATTAAGGAAGTTGTCTTTAATGTCTAGATTTGCATTTCATTTCAGCATTTTCATAGTACCAGCAGAAGTCCTTTGATAATGCAATTTTGTGTCAGAGGAATGACATGTCTCTCTGAAAATACCTCCCTGAGAAGCATCTGGACACTGGGGAAAAAAAAGGCACTATAAAAAAGGCAGGGAAAATGTGATTTTCCTATTGATCTGAAGTTAATGATCTGCCACAGGGGGTTACAACTTTTCAGGTGCCTACAGTCACATACGGCAGCTCTATCTTTGTAAGTCTGGATACTAAATCAATTGGGAAAATGTTACCTGCCAGCCACAGAAAATGAAGGCAAAATTTCTACAGAGCGGTCCCATGTATAAAATCTATCTGCTAAACAAAATAAAAATGCCAGGCAGAAGAAACTGAAAATTTGGGTGAATTGGAAGGATGACATCTCAGAATTACAAAGTCCTGTACAGGGTGAGGGCTGTGCTTTAGCATGAGCAGGATTGTTTGGGCAATGAGGCAAGGGGATCCTCAGCTTGGTAACAGGCTGTGGGGGACACCTAGAGTGACTCTGACCATGCCTCCAGTCTTCAAACAGGGAATCAACACTTCCAGCCCTCACTTTCAGGAAAATCTGATGCAATATCTCTTTGAGGACTGTCTCCTTGAAAGCAAAAAATTATCAGTCCTGCCAGTCCAGTGGAAGGTTTACAACTAATTTACAAACCTTTTCTGCTGTAAGGAAGGAAAAGAGCACATAAAGGCCTACTTGCTAAAACAATCCTTATCAGTGGTGCAGAAAGTGATAAATAGAGGCAAGTGGAATTTAACCACTCATGGCTGGGGCAAGCAATACATTTTCCTACTCTTTTTTTCAAATTTCCCACAAAGAGACATTTGCCAGCAGGCCCCAGCTCCCTGCAAGGCAGCCTACAGGAAAATGGAGCAGCCACACTTTCTCCAGCAGTGCCAGAATCAGTGCATGTTCCCCGGGATCACTCTCCAGCCTGTTCGCAGTTTGATCCCACTTAACTCAAGCAAACATCAGAATATTTTGTTGCTAAACAGAAGACTGAAGAGTGTTACGCAAATCGTTTTTATCCTAATGCACAGGTGACTGAATTAGAGCAATAGGATTATATGCTAAATTGTCAATAAAATAGCTCAAATTAGAATATGGTAAAAATAAAAAAAAAAGCTGACAGTGGAGTTTTTGGTCTACCAGTCAAACATTTCAAGGAGCGACATCTCCTCTTTCTGTGGAAAATTCCCCTAGAGGAGGATAATGGACTAATTAAGGTAATTAAGGGTGAAGCATCAGGAGCTTCTCTACAAATCACAGGAAAGAAGTCGCCAAGGCACCAAACCCTCTGTTTCCCTGAGTCCATGTTGCCTGCAGCATGGGGGGGGGGGGGGGGGGAAACACTCATGCCTCACACTGCAGGGTCCCATCCTTCCCCAGCTGGGTGGATGGAGCTGTCACCTCCTGTCTTGCAAGGAGATGGCCAGCCCCAGGCTCCATGCCATGCCAAGGAGAGCCAGTGCAGGGTTTCCTCCTGCACCATCATGCAGGAGGCACCTGTGGGTGGCACTTTGGTCTGCAAGTCCAGTGAGGAGCCATCTCTCACTCTTCTAGCCCTGCAGAGGAAACAGCAGCATCTTTCTGTGGTGTTACAATCTCAGAACCATAAAACCTGCGCTTCTCCTCAGTTCATCATGTAGTCCTTTCTCTCCCTTTCTGTTCTCCCTGAATGCAGAGCAAGTCCAGCCTGCCTGTTTGCCTCCAAGCAAAGAAAGATCAGTGGAAGTGCCTCATTGTTAAAGCACTGTACAAGTAGCACTAAGCTTT